>JAWNPK010000168.1:4165000-5365000 GCA_035047565.1 Drosophila mulleri
TACACACACTCACACACACTCACTCACACATACACACCCCCACTCTCTCACATACATATATCGCCTCACTTATTTTGCCATTATAATAAATTGGCTCGCTTTGTGCCGTCAGCTCGGAGCGCTTATTTGTCCCTAACTTGTTTATAGCCTCTTTTTATGCGCCAAGCTGCTTGTATTATTCTTTTTTTTTTTTGTTTACTCTGTCATTCGAATACAACTTGGAGTTTCTCATAAATCTTGTACGCTGCATAAAGTGTTGGCGAAATGCAAATTCACTTTATACTTCTGTTGCTTCGTTTTACTGCGTGCTAAATAAAATATTGTCCAGGTAAATCGGATTTCGGTGGCATTTTCGGCAGAGTTTTAATAAAAGATGCGTTTTAAAAGCCTCACAGAAGTTTTTAAGCAAATACCGTTGCTTAATGCGCTCGCATTAAATAAGCATATAAACCAGATTTCACTTCTCGCTTTGGTTCTCTCTGCTAGAGCAAGTTCCTTGTGCCGAAGCAACTGTGCTCTGTCGCTTATCTCTCGCCAGTCGCAATATGGCTTTGGCCTAAACAATCGATAGCCCCAGCCCTGCAAGGCTCTTTCTATTTGCACATAGACAGCATTTTATGCAAATTGCGATCATATATTTAACTTCGAAGATCATAAACATGTCATGAGCAGAGCGGAAAAAAAGCACTGGCAATCAAATTGAAATGCAAATGAAATATTGTAAATATACGACGAATAAATAAAAATTCAGTCACAATCAGCTGCTCATGGCTAACGCAAATGATGCTATTAAAATGCAAAACAATTTTATATCCAATAATGCGTTGGCGTTAAGGCACCGAGATAAAGGTAAATGCAAAAAGGAACGACAGCATTATAAAAACGAATTAGAGTGCTGACCAGGCGATTAAAGGCTAAAGTATATATAAATATATATCTAGTCTTATCTACCCATAGCATATCCCTCCGAATTCACTTAATAAATGTAAGACAAACTTTAAATTCACTAAAAAATATCCAATGTCATATATAATTAATAATACAAAAAGAAGAGCTTTTGCTGCACAACATTTCCAATTATCTATTGTTCTACAGGGTATTAGTTAGTCTCATTTATTTGTATACACTTTTTTTTTCATGTGCATTTTCACACTTGTTTTTGGCTAAGCAATTGCGAGCTGAGTTCTCTTGTGCCAGGTGATAAATTTAAAAGCGAAATTGCACCGCCGACACATCCGCAACAATGCGGAAGAGGGGCAGAAGGGCACTGGATGCCAGTGAGGGCAGCACTCAGCCACCTGCGCGCTAGAGACGCATAAAAAATGCCAAAAAGAGAAGAAAACGAAAACAAACAAAAATAAAAACAAACAAGCATACAAAGATGTCTGCGGCTGACCAGCCAACCTCTCCTCCATTTCAGGCACTAAGCATGTATGTGTGTGTGTGTGTCTGTGTGAAAAATGTGTCGAGTGTATAAGTGTGCACTTGGCAATTTTTGGTTTCAGTGCGCTTTCTGGCTTCTGCTTGCAATTGCAATTAAATTTTTGTAGAATCTGCTACAAACTAAAATATTTTGTTTTAATTATAAACCGGCGAACGTTCAGCAGGCCGAGTCTGACAGTTTGAAGTTCATTTAAAAGAGCAACGGCAACAGCAACAGCAACAGCTGCTGCTGCTGCTGTTGCCACTTCATTTGATACTCATTTAAGTTAATAAAATTGCCAGCGCTCCGAGCTCGATGCATCCGTATTTAGTGCAGCGTTGCACATGCAACTAAATTCCGTAAATTGACGTGGAAAAATTTCGGACAGCGAGTTAATTGCGAATTTCGAATTGCGAATTTCTCATGGTTAAAATATATTATATAAACGTATCTAGCATCAATGGGGCTGCTCTCACCTGGCTAGTCTAGTGAGGAACGCGTTCATTAGAAATTACAGAAAACAAAGCGAGTTTTTCGTTCAGTATTAAATAACGGTTTAATTCAAATTTGCTTCTTTTTAATATACATTAAATTTCAATTTGTTTGCTAATTGAAACGATTTTTTTTTTTTCATTGATAAATTCCATTTGAATTTTAGTCAAATATGTAAGAGCAACGAGTTTATGTGCACTTAATGGATATTAAATATTTTTTATTTAATTTGCTGAAAATGTAAATCTAATGTAAATATTGCATATATTTATTTGAATTAATTAATTAAAGTAAGCAATCTTTGAAAGAAATGGTAATTTATATTATATAGTTTAAAAAGCTAAATAATATTATTAAATAATATTTAATTAATCAAGCAATTAATTGAAGTTACATTTATTTACTAAATGTGAAGCTACATATATTTTAATTGCTATTCAGTCTAAGAAACCAATGCAATTTACTATAATCAAAGCTTGCAATAAACTGTTAGGCGTTTCAACCGAATAAAAATCATATTGAATCGCTTTCGCTCTAAGCATTAGCCTTCGACTCTTTTCGTTTTTTTCTTATCTGTTGAGCTCCTTGCGTTGAGCTATTCGTGAAATGCTCTTTTAACGAACATCGCTTAGAGAGCGATACGATTCATGCATAGAGACTCAGCATGTGATAGAATACTTAAGAAACTCATATTCATTCAATTCTCACATACGCATACATACACAAACGACTTTTCTCCAACTCAACCAACTGCCCGGACATTGATCGCACACGAACTCGTTGAAGAACCGACGATAGATCGGCTGCTCTCTGATTTGTTTTCTCAGAGACTCAGTAGACATTGACAAACGCTCAACAATTAGCTGTGAGCTATGATTACAATTAATATTCGTATTCAGTAATTCTAAGGCTCATCTAGAGAGACCATAAATTTGAAATAGTAAAATGAGACTTATTAATATTCCCACATAAATAATAGTTGAATTGCTTGGACTTCTGCTTTCTTGGCAGTCTGCTTTTGCTCTTTTTCAGTGGCCAATTTCTGTACTTTTATCTAATGCAAATCAGTCTTGATTCAAGCGTCAGTCATTAGCGCGGGACAGTAATTTGCTTTTAGCTAAAAGTGTTTGTCGTCTGGGTAGCTGGCTAGGTTTTTCTGTTTTTAATTCAATATGTCAAAAACGTCGCTGGCACAAACCTGCAGCATTTGCATGATGTGCGGAGCGGTGAGGAGTTCCTCGACCGTCGCCCGGCGTTGCGCGTTGGCAGCTATGATAGACGCAGTCAACAGCTGCCACTCAAAGTAGGCGCAACTCGACTCATCCGCTGGGCCGCGACTCTGACTCGAACTCTGGCTGTGCGTCAAACTGTCAGCTAGCGCAGACCAAACCAGACCAGACCAGACCAGGCAAACACATTTAGATAGACAGACGAGCTGCTTAGTTAGCTAGTTAGTTGGAGCTGGCCAAGCAGCTCAGACAGGGCCCGCAGCTACATGAGTTTACCACTGAAGTAAACTATAGAAAAACTTCAGTTGAAGTTTAATTTAATTGTTGCTTGACGTCAGCGTCTAGCCAACTAGCTGCACCTGATGCCAGGCGTTAACTCTGCATTTCTCTCATTTAAATATGGCTTATGGCAAAGCCTTTAATTGAAAACTCGAGTCTTATATAAACGTGGCCTCAATATAGAAGGTAATTAAAATTAAATGAGGTAACTTATTTTTAAAATAATTAAAACTGGTTGAGGCTGTTCATAGTTATGTAATAAAATAGTTGGCTAATTGGCGAGCTGAATATTAAAAAAAAAAAAAAAAAAATGTTTATATATAAAAACAAAAAAATGATTAATAATAATAATATAATGTTTCACATAGTCCAAACATGCTTATTTAAAATAGCCCTACTGTTTAAATATTTTATACATATATCGTATAATAGCCAGAGTTTATTAAAATCAGATTAAATATCATAGAATAACTTTTATGAACTGTTGAAAATGCAAACTATTTAAAGCATTTACAACAACTACAATAATAAATAAAAAATCGTGTTTATTCAACAATCATGGAGACTCCCTTTGGCTGTTTTAACTGCGGCCACGCCGAGTATTCAGCACAATGACAATGCGACATAATTTGTATAAATTACAGAGCGAAAGTAAACAATTTGCCGAAAATGCAATGCGCAAATGTATTTATGTGCTGCAATGCGGCGAGACGTGGCGAACATTTCATGAAATATGCAGCAGGCGGCAGCTGATATTAAATCATTATCAGCTGTGGCAGCAGCAGCAGCAGCAGCAGCAGTACCAGTTTGTGTGACAGCTACAAACATTTTACAAGCAATTCTACACAGGAGACACGAGCAGCCGAGCAAATGATGCAGCAAAAGCTGCAGATGGGCGAGGAGTGAACACTGTGAATGGTTGTAGCTCTAGGCAGGAAGAGTAGGAGCAGCAGGAGCCGGAGCAGGACGAGCAGGAGCAGAGGAAGTGGCCTGGCAGTGGCTCGTTACCCACCAGCACGATAAAGTTGTCATAGTGTGAAACAAACAATTCATCAGCGTCAATGTGATAAATTATATTTTTCCACCAAACACACACACACACACACACATACATATAAGCGCAAAGAAAAATGCCGGACAACATTTTTCTACGTAAAGCGAAATCGAAAAGTAGAACATGATAAATGGTTTTGTTCAATTGAATTATAAACAATAAAACAAACAAGCATAAGCGCAGGCATCAAGCATACGCATAGTGTAACACAAATATTAAGTATACGCCGCGACTTTGAACTTTCGAAATGCGAAGCTAACAACGCACAAGTTTAATACAATTAAGCTCTACCGAAATAAAAAGCCACAAGCAGAACGTTGCCGGCTTTAGCCAACTCGGCCAATTAGATTATTTTGCGGCCTTGTTTGCCTCCGCATTAATGCAATTTTCGGCTACTGCCACTTCTTTTCGTGTTCTGTCTTTTTCTGGTTTCCTTGTGCTTGGTTGTTTTTTTTACAGAAATAAAACTGACTCGACTGTGCTGCGGTTACGTCGGACTAATGCGCATCAGTACGGCTTAAAGCTAAGATTTTAATTTGGCGCATAAATTTTTGTGACTGGCCGCAATTTATTTATTTATTGCTTGAGTTGTATATCGCACTTAAGGGATTTGTAATTTGTAAGCTTTTACCGACATTGAATGTTCGCTGTGGCAGGAGTCGACAGTAAAAAAAAAGAAAAAGAAAAAGAAAAAAAAAAAAACAGCTCGAAAAAATGCTTCATTTTTTATATCACATCCAGTGTATTTAATTTGTGTTGTGTTATATAAATGAAATATTGATAAATATCATTTGTATAGTCATTGAACTGCAAAATTTTACTTCTCACTTATGATTAGGTTTCAATTGATTTATGCTC
The DNA here is from genome assembly GCA_035047565.1 of Drosophila mulleri. Taxonomy (NCBI): domain Eukaryota; kingdom Metazoa; phylum Arthropoda; class Insecta; order Diptera; family Drosophilidae; genus Drosophila; species Drosophila mulleri. The sequence continues at coordinate 4,170,336 of JAWNPK010000168.1, forward strand.
CCAAAAAATATTTAAAATTTTTAAGTGAGCTTTATATTATATTTATATTTATACATACAGCTTATTATCTTCCTTTCCTTTAATTTTTCTATTCTAATATCTTTTCTCGCCTTGCCTCATTGCGTACTGATTACGCCATTTATTTTCAACGCAATTCAAAGCATAGCTCGCGCTTCCCCCAAAGTATTTGAGCAATTTGTGTGCGTTGCCTTTGCCAATCTTCAAAAACTTCAATCATGCATACATTTTTATTGCTAAGCATTAAAACATATGCTGGAGCAGAGCCCCGCTTTCCCTTCCCCACCAAAAAAAAAAAAAAAAACACATCATATTTATGATATGCTCGTTGACTGCTTATGATATAGTCCTTGTGCTGGTGTCCTTGTTGCTTTTGTTGTCGTTGTCATTGCTCCTGCGGCTGCTGCTATTTTCGATACACTTGTCTGTCTGCCGTGTCACTCGACACGACTCGACTCGACTTGACTACTGCCCCGCCCCCCTCACCAGCCAAGCGTCATTGTCAATGTTTTTGTGCATAGTTCCTGTTGTTTGTTGTGGCAACTGCTGCAAACACGCACATACACATACACACGTGCAGAGAGTGGGGCGTGTGTGTAGATTGAAATTTATGCGCGTTGATAAGAGACAAACGCCCGCCCTACCGAAACTGTAGACAACAATTGATATTTTATGGTTATGAATTATTGCCAACGATTATCTTACATAAGGCTGCAGCATAAAAAAGGTTTTTCTTTTTTCTGTGCACAAAATAAAAACTACTTTTCAGTGCTGACAGCTGTTGAGTTAACTTGTGGATAAAAGAAGCTAAAATAGGCTAAAATGTAGGGCGATAAATAATTGAAAAAAAGAAGAGAACCAGAAGAAAGTTAGCATATATATAATAATAATAAAATAATCATAATAATAATAAAATCTATTGATTATTATCAAATATTTGGCACACAGTATAATATTTATTCTAAGTTTTTTTTTTCGAAGTATTTCCTCTCGGTATTTGCTTTAAGTGTTTCTCCTAAGCATTTCCACTTTTAGTATTTGCTCTAAATGTTTCTTTCAAGTATTTCTTGTATTTTCTCTAAGTATGTCCTTCAAGTATTTGTTGTAGTTATTTCCTTTAAATATTTCTTCCAAGTATTTCCTCTAATAATTTCCTCTAGGTCACTCCTCCAAGTATTTAATCTTCAATGCTTCGCTGAGCTATCATTAAATATTTGCTCTCCCTTCACTTCACTTTACTGCAGTGCACGACTGACCCCTACCCACCAGACCTGAGTGACTGAAGAAATGCTGCAGCTGCTGCCCTTTATATAGGGCCACTTTTACTCACGTTCTCTCTCAAATGTTGAGCCCGACAGCAGGTAGACCTCGTTAGAGTTGATCTTCAGGTGACCAATGGGAACACTCTCTGCTGTTGCAAGCCTTCGAGCACTTTCAAATAGGCTAGATCTAGCCGGAAATAGCCAAACTGCCAGCACTGCTCCAATGCATAAAAGCAATGCCAATTTAAATGTTATATATGTACATATAAATTGTATGTTGAGCTGCAGCTCTTCTACACAGATCAGAGAGCTTTCACAATAAGCCGAAACAAGAAATTCATTTACATTGATTACTTTTCGTACTAGCTATATTTCATATTCAATTAAAAAGTGTTTTTTAACCATTGCAAATTTAAGCAATTATTTTTTCAGGCTTTGTTTTTCTGCACATCAATTGAATTGGCTGCAAAACATTGTTGAATGTTTGCGAATAAATAAACTGTAAAGTAAAGCAATTCGAATATTTAAAAAGATTCAGTAAAACATTTTCATATTTGTATATGAGTAAATTATTATACTGTAAAGGGCTTTTGTATATTTAATGTTAAATTGCGTGTTTTCAAGCAGTTTAATGCATCATTTGCCCATGCCTGGGAGTAAATTGTTGGAAAATTGAAGTGTAAGCCTTGGCTTTAGGTAATAGTTTATTGAACTGTAGAATATCTTGATTAATGATGTCTATAATAGCACAGACAGAATGGAGTGATGTATTTATTTATGCAAACGAGGGCATTAGTAGAGGTGTTGCCTTTTTGATGAAGCGCCGAAGCTATTGTTAAGCCATTGAAGACTCTGACATTTATTGACAACATTTTAGTCAATATTATTCAGGCAGAATTTGGTCAGACAATTGAGTGAGTGAGTTCAATTGAGACATTTTCTTCTATAAAATCTCGAGACATGTCAATTATTATTTTTTGTTAGAGTGAATGCTTACTAAACCATATGGAATGCGACATATATATTTATTTAATTTAATTTAAATTTACATAGCATACTTATGGGTATATTTCACCTTAATCAACGATATTCGTCATATAAAGGGATCCATAAGTCTAAGTCTCTATTCTCGTTATGTTTATTAATCATTGCTCCATATGTTGTTTATATAGCTGTTTGTAGGCAGATAAGCTATGCCTGTATTATTTTTCTTGTCCACTTACTATTGTACTCAATGCACTTTCTAGCTTTTATGGAGTATGCTTCATTTTGTTGTTGTCATCAATGAATTAGTGAGCTGCTTGAAATACTTGAACCCTCATTGTGCCATGCTGAAGAAGGGCTGTCTCAGCTTGCCCCCTAAACCTAGTTTGGCGAGACATCAGTGCCAAAAGGACTTGTGGCGCCTCCGCTTCTCTTTCCCGTGCGCAATCCAATTGCTGCTGCCATTTGATGCTGAACCCTTGACATGGTCGCACGCTGCGACGCCAGCTTCATTGGCTCTTTATAGGGCTGTAGCCAGGCGCTGGCATATTCAGTAACAATTGTCAGCCAGTGGGGGGGAGCGGAAGGTCGACTTGCATGCTGCCCCGCTGCAAATGATATGTGGCAGTGGTGGCGGAGCAGCACGGACCAAAGTAGACGTACGCATTAGGCGAACAGGCAAATGCGCTGATGTGGCAGCTGCCGCTGTGCCACTGACAACTCTGACAGCACATTTGCGTGGATAGATCAGGGCATATCATAAAAGCGGACGCTGAAATATGCACAGTTTGAGCGCTTTCTGCTGCTTGCATCCAATGTTGCCCCACCCACCACTGGACCCGCTGCACTGCACTGCACAAGCAACCACTGTTTGCCCACCGTTGCAGCTGCGACAACGCGACACGTACTCAAGTCTTCGTTGAAGTTGGTGCCCTGATGCCCGGCCCGGCCCGGCAGTGTCGAGTGCTGCGTTCACTTCCTGCTAGCAAGTGTCTGTACTTCATCTCTCCCTCTCTCTCTCTCTCTCTCTGTGTGTGCGTGTGTGCGTGTGTGTGTGGGAGTGCCATGAAGTGTCTGACTTGCATGTGCGCAGCTGCCGACAGTTGACGTGCGATACTCAAACATTGTCCTGCATCAGCCCAGCTTGTCGTACTTATTCATGCCCCATGGCCACACCCACAAATCAGACACAAGCTTCCCTTTAGCTCTATCCGCGCTCCCCCATGCCTACCACAGACTGTAATGGCGTTGGCTTCTCTAAATTATTTCGCCATGTGCGTAGGTGCCCTGGCATTAAATACAGTTACATCTACTACGCTCTCTGCTATGGAATTTCTTCTTTCTTATCAGTTACTTTGCAAGCCTTGGCAAATATCGAGTTATCGTTGCAGATGATCGATAAATGCTATCAATTTATTTAAGAAGATAATCTTAGAAATGAGCTTAAAAATTAATTTTACCTTATATATTATATTGTTATGTATAAACTAATTTTAATTTGTTTGATAATAATATTATTACATTTTTATTATGTTGTAGAAAATATAAAAGGAAAGTTTAAAAACTCTTTTGCATATCCTTAAAATTTTCAAAGAATATTTTTAACATATTATTTTTAAGTATATTTTTATACGTTGGCCAATTACCAAATCCAATTTTGCCTCTCTAAGGTAGTTTCGTACCTTACAACTTTTTCATATTTATCCTTATTAGAGCATATAGTATTCGTCATTTTCAGTAAAAGGATTTTACTGTCTGATTTTAATAGCTGTGGCCTGATGGCAGCTACGTCGCGTCTCTTTCGCCTCTTTCCGCGACATTCAATTTATTTCTGCATAAACATTTTATACACTCGTTGAAGGCAACTGTTCGCTGTTGTTGTCGTTGCTGTTCCTGGCTGGCTTTTGAATTTTTTATATGCATGTAGAATACCAGAATAATTCATACACACACACACACACACACTCAACCAAACCTTTGTATATAATAGTTGCTTTCATATCGCTGTGTATCCTCTTCATTTTGTTTTTTCTGCGACTTTGTTTTGTGATTTGTTGAATGCTGTGATTTAATTTTAAATGAGTTTTTGATTTATGCATTAAACACATAGTTGTAGCAGCTTTTTCTTTCGCTTTTGTCTACGGCTTGACTTGTTGTTGCTGCTGCTGCTGCGTTCACTCCAGACAGCGCTGGCGGCTTCTGTCTCCCGGTAGCGGATTTGGCTGCCATTTTATGTGCATAATTTAATGTTTAGCGTGATTTATGGCTATCTTTTTCCTGCAAGCGCGCGAAAAAGAAGGGCTTTTAATATGAAGCAAAAGAAGCGGATTTCGGTTGAATATTTGAGAGTTTTTCATGGATTTACTGGGGTTGTGGGCTAAGCGTCTTATGGAGCATTAAATTGAGTCTAGCTACCTCATATTTTTACTCTTTTTATTAGGCTCTTACGGCTGCGATTTACAGGATGTACACAATGCGAGCATTATAAAGTGATGGGTTAGTTTAGGTGGAGGGGTCCATTAACTCGTCTTAGGATTTTTTATAGTCGTGGTCAAAAAGCAGGTGTTGAATCAGCGAAATTGCTCTCCTTTCACCCACAGCAAAAGAGTTGCTAAAAGCTTATCGAACTAGTAAACAACTGAATTTCAACAGCCATTAGCCATTAAAAGTTATGTTTAGTGAGTCAAATTTTAATAATTTCAAGTTGAACTTTTGTTAATAGCCAAAAACCAAGTTAAACATCCGCATAGAGTATGCTTGAGCGCACATAATCCTGTTAAAAATGCATGCACATGCTGAGAGCCTGGACATGTCTGTTCAGAATTTGGCAAAAATAATCCTAACGAAATGAAAAGCGTCGAAGAGCAATTAAGGCAAAAGCTTTTAAGTGGACAGACAATCAGAATTTGAATATGCACATTTCCAATTGGATTGTGGCTAAAAAAGGCTTGAAAAAAACGGCTGAATACAGCTGAGATTTGAATTTTATGGAAGCTACGTATGTTTGGAGCGCCCTAAATGCGTGCGCCATAAAATGCGCAATGGAGTGCAAAGGCGTAGAAAATATTGCGTATACGCAATGTGGCCGCTTTTATTGTTTTTACGTTTGAAGGGGAATTGAACTTTTATCAGCATATCATGTGCGCGTGCCTCGTTTAACAAAACTAAAGTGCAAACATAAATAATAATAAAAATGGCAAATACCATTAAATGGTAGCTCGGGACAGCCGAAAAGCCAATGGCTCAAAGGTCGCTAAATTTATGAGCTTTGACCGCTGCCGCCAGTTCGCGCAAAGTGATTTCGGATTATGACATTTGACACATAAAGTTTTTATGGCCCCAGCGATAGGATTAGTTCGTTTAGAGAAAGAGAGTAGCTTAAGGGCGCTGGACAGTGGGGTCTTGGCCCCGTGCCCTGCATAACAAATTGGTGCCGGTTTCATGAGGTCAGCTTTGGCCTTAAAGCAATTTCTTTTCATTTATGCCATTTCATTTGCTCCGCTTGTGTATATATAATTTCCATCAGATTTGCTGCCACAGCATCAACTCGCTCTATCTCACTCTCACTCACTCCCTCTCTCTCTCTGTCTCTCTCTTCTTCGCCCTGTCTTGTTGGCCCTCGCAGCATTTATGCAGTTATTGCTAGTTTGCATACATAAATACAATCCTGCATGGCTACTGAAACCCATTCCAGAGGACTCTACGTATCTACTTGATATCAATTCTTCTGCTAGGGCTCTGAAGTGTTTTGGCTCGCTGGCTCAGGCGCTGGCTCTGGCTCTGGCAATGCCCGTCAACTGGGTCACGTAGGAAGTGGCATGGCAGACCCGCTCAGCTCCTGGCAGCACCACTTCAACTTATGCTGCATGCTTTTTGACTATACAAATGTTTGTATGTGTGTGTGAAAGAGTATTAGCAGGTGTGCACACACACACATGGGTGTGTGTGTGTGTGTGTGTGTGTGTGTGTGTGTGTGTGTGGCAACGTTTTTCTTGCTCATTGATTCGAACGTTTCTCATGCGCTTTGCTTGGCATGTTTACGTTTTGGTTTCTTCTTTTTTTTTTCATTCATTTCATTCCTCATCGCATTTTTTATTTCCACCTGCGATGCTGCAGCGATAAAAATTCAATTTTGTTTATAAGCAAATACCCAGCAATGGCTCTCCTCGTTGCTCTGCCACTGCACGGCCATTCCTCGATTGAATCTTGCCATTCGTGCCACACATTAGTCTCATGAGCTGCCACACTATTTGTCCTATTTGCAGTCCGAGTGGCTGCGTGTGTGTGCGTGTGTGTGAGTGTGGCAAGTCCTCGAGTGATTTATAGCTTGTCGCATTTCTTCCACTGAGCAAACAAATATATATATATATATATTGCTATCTATGCCAGGTCGTAACTGAGATGTGGATGTAATGGTGGTATTACATTGTAATTTGATTTAAAGTGATATTTAGTGCATGCGACTTATTAATAGGTCATCGGATTATTATCACTTAACATTTTATCTGTCCTTATCACATTACAAATAACTATTATTATTTACAGTTTTACCCTCGTCGGAATTAAATTGACAATTGTGAAAGCTCCAATTAAATAAGACAATTGAAAATGTAAAGTTTTTATTTAAATTGAAATGTGACACGTTAATTAACATATATTTAAGTGTATGTGCGTGCATTTGTATATAAATGCATTTATATTTGAGTCTGAATGCGCATGCTACTCACAATTGATTTATGTTGCGTTAATTACATAACATCGGACAGACAAAAAGCGGTATTTATATAATTTATTGTAAATGCGATGCATTTTTATTTTTTATGCAAACAATGCATATGCAATGTTGCATAATTATAATTGATGAGCCAATGCATGAAGCATATGCACAGAAATTGGCTCATTAATTAAAATTACGCTCAACGAATGAACTTATTTCATCTTACATATTAAATGATCTGCTAACTTGAAAGTTTTACTGCAAACTTAAAGTGGAAGTAGAACAATGTGTCAATAATGTGCGATTATATCGAATACAGTCCAGTCTGACTCTCTCAAAGGGCGCACCCAAATACGCCCACACTCGCACCACCAAACACATTGCGGCTGGCTTTGTGGCTCTCGTAGATAAAAGAAAAAATTGCAAAAAACAAAGTGAAAAAACACTCTTGTGTGAAAGCTGATTTTTGAAGTTAATAAAAAGCAGGCGCCTCATCTCTATGCTCCCTCCCCCTGCCTTTCCCTCTTTTGCACTGCCTATGCGTAATAGAGTCTGAAATGTGGTGCAAAGTGCGCGAATGCCCTTTTCTATTCTTTATATACCCTAGGTTGAAGTCTAAATAGGCTTGTTAAGATATTTGAAATTATAAAAAAATCCTTTTATAATATATATATAAAAAAAATTTTATATTTTATACTAAATAGTATAACATGTTTTAAAATAATAATAATTCCAGATTGAACTATATAATAATCTGTTGATTAAGTTTCCTCTAGCTGTCTTCAATATATTTCGATTCTCCATATTTTTTATTCCACACTCGATCATAATACATTGCACAATATATATTCTATATTCCTATAATCCACATTAGAGACTGACGAACTTTTTCCAGCTAGCTAAACAGTATTTTAACGTTTGAATCAGATTCGATTTCTGCTTGCTCATTTGTTGAGACATATGTGAATGTGTTTGGTATTTTTTGTTTGGCTAAAAGTCACGTATTAAGAGTATATATTATATGTTTTTTTTTTTTTAGGGGATTTCGGGTGCAAAAAATAAAAGAGAAAATCAATTGTGCGCAAATTGAGTAAGTGTCATTTGGAGTTTCCGTTTCCGTCAACGCCAAGCCACGAGTATTAACAAACAATTGTGAAATACACGCGCACATGCAGCAGCTTACGCATACACGCACACGCACACGCACATACACTTATGACTCGAGCTTCGAGTCGGTTGTGTGACAATGTGGCATATGATCCCGACACTTGCTGGCTGAGGCACTTGCATAAATATATAAGTAGACAATTTTAGAGGCATTATGTATGCCAAGCCACAGTGCGTGTGTGTGTGTGGGTGTGCGTGTGTGTGACTTGTGTATGGGTGTGTGCAACCACTTTAAACACAATCTAATGTCAACAAGCCAACTGACAGAGCGAGAGGCAGAGAATGAGAGAGGGAGACAAGCTATGACATGGCATTGCATATGTATGCCAAGTTCGACTTATAAATGTGGTTTAACTTCCATTCGCCTGTTGTAAGCATGTGGTGCCAAGAGCTCTTCATCTCTGTGTGCGCTCGTGGTGTGTGTGGCTCGACTCTCGGTCGCATTGCTCTATATCAATGAAGTTGTTAGTCGAGTGCCACTTCCTGTCTCCCGTCTCAGTGAGTTTGTGCCATTCACTTTATTGGATTATCAGGCAAATTTCATAGTATTCCACTTTTATTCCTTACTTCACATATGGAGTTTGCCTGCAAGCTTAAATGCTTTTTGCCCGTAGTCGACCTTTTTTCATAAGGCTTATTTATTCGCTCGGCTTATGGCTTAAATGTGGTGTTAGTTGTAATTGGATTTCGGCTTTAAAACCAATGTGGTGTATATATGTATATAGGGTAGGCTATCCCAAATATAATTGATGTGGCCATTGTGATGAGGCAATTAAGAAATAAAATAAAAATTATATATATTTTTTAAGGACGCCCATATTTAACAAATGAATCAAATTGATAATATTGATAATTATACGAGATTCAGTGAGGTGTGTTCAAACCGAAATCTGTTCATTAATGAACAAACCAAAACCGAATAACATAACAAATCAAACTTTTTGAGGCAACAAAAAAATTTCCAGAATGCTTTCGAAATATCTAAATAAAATCTCTCCGAGGCCTTAAACACTTAATTATATATGTATGTAGTATTAAAAGCTTAAATTTCCGGTGGCTGGGAAAAATATTTGCCAAGAATCTCTCGTGCCACCTCGCATTCAATTCCCAACACATACCTGCATACATAGAAATTCTGCATTGGCAAAGCATTAAAAATGTAAACTGCATTCGAAATGTTTGCAGCCCCAAAAATACCAAATACCCATTAAACACCCCATCGGGGCATTCGGTAACTGCGCACAGCTGCGTTGCACAGAATGGAGAAAATAAAACAAAAACAAAAATTAAATGGAGAAACAATAGAAAACAATTGACGTAGCACAATGCGACAGTAGGACGAGCATAGATTTCGTGCAGATTCACACGTAGCCCCAGGGGTAAATAACGACAAGCAGACGCACACATATACAGAGACGCACACATACATACAGGGAGAACTGGCACAGGCAACAAGGCGAACAGATCTGCCCCAAATGCTACGTTTTAATTGTTGAACCACAGAAGTGCTTACATTTAGCTCGAGGGCGTCAGCTGCACGTGAGGACGAGAGAGATGGATGGGTAGGGCTGACAGAGCGAGAGGTTGGCTCGAAATTGGGGGCTTACATTTCTATTTTGTCTGCAGTTTGTGTTTGCCTAACCCACATACATACATGTCTGCAGCCAGCAATCCGTGGTCCGCATTCCACTTGAGCTGCATTCTAATTTCGACATCAATTCTAAGCCCAACTGCAAAACGGGCAATAGACATAAATAAATAAGCTTCGAATTAAAAGCGAAGGCAAACACTAAGACCAAACGGCTCAATAATTTCAGCTCCCGAAAATTTTTGTATTTGCCCAGCTCGAATAGGATCTGCAGCTGTTAAATCACCGGAAAAAACAACACAGCCTGCACATGGACTGTATTCAAATCAGACCATAGAAGAAAAATAAAAAAACAAAAGGAGAACAAGATAAATTCTTATGCAGCTAAAATCGAATTTCAGTTAGTTTGACTGGCAAAAGGTGCGACAAATAAATAAGTTTTTCGCCTCGTCGATTTCTGAAGCAGAAGGCAGCAAATGCAGCAGCAGCACCACTAGCACCACCACCTCCTTTAGAAGCAGCAGCAGAAGTTACAGCTAACAAGTTCAGTTAAGCATAAATTTTATCTCAGCAGATTGGCATATTTATTCGAAATCTCGCTGAAAGTATAGAACGCCAGGCTGTGTCAAGTACTGAGCATGGATAAATAACTCAAGCAATAAACCCAATATTAATATGCCAAAAATATCCGGTAATAATATAAAACGATATGATAATTCAAAGAAACTGTAATAGAATATCATAATTTCTGTAATATAAGCTGGCAGCCATGATTACAAATCCCATAGAGCTATAAGATGTTTCTCTGTCTATAATATCTGATCAGCTCTGCTATATTTTTGTGGAAAATGTTTTATCTACTACAAAACATAATGCTATTTAATGATTTAACACCATGCATATATGTATGTATATGATCTAGTTAATATCGAAAATGGATTCTAGCTAGCAAATCTGTGATTCTTGCAGATCGACGCGTAATCGTAACAGTGTTAACTAAGTCGGATTTTTAACAGTGCACCGTTAAAATTCGATCAGGTTGACAGCGCTGCACTCGCTGAAGTTTCACACAAATTGGCAGCACTGCGCTGACTTAGTTAGCCCTGCGGTGCAAACTGAATTTGCGCCATGCTCGCAGCGCATAAACTGAGGCAAGTGCCAGAAACTGGGGTGTGCTTGGGGATGTGTCGATATAGGTATGTGTCTGTGTGTGTGTGTGTAGCAGGGAGCGAACTGTGGCATGCAAATGCTGGCAATAAATTTTGGAAACGTTTGCACGTTGCAGGTGACTCCGTCCGCCCCTTTTTTATTTGCGCTAACAATTTCAGCTGACACGCCCACTATACTCTTAGGGCTCCTCTATTTTTGGTTTTACCCTCTCCATGCTTTTATTTTTTGTTTTTGTTGCTTCGGCAATTTGCTGCTCAATTGAACCCAGCGCCAACAAATGTGCACGGATTTGTCTGTCTGGCTGACGGGTTTTGGCTCTCAGTCCGTTTGGCTGCCAGCCTGTTTTGCATAAGTTTTGACAGTTTTCGGTGCAGCTGCGTACGCTGCACGCTTGTAAGCCAGCATGCAGCGCAGCTGCTAACGAAGTCATTCAGTGTTTTGCTCGCAACGTGACTAACTCAAAGAAATCGACAGACGAGATAAACTCGGTTGCAGCGTCGCGCTTGCATTGCTTTGCTGTGATGCTGCGTTCCATTATGCCAATTCCACGGCTACGGCTACGGCAGCGTCTCAGTTTGTGCCTCTCACGTGATTTATGCTGCCAATTAGCAGTGCAGCACTGCCGCGCGCAGAGGATTTGATTTGTTACTCATACGCCACGTAAACAACGTGGCAAATCTGTTTTTGTAACTGTCTGTCTGTCTGTTTGTCTACGTGGGACTTTGATTTTGCTGATTTCACCTCGACCAGATCGCACTTGCAGATGTCAAATGCGTTTCATGGCGCAAAACTGTTTTTAAAAGATGACTTCGAGAAGATATCAATTGATGGTTCGATTAAAAGCATCAGTCAAATATTGTATAATATAGCTCTAAACTGGCTAAGATCCTTTGCTGTAACGTATATTCTAGGCAGCTTAAGAAGCTATAAGAGCAAAAATATATAAAATATAACACACAAGTAAATCCATTCTAAATCTAACGTAAGCATTATATTCTCAGACTTTAAGATGTTAGAGCAACAACAAAATGGCTTCGCTTAGCACTTTTACCTTTTGCCATTTGCAAGCACATCAAGTTAAGTCAAGTCCATAATTCAACATTTGACTGCAGCCAACTCGCAAGCCACCTAAGTTATGTGAATGATATCAGAGACCAGGCAACCTTTTCGTTTTACTTTTTTCTTTCTTCTTCTACTCTTTTTTTTTTTTGCACTCTGCACATTTTCACATTTTGCTTGCCAAGATTTCTCTGCTTGCCACATTTCACATTGAGCAGCAAAAACGTATTAGATTAGCCCATTGGGGCACCATTATCATTGCCAGCGAATTTAAGGCCCAGTCCAGCTTAAAGATGGCCAAGAAATGTAAGCTGAAAAATATGCAACAGCTAGAGCTAGAGCTGATCATAGGATTTTGAAATGAGGGAGATGAAATATTCAGTCTGGAATATATATATATTCTGACATATTCCATAGCTGCCATCGAGCGGAACTAATGCCGCTTGCCTATAACAAAAATATGCTGTGCATTTAGGTTTTTTGTCAAGAACTCGCAGCTAAAACATTTATATCTTGTTTATTTTCATCTCAACCGACATGTAGTGCATGTTGATTAAGTACAGATACATATATCTATATATATATATATATATATATATATAGACATACATTTTGTATACATGCGCATATATCGTATTGCCGAGCAGCACGAATGGCATCTGTCACGTTTGCTCGCATGGGCGCGCGTGTGATGAATACTTTGCAATTAGGCTGACTTTTTGCCCGTTTGTTGGTTGTCGTTCCTTTCATGTTGACAGACACAACAACGGCCAGCAGGATGAAATCGGTTAGGACAACGTTTACGTCAATCCCAGCAATACCTAGATTACACATTCTAATGGCATTAGAAGCAGACTAGAAAGAGAGAGAGGGAGATAGAGCGGGTAGTAACATCCCTTAGCTCGCATAAATATTTTATTTATTTGCTTTGCTGATTTTGGTAATTCCTGTGTGTATTTTTTCTAGCAGCTACGTGCTCGAAATACTCGATTGATTGAACAGTTTTTAGTTGACATATTGTAGACAAAAAAAGAAAAAAGAAAAGAAAAAAAGGAAAAGCACAAAAAGCGGTAAATGCTGGGAAATTAAGCCAATTATATTCGTTCACACAGTAAAATGAGCATAATGACCTAGGTAGTTTTGCACCATATGGAAGCGGTTTGATATTTAGTAAACGGAGCAATGGTGCGTCTATTTAAATTAAAACAAAAAAGAAATTTTTTAAAGAATGGTATTGGGGTTTTCTTTCATTCGTACGAATTAGGATAATTGTATGGCAAATTTCTAAATTTAATATGCTGCCAATTTGAAGCATTTATTTTATTTAAACTATAATATTCACCTACTTTTGTTACTTAGATTATAGTACTAGACTAATTATAATTGCTTATATGAAATATTATAATAATATGCGATGTTTTCATCTCTCTTGCAGGTACGCACGCAACACATATGCACTTAGCTAACTGCTCCTCTCAATTGAGTGCTAACAAATGAATGGAACCAAATAACATTCACTAAACTCCACAAGTCGGCAAATACATATTTGTCCCTTAACAATTGTAAGGTCTAAGGGAGCTACGTGTGGGAGGCTCCACGTGCTGCCATTGTGGGGCCCCAGTGCATTTGTAAATTTGAATGCTGGCAGGCGCGTGCCGCTCCCGCAGCTCTTGATAATGATGCGAAGTGAAGGAGAAGGCGTAAGATGGGCGAGCAAACTGAGGAAAGCCGAGGGCAAATGGTGGTTAGTGGGGCACATGATGCAGCTGGTAAACTGTTTGGTAATTCAATTTGTGGCTGAACGCAAGTTAGTCGTAAGCAACAACAAGTGCAGTCAGTTGGTTACGCACACAACTTGAATAATGCGCCAAGGGAGTGAAAGGGGGGGCAGGCACTCACGCAAGTCGTCCCGGCAACGTGTGTAATTGCGCCATAGAAATAAACGCCGTTTCCCAGCCAAAGGGAACTAAACAGTGAAGCCAATGCAGAAGAAACAACTCGAGATTGAGTGTGTGAAGGTGTGTGTGTGTGTGTGTGGAGGTGTGTTAGCATACAGCCAGGCAAAGCCTCAAAAGCCGCTGTGGAACAACGGGCAGCAGCATGCTGCAAATGCCTGATCCACTTGGCAAACCAAAACCCAATCCGAATGCCCCAGCGTCTAGTTGTCGTTGTTATTTTTTGGCGCTCAAGCGATTTACTTGTTTTCCTGTTTGGTTTTTTTTGCCCAGTATTTTTATAGTTTCTCTGTTTTCTTTTTTTTTTTTTTTTTTCATTGCCGTGCTTTTAGTATTTTTTGCGCATGTATTTTGTATTTGTATTCCCTTTGGCTGTGCCACATGACGTATGAGTAATGGCTTTGGCCTGAGCGCGCGCTAGCTTCGCTCCTGTTGTTGTTTATTTTGCGGTTGCATTGCTTTTAACAAACCATGCAAGTGTTCAAGTGTGCGTGTGTGCGTATTGGGAGGTTTTGTTATGCCAAATTGGTTTGTTTAAATTGAATATACGATATATTCATGCGATATATGTATATTTATGCTATAAATTGTGCAGTAAAAATGTGTAAAATTGCTCCGTTTGAATGCTATTGAACTAAGGATATATACTCTAAAGATGAAGTACATATAGACGGCTAACTTTGCAGTAGCAACTACTATATACTATATAGAGGTAGATAGAGAGAGAGAGAGAGAGAGAGAGAGATATTTGTATTTCTGCAGACCTAGACAAGATTAAAATGATAAAGAGCGCACTCTATTAATGTAGATATATATTAGTTAAACTTAAATTACATAAAATAATAGGCTAAATAATAAATTGACGTAAATTAGAAAAATTGTGAAAAAATATAGAAAACATCAATCATAGGAATTATTTCAGATAATTAGAAATCTTCATAGGTGCACTGATGTCTGTTCAAGCACTTTTCAATGAATTTTATTATAGTATAGCCACATCTTAAGCGCTACTTAGGCATCTAACTATATAACTCGATAATTACCATGGCTGCTCAGCAAAAGTCTAAATTCATTTTGTTTGCTATCAAAAGATTTGCTTTAATCAGGCTGTGAGCGAAAGTCTCCGCTGTAAATAACCCAAGGGCAAGCGCTGTGACTTAATCTGCCGCATAATTCGAATCCGCTGCACGACAAAGGATGCCAACAAAAAATTTGGTAAGCCTCAGACCCCGAGATACGAAAGCCGAAACGAATGCGCGAAAAACCGCAAAGCTAAATTTGGAACTGGCAAAAAGTTTGGTTCACCTACTCCTTTTGCTAGCAGAGAGCAGGCGGGCACGCAGGACGCGGCTGGCATCTGGATTTGGCGCTTATCCTGCAGCGCTACGCCCACTGTGAATTGGCGCCCACTTGCCGCCACGCCCACTCGTAGCTACTTCATATTTATGTAATAACTTTATGTTTATGTTGTAGCTTTCTGAAGACTGTACAATAAGAACAACAATGGGATGCGAAAGACTTGCACAAGTTGTTGCCAAAACAAACCGTAGGGCAAGCAGCAGTCGCAGCATCCGCACACACAGGCAAACACACAACACACACACACGCATACATACATATATATATGGCGTAACAAAAGACGTGCGCGTTGGCTGACACGGCCGGCGTCTAAAGTTGATTTCTTAATGTTTGGCCAGAGCAACTGCTGCTGTTTGTCTTGGCGCAACAAAATGGCAGCAGTAACAGCAGCAAGAAGGATGTGGCAAATACACACACACACCCCAACAGACACACAGCACACAACACATATACATTCTCAGTTCATCTCACACGCGTGTAAAGTCAAGTCTTAAAACTTCCAGTCAAAGGCAGCTCCGTCTGCTGCGAGCATTGGCACCAAACTTGCCCAAAGGCAATTTACACTGGTAGCTGTTTATTTTGAAACACTTGCCAGGACATCTAGCATGCAGCAAGGATAACAAGCGCTGGCACGCTGGCAGAGGCACTGCCAGTGAGCTAATATTTGCTATACAAAGAGCCTGGGCTCGAAATGGCGCCGATATTTTTACAGCGGATGCGGAAATGTGCATTATTTGATATTGCTCTATGTTTGCCATCAAACAGACGAGCACACACCCATACACACACACACAAAGACACACAGCCACATCCACTCACATGAAAACATGCTCGCTTTCATTAAATGTACTCGGAGTGAAGTGAGTGCCTTGTCAAGTACTCAATAGACATTGCAATAGACATTCTGTCCAAACAGTTGTCAGCTCAAACTGAACTGAACTGAGGCGAATGCTTGAATTTAAATTGAACAATTTTATGACGAATACTTGAACTTGAACGAAATTCAAATGGAATTTTCTCTAAGCAATATATGCAAAAAACAATTCAATGAACTTGATTTATTTTAATGTTCAGTTCATTCAATGGATTCTTGTCCGTAGTTCCTTTATGCAGAAATGCAGCTCATCCAAAATATATCAATGGTTATTATTATCATATAGTATTATATATTGATTGATTGATTGACAAGTGGGATACTTGTAGTATATTGCATGTTAATCTGCCAATATATGCAAATAGAATGTTTGATTGATTGATTTGCAAAAGAAAGAATTTTAAATGTTGCGCAGCTCTCAGCAGTTAAAACTGTCTGATGCAATGAATCAAACAAGTTGGATCACCCTTATGCTTTATTCTATGTATACCCTAACGTTTCCAGGCCAAATACAAATTCCTGCGCCTAGGCTTACGTATAACAATCTAAGCCAGTTCTACACCTTAATCAGTCGACCAAGTCACTTCTTTACAAAGCGTTTTGCACAAGTTTCAACCAATTAGTCGCAACCGGCAAGAAGGGGCATAAGATAATGCGAAGAACAACAACAAGACAAGTAAAAGGGGAAAGAAAAGGCCCGTTCATCAACCGCAGTGTCGACAGCTGAGCTGTAAAGATTTATATATATATTAAGTTCCAGCTTCATATAACAAATTGCCCTAGCACTAAGCGACTAAAACTAATTAAAAACCTAAACTTTTACCTGGTGCTCAGCCCCGGAAAAACTATTGTAATAGAAAATGCACGCGTACAAATTCCGCCCGACGTTTCCAAAGCGGCGGCATGCCAACCCCAAAAGGCCCCAACTTTACAGACAGTGTAATTGTTCGGTGCGGCCAATTTTGAGCGTCAAGTTGTTCGTCCAACAAAGTTGTTGCAATAATCCCAGCTAAACAGCTAAACCAAACAAAATGCCAACTGCAAAAAGAAAAACAAAAAGGCATTCCCAAAAAACGGAAACTATCCAAAGTTTTTAATCAAACCAACGGCATATCAGAATCCCTAGAACTTTGGACACAAGCACACACACACACACTCATACACATGCACACAAAGACGGATACATGAACTCACATTATTCACTGTACATTTTACACTGTCGCGACATTCACCAAATGGACTTCAAACATTCAGACAAGCGCCCCGCGTGGCAAGCCAATTAAAATTTGCCGCCGGCTCACACGTCGTATGCGTAACGCTCGCTAGCCGCAAAACGTTTTGGTGGCCTGGCTCTGTGGCATTTAGTGGAGCCGAGTTTATTAAAAATTCGCGAACTTTTAATTTAGCTCCCAGCCGCAGTAAAGCCACATTTGGGGCGTGGCTCAGGGGCGTGCTGTCATGCAAAGTGGAAAAAAATGTTTGTTTGTTTTTTTTTTTTTTTTTTGAGTGCAAATATTCAGGGGTTCGAACTATTATTTATGTTCCGTGCAAAATTCTGGGAACGTGAAGTGCGCAAAAAGTTTTCCTCAACTGCGAATGCTTCACATTTTCGTTTAGGCACTCGGTCGTACGGCTTGAGGCCGAAAAGTTTTATGCGCTTTTGAATATTAACGCGCTGCCATTCATTTTTTTCTTATTATAGAGGAACTTTGTATTATTTATTTGCTGGTTGTTGAGATGAAGTCGGCTGCAGAACGCTACTTGGCTATCAAATTTCAAAGTCCGTCAAATGCAGAGCCACTCGACGAAAGTTTTTGCACAGCATTTGGGCCCAGGAGTTTTGAAAAACAACAACAACAACAACAAAGTATATACATGAATGAGACTTGTGCAAAAGTTTACGAAACAACTATGCAAATTTAGCTGTTAACCTTATTGTTGTTGTTGGAGTGTTTTGGCGCATATTGAGCTTGAATAGAATGGATTGCAGGCATAATATTATGAAGCAAGTCCATTTAGCGTAAGCTGCTTAAGGTACAGACGTGGCAAAGGCTAACAATTAAGTTGTTCTAGGCGAAAATAATCATTAAAGTCAGATCTGAACCTCTCGCATATGGAAATCAGAAAAATATAACAAAAATTATTAGCAAATTTTGTGTATAATTAATAATATATTAATATAACTATAAATTAAAGCTTTTGTGCATTTGCATTAAAATGTTTCAAGCTATTTGAGGTTTTACTTAATAGTTAGCCATGCTAATATGGCTTAAATCCTTATTGGCTATAATATACATTAACGGTTAATGGAAACAAAAGCGAACATGCCAACATATGTAGCCACAGACTTGCTCATTAATTAATCATTTTTGACAAGGCGTCGACTGTCGACTCTGTCATCGGCTTATAGTAATCCATCAAAAGAAAAGCTCGTATTTTAATTACTTGTAATCACATGCGAAGCTAAGTGTTTTCTTTTTTATATAGGCGCATCATATTGCATCATATATGGTTAATTAATATACCCTAGCTTAAATTGGCGTGGGTTGCAGGAGAAACGCACTAGCTTAGCCACAACTATAGGTGTGTAGATGAAATGTAATATTTCGAAATTGGTTGGGTAAACAGAATACGTGCTTAACAATTAATAATCATAATAATCTTGTAACATTCTACTACACACTTTATAGGGTATCCCTGGCTAGCATAAACTGTAGACTGTTGAGCTTATATATATTTTTTTCACAGTTGATATAAATTCCCATAGGCTATTATTATGATTTTCATTGGGAACGGCGACACTGTGTGTGCGTGCGTGTGTGTGTAGTGTGCATGTGTATGTCTGTTGTGTTGGCAATTGTCGCCGTAGTTGCTCATTTGCTGCCACCTTTTTCTTTTTTTTCCCACTTGTGTTGTGTCTCTTCTCTGCTTTCTGTTCACATTCGCTTTGGCTTACGGATTTACTTATTGGATTTGGGACTCTGCGCTGATACAGCACTGGGATTTACTTGGTGCCCGTCTCAGTTGCAGTTCAACATATATAATTAGGTTTGTGGCCCTCGACATGCGCATGTAGCATGTGGTTCGGTAAATGACTGTGGCTGCCTCTTATGGCACCTGTCAGTAGCTGCTTTATGCAAATGCTATTTCGGCAGGCGTGGAGAAACAAACTACATACTTTGCAATTCCCTCCACATATTTATATGCATATTGATTCTGTGGTCCATTCTGTGGCTCAGCATGTGTGTGGGCCCCCAAGCTGTCTGTCTGCAAGTGCCGGCATCATGATACGCATCACCAGCCAAACACCAGCCACGCTTCTCAATGGGGCTAACACACCTAGCAACACAGATCGCAGCCTAGGGGCAGCCCAAGCACTCTGCAAATTGTCAAGACACGGCGAGGACTCGGCAGTCAGGGCTGCTCCCAGGATGTGTGCAAATGGCAAATCCCTGCAAAGAGCAGACAATGGAAAACATCTGAAAGCATGAAAATAAATTTGCATATTTTCGTTGTTGGTCCGTTTCCATGACATCTTGATTCGTGTGTGTTTTTTTTTTTTTTTTTTTTTAGCATCTTTGGCCTTTGCATACCTCAGCTGAAAAGGACCTTTGGCTTTGCCTAATGACTAACAAATACATGTGCACTATGCTGGCAAATCAAGACCAGGCCACTGACGAAATTCACTCCACATATCAATTATGAGCTGTTCGTTTTCGTATTTTTCCGAAAATGTATTTGATCCACACAGAAGTATGTACCCAGCCTAAGTAGGCTTAAATATAATCCCATTGGCTTCGACTACAAGGAGCCCTGAAATTTGTTTTACATGGAAATTGAAGTTTATTGTGGGATACACGGGAATTCAACAGACTTTGCGGCAACGTGAATGTCAGAAATAAGTGGAACAGTTATTTGTTTGCCTTTTTCAAGGAGAATTAGCTGCGAGAAAATGTGAAGAATGTGAGAAATTTAAATGGAATTGAAATATTAGCTAAAAGAAAATATGCTAAAAGAATAAAATAAATAAAAATAATAAAATTAGATTCTGTAAGTTTTTTGGGATATTTCTATATTATATATGTAGCCATCTACACAAAAACCTACATAAAATTCTATTTTCGGCATTCGATTAATATATTCCATTATTTTTGACTTCATTGAATATTGTTGCGAACTAAATCATTTTGATCTTAAAACTATGTTTTGCAGCCCTGTAAGCTATCGATAGATTGCAGCCCTGATCTCCAGCTTCGATATGTCGAATCATATATCGTTAGAAAAAGCCTAAGAACGGCAGCTTTTCACATGATAAGTTGTTATTTTCCTTCAAATATACAGAATTTGCTCACAATATGTTAAAGCTCTTAGAGCTATAGTTGAAAATCAATTGTACATATTCTATTTTCGTGAAGTGGTATAATATTATTTCTTGCTAGCTAAAGCAGTAACAAGTACAGTCAATTAGTCAGAGAATCTGAAGCCTTGCTAGATGCTTGAAATGTCTGCTGTCCCAGTTACATATAAGTACGCCAGACTGGCACATTCTCAACTTGACGCTGTCTCTCGCTCTCTCTCATATGTCTCTATCTCTCCTGCTGACTTTCAATAATATCCCATCTACATACATCTACGTCTGCGTTGCAGTCGTCAAGCATGTTTTGTCAATCGCAATGTTTTTTCCTTTGACTGGGCTGGCAAATACCAAAGAGCTAATTGAAATTTAAAAACTGCCTTTTGCTAGCAAATATGCGTACCATGCCCGCATTCGGCTAGGGAGAAGCTCATCCAGCATCCAGAGCAATAAATCAAAAATCTGCTGCACTTGCAGAGCCATAAAAGCGAGAGCTGGACCACAACTCATATTGTATTGTGTGGAGCATTTCAGATGGCGTAGAGAACAGTGCAGTGAGCAGCATAAAAGGAGCCCGCCCCGACGCAGTGGTCACTTTTCTTTTGGGCCTACGGGACTTGGGGTCTGTGGCGCACGCAGCATACGAAATTGAATTTCAATGGCATCGTCACAATAATTGTCAAGCCAACTCCTGCTGCATACTTGAAGGAGCCGGCGCATTGCGCACTATTTGCCATAGGCTTGTTTGGTGCACCATTGTTTTCTATATACCCTGTAGGCGTTGCTAGCGTGGGGCATCATGAACTCACTGCAATGCTTGTAATGCATCTTGAAGTAAAAGCTAGCTGAAAGCCTGCTTACCTAACACATTTGCTGGGTATTCACGCAGCTGGCGCAAATTTGGCCTGCTGTGTTTTTCTCATTGTTGTCAGGCAACAACATGATGCCATTAACGCCCGCCAGCAGCGTACAACAACAACAACAACAACAACATCAACTGTGGCAGCAGCAGCAACGGCAGTCGATGCAGCAGTGTCCCT
Source organism: Drosophila mulleri (assembly GCA_035047565.1). NCBI lineage: Eukaryota > Metazoa > Arthropoda > Insecta > Diptera > Drosophilidae > Drosophila > Drosophila mulleri. The sequence continues at coordinate 4,191,883 of JAWNPK010000168.1, forward strand.
TGCCGTTGTCGCTGCGTTTCGCATACGTGTAAATCGTAAATATCCGGCACAAAGCGAGCTGAAAGCTATGGCAGCAGCAGCCACGGCCAACCAGCCAACGTGCCTCAATGCAGCAGTAACAAAAGCGGGAGAGAAAGAGAGAGAGAGAGAGGCAGAGGGAGAGCACACCACTTAGCCAAAGCGTACCGTATGCAGATACTCATGTATGTATGTGTGCGCGTGTGTGTGTGTGGGTTTTGGTTTGGGTCGCTATCATTGCGGGGCAAACTTTATGGTGCATTCGCAATTGTGTCAACAGAAGAAATGCAAATTTTATGCGGCAATTGCGAACGGTAAAAGATTCACTTAAACATAAATCTTACATATGTGGGCATACGCCATAACGGCACGGCTTGAAATTGAAAGAACAAAATCAATGAAATTGGTTAATTTCAATGAGAGTGAGCACTTATTTTCATATATTTTCATATTTTATTATATTTTGTATATATTTGTTAAGCTTAACTGAATAAAATGACAGCTGGAATTTCTTTGACCCCACCTATGCACATTTTGCAAACAAAAATGTTGACTAGAAATCAAATTGAATGTCAATCTTGTTTATAAAAATCAATGTGCGGCAAAAATATAAAAATTAAATTTAATAAAATTGCAAAATTGTGAAAATATGCATGGAAAACTAGAGACAAAATTAAATCTTGATACATTGATGCGGAAAAGCAATTTAACGAACCGGAACGATATGCTGAAAATTAGCTTGAGGTGAAAAGGCAAATATTGAAGGTTCTACTTAATAGACCATGCTGAAAATATGCCTTAAATGGGTAAGCCGTCAAGTGAGCTGTGATTTTGTGATATGTAGACTAAAGTCTTACAGAGTGGATATGTGCTCTTAAAGCTGTTTAGCATTATTACACGTTATCTGGATTTTAAAATTGATTAAATTCCAGGTAAATGTCGTAAATGTGATTTGGAATCTTTTGTACGGTACAGCCTAGTAGATGCTGTGTCTGCTTATTGTCAACGGAGTTTTTATTTACACTACTGCTGCGGCGGCTGCTGCTGCTGCTGCTGCTGTTGCTCCCACTGCCACTGCTGCTGCTGCTGTTGCTCCTATTGCCACTGCTGCTGCTGCTGCTGCCACTGCTGCTGCTGCTGTTGCTCCCATTGCCACTGCTTCTGCTGCTGCTGCTGCTGCTGCTGTTGCTTTTGGTTTTGTTTTCACTTGATATTTTGGTTCCTTCTCGTTTTTGTGCGCATCCATTTCCATATTCGTCTCTTTTGGCTGATTTGATTGCGCTGCGCTTTGCTTGGCATTTCCATTATTTTCCTTCCTTTTGCAGCAATTTTATGCTTTATTATGACGCTGGTTTTGCATCGTACTCGAAATATTCATAAATATTTATGAGGCAGCAAACAAAGAGAGCGAGCTCTGATCTATTTACAACCCTGGGCAACCGCTCTAAGCGTTTGTTGCGCTTTGAAAAGTCACAGAAATCCCAGCCCATTGCAATGCCAAATGCAATCTGGCAAAGTGCATATAAACCAATCGACTGAGAAAACAATTAAAAACGCTTTAGCAAACACCAAATTTCTCGGTAGTAAAATTCATTAAAATGCAATAAGCTCCACGTGTTGGAAAGTCACTTCAAATCTAGAGATGAACCCAGTGTGCAATGCCGGTGAAAATTCTAAGTGAGTTGAACAGTCAAGATGAGTTGGTTGTTGATGAATATGCGAAGTTGTTCAATGTTCATATTATTTGAAAACAACTTTTGCAGTTCAAGCGAAGTATATGTATATTAGATAAACAGGAGGACTTTGCTCTAACCATTTCCGTTTTATTGAGCAAAAACTGTAAGTGCATATATCGTATGAAACTATCGACATGCGCTCATCGCTAACTCATCGGCAAAAATTGGCTAGCGTAAAACTGTTTTTGGTCGCAAATGAAACTCTGCAAACAATTTCAATTTCCCATTGCAACTGAGTGCTCGAAAGTGTGTGTAGTCATAAGTGGATACGTGTGTATATATATATGTGTGTGTGTGTGTGTGTGGAAGGCACAATAAATGAAAAATGCTATATTTGGCACTTTGTTGTTCCCCATATAAAAACATGGCTACAAACTGCAATTTTTACATGTTTTGTGCGCTATATGCAAGGAGAATATGCTTTGATTTCCGACTGAAAGCCAATCTGTGTTCTTGTGCCTGTGTGCTGAAAAGTTCGCCAGTCAACATGCCAATTCGATTAGATGCAAACAGTTCTGTGCGGTCTACCGCAAAAACTTTGCGTATGATGAAATTGCTAAGTTATCAAATTAAAAAATAAATAAAAATACGGCAAACTTTCAATGCCAGACACAAATTGTATGATTCAATATGAAAGATAAATAAACTATAAAAGTAACGGGAAAGCCAATTAGTCGTCTTAATATTTGTTAGAAACTTTCGCCCGGTTCTTAAATTTGGCAAAAGTCGATGGAAAATATTCTTTCTAATATGAAAATTTAAATTACTTTGCAGATTTTGTGCGATTAGTTACTTTAGCAATGCAGGCCGGCCACACGGCGTATGCATAATATGCCACACACAGCTACCATAATTTGTTGCATAGCTTTAGGGTGTGGCTCACGCTCAACCAGCTGGCTCTTTAATTTAAAAAAAATAAAATAAAAAGTTCATCATTTTGCGCTTTTTCGTTAGTTGGGTCTTTTGACAGGGTTTCTGAAAATTCGGTACAGATGACAACGGCTGTCGGAAACATGACTTGTTTTTCTTGCTGTTGCCTTTTTTCCTGCACTCCAGCAACAATAATAAATGGACTCGTTTTCACACACTTCATTTTGCAAGAGCAGTCTGTTGCCAGCTTTTGTTGCATGTTACACTGCATGGACTAGTCAGGATATATCCTGCAGCAATGCAGTCCAGCGGTATGCTCACATTAACTGAATGGCAAATGAGAATATAATAAAAATGCTGAAATTTTAGCAATTCATAAAATTTAAAATTTATATATTAGCAAAAAAAACAAAGAAATCATTTTATATGTGCATAAACTAGGGTATCTTCGCGTCGTATACAGTCTTGAAGTGCAAATGGAAATATATTTCCGCTTGTTTTGCTGCTCTTCATTTTCTCTTGTGTTGCCTTCAGCATGTCAGCTCTCTCAGCTTTTGCCCTGACTTTAATAAAGCCAAAAACTTAACGCTTACAATAACAATAACAATAAGTGAGCCATCAGAGAGTCGCTTTCCCACAGACCGTCTTACGGCTATCTGGCAGCACAAACATAAATTTTGACTGCACAACCCTAACGCTTCGGCTGTAGCCGTCTTATTTCATAAATTATTTCATATTTCATTTCCTTTGCGTGCCACAGTACCACAAAAAATTATATATATACACTATATATTGTGTATTTATATATATACAGACTATGGCAATGGGTTGGTTTTCGTATATCAAGGGCTATTCGCTGCTGCGATTCGACGACGGAGTAAATATTATACCCAGTGCAACTTCAATTTCCTTCGTCCGGGCATAGCTTCCCAATAAACAGCCTAAGCAGTGCCAAATATATAGATATTATTATGAGCTTACTTTGGCTATAGCAGAGATTCCAATACTCTACCCTTGGCAAAATGTAAACATTATTAGACTTTTATTTTTTTTTATTTAGTTCATAATGCTATCAATTTTTTTTTTTAATTTTTTCTTTTTATACGCAATTTATCATATATTTATTATATGAAAACTTTTTGTAAACTAAATTTTAGAAAATTGCAAATTGTTTAAATATCAAAGATTCATCATTTTCCTGACACTAAGTGCAGTAATTACACTGATTAAATAAATGCATTTAGGTTGTTAAACAATATTTCCATTGTTATCTGGCATCTACTACGCATTCACTGCACAGAGAGAGAGAGAGAGAGAGATGACAAATTGTTTATAAAAAAATACTCTATGTAAAATATCAATTTTCACATTAAATTAAATAGTTTAATGAAATTAAAACTCTTTCTAATTCCAGGTATATTTAATGGAACAAACTGTTTATTAAGTTTAAGCACAATAACTGTGAGTAATACTCGAATATAATATGGAATATCACTATTGGTTTATTAGCTCCAGTGTTCTACAGTATAGCCACGTATCGGGCTCCATATAACAGATGCCGCCAGGTTTATGTTGCCTGTAGGCAGCTTTGACTGCCTCAGTTATTTCCCTTGGTCTACCTCTGGGCTTGAAGTACCACAGATCATAGGTGGGATTATAGCCCAGTCGAAATATTTCGGTTGAATTAAAGCTGTGAAAAGGCAAAGTCAAAAACTAGAAATTGTTTTGCACAGTCCTCTCAATTTGCTACTCACTGATAATTGGCTGCCACCAGAGTGAAGAGCAGCGAGAGGCCCACAGCGATAAGTAAGGCACGAGTCATGTTGGTCGCTCACCTGTTAGCTGTCACCTGTTCAACTCGCGCAGTGCAACTGAAAAATTATCAGACTGCAGTCTGGTTTTTATGGCCAGCTGCACTAAAGAAAAATAAAATAAAATAAATCAGAAAATAAAATAAAGCATCTGTCATGTGTGAATTTTCCTTATTTATTTTAGACACTTTTTTCTGGTATGTATTTGATGCAAAAGATACAAAAATATAAATGAGTGAAAAATTAGTAGAAAACTTTTCACTTTTCCAACTTAATTCAGATTCTGCCTTATAGCTTAATTGCTATTTAAATTAAATTTGCTGACTGTCTGTGTAGACATTAGGAATGCCCTTGAGGCTATTTCAGCTGCGATTTAGAGGTCAAGCACCTGCATGAAATATTCCTTAGATTTGTGAATTAACTGTTTATGGCCTTTGATTAGTTGGACACTCAACGGAAATGAAATCATGCTTGAGTTTAAAGAGTCGACCACACTTGAAGCATTATTTAAATACATATATAAGAGCCCTTTTGCTGCTAGTTTGTAGGGTATTTAATAGTTTAGATTGCCAAGCAGCTGTGAGCTTACATTGAATGCTTTACTAATTGACCAACTGATGAAACAAAAATGACTTTAACGGTGCCAAATCGAGTTGTAGTAAACTGCATTAAACGACGTATACTATATATGTATATAGGGTATAACTAAATATAAATAATCAGAATTGAAATTTGAATCGCTTTAAGAAGATTATTTATTTATGTTTGCTACAGAATTGTTGCCTTATTTTATATATTATTTTATTATTTTTATTGTGTTTAAGCAATTTCTGCTAATAAATAAATAGAAAATTTAATGCATATAATTTGTGCTAATGACACACGACACGAAATGCATTTTAAGCATCAAGTTCGTAGCCTTGCTGTTGCGTTTGACAACCTTATTCAGTGCGTCAGTGTCGCCACGCCGATAAAAGGCGTAAAATAGATTGTTCACGGAAAACATTTAACAATAGGAGCGGGCAATTTAGAGCTTTGCTACAGATGCGGGCGCATTTGTTTGTGGCATGACAGTTCAGGGAGTTTCAGTGCGGCACATAAACTTAAAAGCTTGAAGCGAGCCTGTGGGCCACACACACACACACAGACAAACACAATTCAGCTGTGGTCAGAAAGAGCACAATAAAAGTTATTGGATAAACACTTGGCATAAACACATTATGAGGCAGCACAAAAAGGCGCCGCATAGTTGAGTAAATAAATAAACAGACAAACGGAGGCAAGTTAAACAAATAGCACGTGCGTATGAGTATCTAAATATGAATGTGTGTGTGTGTGTGTGTATATATACTATATGTGTAGCAATTGTTAGTCAACTAAAAACAGCAAAAGCATAGCACGTGTAAAGACAATTGCATGCATGCTTTTCACATTTTTCCTATATACATATACATATATATTTAGACAAGGCCACACACATATAAACAAATATATATGGACATATGTATACATGCATGGAAATTTGAGTATTTTGTGTCGTTCTTTATGTCATGATTTGTTGCGGCCTTGCATGCAATGGCATAATAAGCCACAGACACACGCCCACACTCTAGCGGCGGTCAACACTCATACGCCTCGTTGCACGGACTTGCTGCACGACTCAACCCATTGTTGTGGCATATTGTTGCACATGTAAAGCAGCTGCAACAACAGTTGCAAACGAAGAACGTGTCTGGCATGCAACTATAACAACTACAGGACATTGTCTGTCCTCCGTGTATGTTTGTGTGTGTGCCTAAGAAATTTCGACTGTCTCTGGCAGCATAACAAATATGCATAGGGCTTCACAGGATTTAATTAAATTATTATTTAAGCACTGGCAGCAGCTGAAATTTCATACCAAGGCTCAATTAAGTTAGCCAACACTTTTGGCATTTACTTCAAGTGCTGCAGCCAAGCCGCAAAACACAACATGGCGTATGCGTAATGCGTTAAACGACTTTCGGCTAGCTGGTGTGCCTAAGAAAACAAATCCCAGAGGGCCAACAAACAGCATCGGCGCAGCTCAAAAGATTAGCCAGCATTTGATTAAAGTGCGAACATTTACAAGAGAGAGAGAGAGAGAGAGCAAAAAAGAAGAGGAGAAGGAAACAGAGTCCTGGACAAAAGCAGGCCCGAAAAACAAATCAAATCAGCCAAAAGCAGCAAAAAAAAAAAAACGAACCAAAACAAAAGATAAATAAACCAAATCAAACAAAGGCAAAGCGAAAAATCATGCCCTTAGTCAGTTAGTCCAGCTAGGGTTTCTCTCGTCTATTTCTTTTTCGCTCCATTTCAAACCGAATTTTCTTTTCTGCTCACAACATAAAAGAAAACATCAAGGAAATGACATTGTTGAAAAACATTTGACCATTTTTCCTGGCCATGTCACGCAAAATTGAATTGTATTCCAAAAAAGAAATGGAAAAACAAGAATACAAAAAGTCACATTTAATGCAGAAAAGATTTAAGTAGGCAGCAAAAAAGTTTTCAAATATTTTAAAACATAAATTTACATTTAAAGATTATCTGTGACATAATTTCTGACGAGGGAAAGAGATTTGCCTGTCCAATTTCACAGGTGGATACGAAAAGGACACCTAAGGCAGGCTGTGAAACGAGCCGAGTGGACTGCTATGATTTCAGGGTATATCTAGCCCATCTTAGATGAGATTTGATATTTTCGAAAAATTATTTCTAAAGCTCTACTAAACACCCTTGTCACTGTGCCTTATGACAGTTAGACCACATGAACTAAATGACTCAGCCGAAGCTTGGGGATTACCAAGCTATGATTTACTACGCTCAACTAACTAACAACAGAAAAAGTAAATGAAAAGTAATTCAAAGAACTTTAAGCTGCCCAAGGACAAAAATAAATCACATTTCATTTAAGTTTACGCACCAACTTGAGTGCAATAAAAGCGAAGCAGAATAAACCAAAACGAAAATATCAAAAAACATATAAATAAATAAAGGAAAAGTTCACTTAAGAACAAAATGAAAATTCTTTAAAAAAAAATACTGCCAAAAAAGAAGAAGAAAACAGCGCCAGGTCGCGAACTCTTAAGTTTTTCAAACTCTTGGCTAGCCAAGGCTGTTAAATATGTATATACATACATATATATGTATATATATGTATATAGCATAGTCGGGAAAGCGTAATACTTTGCACATTTTTATGGCTCTGGCTGAGGAAACCCAACCGCTCAGCGCAGCGGTCTCCAATTATGTCACACGCCCCCACAAATCCCGTTGCGTGCCCAGCCCAGCCGCCCCCTGAATGCCCGACCACAACAATTTCTTACAGCAGTTTACGAGCTAGGCGAAGAATTTTTTGCTGTTAAAAAGCGCAATTAAAATGCTTTGGTGAGCGCACAGCAAAAAAAATGTTAAAGATGCATAAAAATGCCACAGCAACTAAATAAAATTCTCGAATAATGCAACATTCACTTAATTTCGCCGTTGCAACAATCTCGACCAAATAAAAACGAGTCTAGAACGAGGCTGAAGAATGAGCCATTGATTGGCTTTATCGTCGTTTTCAAGCCATTTCACTTCATTTGCTGCTTTGGGCACTTGCTGCTAAGCCGAAACAATGCCAAATGACGGCGCAATAAATGATAAATCCAGAGAGTTGGAAAGCAAAGGAGATTGAGAGTTACCAAAGTCTACGATAGAGCTGGAAGCGAGAAATCCGTGACACGAGATCGATTGTCAACGCCTCAATTTTAACAAACTAGAGAGTTTGGATTATTAACTAAAATATATAATATATAATTTTATTTTAATTTAGCTGCGTATAGCAAGACTTTAAAACGAAGACTTAAGATGAAGACTTTTTCATATTAAATTTCATATATATAATTATATTAATTTTTTTTAAATTTCATATTTATTTTTTATTTAATGCTCAGAAACATCGTGCGTGTTGCTTGCGTGTCATCGTGCTTTGTTTGGGCAGCGTTCCACATGGTTTTCATCTCCTAAGGCATAGAGAATAGAATCTTTGGGCCGTCATCAGCATTTGGTATCATTTATTGTGTTTCTTGGCTAAGGGGGCGGGCGGTTGTTATCGCATGTTAACACTTCATAGGAAATGCGGCCTGGTCCTTGCGATGACCTTTATATAACTGTGTGCCCTCCCTATTGGCCCATTTGCACCCCGGGATGTGGGCAGGCCAATACGCTTAGTTAGACGTCGTTGTCCCTTCTCCTTCTCCTCTCTCGCTTTCACTCACACTCTCACTCTCTTTAGCAGGAGTCTGCTCTACCCCACTCATCAAGCGCTTTGCGTGCAAAATGTCAAAATATATTTTAGTTGAATTTATGGTTAGTGACCAAAAGCGAGAGCGGATAGCTGAGGACTATTCAGCTCTTATAGAGGATTTGTCTATGTGTGCGTGTGTGCTTCTGTGCGTGTGTGTGTGTGTCTGCGTTGTATGTTATGTCTTTGCTTATTTTAGGGATTTACACGAACGCTTATCACACACACAGACTCTCATACTCGCAGTGTAGTCAGCCAATGTCTAAACCAAAAATATTATGCTACATTTCATTAATGTACACACACACATACGCACACATCTGTTGGTCGAATGCCTTACAGACACTTAAAATAGATTAGCTTTCAGCGTGGTGCTTTAAAAAATAATATATGGATGTGTGGCCATCATGTCTTGATCCTTTTTCTATTCCTCTTAAACCCTTCTAAGAACATGAGCAACTGTCAATGATTTAGGGCCTCAAATCAGACTCAATTCACAAAGTAAGACTTTCCATTTGATAAATGAAATGGCTAACGCTTGGACTCACACACACACACACACACAGGCAATCTTCCAGTTCGCATAGCTAAATGAAAACATCAATAATCTGTGTGTAATCAAATTTATGGCTAGTACTTGACTCGAATGACTTGCAACTGGCCTCAGTTTGTCTAAGTATTGTCATAATGAAATTATCTTGATGGATTCTGTAACAGAATAAAACATTTATCCAGAGTTTATTCAATTGTATTTTAGCAAATTAATTGCTAGAGTATAGAAAAATACTTTAATTCTCAGGACTCATAATCGATGAATGCTTTTAATACACAAAGTGAGAAATATGAATAGAGCACTCACTGTCCCCTCACAATGCCCCCTCCTCACACATTTGAACTGAAGTGCAATGACAACTGCTGTAGCTTAAGCTTTGTATTTATTTGCAATATGATCGCAGCATCAGGTCAAGCTAAGAGCTGTTAGGGGCAACCGCTTTGATGCTGTCATAAACCATTTCTGTGGCTAGCAATTCAAGGGACAGACACAAAGCACAATCGGGCAAACGAAATGGCCATCCGAAAGGGACATATACACCCACACACACACACGTTCATAACGTCTGTCAGGTAAACAATAAAGCTGTAGGCAGGACTCGTACAACCGCATACAACACAATGCCTTCTATGTGGCTGACATGCGAAGGGAAATATAAAAATTACACAACACTGGCCACACCACCCACTACACTGTACACACTTACACCCACACACACACACACACAGCAACACTCTGTGCGAGTGATAAATTACATTAGAGTGCTGCATTTTATTATCATTTAAACAAATACATGAAATTGTATGGAACGAATTGAAGAACGACTGGAAGGGTTCTGCTGCTGCATGAGAAGCACATTTTCGGCTGTAAATTTGTGTGTAAAGTTTGTGCATAAGAGAGGTCGCTGCCTATGCGATTTGAACATGCCAATGCGATTATTACACGGCAAATGTGAATTATTTTCCTCTTTCAGCCTTCGCCTTGCCAAAGAAGAAAGAAAAGAGAAAAATAAAGCTAACGTCACGCCATTAGCAGACGGCATATAAATATTTGATAGCACACTTTTGGGGTTGCGCATTTTGGGCCCAGATTCGCTTTGTGTGGATCGTTAAATATGTGCATATACATGTATATAAACATATACATATATATGTCTGCTATTATGACAGCCAAATTGCTAGAATGTGTATAATCAAAGCTTAAGTACAATATTTAACTATGCTTAGCTATTCATAAGTGTGGGCCGCAAGTGTAATGGATTATGCAGCCCTAATAAATGCTTGGTTTATAAATTTGAGTTAATGTTAACTTTAAGTAGACTGAAGCTCAAGATTATATTATATTATATAGTTCAAGACTATATTACTTTTGCAGTTACAAAAACTGTAGTCATTCGTTTGACTTGTCTCTGGATTATATCTCCATCTGTAAAATGCTATGTAAAATTATCAAAATATATATCAAATATATAAAAACCCAGCTGCTAAAATCGCTGTTTAAATATATGCATGTGTATACATATGTATAGACCCTATCTATAAGGGCAAAGGGGGCAGCAAGAGAAAAGCATCTACGAAAGAAACGCAATACAAAACAGTTTTTCATTCCAAATTCAGGCTTTCAGTTTATAGCTCGATATATATTATAATCGTTAACTTGGAAACTTGGTTAAAATTCGAAATATTTATAAATATTTGATAGATTATATATAATTTTATAATTATATTTAGTATATACGTTTACAATCACTGGGTATCCCAAATTATAAATAAATATATGTATTATAGAGCTGTTGCTCTTCTTCTGCTCAATTCTTATATACTTTTGTAGTAGTAGGTACCCAGTGGGGTATCTGCCAGTCAGGCATGCCCGCTTAGAGCATTGCTATACCCTTACACTCGTACTCTTACTCAACTAGTTTGCCTCAAGTGCTCAATCGCTGAGCGCGGCGGTTCCCTACCGTTTGTATACCCTGTAAACAAGCCGGGCTAAAGAGTAGCAGCAGAGCCAAAGTAAACTTGGCTAATTGCCATAACACACAATTCGCCGTGCTTAACGGGCGTGAAGAGCGAAGCGAGCCGTAGTGCGCTGTGGGGCCCAGTTTGCCGCCTGTAGTGCTGTCGCATGCTGTTGCGTCATGTTGTTATTTGCATTTGCATCGCTGCTCAGCTGCTTGATGGCAGCTCCACCTGGCAATCGTACGTAAGCGTATAATCTGTGCAAGTGTGCGAGTGTAAGTGCGACAGCATGGGATTTCTTGCAGCTTGTGGCGAGAACGAGGTGCTTTCCTGTTTGCCCTGCTCCGAGGAGAGCTGCTCGGTGCCGTATTACTCCGACCATCGCTGTTCCTCCATCTGTAACCTGGGCTGCGGCTGCAAGCCTGGCTACGTGCGCTACGATGAAACCAATAAGTGTGTGTCCATGTATGAGTGCAATCGAGTGTTCAATTTGTATGCAAAATAGATTAACTCCATTAAACCGTGAGGCTTGACCGAAAACTTCTCGCTAGTTGCTTTTTCTTTGTTGAGGGGTAACAAAAAATTGTGCCAAACGTTTCTAGCCATGCGTGGAGTTCACTTACCATTCTATTTGCTGCTCATTATATGGGGCTTGCTCGCAGAGAAGCCAGTGCAGTCAGAGCAGGATCCGTCAGCCTACTCAGCTTCGGACGAGGATGCAGGCAACACAGATACGGCGGAAGCAGGCTACACAGATTCGAAGGAGCAGGCAGGCTACCCAGATACGGAGGAGCATGCAGGTACCACAGATACGAAGGAGCAGACAGGTAACACAGATGAGGAAAATACCAATGAGATAGATGCGGCTGCCAAGACTGACGAGGAAGAGTTGAATAGCGATTCGAATCCTTTTGATCAGGCGGCGGAAAATCTCGAACTACGAAGAAAAATTCGTGAGTTTCTCAAATGAAAATTAGACAAAACACAAAACTCGTAATTTTCAATATATAATTTTCTTTTAATAGTTTGTGAACGCGAAATCACCGGCGACATATATTTGTGTTTCTAAAAAAACAACAAAAAAACAAAAAAAGGAACTTGAATTTTTTATGCTGTCTCTAAAAAATAAGCAATAAACTGAATTGTGTGTACGTCTACAATTTTTTGTAGATTCTTCAATTTATTTTCTGCATTTGCGTACAATTTTATGTCCCTGGTAGTACGTATTTTTCCAGAATATCCATTTACTCGCTGTTCTATTTCGTTTTCCTCTTTTATGGCCATTCAGCATCAAATCTTGAGCAAGAACATTTTCTTCCTTTACAAAAAGTTTTATTGTTTACTTTTTGGTGTGCTCGAAATTTACGAGTGTTGGCAGACATGTGTATGTGCGTGTGTGTGTGTGTGTGTGGGGTACACACTAGAACAGTTGTTAGTCCTTGTGTGTTATCTCCTATGTAATCTTAAATCTTAAATCTGTGTGCTGCTCTCTCGTAAATATTAATTTACTTAACTCAAACTTGCGGTTTTATTTGACTTTTGTTTTCTCTCCGCTGTTTTTTAGTAGCCTACTTTGCACATAGAAAGCAAATATTATGACTATTGTGAGCATAAACCAAATTGCTTATCTCATTTCCCACTTGCAGTTGTCGCAATCTGATTTTTATTGCTGCCTGCAGACCGGAGACTTGCTTACATTGCCTGCAGATTTAGCACTTAAATTAATTGAAAATCTCGAGGCTGGGAAAGCAATGAAAATGTGATTAGTTACAGCCGTGGAAATAATAATTTGCATCGTCCAAATTTCATAAGCACATGAAATATTAAAGTAGACATTCGTATATCGTTCGAAATAACAGTCTAATAAATACATTTATTTTGAGATATTAAATGACAGCATCAACTGATGGTAATATGTGTCAGCTATAACAGAAATCTCAGCTGACTAAATGAAAATGTAATGCGCATATAAAATATGCTCTTAAATAACTTGAGTGTTGATATTTTATTATGTTCGTTGCATAATTAATTCGGATTCGGATTCCAAGTGGCAGTTAGTACGAAAAGTTTGTGAGTTGTTGGCTGTTGCTGGGCAAATCAAGCATAAATATTTAATATGAGTATCATGCATGATATTTGTAGTTTTCATTGTCTGCATTTGTAGTTTTCAAGGAATAAAAGCAATTAAATATTAGATTATAACTTCAAATTAATATTTCAAAGTGTCTTGCATAAATTATTGCATATTGATTGAGTGCGAGAGACAAACTCACATCTCATTAACTGTATGAAATTTAGCAGCATTGCCATGGCATATACATATGTATATATATAATTGCATATATTTATATACTCAAACTATATAAATATATATATCTGGCATCTTACCGTGTCACGTCGTGACACATATCGGAACTTAACATTCTCTATTTTAAGTGCGGCTCTGTGGGTGTGCTAAGAGTTCAACAACGCAACGTGAATGCTCACACATGCGTGACACCAACACAATGCCATTTTATGTGTTGCTGTGTGTGCATGTGTGTGGGTGTGGGTGACTGGGAATGTGTTGGGCGCGTGAACAGCGAAGCAATTTGCCCACTAAATGATTACTATTATTACATTATTACGGAACGCTGCGGCCATTGCCTAAACTGCGGCGGAGGCTGGACATGTTGGGCGCTCTTAGTCGGTGGTGCTTGGTGGGTTGGAGTGCTGGCGGTTTTCGGTGTGTGGTCATAGTGCATATAATTTTTTTTTATGCTCGCCTATAAAAAGCAATTAAATGGGCAGCAAAGTGCGAGCTATCTATCTAACACGGGCGCACTCATGCTGCGGAAATGTTATTATATTCCGTGGAATGTGATGCGTGGCGCAAAATAAAATTAAATTACTCATTAGTGGTAGATTTGCGCTTCATTTGGGGGGGCCGAAAAATGCAGACAAGTGTATTCTATTTATATTTTATTCGAGTCCAGTTGATAAATCCAGATAAAAATGCGTAAATTAAATTGGCAAATGGAAGCCACAGAAATTTGGCAGGCAAATAAATTGTTGATGGCACAAAGCTCTGACAAATACAAAACCGCAGCACTCCCTCAGGCGCCAATCCAGAAGTTTTGTCCGTTTTTCAAGCAGTTGGCTGATAATCGAATTCTCTTGTTCTTGCTGCACAATAAATTCAAAACTTTTTGCACCTATCTGGGGCGCTAAACCTTTACCACATGTAACTGTAAATAGTATATATGTATATGGTTAGGTTGTGTATTCCCTGGGCTGCCTGCTTCATCTTTTTGCCAAGCTAACACACATTCATGCGCTTGTGCCGAACTTTAAGATAAGGCCTACTGAGCACAATCCCCACAATCCCCTCAAAGCCTGCTTAATTTCTTACCCACCAATTCCGTTGAAACCCAATTGCCAATTGTTTAATGAGCTGCTCAGTTCGGCCACTTTCCCCTGTAGTTGTTGTTGTTGCTGCTGCTTGGACTTGTTAGTTGTTCCGGCTTACGCTTTGGCTAGTTGTATATGCTCGCTGCTGGCCATAAGCAGCGGAAACGGTTAGATAAGAGAACGAGATAGAGGGAATTTCGCAAAAAGTTGCGCATTTTAATCGAGAAACTTTTGGCTTCAGCTTTTGAAGACTCCAAAGGACAAAAATAATCACAGCAACAAGGACGAGCAGAGCAGCCAGCAACAATGTGTAGCTCATATATTCGTTGAACTTGCTTCAGTTTAGGACTCGGCGGATGCTCTTTAATTGCTTTCTTGAGTGAGAGTTGAAACAGCAAAAATTACTTTAAGCTACATTACTATTATATACATATATGTATGTATATATGTGGTATATGGCTTACACACATCATTTTCAACAATGGGAATATTAATAATATAATATTTCACTTACATCAACTGCTTCCTTCTGCTGAACACAATACAAAGAGCTTCGTGCCTTCATAAATCCCATTCGACACTCCAATTGGATTCACATCAGAAATCCATTAGCTACCCACACTTACGCTGCGACGAATTACAGCGCCCGCCCAAAAGTATGCAGTGGAAATTTTAAAAATATTAATACGAACTGCACAAAGGTAAACAGGGTAAATAAAAGCATCAAATAGCTCGAGTGCGACTGCAGTGCAAGCGCTCACTTAATAATCGCTGAGTGAGTGAAATTAATAAATAAATAAATAAAAAAGTGCACATTTCATTGGGCAAATAAGAAAGCTTCATCGAGTATTTTGATTGGCCTGGTCAAGGAGGCCGCAGTATGCAGCGTTAACATGCCTGAAGATATGTCAGGAGCTGGCATTTAATCCTGCTGTTCATTTAATTAATATTGAAGACAAATAAACGCCCACACGACGCAGCCTTTATGTAATTTTTACCGGCAATAAATTGAATTTTAAGCCACGCGTACTTATTGTACTTGTGTGTGCGTGTGTGTGTGTGTCTGCAGTATACCACAGTGAATAAAATTAAATTTAACAATTTTCCGCCTGTGCATTGTTAATGTCTTTTAACATTTGCTCTCTTTGTCCACGAACCGCAGGTATGTGCTCTATCCAAACGCGCCGTAATACTCCAATCACCGGACATGATGGCCTACAATGAGCTTCAGCCCAACAACAACAATAATAATAATAACAACAACAACAACAATGCGGGCGGCAGCACGTCAATTGCGTTGAAAGCCTCAGCCCCACAGAATATCATAGCCAATGCCGGGCTGAGCTATGAGGATGTGCTGAACGACGATTTCCAATTCGACATGGATGGCCACGATGTGATGGTGTTTCTGCACATACAAAAGACAGGCGGCACATCCTTTGGACGGCATTTGGTGCGCGACTTGGACCTGAAGGTGAGCTCAGAGCTCTGTAAACTATTGAGATAATCCCAACGACTTCTAATTCTTTAGCGTCCCTGCGAGTGCCAGCGTCAGCGCAAGCGTTGCTATTGCTTCCGTCCGCATCGCAACGAGAACTGGCTCTTCTCCAGGTACTCAACCGGCTGGAAGTGCGGCCTGCACGCCGACTGGACGGAGCTGACCAGCTGTGTGGACGCTGAGCTGGACAAGAACGAGGGCGAGACGGCCAAGCGTCGCTATTTCTACATCTCGCTGCTGCGCGAGCCGATCTCACGCTACATGTCCGAGTACCGCCATGTGAGACGCGGCGCCACATGGAAGGGCTCCCGGCACTGGTGTCTGGGCCGGCAGGCCACAGCAGCCGAGCTGCCGCCTTGCTACAAGGGCAAGGACTGGCTGGATGTCGATCTGGATCAGTTCGCTGGCTGCGAGTCGAATCTGGCGGCCAACCGGCAGACTCGCATGCTGGCCGATCTCGCCCTGGTGGGCTGCTACAACAAGTCCTCGATGCCGGCGCACGAGCGCGATCGAGTGATGTTGGCCAGCGCCAAGCGCAACCTGGCCGCCATGGCCTACTTTGGACTGACGGAATATCAAAAGGTTAGTCGCTAGTTAAGTTAGCTACGCTGCATAACTTATCATGTAACCCTCTCGCCATGCAGATGTCCCAATATATCTTCGAGGAGACCTTCAACCTGCGCTTCGCCATACCCTTTGAGCAGCACAATGCCACGATTTCGGCAACTGCCGTCACGAATCTGCGTCCCGATCAACGACGGCTCATCGAGAAGCTGAATAGCCTGGACATTGAG
Organism: Drosophila mulleri; assembly: GCA_035047565.1. NCBI lineage: Eukaryota > Metazoa > Arthropoda > Insecta > Diptera > Drosophilidae > Drosophila > Drosophila mulleri. The sequence goes on from JAWNPK010000168.1 coordinate 4,208,817, forward strand.
CTTTATGCATTTGCCAAGAACTTGCTATTCCAGCGGTAAGTACTTCCAAAGATCTCATAAATAATAAGACGAATAAAGTTTAGATTAGCATTTACTAATGGTAGACAACGCTTCTTCACGAACGTCGAGCACTAATCTATCAATACTCAAATGGCATAAGCAAATAGCCAAATGCGTATTAGTTTTCTATTTAAATATTTGCCACTCTTGGCACTCTTTTCCCGTCACTTTTCTTCTCCCTTTGAGTCAATAGCATCGTCCGAATTTAAGGCTTATACATACATATATCCTCTATTAATAGGTACATAATTATATTATGTGTATATAGAAGAATGGATTCTCAGTTGTTTTTGCTATTTTGTATCCTGCTCCCGACAACGTGTTTGTCCGGACGGTGAAACCTGATCCTGACCCTTATCCTGATCCAGGGGTCCCTTTCAATTGCCACGCATATTGCGCCAGCTCCTCAATGGAAAAGAATCGCGCAGTTTCTGCTAAGGTCGATGACTCATTGTGAGTCCTTTATATGCCTTTGTGTTTGTGTGCGTGTGTGTGTGTGTGTTGAGGGTGCGAAACCCTTTCTTGTATGGCGATCGCAGTGTATTGACATCGAGACGAGGCGAGGCAACAGACACAAACTTGACAACACAAAGGCGTCTACTTTTAAAGGAGACTGTGTTATTATAATTTCTTGGGGTTATTTTTGGCGCATTGAGTGCTAATGGAATTTGTCTATGCCTCATCAGGCATGGGAAATTGTCGGCGTTGTTCTGTTGCTCAATGAAATATCATTAATGATCTTCATGCGATATTCAAGAAAGGTTACTGAAAGGAAATATCTATGGTGATCATGTTTATACTGATCTGGAGCTGCACTTGATAATGATATATTGAATGAATGAGACTACAAAGAATTAATTTCTTGTTCATGCTGATGGTATGGAACTTGTATGACGATCGCTAGGCGAAAGCGAAGTTAACTCTTTGTTTGATCTGCTGCAATAATAAGCAACTCACACATAAGTAATTGAGGCCAGTTCGCAATTGCAGATATCGGCACTTAGCTTCGGCTGACTGTGTTCTTGTTACCCTTTGAGTTCTAGAAGTTATACAAACGGTTGCCGTGAGCACGAGTAAAGGCCAGCTGCCCGCTCTGCCAATGCTCTGTCTGTGATTGCTTCTGTCCGTGCAACATAAACAATTTACCTTGGACAGGCCAGGCTGTCTGTCGCCTCCTTATCACAGAGCAAACAGGGTTCACGCATAAGCAGGGTATATAATGTAATACAGAGAAGGAAGCACGGAACCCCTCTGTGCTGCTCTAAGACGCAATTCCTTTGACATCTGCACAATTCAGCAGTTTTGGCAGTTGCGGCAATCCCGCTGAGCACTGAGTGCTGAATATATGTAAATGAATATCTGTATGATCCTATACATATACATATATGAGTATATGTATAGTTATACTTACCTATTGATCTGTAGCTGAAGTGTAGTTGCGTTTATGTTAGCTGTAAAATCTTTGTATTAAGATTGATCATTTATACATATGGGAATATTGGATATGAAAATAATGTAGTTAATACTAGAAAATATTTGAATAATGTTATTATAATTTTAAATATATTACATATTTTGTAATAATAATATATAATATATATTGCTAAAATATTTCATCGATTCACCTATTTCCTACATAAGCTCTTCAATCCCATCTCTTTCAATTTCAAATGGTTCTATTACTTATTTATATAAATTAAACATGTGATTCATGTCTCTCATGTCCAAGTCTTGGGACTTGTCAGTCCAATAGATTTACCTGGGATTTTCTGCCCCCCCTCCTCTTCCACCTTCGTTATATAGTAGCTGGCATTAATCGATTTCTATCAGCTACAAGCGCAACTTAATTTAGCCAAACGAATTGCCAGGCGAGCTAATGAAAAGGCGCAGGCGCAGGCGCAACGCTTTGCATTTTCATTTACGCAGTTGGCTTTCCACGAGTTTTCCTTTAATGATGCGGGTCGAGTGTCAACTTTATGCTGGCTGCCAGCTGTGGCGGCGGCACCTTTTTCACTGTGGGAGTGGGGGGCACTAACGGCTACATATATATATATACACATACATATATGTATTGCGAGTGTGCTCTGTGTGATTGCAGGGCACAGCTGTCTAGTTACACACACACAGAGACACACCTATACTCATGAGTCTTAAGGTATGCCTTGGCTGTCTTGGCAATTGCAACATTTGCGCGCGCCAAAAGTAAAATTTCTATAGTTCACACAAGATAACGATAAGGTAGTGTGCGAGTGTGTGTGTGTGTGTGTGTGTGTGTGAACGTGTGGCACGAACCACCACCGTGAAGAAGGAAAAAAAAAAGACAGACAACCCTCGATTACCTTTGAGCTGGCACTGCGAGGGTTGTTTTGAGTCGGGATCGGCTGCATTTGCGCCGGCGCAGCTCGCAACGCTTCAGTTAGGTTTTGACAACGGAACGCGTAGGAACACAGCTAGAGACGCAGCTGCAGCAAGGGGCAAGCGGGTAAAGGGCAGCTCAAAAAAATACATTAAAAACAAAAACAACAGCAACGGACTAAACAGTAGAGCGAAGCATTTAACGGACATTTGTTAACGAGTTTTATATAAGAGTTCATGTTTTGTGTTTGAGAACTGAAATTGTTTTATTGAGTTTTTGTTATTGAAAAGCAATTTGTTAACCACAAAGCATATAATTAACGGAGGAAAGTGTTAAATTGTTAAAGAAACCAAAGCGAATACCAAACAGAGAGAATTATGTCGTTTTCCAAAGCCAAATTGAAGCGGTTCAACGATGTGGACGTCGTTTGCGGCTCTCCAGCTGCCTCCTCCAACTCGAACAGCTCGGCGGGCTCCACAGGCTGTGCCACGCCCACAGCGGCTGCTGCAGTGACTCAGGTGGCGCCGCCGCCCGAGCGCAAGGAGCAAATCGAAAAGTTCTTCAAGGATGCGGTGCGATTCGCCTCCAGCTCCAAGGATGCCAAGGAGTTTGCCATACCCAAGGAGGATAAGAAGTCGAAGGGCCTGCGACTCTTTCGCACACCTTCGCTGCCGCAGCGCTTGCGCTTCCGTCCGGCGGCCAGTCACACAGCGGAGCAGGCGGTGGGCAGCGGAGCCTCGACGGCGTCCTCCACACCGCTGCACTCGGCCACAACGACGCCGGTGAAGGAGGCCAAGTCGGCGAATCGGCTGAAGGGCAAGGAGGCGCTGCAGCAGGAGATACGCAACAAGAACGAGCTGATCGAGAGCTATCTGAGCCAGCTGGACGTGGTGCGCCGTCACGTGGACCAGCTGAAGGAGACGGAGCAGAAGATGCGCGAGGAGCACGAGCAGACAGCGGCCAAGACGGAGCAGCTGTTGCAGGCCCTGAGCAGCGAGAATCTCGCGCACAAGCAGCGCAACGAACAGCTGAGCGCCGAGCAGTCGCAGCTGGTGGAGCGCTACGCTCAGCTGGAGCAGCAGATGCAGCTGCAGCGGGAGGAGCACGAGAAGCAGGTCGAGCGCCTGCTGGCCGAGAACGAGGCCTACAAGTTGGCCAACGAGCAGCTGCAGCAGACCTGCGAGCAGCAGCAGACGGCGCAGCAGCAGCTGGAGCAGCAGCTCGGATCACTCCAAGAGGAGGTCGCCAAGGCGCGTGAGAACTGCAAGGCGGAGCAGCAGCGAAACACCGAGCACTTGCAGCAGATCGAGAGCTTGCAGGCGAAGAATGCCGAGGTGCTGGCCATTGTGGAGCAGCTGAAGCATCAGATCGAGCAGGACGCCCTGGCCTATGGCCAGGAGACAAAGATCACCCAGACGGAGCTCGAGTGTCTGCGCGTGGAGCGCAACACCCTGAAGAACGATCTGGCCAACAAGTGCACGCTGATCCGCTCGCTGCAGGACGAGCTGCTGGACAAGGCGTGCGAGATCGACGCCCACTGCGACACCATACGCCAGCTGTGCCAGGAGCAGGCCAAGCGCACCGAGCAGCAGCAGGCCCAGCAGCAGGCGGAGAATGAGCTGGAGAGCGCCGTGGAGCGCGAGAAGAGCTACTGGCGCGCCGAGCTGGACAAGCGACAGAAGCTGGCCGAGAACGAGCTGATCAAGATCGAGCTGGAGAAGCAGGATGTGATGGTGCTGCTGGAGACCACCAACGACATGCTGCGCCAGCGCGACGAGAAGCTGCAGAAGTGCGAGGAGCAGCTGCGCAACGGCATCGACTACTACATCCAGCTGAGCGACACGCTGCAGCAGCAGCTGGTGCAGCTCAAACAGGACATGGCCAAGACCATCACCGAGAAGTACAACTACCAGCTGACCCTGAACAACACGCGCTCCACGGTCAACATACTGATGGAGCGGCTCAAGAAGTCCGACGCCGATGTGGAGCAGTTCAAGGCGGAGCTGGAGTCGGTGCAGCTGGCCAAGGGCGCACTGGAGCAGAGCTATCTGACGCTGCAAGCGGATGCGGCACAGCTGCGCCAGCAGCTCAATGAATCGCAGGCGGCACTCGAGGCGGTGCGCAGCTCCTCGGCCACGCTGCAGCAGGAGGTATCGTTGAAAGAGTCCATGCTGCACGAGCTGCTAGCGAGCGAATCGGATACCCTGGCCAAATTCAATAAGATTGCTAACTCATTCCAGGAGCGCATCGACGGGGATGCCCAGCTGGCCCACTACTGCGACATGTACAGCGATCTGAAGCGCAAGGATGAGACGCGCGAGCTGTACATGGCGGACATGAAGAAGGCCCTGGATGAGTTTGCCACCGTGCTGCAGCTGGCCCAACTGGAGCTCGACAACAAGGAGCAGCTGCTGGTGAAGGTGCGCGAGGAGTGCGAACAGCTGAAGCTCGAGAATATCGCACTGAAGTCCAAGCAGCAGCCCGCCGTGGCAATGCTGACGCCCAGCAAGGCGAACAAGCCGAACACCACAGATCTGGAGAAGATTGAGGACTTGCTGATCGATTCGGAGCTGCGTGCCGAATGCGACAAGATCACCTCGTGGCTGCTAAACTCCTCCGAGAAGAGCGTCCGTCAGGACAACAACAACGAGCTCACCGAGCTGCTCGCCTGCAAATCGCCCAAGGCCCGAACTCCGCGCACACCTCACAGTCCGCGCACGCCGCGCACCCCCGCTCCGCGGCCAGCACACCGAAGAAGTCGTTAATCTTCGCCAGCGGCAAAGAGAACGTGCCCAGTCCGCCCCAGAAGCAGGTGCTCAAGGCGCGAAATATGTAGGCCACAATTTCCAGCAGAATTTCACGAAAATTCCAACTTTAGGCTAAATTTCTAAACAATAAATTATAAATTAGTTAAGAAAAGAGCACCGAACACTCTCTATATGCATATGCATACATACATACATACATATATACCATATATGAAATACATGATGTGCTTTGCTGCCACTACAACAATTAGAAAACTCGTTTTGATTTCCTGCCACAAGTTTTCCCAACCCTCCCTGGAAAGCAACAGCAGAAGCAAAGGCAAAGGCAAAGACGAGTCAGTCAATGGGAACTTTTCAGACTTGCGACTTCCTTCTTGGCACTTCCTCGGCCGGAACGGATGCGGCTCGAGGCGCAGCAGCTGTGCAGCTGCGCATGCGTGGCTTAAGGGTGGGCACACACACACAACAGCAACAACAACAACAACAGCAACAACAATTAATAACAAGCTCTAGCTAAAGTCTAGAGCTCGCACTCACTCGAGGGGTTTTTCCTTTAAGGGACTGTTGTAAAATCTGCTGCCTGTCGCCTATTGTCTTGGGTTATTTTTTGTTTTCTTCTGCTTCTCGTTTTTGTTCGGGTTCGTGTTCAGGTTCTGCATTGTACAATTGCCGCTGATGATGACCTTTGACATTATGCGGCAACAATGGCTCCGGGCCATGCCAAGGTACATTGCGTGCACTTCTTCTTCTTCCTTCTTCGCTTCTAATTATACAGCTGCACTGAGCTGAGCGCAGCTGCAGCAACAATTGGGTTTTGATTTGGCTTCAGGATTGTAGAGAGACAAATAAAAAAATTTAAAAAAATATCGTAGTAAACATGGGACAGAGGGTTGAATTGGTTAAGAAAGTTCTCAAACCCAACAAATTGGTTTTCTACCTTCTGGATTTTTGTAACTCGTACGTGGAGTTTGCTTGTAAGAATGAGAAAGCGAACTTGGGTATTTGAAACTTTTCGAAACGAGGTACAGTATGCGCCAAATAACTGCGAATGTCGCGGAATTCAGCTGTACCCGTGTTGTCTCTCTTATGCATATTTCTGAGCATATTCAAAATATTCCACAAAACTTTTCAGCTCACATTGAAATAGCCTCGAGATTCACCTACTTAGGCAGCTGGCACGGGTCAGGTATTCAGTTGTATTTCTGCATACATACAGGTAGCTCACGTTGCATATAATAGAATTCCATTTAAAAGACCCTAGCTGAATCGCAATTGTCCTGCGAAGGCTTAGTAGCTTACAAGCAAGAGCATATTCTTATATTGTATTGCTAAGAACTATGTGGAAATTATCATATTCTCTTAACTTCCAGATTTTTCTTAGTAATATAATATTAACTTTAAACTTTGTGCAGACTGTAAGCTCTTATGTTATGTTTTTATTATATATTGAGTCAAAAATCGAAGATTACGATCTTAAAACTGTATTATATCATATCATCTTACATAAATTATTACTTACTATTAGCATATAAAAGACAAATTTTAAAGCTTCGCTTCTATTGAATCTTTTTAATAAAATTGATTAATATATTTGTATAAATACCTAATTTAATTTTAAAATTTCCCTCTCCACTTGTCCCTTTCAGCTTTGAGCACCTGAAAGCGAAAGATGCTAACTTCGCGCAACGCTTCGCTAATCTGGGCAATATATTCTACAAGCAGGGCGTTACGGAATTCAATTGGGATAGCAATATAGAGGATGCGCTGAGCACGGATCACTGAACGGATCTTCAAAACCAAAAATTAATGTCTAGCATTTAGTTGATAAGGAGAGCGAAGTAGCGAACGGTGAATGAAAATGATGCAGTAGAGAAAAGAAAAACAAAACAAAGGACTTTAAACTAGGCATAAGCGTAATGTTAACAATTATTTTAAACAGCAGATCGAATTACTATATATAAATAGATATATGGATACATACATATACACATAAACGCAATCAAAAGCAAATACGGCAAAAGGCAGATGCATATATTTGCAGCTCTCATAAATGTAACGAAATGCTGAACAAGCTGTTAGATATCCTACTCACGTACATATAATCTATCAACTAGCAACACTCCTTGCTGATAAGTCGTAGTGCCCGATCACACGCATACACTCTCGTATATTGTAAATAGATCTACGCATCCTACAAGTAAAATAATAATATTATTTAAATACACTCAGCGCATAAACTACACGCCATAATTTAGTTGTAACTCTAATTAAATATATAATTATTATTTTTTGTAGTCGATAACTTCTGTTACGTAAAGCCAAATCTACATTTAGTGCATAGCTCTGATGGGAACAAAAACAAAAACAAACTCAAAAACAACAATTTATTTCGATCCAAAAATGCATTTATTTTATTTAACATTTTAGCACAGCATGTAAATACCATAAAAAAACATAAACATAAAAATAAAATTATCACTAAGTTTTTAATTTTTAATAAACTTGTTTTTTACAAATTCTATTATTTGTAAAGCGTTAAAATATTGTTAGCTGGCATAATTATTTAAGACAATAATTGATTGAAAAAAAAATGGAAAATGGATTTATTGAATTTGCAACAAATATGAGAAAAAAACCTCGTTTAACGCAAAACCAACGAATTATGAATAACTAGAAAAACACCAAGAAATCAATGAATGTGAGCCTATGCATATACATATAATTGGCTCAAACTTAAACTGCATATAGAGATATAAAGCAAGGCGAAAACTGATTTGTGCCATTTTATAGCAACACGCAGAAAATCTACAAAGTAAATCGAATTAGATTCACATAGCAAACAAATAACCAAAATGACTAGGCGGAAAAGTGAGCAAATGTTTATCTGAACTATTCGAAGTTTTTCGAATTGCTAAACGAGACAAGCAAATACGGCGAAACAGACTTTTGGCATGTGAAAGAATATATATATATATATATATAACGAATATATACATATATCAAAGGTCGAAATGAATAAATTCAATAAATAATAATAAAATATAAAATAGTGTTTTATTTTTTAGTTTAAGATAAGCTGCGATTTTGCTCTTCATTAATTATTTTATATATATTATATATCAGCTCAATTAAAATTGTCTTTCCGCCAATTCCCCTTGCCTGCCCCCCCAAAATATTTCCGATTTTACATGTGTTACATGTGAATAGCATTTCTATTATCACCTTTGATTCCATTGTGTCGCTGCTTTTGTTATATTTTTTCCCAGACACCTCCTGTAAATAGAAAATAACAAAGTCATTTTATTATTTAAGCTAATTCTTTATTTAGCCCATGCTATTTGCTTAAGGCCTTACGTAGCTGCCTTCATAACAATGCAAAGCAAAGCAGGCGAAAAATACTTGGAAGAAACGTAAAAGTTGGGTCTGTGTGGCTGCGCAATACACTGCATACAGTAAATAACTAGACAGAGTGCAAAAATGTTCCGATGAAACCCTGTTTGCAAATAAATAGCGAATATACCTTTCATCGCTGAGTACAGGGTATACAAATTAATACGTTTATTTTCCAATCGATGCGATATATCGATCTGGCAACTAATTTGCACCCAATTTGAGCTAACAGCTAAAACAAACTCCAGTTTTTTTCCTCGACAATGGAATTCAGGCCGGAGAGCTCAGTGCTCGTGTAAGTGTCGGCCACTGAAGATGATGAAGGCCAACGATGCGATCTGTAAGCGTCGCAGATCGTCTGCACCGCCACCTGGCGTCGACATTGTGCAGCACATCAATGGGAATTTCGGACGCTGGCAGCTGCGCACGATACTTCTAATATTCCTATGCAAAATACCCACGGCCTGGTTCATGGCCTGCATCATTTATACGGCGCCCTATCCGCAGCGCGGGGAGCTGGTCTGTCGCTCGGCGAGCTGGAATGCCAGCGAGTCGCTGCCCAGTGAGAGCCGGAATACGGATCGGCTGTTCAGCGTGCAGGTGTGCAATGCCTATGCGCAGAGCTTGTCCCACAACTTTGTGCAGCGCTATGGAACGAGCTGGAACGGAACGCAACAGGTGATGCCATGCGAGCGCGTCGAGCACCATGCGGAGTACAAATCGCTGATCGTCGACTTCGATTTGATATGTTCGCGTCGTGTGCTGGTGGCGGTCACTCAATCGTTTCATGCGCTCGGCGCACTAATTGGCGGTCTACTCGCGTACCAGGCGCTCCAGCAGTGAGTCTGCGTCTGCCTCTTCCATGGATCTCTGAGTCATCTGTTTCCACTTTCAGCATCAGTCCGCGTCGTGTGATGCTGCTCGGCATGCTGGGCCAGATCTTTTGTGGCAATCTGACGGGTCTGGTGGACACCTATCAGCTGCACGTCTATTTCCGTTGCCTCACGTCCGTCTGCTGCACGCTCATGTACACAGCCGGGCATTTCATACGTAAGCAAAGACAAAAGACTTAAGACACAAACTCGCTCTCAGCTCTTCGCCTCTACATTAGTAATGGACATCACCTCGGGCAAGGCACGCATCTTGGTGGTCACGCTGTCGGAGCTCTTCTGGTCAATTGGCTTGGTGCTGCTGCCCGCCATATCCATATACTTCGATAACTGGAGTCATCTGTATGTGGCCATATCCTCGTCCTTGATTGTGCTCGTCTGGCTGCATCGCTGGATCTCGGATGCCCCGCGCTGGCTGCTGCGGCACCAGCGTGTGGAGCAAGCACTACGTCTACTCCTGGAGTCGGCCACACACAACAATCGCATGGTGCCCCTCACTCTGGACGTCAGGCTGACCATCTATGCCAGCGAACTGAAAGCCGAGCAGCGCGTCGGCTATTGCCAGATCTGGGACAAGGAGACCAAACGCCGTCAACTGATCTACATACACCTGATCTGGGGCTGCGCTCAGGTGCTGTACAACATTATACTGCTGATGATTCGCAGCCTGGGCGAGGCGCATGTTCATGTGAATACCGCCGCCCTGGGCTTTGCCGAAATGGTCGGCCTCTTCGTGGGCCTCTACTTCATACTCTATACGCGTCGCTACTGGCGCTGGGCGGGCAATCTGATGATCGTCGCCGGGCTGTGCACCTATCTGGTGTGGCTGCTGCCAGAGTCAGGTGGGCGTATATACATAAAGGGATATTCACATCTATCCATCAGTCAACTCTAACTTTTGCTTCCTTAGATCGCAATTCACGTCGCGTCGGCCTGGAGCTCATGTTTTGGATGCTGCTGAAGTTTGCCAATGCTGCTTCCATAGCTGTGCTGACCACGTGCACGGGCGAAATGGTGTCGCCGGAGAAGCGAGTGCTGCTCATGCTCTCAGTGGTTAGCTTTGGCCGGCTCTGCTTGGTGTTCTCGCCGCTGCTGAGCACGCTGACTGTGGTGCATCGCCTGCTGCCCATTAGCATCATTGCGACAGTGGGCTGGGTGTACGGCCTCTTCATGCGGCTGCTCAATCGCTACTACTGGAATACGGAGCAGCTGCAGGTGGGCCAGGTGCCAACGCCAAACACCTATCGCCGCAACTCAGCCGTGATCATGCGACGCTGCAGCACCGCCAGCTCCGACGTGAGCAACTACAGCAACGAGCTGCTCCACAACTTCGAGCAAACAGTCGCCGTGAGCATCGCAGATCTGTGGCACATCAACTTCAATACCATCCATGAGTGCGACAGCATGAACGAGATCAGCGACGGGGCTAGCAAATCGCAGAGCCTGCAAACCATTTGAATTTTATGCCACTGCCTAAAAGTAGGCAACATTTTCTTTAAAGACAACCTTTGCCATAAAAAATTATAGGCGCCTAAGTTATAGATTCTATATTATAGATATAAACAATAATTTTATTTATGATTAATAATGTTATTGTAGCCATACGAGCTACTCCCGCAACCCCTTTGTGAGCTTATTGTCTACAAAAAGTGTATTTATAGTTATTTAGCAATAAATGTATTAAAGACCCGCCCTTCACACGTATTTGCACAGACATTTCAGTCGGATCAGTGGAGTGAAATCGCGGTTTTCAGTCTGTCTATGCGTCAATTCACTGCTAATTAAATTAAAGAAAATTACATTCATTATAGCCAATTATTATTAAACTAATGTGCGATATCTGAACTCAATTAGTGTTAGAAAATATTTAAAGCGCGTGATGATCGAAATGTCAACAGCTCGAGCTGGTATAAATTATTGCAAGTGTGTTTCTAGACATTAATAATGCTTTAAATAACTTGACTAAGACTACAAAAGAGAAGTTCGCATTGATCTATTGTCGTTGTTGAGTCAGAAGATGTGTCTAGCATACATTATTAAATAGTTAAGCTTACTAAGCAAGAATACTAGTTGATAATACCTATATTAAAATAAAACGTCTCTCAGTAAAAGTTTTTCTATATATTAAACTCTATCAAACATTTATACAACCTTTTATTATTTAAATCTATGAATTTTTAAAATTTTTATATAATTGTATGTTAGTTAAAAAATATGTTTTCTTATTCGAAAAAAAAATATTATAATAATTACAAGTATTATTATTATTTTTTTTTTTCGAATAAGAAGACAACTTTCTTATATACAAATTAAAAAAATTATAGTTTTAATAATAAAATGTTGTATAAATGTTTAATAGAACTTAATATATTTCGTATATATTCATTTCGTATAATTTCAAAATTTATTTGTATTATTATTATTTATTAAAATATATTTCTTAAGCCACAAAAAATATTGTAATTGCTTTACGGAATTGCCAGTTCATTGTTCCATTTCAGAATTTTCAGCACATTCACCAATTTATTGGCCGACTTCGTATAGTTTTATTTATAAAACTAGATCAAAAGTAGGCCCTATTTATAAAGAAAGAACTAAAAGTTCTATGTCAGCGAATCGAAAATAAATGCGAGTGTGTCACTAGACTCAAGCAAGTGCGAATTGCGACAGGTACGTACCATAAAGATTAAAATAGAATACCCGCCGTAGTAGTAGATGGCAGTGCCATTATAAAATTGTTTTTATCAGCCAGCCGTAGTAGAGTGGCAGATGCAATAGCTGCATTCTCATCCATTGATTATAGATAGCCTTATAGTCTAAACTGTAGACAAGACAGCGACGATAATCGTGTCAAGTGCATTAGTAGAGAGAGCAAAGTTTTATTGGCTAAGCGCGGAAATTGTGGAGACGCAGACTTGTAATAATATCCTGCTAGAACGCCTCCTGTCTGCCCTTGCCTGGAGGACAGCTCATGCGACCAGTTCGAACGGAAGCGTTTCGATTAAAGTTTCCCTAGCGATGGCTTTTAATTATTTGTACAAATTCATTAAGAAAATTAACGCGCCGATTGGGGCTGCGACAATCGGCCCGACATTGACGACGTCTTCGATATGGCGGCTCGTGTGCCACTTGCTTCAGTTCGATTCCGCCTCTCGACCGATTAAGACGTTCGCGCGGCACAAAAAAAAATAAATAAATAAATTAAAAAGAAAAGCGCGCAACAAACAAATTAAAAGACACTCCACAAACGATCCGATTGAACATACAAAATTGTTTATTCGCGTTCAATAAGCTGTTCTCCATTTGTATACAAACAGCAGAAACTTTGCCATATAAAGCAGCCGAAAGTTGAGCGAAATAAATTGACGAAGGCTGGGTGTTAATTGGTAAACTTGTTCAAAAAGTGAGATACGACTATAAAATACGCAAATTATTTAAATCAATTTTTTGAAAATCAAGCCTCCAAACGCTAACATAAAGATCAGGCAGCATATTACATAACGTATATAGGAAATCTTTTCTGGAATATTTTCTTAGTGCTCTCACTTTATGCTTTTATTCAAAATTTAAAAAATATATATATTTTAAAAATACATATATAGATACATATGTTTTTACTTGTATCAGGTATTATAAATTCATTAATTTGTTTTTGTTTTTTTTGTTTTTATTATTAATATTTATTTATTTTTTTTTTTTTTTTTTTGTCAGACTTAAATTTCCCTTATATTTTATATATGCTGAAAAGATTGTTCAATATTAAAAAAAAAATTTTTTTAATTAAAAATATACAGATATATATGTTTTTACTTTTATCAAGTAGTTTATTCTTATATCTTGATTTATATATATTTTTTATTTTATTTTTATTTATTTATATATATTTTTTATTTTATTTATTTTTTTCGAATCAAACTAAAATTTTATTTATACTTAATATATGCTGAAAATATTCTTGAATTAATATATTAATTAATATTTATCGTAAGCTGGAAAAAAGTCATAGCTCAACTATCTTATTAGGCTAATAGTAATTGATTTCAGCTGATTTATAGCTTTAATGCTAAGTTAAGCACTGCATTCACTTTAATATTATTTCCTATATATCTATATAATACATCTATCTGATCTCAGCAGCACTTGCACTACCTATAAGGCTTAGTTCTATTTCTAGTTGCCTCGCTGCCTTGCTCCACTTAAGGAAATTAAAAACTTGAATTGGCTCAGCTAATAACTGAATATATAAAATATTCAAAACAAAGCATTAGTGGATTGCAATCCATCCACCTGCCAGTCCCACTTTTTTGTATCAGCCTTAATTAATTTGCATTCGCGCAACGAGTAATTCAACTAAACTAAGCCCCTGCCCGCTTCAATTTCTCGGCGTTTGCCGTCTGCTGCGCAGAAAAGCGCCGATTGCAATTTATATGGAAAACTCTAATATGAAATATTGGGGAACCAGTTTCGTATGCAATTAGCACCAACGCTTGAATTCGAAATTAAAATATTTGCACGCCCAATGGCGACAGCTGACAGGGCATTGTTCCATGGCATATGCTCCACTTGACGATTGGCCCCTCAGGCTGTTGGATCACTCGAAATTAGCACCTCGAATAGATATATCCGACAAGACAATACAATATGCAAATTAGTTTAATTACGTGGACATCAGCCAAAGGTTCTACATAGATAGTCATATACATACATATAGACATAACTATATATAACGAATAAATAATAAAATGATATATAAACATACGATTTTAGTTAGCTCAACAGACTTCTTAGGGCCTCCAGGGCATATCGTATCTTGTTTATGTTTGACAAATATATGGCTCAGGCGAACCTTATGATATAGATAATAATAAAAATCGCGATAGCGTCGTTATTATTATTATATGATCTTTTCACACATTTTGATAAGCCACTCAATGATATAAAAGGAGAAAATAAAACGTATTAAGTTGCTAAGCTTCTTCTGATTGCGGTAGAGCCAGACAGGCACTCGGAGTTCCAGGAAACTAAAAAAAGTAAAAACAACTGGTAGAGGAATACCCTTAATAATAGAGGAGAATTATTGTAATTAAACTGGTTATCAAATTGTAATTAGGTAATTCAGTCGCACGGAGATAAAAATAACTTATGAACCTATTTACATTGAGTAGAAACAGTCAAATATTTTGGGTGTTAAATTGTTCAATAAATTGAATGATTTAATTGAATCAACTTATAATATATACATATATGTGCTTGGATATGAATGTCATATCTATAGATTCTTTTTGTTTTAGGTCTTCAAGCTCTTTCAACTTTGATCGACTTGAATCCCGAGTGAATCCACCAACTTGTCGCTCAAAAGGGGCAAATCGTGCTGCCGTCATGGCATCGAGTTTCGAGGAGCTGGCATTTGATGAATTCGGCTTGTTATTCAATGCCGGCTGTCGTGGAAAGTCAACTGATTTCAGCTGTAACCGCTTTCAATTGATTTCAATTGAGCGCCGGCTGGCGGGGTGGGGGCGGGTGGGACAAATGTTTTCATACCATATCGTATGTTAATATTTATCCATAAATAAAATAAATAATTGAACACAATGTGTCACGCACAGCAGAACTGATGGCAGTGGTCGCCGTTCGATTTGTCATTCGCAGAGCTCCCGTGGACGTGGTCAGGGCGGAAAATGTGCTAGACTGGGCCGAGCTGCGCGGAAATGGTCAAGCAGGCATCCACAATGCAGACGGTCGGCGGTCGCTCGCCCATGCCCAGCCCCCAGCTGTCGCACAGACACATCTCACATGCCAGCCCAAAGGATGAAGGTGCTCGGATTCCCGCTGCTCCAGCGCCAGCACCCGGCAGCGACATCATCACCGATGTGGTTGGCAACTTTGGCATCTGGCAGCTGCGCACCATACTCATCATCTTCCTCTGCAAAATACCCGCCGCCTGGTTCATGGCCTGCATCATCTTCACAGCGCCGGAGCTGTATCCGCGCACGGAGTTCACCTGCGACACCAGCTACCTGAACAGCAGCTCCGGCTCCAATTACAGCATCTCGGATAACCAGTGCTATGTGCTGGACGACAGCTCGGGCAGTCGCAGCGAGTGCGAGCAGTTCGCCTACGTCTCCAGCTTCGACTCCCTGATTATGCAATTCAATCTGGTCTGTCTGCGCGACATCTTCATTGCCTGGACCCAGTACTGGCATCTGTTCGGCGTGCTCGTTGGCGGCGTCATGGGCACCAAGATGATGCTGGGCATCAGTCCGCGCAGCACCTACTGCGTGGGTGCCGTCGCCCAGATTCTGTGTGGCGTCGTCACTGGCTATGCGAGAGACTTCAGCCTGCACTGCGCCTTCCGCTGCCTCTCGGCCGTCTGCTGTGCCATTATGTTTACCGCTGGACAGGCGATATGTAAGTGTATAGTTTCTTGTGTTTCGATACTGCTTGTATTTCATATTGGTATCCTGCATAATGCATAGCAAATTTTTCCTTATACCTAAATTTCCCTTCATCTCATCTTGAGTCTGATTACAAAATATTAAGCATATAATTTCCATTTGAATTTCCGTTAGCCTTCTGTTTTAGTGTCTTTTAAATTTCCCCTTTTTATTATTATTTAAGGATATCCCTCGCTAAGTTTGGCTCGACTTGAAGTATTTAAATAATATCCTTTCAAATTTCCCCTGCATTAAAACACTAAATTTCCCTCCTCAAAGTCAACGATCTTTACTCATAACTTCCCACTTTTCTTTAAATTTCCTCATCAATGCATTAGGGAAATTTAATGTCTTTTCGAATTTGAATAATCTTTTCCCATCTATCCGCAGTTACGGACATTACGGCCGGCATGCACCGCATTGGCGCCATCATACTGTACGACACGTTCTGGTCCATTGGCGTCATCCTGCTGCCCACGCTGTCGTCGTTCTTCAGCAGCTGGTCCCTCATCTATGTGGGCATCACGTTTCCCACGGTTATGCTGATTGTGCTGCTGTACTGGACACCCGATTCGCCGCGCTGGCTGCTGCGGCACGCCGTGGATCACCACTCCATCGACAATGTGGAGCAGATAGTGCGCGAGGGTGCAGAGATCAACGATCGCTGCTTCAAGATACCGCCCGATTTCCGGCTGCAGCTGGATCAGCTCAGTGAGAGGCTGAAGGCAGCGCCTGCGCCCGCACCCTGGACGCAGCTCTGGCAGGGCAGGCGGGCCAAGACGCACATGGTCGCAGCTCACCTCGCGCTGGCGTTCTTCGTGATCAACTTCATGGGCATGCTGCTGAACATAAGGTCCTTTGGCCGCGACTACCTGGTGCCCAACACCATAGCCATGGGTGAGCCTTTGGGTGATGTTTGGAGTGGAGCTGTGGATATTTACTGTAGTTTCTTCCTCAGGCTTCTCGGAGATCATTGGCTGCTTCCTGGCGCTGCACTTCACGCTGAAGCACAACAAATGGAAGTGGCAGTGCGCTGGCACCTTCAATATACTCGCTGGCATGCTGGGCTGCATGGGCTGGCTCTTCACGGGCGCCGACTCCAGTGAGTGCTAAAGAGGATTCCTCGCCTTGGCCCAGACTAAACTAATTCCTTTTCTCTCTCTCTCCCTCTCTCCTGCAGTGGATGCGGAGCTGAAGGTCTCGCTATGGATGATCATAGCGACGATACCCAAGGCAGCCGTGTCCTGTGCCCAGTCCATGCTCCTCGCCTGCATGAACGAGCTGGTGCCGGCGAACAAGAAGCAGCTCTTCGTCTTCTCGGTGATCACCTGGGCGCGCGTCTGGCTGCTCTCGGCGCCCTTCTTCAACGTACTCAAGCGCATCGACACCGCCCTCTCGCTGACCTCCTACAGCGTCTTCAGCATTCTGGGCGGCATCTGCACCTGCCTCCTGCTCACGCCGCGCACCAGCACAGCGCCCGTGGTGGCGCAGCTGGAGCAGCAGGAGCAGCAGGACAAGAAGGAGCAGTCGCCCCTGAATGCGCCCGTCTGGACCATCGAGTCGGATGTGCACAATACGCGCCTCTAGGCTCTGCCTGTGAGCTACCCCAACTCCTCTTTTATTCTCTGTACTAACTAAGCTAATAAAACTCAATTCTCTGTGATTAGTTCCAAGCGAAAGAATTTATTGCTTAGCTTACTGACCACTGATTAGAGTAGTATGTACACCAGCAGCATATAGAAGCACAGGTGCGCGAATATCCAGAGCCAGTAGATTCTACAGGCAGCCAAAGAGAAGAGGGAGAGCTTAAAGCCTCACTGAAACCCAATGCCATCGCCGGCTCGTGAAACTCACCTGGTCACCTGCATTTTGTTGGCATCGACTGTAAACTTTTCCCGATGTAAATATTTATTGATGCCGATCATATGACGTCTGACGTAGTCATCGTAGTCGAGCTCATCCAGGTTCCAGTAGAGCTCGCCAAAAGTGCCGTCGTCAATCAGCTGCTTGAAGTAGAATCGACTGCGGTTCTTGAATATCCACTCGTTCAGCGAAAAGAAGCTGCCTGCAAGCGAGAGGATGTCAGCTTAGGAATGATCTTAGGGGAGCGGCGACTGGTTTAACTACCCGCCAGGCAGGCCTGTCGAAACTTTTTGGCTATGGGCGTGGCGAAGCGCCGCTTGGAGCCCAGCGCCAGAGTGCGCAGATCCATCAGCAGAGCGGGCACAAAGTGCAGCAGCCACACGGCCAGCTCGTGCCTCAAGGCTCCGCGACGATACTTGAAGTTGGGAAACATGATCATGCGCCTGGTGGGATAGATGCGGGACCACTTCATGGTCAGTTCACCCAGTCGCTGCCAGGTGATGGGATTCGTGGAGCCCGAGCTGGCATTGCAAACGCTGATGCTGCAAGGGAAAACGCTCAAATTACTCTTCGCAGATCAACAGAGTGGCTGTTCGATCCACCCACCTGCCCAGCTCCGCCTTGTGCACCATCATGATCATTGCATTGACCACAAAGTCCACGGGTATAATGTCGCAAATCAGATTCTTGTCCCCCAGTATGCTGCTGATGCCGCCCTTGCCGATCTCCATCATAATGCCGCTGATCGCCTGTATGTTGTCGATCCAGCCCGGATACGGCTCCCGATAGGCGGCCGTCACAATCGAGGGCCGCACTATGACAATGGGTATGCGGTGCCTGTACGAGTTCACGATCTGCTCCGCAATCGACTTGGTGAACGTATACGTGTTCACGTGCGGGCCCTTTATGTAGTCGGCCAGCCGGTTCAGGTACTCCTCGGGTATCTTTTTGACGGCGCTCAGGAACTGCCGCCAGTCCACAGGCGGCAGTGTGGCATAAATGCACTCGTCCACATACTTGCGTCCCGGATTACAGTACGC
The DNA here is from genome assembly GCA_035047565.1 of Drosophila mulleri. Taxonomy (NCBI): domain Eukaryota; kingdom Metazoa; phylum Arthropoda; class Insecta; order Diptera; family Drosophilidae; genus Drosophila; species Drosophila mulleri. The sequence continues at coordinate 4,227,618 of JAWNPK010000168.1, forward strand.
AGTGGAGACGTACAGAAAACGCTGCAAAATAAAGCACACATAAGTATCATCAGTTGTATAGAGAGCTGCATATTAATCGTAATGTCTAAATTGTAATAATTGACAATTACTATCAAAAGATTATTTATGATTTGAGATTAAATTAAATTAAATTCCTTAGCATAATATAAAATAATAAAATCCAAGTATGAAAATACTAATCGGGATGCTGGAGTAGGAGAAACAATTCAAAGACAAATCAAAAGCAATCGTTATTGTTTGACTAAGCTAGAATGCACACATATAAACGTATACATGTGTGTGTGTATGTGCAGCTGTTTAGAAAAAATACTGGCACGCTTGCATGTGTGCACATGTATGGGGGAAATGCTTTTCGCTGTTCAGCGTTGCTTTGGCTAATTTGCCAAACTATCTTTTTTTTTTGGTTAATAAATTATGACTGACAACGAAATTAAATGAAACTGTCAGCTCCGCACGTATTTCATCGAATATATGGCATTGCATAAAAAAGAATCTCACTCATTCACATATTGGATATACTATGTACATACATACATATATGCAATTAGGCTGCGAAGAGGAGTTTGGTAAGATAAACTTTATTAGTGGGATAGATGGACAACTTGATGTGCTAAGTCGACACAGCCACGCCCTCATCTGCCTACATCGCATTTCCCATTGGCAATATCTGCAGTGCATAAGAAGGAACTTTAAGCAGCAAAAGTGCATTAAAGTTGAAATGTTTTTGTTTACGTTAGTTGATATCAATCCATGCTAACTTAAAGTAAATCACTTCTAGCACCATCCACTACGAATGCAGCTAAAGTCTCAAGCCCAGTCGCGCACTTACCTGCAGCTGGCGCATTTGGGTGCACATCTCCAGCAGATTGTAGGTGGCCAGCGAGTTGACGCGAGCTGCCACATTGAGACGCTCATTGAAACGCACCTGTAAGCGGAGGTGATCTATATGGCTATATATGAAGATACCATATCAAACTGGAACTTACTGTCGCGGCGCTGTGGAATATAATATTAACCTCTGCGCAAAGCTCGTCTCTGTCGCGCTCATGCAAACCTGTTGAGATTCAACAGAAAATGAAAAAGGAAAGCTTTATGGGCCATTTGGCGTTCAATATTTTCACTCTCGAAACTCGCGCCTTACCAAAATAATCATCCTCGATGTTGCCCGCAAAATACGAGATTTTCTTCAGACGCTCTGGAAACGAGCTGCGCAGGCGATGAAAGATGTCGTTCTGTAGGAAGTTCTGGAAGCGCTGCTCGGGCGAGACCCCAGCCTTGGCGCGGATGAGCATGTAGATGCGCTTGATCTGGGGAAAACTCCAGAGCAGCTTCTCCAACAGAGCTTTGCCCACGAAGCCAGTGGCGCCTATCGAATGGAGGCACATTAGGCAAATAGAAATCATTGAAGAATGAAAACTTGCCCGTTATGAAGACGACGGCATCTCTGTAGATATCCAACTGGGCGTCCATCTCGTTGTGGCCACTGTGCTGGCGCGAATGCAACTGATTGCAGTTGCCGCGGCTCTCTCCGGTTGCAACTGCAGCAGCTCAGCTTCGCTAATTGTTGCTGCTGCAATGAAAGTAAAAAGCTTCCAGCAACTGGCTGTGCTATCTAAACACGTTTTTTGCAAACCACAGCACCGCAGCGTAAACAGCACTCGCGTAACTCTTTTTGCCGCGCTTACATAAGTTTTGTTTTGAATGGTCCAAAATGTTAAATCTTGATCGTTTCTCTGAGTATTCCTTAAGCAAAGAATATTACGATAGAACAAATATTTATTTATGTAAATATATACTTATATATGCATATATCCACTATGATAGAAACTAACATAAATTATAATTATTACAAAAGTTTTTAGGCAAACAATAGTTTTAATAATGGTGCTGCCATGGACTCAACAAAATTGAAAGTAAATTCAGGATTATTTAACTAATTAAGTCAATTAACTTTCTTTTTTGCACTTTTTAATGTATGTTAATTAAATCATAAATTTTCTCATCATTTTTTTACTATTTTATTTCCCAATTTAAACACAAATTGACTGTTGACAACTTTCAATTAGATGGCCTACTCGCCACGCCACTAGGTGGCGCTGCTTTAAAATAGTGGGTTGGAGTCTTGGCTAAATGGGAATGGGCTCTGACTAAACTCTTGCAGTGCCTTAAACTAGGTTTTATAAAACTATGAGCCTATTTGAAAAACTATGAGCCCATCAAAAGCTTATTTAAGCTTATTTAGTAAATATTAAATCCTGAAGAAACGGTTCATTAAAATCCAAAAAGTAAAAGTTCTCTAAGTGTGATATATGACTTTATGTATATTCTATCGCCTTTATGGCTACTGACACGCCTTCCTCGGATTGTGCCACATTTTACTGTGCAAATACTACATATATCCAAAGGACGTCACGTGAATTTGATGTTTTCATTAACCACTACACAGTCCCTGTCAAATGTCTGTGTACTCTTTACTCATTAGCCACAATGGAAAACCTCAACAAGAAAAATGAAAAATAATAACACAAAAACCTGTTGACATAATCGTTTAGGCAGACTTTAATGTTTACCGTTGTCGAGCATCTGAAACAAATTTGAATGGCAATCTGATTAGCGACGATATCGTCGGCTAGCACCAGCTGGGGGCCCTGCTCCGCGATTGTTCAGACTTTCTGATGGCGGCGCTAAGCTGAAGCGTAGTCGCAGTTATGCTGGAGGTTCGAAGCCCGTAAGACGTGGTTACTCGATTCTACACATGTGAGAATGCACCAAAGCTACAGTCCCGCTGAGGCCAAGTGGAAAAAGCGCCGTCCAACGCCCACGCCGGAGGTACATGCCCGCCTGAGCTACATATACACCAGTCAGCAGGATGCTGAGCAGCAGCAGGAGGAGAGGTCAGCGACGGCAGCGGGAGACGTCATCTCGCATGTGCTGGGCGACTTTGGCATCTGGCAGCTGCGCTCCGTGCTGATCATCTTTCTGTGCAAGCTACCGGCTGCCTGGTTCATGGCCCTCATCATATTCACGGCTCCCGAGCTGTACCCCAACGAGGAGTACTGGTGCGATACGAGCGCCTACGGCGGCGCCGTGAACACGACCGTCTCGGACGATCAGTGCTATGTGCTGGTCGCCCGTGGCGAGGCCAACTATGCGATGCGACAGTGCCTGCAATTCAACTACGCACACGCCTTTCGCTCGCTCATCATGGAGTTCGATTTGGTCTGCCTGAGCGACATCTTCGTGGCCTGGTCCCAGTACTGGCATCTCTTCGGCGTGTTCGTCGGCGGCGTGGTGGCCACACGGCTGATGCGTGTGCTCAGTCCTCGCCGCGTCTACATCGTCGGCATCTGGGGCCTGCTCTGCTGCGGCATGGCCACGGGCCTGGTCAATGATTTCAGCTTGCATTGCTCCTTCCGCTGCCTGTCCGGCGTCTGCTGCTGCTTCATGATGACAGCCGGACAAGCCATATGTGCGTAGCAGGTTATTCTGAAGAATATTTGATCGATTTTACATCCCTAATGCTAGATTTCTGTATTTTATAAATATCTTGAAAAGTTTTATTTATTGCATTTTTATAAATTTATTTTTCATTTTATTTATTTATTTTATTTTTTATTTTAATGTTGTATATTATTTTATTTTATTTTATTTGCTTATTTTATATAATTTTTTGTAAATTTGTCTATATACATATATTTTATTTGCTTATTTTACGCCTTCCAGTTTGCGATATTACGGCGGGCAAGTGCCGACAGGGCGTGCTTCTGCTCTATGACGCCGCCTGGTCCGTTGGCGTCCTACTGCTGCCCGCCATTGCTGCATTCGCCCAGAGCTGGAGGCAGGTTTATGTGGGCATCACCTCGCTGCCCGTTGTCATTGTGCTGCTGCTGCCCTGGCTGCCGGAGTCGCCGCGCTGGCTGCTGCAGCGCGCTGAGCCGACGGCTGCCGTGGAGCAGGTGCGGCAGCTGCTGCAGCAGGCAGCACGCCTGAATGAGCGCTGCTCCAGGCTGCCAGATGATCTCTGCCTGCAGCTGGAACTGCTGGGCGAGAGGCTGCGCTCGCAGCCACCAGCCGCACGCTGGCTGGAGCTGTGGCACGGCCATCCGCGTGCCAAGCTGCACATGCTGGCCACCCACATGGCCCTGGCCACCTTCCTCATCAGCCACCTGGGCCTGCTGCTGAATGTGCGCAGCTTTGGCCGCGACTATGTGACGGCCAACACCATGTTCGCAGGCCTGGCTGAGATTCTGGGCTGTCTGCTCGCCGTCTACTTGTGCCGCAGCCACAACGCCCACAAGTGGCAGTGGGCGGGCGGCGTCTGCATTGTGGGCGGCTGCGTTGGCTGCCTCTGCTGGCTCTTGAACGATGTGAGGAGTAGGTGTTCAATGCAAGCTTGGCCAATCGACAAATGATTTACACTCTTGCGCTTTCAGTGCCAGAGCTCTATGAGAAGATGCTGTGGATGTGCTTGACCCTCCTGCCCAAGGCGGGCGTCTCCTGCGCTCAGGCCATGCTCACCGCCTGCATGGGCGAATCTCTGCCAGCGGAGAAGCGAGCTCCGTTTGCCTTCTCTGTGCTCACTTGGGCTCGCGTCTGGCTGCTCTCCGCCTCGTTCCTTACGTTGCTCAAGCAGCTCACCATCGCCCTCTCTCTGTCCGCCTTCTGTGTGCTGGTTATACTGGGCGGGCTCTGCACCTGCTGCCTGCGTACGCCTCGAATGATGGACAAGAGTACGGAGAAAGAGCTGCAGCTGGAGCAGAAGGAAGCTGACTGCTACAACACTCACTTGTAATATGTGATATTTGGAAAAGTTTAATAGCTTGTACTTGAATATTGTATACCAAAATATTTGTTGTCTTTAGTTTTATGTGACAAATTATAAGGTATAAGTAGCTCAATTGTTTGGAGAAATAAAATATTAGGTCTACTAATTAGTTTAGGGCTAAACAATATATCTATATATATAAAAGAAAGTTGTGTAAAAGTGTTACGACACTTATAACTTGCTATGTGCTATATATATATATATATATATATATATATATATATATATATATATATATATATATATATATATATATATATATATCACTGTCTGTCTCTCTGTCCGTCTGCCTAAGAACAGCAAGGGATGCAGAAGAACTCCAGGAGAGAATGTCCCCATTGCTCTATCTGGCGCCCTGCTCAATGCAATGATCTCTACCTGGCACCCAGCTCAAAATTTGAGTGCCCCTCAGGCTTTGAGTGGAAGTCGCCCTATATAAAGGGCAGCAGCTGTGGAATTTATTCAGTCGTCCAGACCCGGTGGGGTCAGTCGGACGTGCAATTTTTTTTTTGTTTTATTTATTTATTTTTTTTTTTATTTTTTTTTTTATTTTTTTTTATTTTATTTTTTTTTATTTTATTTTATTTTATTTTTTTTTATTTTATTTATTTTTTTTTTTTATTTATTTATTTTTTTATTTTTTTTTATTTTTTTTTGCCCTTTATATAGGGCGACTTCCACTCAAAGCCTGAGGGACACTCAAATTTTGAGCTGGGCGCCAGGTAGAGATCGTTGCAGTCGATCCAATGGGACTATTCTTTGCTGCTGCAGGCATTTTCAAAATGATCTCCTGGAGTTCTTCTGCATCCTGTTAGGTGCATCAAAATTGCAAGAGGCACGAGATGAGCGAAACCAGCAAAGAACAAAGAGAAGCGCGCAGATTTGTAGTCAACAGACGTGGAGGAAATAATGGATGGGGCAAAGCAACGTTTGCCGGGGCAGCTAGTATCAAATAATAGATTCAAAGTATAGCCGTATAAAGAGATCTATGCATAACTTTGTTAGCGCACTCGATCAATCAATTAGACGCCCAGCGTGCTCTATTCAATTCGGGGCGACAAATATAATAGGCATAGATATTTTAAGCGCATTGCTCTACTGACTGCTTGTACGAGCTCGTGAATTCACCCGCTTGCCCCCCGGGCCGCCGCCTGGCGCCAGTAAGCAATGCAAATCAATAAAAACGAAACCATAAAATTGCCCAGAGTCTCGGCAATGGGTCGCAAATTGTGGCGATATGTCATTGCTGGAGCAACTTTGTCAGCGTTAGGTCGTGAACGGCGCTGGATCTTGAGCAGGCGCAAGAATAGGAGCAGCAGCAGCAGGAGCAGGAGCAGGAGCAGGAGCAGGAGCAGAATCGGCTGTCAGCTCTGCTCCAAGTGGATGCAATGAAATCGAAGAAATCGGCCTTTGCCAATACATCGACGGGCTACGGCAGACACAAGCATAGCGGACACGGCAAAGGACACGCCCAGAGCAAGGATAAGGCCGAGGGCAAGGGCAAGCACAGCAAGGAACAGCAGCCGCCTGAGCGAAAGGATGAACAGGACAAGGATCTGAACTCCGGCTTCGGGGACTATCTGCGCACGCCGGAGGGTCTGTAAGAGCGAACTATATTTGAAAGTATGCCGTCCAATCCTTTTTCTCTTCCTTGCCAGCATTTGAGATGATGAAATTGTTCGTTTTTGCCAATACGGTGATGTTGATTGTGACTATGGCCTGGCCCAATATTAAGGAACAGTTCTTCATGCTAAACCAATGGTGGGAAAGCTTTCGGGAACAGCAGCAGAAACAATAGACAATAGAGAATTACTTGAGCTAGCGCATTTGACAGAGAAGAGAGAAGAGAATGGTGGGCCCATTCATGCAGGGCATTTTGCTGATAGGCATTATCTATTGGTAGAGCTCAAGGATCATATCAAATTATATATGTTTCATGTATTATTATCCGATTAACAGGTATTCGAAGAGCATGATGTCCATGATTAATGATTATTACCGTAGTGAATTTCAACGTAAACTTCAAGCTGCAGGCGAGGCAAAGGCCGTCGAGGAGACACCCCTAAATGTGGACAATTTTATGGATTATGTGCGTGAGCTGGAAACTAAGGAGCCGCCAACGAAGCAGGCAGCTCCCATTATTACAGAAAACTTAATTAATTCAAATAGAGGACAAACACAAAAGCTGATGTATTTCCTCTACATCACATTCGTCCATGGCTTGCCTGATTTTTGCAGCGCTGCAAACAGTCCCATAAGCTAGTTATATATATAATATATAAATGATATCATATGTTCTTATTATATAGATTATATTATATGTATTAGTCCAATCGTTTTCTAAAGAATACAACAATCGCTGGTGTCGCCAATGCTTAGAGCGTTTTTTATTTCAATTGTAGCAGAATATATATTTCCAAATTTATCAACATTATCTGAACTCTTCAGCTATAAATACTAAATATGTACATATATATGTATGTATATGTGTACGATGTGCCTTCAACTTTTGATTCATTATTCTCTTAGCTTGGTCTGGTCAATTTTATAATTCTTATTCGCTTTCTATGCTTCAGTGGAAGCGTTTGTATAATATAATCATTTTTTGAAAATATAGTGTATCGATATGATAGATGATGTTAGGTGCAAGTTCTCTGCTTTAGGCATTTATATATTTTTCTTAGATGTTCGATCAGGTATTCAATTCAATTATGGCACAAATATTACGATTTATTCAACAATTTCTAGCTTCGTAGCTTTCAAGAAATTAAAATGCATTGAACGATAGTGAAAGATATATAGATTTAACTTATGGTTAGTTGTGCCTCGTTCTTAACTAGTTCAGCTTACAGAGAAATATATAAAAAAGTCTAGAAAAAGTAGTGAAAAAGATTAGGAAAAATAGATCAAGAGCGTTTGGAAAGCTGTAAAATGTTAACTAATAGTTAGAACAAGATATTGCTTTTTAGTTTATAACAAGCTCGCGCCAAAATCTCGGTGTAGCAGAATATAGAAACTACTTCATAGAAATGCTGATAACATCTCCAGCATGCCATATAAAGCGATATTTATCCAAGCAAAGATCGAAGTTATCAATTGATTCAGTAGTTCATATTTTCTTTTCTATTTTATATGCCCTGAATAAACGCTTAATTATATATTTCATATTCACGACTGCAACTTACAATCAAATTATAAATATACGAAGGAAAATAACTAAACAGTTCATGAAATCATAAATGACTTTTAATGTATATTTTATATACACAACAAATATTCATACATCGGTTTAATATAGATAAAAAATAATATTAATATTTGCATTACAAATTAATAAAGCAAAAATACAGAGTACATCAATTAAAACTGATAAGACTTTCAATAATATATATATATACTATGTACACTGAAAAACGCACGAGCGTCGCTTTATCATCTTCACAATTCCCTATTTTCGCGGAATTTCAAAGACCAGTTCGATTTCGGTTAGTACAAAGCGTAACAAGTTTAAAAAAGAAGGCAACAAATTTTTCAAATTTTAAATCACACTTGAAGTTGTCTTTCAGAAAGTGGGGAACAGAGCAAAGCAAAATTAAGGAAACTCAAACCTTCATGTTTTTTTTTTTTTTTCTCTTCTTTTTCTGTGTATCACAACCTTTGAAATAAGAATAACAATAATAATTAAAAAATTGCGTAAATTTTGACAAAAATTGAGTTAATTCATGAATGCCTACTACAAACTAATACATGCGTATATAATATAATGTTTATATATATATATATATATGTATGTATATCTTTTCACATATGGCTAAAGTAAAACACATATCATTTAAATTGCAAAGAATACAAATGCTGAATACAGAATATTAAGTTGCTTTCACTCTATTATATATAAATATATATCGCTATATAATTTAATGCAACTTATTGAAAGGCTTTGTTTGATTTGTTGTTGCTGTTTTAACTAAATTAATGTGCGTTCAAGTCTTACGGTTAACATATAGAAAGCGCCACCGGTTAACTAAGGATTCGCTATCGACTACACTATTCCGACGGCTTGCGTATTGTCGGCGGCGGCGGCGCTGGCACCGTTGGCCTTTTGGGAGTGTGAAATGAATTGGGCGATATGGGTGTGGTAGGCATGGTCTGCAGCTCCTTCTCTCCCGTCGATGGCTGCCGCTCATGATTATGATTGTGTTCTGTGCCGGCCGTACTATTTATTGTTGTTGTTGCCGTTGTATTGGTGTTGGTGTTGGTGTTGTTTTTTGTTCCCGTTGATGCCTCCTCCCGCGTGCCATTTGTATCACAATTTTCGTGTCGTAGCTTCTCTATGAATTTATCCGTAGTGAAGCGTACGTTGCCATTGTCAATAGTTGCTTGTGTGGGCGTTATGGCCTCGTCGTCGCTCTTGCTTTCGTATTTGGGGCCACCACCACCCACTCCTCCGCTGCCCACAGCCAACGCCACCGGCCGCTTGGGTAACTGCGGCTTTTGCGGCACATCGGGCTTTAAGCGAAAACTGCCAATGCTATCGATGCTCCTCCGATCCGCTGTGGGCGAGGGCAGATTGTCCAGGCCAAAGAACTGTGTGCGCGTCATGGGAACCGGCTTTGCGGGCGTCACTGGTGGCGGCGGCAACGCCTCCAGCTGTGTTGTCGTCGGCTGGCTGGCTGTGGCAGGCTGCTGGAATGATGGCAGATTGGGCAGCGGAGGCTTTGCAGGTTTCTCTTGCTTCTCCTGCTTCTCTGACTTGTCATCCTGCTGCGGGAACAGCTCCTTGGCATGCGGCCGGTGATTGGAGCCAACACCATTGCTGGTGCCCTCACTCTTAGTTGGAGGCGAGGGCGCATTGGGCTTTTGGCGGCGCAGTGTGCCATAACGTGGACTCTCCATGACTTCTAGGATGACACGGAAGAGAGTTAAATAACTGCTATAAATGGACTCAATACTGAATACTTACGCCCATCGTGCTTATCCAAATGCTCATTAGAGGAATTCGATTTGCTTTTGCCTTCGACAAAGAGCTTATTGCGCTGCAGCGTCACGTAGAACTCGACATCGCCATCGAAGAAGTAATCCCACTGACTGATCAGCAGCTCCACAATGATGTTGGCGGCCGAGGAGCTGTTCACCTGGCCAATATAGTCGGCTGCTGCGTTGCTGCTCTTGTCAACGCGCGGCCAGAGCATGTTGGGCGACATCACAATGGCCAAGTTCTGGGAGCTCATCTTATTGTGCACGGCCCGCTGTTGCATCAGGGCCAGAAAGCGTGTGAGATAGCGCAGATTGGCATAGTTCTCCTTGGGTAGCTTGCTCAGAATAGCCTTAATCTCCGTCTTGCGCTCCGTCTCGGTGTGCCGCTCCGCAACGCGTATGAAGTCCTTGTATAGCCCGTAGGTGAGCAGCGGCTCGGGCAGTTCGCGCAGATACAGCTTCAGTATGGAGCCGATGACATGGGGATCCTGATACTCCAGCGGCAGGGGTGTCTTTACATGTTGAGCCTCCAGCGCGTGCTTCATGCGCCTCAGCTTGGTGCTGGCACAGCCCACACGCAACAGACCCTCCTCCTCGAGGCCGTGCTCCAGCAGGCAGCAGCAGCACAGCTCCACAATGTAGGAGATGTCGCGGTGCGTCGACTGCAAGTGCTCCTTGAGCGAGGTGCCAAATCGCGACTTCTCTGTGCCCTGTATGGTGTCCTGAATGCGCGCCAGCGATGCATTCACCTGCTGCAGCGCACGTTCATGGTAGTTTCTTTGGTTGAGCACATAGTCCTGAATGCAGTTGACGATCTCGTCCTCTTTGGCAATTAGCTCCAGCATTTGTGCGGCCCATGCATCTCGCTCCTTTTCCAGCTTCACTTCACACTCTTCCTGCTGGGTCTTAATGTGGTTCACCTTGGCCGCGGGCTCATCCAGTCGTATGGCAGCCTGAAAGTGAAAAATGGGCCGTTCATCAGTTTAGTCAAACATTCCACCGATAAGAAATCTCTCGCTTGTCTTTCTTTTGTTTGGACTTGGTGTCATTTTCACACGCTGCTCGACACTGAGTTCCCCTACTGTAATCTCTGCCCAACTACAACTCGTTGCTGTTGCGCGACAAGTGTCAGTGATTGTTGTTGTCGTCATGTTTGCTGCACTCTCTACTAGTGCCCCATTGACAGTATTGACTATAAATAGACCCTTTGGCCAGCTGTTTCAATCAATGCCTTTGTTGTACGCGCAAATGGAAGCATTTACAAGGTAAATTTAATACACTTAATGGGCCCGTGCACAGCCTGACCGATATTTGCGGTAAATTGACACAGCACACAGTGCCTCAAGCACTGACTCACAACGTCGGCATTAGCCAGGCGATTTAATTCTACGGCAATTGATAAGAAAATCGTGAATATAGTATAGTAGTATATTAGCACAGGTTTGTGCGGGCTGCTGAACTCTTGAGACATTATATAAGAGATCTTAGCAATGATTGGAAATAAATTCTAATAAATTAAGATTAATCTGAACAACCTTAAGAGTAAATCTTCAAATATTACACTAAACCAAAAATTATTTATAAATCTACACAAGAGAAAATTCTATTCCAAACTACAGCTAGATATTTCTAAGCAATGCTTAGTATTTCATTTATGAACTTTTCATACGTTAGCTCTTAAAGTGTGTTTAATCGGAGCAACAACGCTGTTTTTTATAAAATTCCTTATCTTCGTCGCACACTTTGCTGCCTCTAGGTTTCGTCAATAGGTCGAACGTCGTAAGTTTGCTAAAAATAAGCAAAATCGTGACAAATTAACCGCTTTGCTCTCTCTCTCTCTCTCTCTCTGCCTCTCTTTCTTTTTATATTATTGAATAGTAACTCTATCGGCCTCTCGCTCTTTCACTATGCTGCTGTCAAACAATCTGCAACTGGGAATGAGCAAACAATGGCATCCACCATCTAATTATAAACTAAGCCCCACACAACATATTCCAATGCCAGTCAGCGTGTGACTCACAATATATCATATATATGGATTTGGATATGCATACAAATATATAACCTCTAATGACCTACATTAGAGTTGAAACTGGGTATGCGGGACAGTTACGAGCATCCGCAGTTAGCACTTGCAAGGTACACCGAAAATGATGTATGTAACTGTGTCGTACACATATCGCATATATAGCTCAATTAGAGCGTTCCCAATATGAAAAGCTAGAGGTTGCCCGCATTACGTTTTATTGAGCCGACTCGAATGCCATCGATAAGATTATGGTGCGTATGTAAGGTGTCTAAGAAATGCTACTAAACTATGATACGAATGGACAATTAATAGTCTGACAGCTGCGACTCGCTTGTCCGCTCATTCGCTCATTGGCTCAATTTTCAATTATGATGTCACTTGGTTGTCTGGCCAAGTCAATGAACGTCTTCCGACACCTTAAGCAGCGCTCCAACAACATCAACAACAGCAGCAACAATTATATTGCGACTGATTTGCCCGACTCTCCATATACGACATAAAGCGTGTCGTCGAGTTGTCTTGGCTTGTAAAGCGGAAAGCAATGCCAAAAGCAATATCATATAAATAAAAATAAAAACAAGAAGTGAACAATATATTGACTGCGTCGTCACAAAATTTGTCAAGTAATCGTCAAATGTTAACGGCCAGAGTAGACCAACAGGGCTACAGTAAAGCCTGCCTGTGAGTTCTAAATGTTATGAGAGCTCTTTAAGAAAATCAACCAAATTCACATATTTTAATATTTTATGCTTGACAATGTAAATTATTTTTGTTCTATAAACATTTTTATGTCCTGCGCCAAAATAGTTTTGCAACAGCTGTTCGTTAATAGGGCATCTACTGTACTAACAACGACTCATGCCAGTTGCTAGAGAAATTGGAACAAGAGTCGTTAAAAAGCCAAACAATCCTGCGGCCATATCATAAAGACAAGCGACGCCAAGCGACGTATGAAATCGAATACAACAACAACAAATGCCAACAATTCTATTGTGCGATGATAAAGAAAGAAATAAACTGAAATTATAAAGAGAGAGAGAAAAGAATAAAGAATTGATTGCTTTCTTGGCCGGCGCTTGTCATCCGGTCGTGGCTGACTATGCACAGTGCTTCAAAGTCAATGGAAAAACTGTGCACAATGTGCGAGAGATGTTTATCAGCTAAAGAAGAGAGGAAGTAGCTAAATTAACAACCTTGAGCTTTATATGCTAGATCTAAATCTAATTTAGCATAAACGGTAAATGAATGGTAAGAGAATCAAGTAGCAAGAATTTTCATCAAATTTCCTTAAAAGAAACCCCAGAGCTAGCAATTACTATATGAGAAGTTGACATAAATTCCTGGAAAATCAATTAAATAATATATAACCAAGTTCCATTTGCTGCGCCACAGCCATAAGTCAGACAATCATAGTTTATATTTATAGTATATATGAGTAGTACTTCTGTAATTGGAGACCTCGCGTGACATTAGACCACTGTGCATAAAGGTCTGAGTTCCACAACAATTGAGATGTTGTATAAATACTTATTGTTATTGTTTGTTACTGTCGCAAATTGACTCTCTCTCTCTCTCTCTCTCTCTCTGTAACCGTGCTCATTTTAAACATAATCAACGCGCATTCCACAATTTGGATAAGTGCTACATTATTATCACAAATCATTTTTGAACAGCTGCTTATAATTTATACCCTACTACAATCGCCGGATTAACTTAAAGGTACAAAGAAACGTAATAAAGAAAGATATTTGGTAAGAGTTACACAGTAAAATTAATGTAGATTTCACTTTTTGCTTACAAATATAAAATATTTGTTCAAATAAATTTGTTTTTCATCAGCCCAAAGCATTGCTAACTTATTTACATATAGCCGAGTCTAGAATTCATTTCTTACTGTGTACAGCCTCTTTCTTATGCAGAGAGTCAACGATTTATCTGCTGTTTGTTGCTTAATTTGGGGTCGCGGAATGATATCTTACCTCATGGCTGCGCTTCAGTGAGGTGTATTCCTGTAGTGTGCGCGACACATTACGCTTTAGCGTTGAGATCTCTTGTATTTCTTTATCTAAGATGTTTTTTAAACGCCGCACAACTTTCGTCTCCGTTTCCAGTTCGCTCTCGATGATGCACTCGGCGATTGTCTTCTCCAGCTCGGCTGCAAATTGCGAAAGAGTTTTTTTTAGTTTAAATAAATACAAAACTTTATTTTGATGATGTAAAGGAAACGTTTGTGTCTGTAAATGTGTGTGTGTGTGTGTGTCTGTATTTCAGCGTGTCTAAGTGAGGAAGTCAATGCTTATTTAAGACCTTATCGCAGCCGAAAGGACGGTAGCAATAGTTGTTGTTGTTGCTGCTGCTGCTGCTGCTGGTGGTGTTGTTGTTGTTGCTATTGTTGTTATTATAGCTGCCGGTTCAAAGTTGTGGGCCGTGCATTGTGGGAGCGGGCGCGGGGGCGCAACTATAGCTGCTCTGACGAAGCTGAGTAAGCAAAATTGTGATAATTGTGTTGAGTACGACGCCGGCAGCGGAGCCCACAATACGACACTACAATAGGGGGCCCGCTGCAGAGGGAAGGGCGACAACACAAGTGAAGTATAAAATTGAAGATATGCTCGTCGTGGTTAAGAGAAGGCGATGAGACGAGAAGGTGGCATTAAAGCGTGTCGTGGCTAAGAAATAAATTGCAAAAGGGCACACTTGGAACAGTGGGGCAAATCCATTAAGCTGGCTGAATAATAATAGCTGTCGCTCGAATTCCATTTGGGAATTCAAAATTTTCAACTAAGTTAAACTTTGTTTAAAATAGTAATACAAAATAGCTCCGAAGTAAAAACGGAGTTAAATAACCAACAAAAACAATTTTTACGAGTTGGATATTTTAAAATTTGTCAATCATACATACATATATTAAATTTGTGTATTATGATCTCTATTTGAATAAAAAATAAAATAATATAGAGCTGAGGCATTGATAACCATATTTTTAAATTGTTGGATAATATGTATATGACAAATTTTTAAACTTTCAATTTGCAAAAAATTATGTGATCTTCTTTTGACTCACTTTAAATGTAAATGGATTTATATAACTTCAAAACTGTAGTGAAAACTCCAAACGGAACAAAATAAAAAGTGATTGTCTAGCTATACTCGTTCACTGGACACAAAAACTATTTATATTAACATACATATATGCTTCCTTGTTAGCATTTGTGTACGTGAACTTTGTGTAAATTCAAATATGTATATAGAGTTGATCAAGCACGAATCATATACAATACACGTACGGAGCGACAGCTGAGAGAACGGGAGAGTCACCTACTTTTGCATGGAGACCAAACAAAGGCTTTATTTTGTTTCGGTTTATGTCATAATGCTGTGGACAGAGCTTATCAAATGAACGTTGTACCAAGGTAAACTTGAAGCTGTAAATGATGATGCGTCGCTGCTGCAGTCGACGCTGACGCAACGCTCAACTAAATTGCAATTGCTGCACGCATCTGGTGTGCTTATAAATGTCTATGTAAGCCTCTCTTTGCGTGCATGTGTGTGTGTGTGTGTCTCATATGCTAAAAGCGTAAGTGGAGTCAATAATGAGTAATATAACAAAAAGTGGGTGGGCGAAGAAAGAGAGAGCGAGAATGACAGAGAAATAGCAACAGACGGAAAAAAAGTGTGGGGGCTATTTTGAATATTTATATATGTATGCTCATATTTATGTAGGAAGCTTGTATGGGCTTTTATATTTTATTTCTTTTTGGCGCTACTTTTACTTCTTTACTCAACTTATCGTAATCACATAACATAATTATTGCAGATCACTTTTACTGGGCCTTTGTCTTGCACTAAAAGAAATGCACAATAGAGTTTTGATTGAAAGTAGCGGGCTATAAAACAGGTCATTACAGGCGGGTGTTGCCTGACGGAGGTAAATGCGTGGGCTAAATACGTAAACACAATACAATCAAAACAAAGAAAAAAAAAAAAAACAAAAAACAAAAACTGTATAAATAGATAAGCAAATAAAAACAAGAGCGGCAAACCGCAGCAGAGAGCAGCCAATCCAACGAATGACTGTGTAAAAGAAAGCAACGAACAAAAAATCATCATAAAATTATTATAATGATTAAAAAACGCGCTAAGCAGCAGCGACAACAACAGCAAGTAAATAGTGATTTAGAGAGATTAGCCATATGAAGACTAGAGTATACCCTGTATCGGTTATACATACACAGTCTAGTATATAATCTTATAATGTGATGATGTGAAATACGCTGTTTGGAATTTGTTCTCCAAAACCTCCTGACTTACATATATATGCTGATAATCAATATTTTTATAGGTCAGTGTACAGGATTAGAACAGGCGAAGAACATATACGCACATATAGGTATATTTACCTACTATCAATTTCAAGTACTTATACAACAGCAATATACCCTTTTATACATTATCAATAGGAATAGGGTATAATAATCGACAACGCTGAGTTGAGAAATGTAAATGCCACAAGGCCAAGCGCAGACAAGGCGAGGCCACACACACACTTGCAGAGCGCACGCAAGCCCGTGACACACAGTCATCAAAGCATATGCATAGAAATTTATGCGCCTGTATGTATGTATACACATACACAAGCAAGCACATACATAACTGTGCACACCTTGCGCTTTTTATGCGGTTTCATTTTTAATGTTTTTCAATTTAGAATTTTTTCTAGGTGGCGCCCTTATCACAGCCAGCGAGACGCCGATAAAAATACCCATACACACATATAAGTACACACACACACAATTGGACTTAGCTACTCACCACAATTTGCTAGAACCTTGTGCAGTGGCATATCCTTAGGTAACTCCTTGGCCGACTCATCCAGCGCTTGGGCAATCTTGTAATGCGTGTTCTTCTTAATGCGCTTGTCATGCTCCTCAATGGTAACGGTGCCATTACTGCTGCTGCTGCTGCTCCCGCCACTGCTGTTGCTGAGAGCTGGTAATTTGCGCACAATTTTCTCAATGGTATCGCGATATCGGTCTACCTGCTTCTCAATGGTCTCTAGCTCAAAATCTTTGCAGTCAGATTTTGTAGATCTGCGTGTAGAAACAAAGCAAAACAAAACAATGCGAAATCAAATACAGACACTGAGGCATCGATATACATATATGTAAATGCCATTACACACGAATGCCGTTAGGTCATCAACGACGTAAGAAACATGCATATAAAAAACGTAAGCGCTGTGCTGTATTTTGGCATTGATTTGTTTTTGTTGTTTGTTGTTGTTATGAGGCAACACCTGCGCCCGCCGCTGGCTGCTTGCGCTTTTGTCTGGCACTTCGTCGCGTCTTCACGGCTGCCGCCGCTGGCACTGGATGGCGGCTGGCTGCGCCCCCTGGCCTTTGCACTTACCTTAGGCTTTCAGCAGCAATTTTAATTTTAGCAAATTGTTTCTTCATATTGTTGCCGCTTTGCACACACACTTCTGACCGCCGTTTTACGTCTAACAAAAACAAAATGCACTTTGTTGTGGTTTATATTACTGTATTAAATTAACTCGGCATTTACAAATATTTTTAAACACTGGCAAAAATTAGTCATTCTCGGCCGACGAATTACTGAAAAATGATGTAAATCAAGATATGTGAATATCGATCAACTATCGATGGCTGTCACTCAGATAGGAGAAGTTGCAAGCATAGCCACTAAAACTATCGATAGACATTAAAGATTATCGCACGGTTACGAAAATGTTGATGCAACGAATATATATATTAACACTGTTTGGTCAGTCATATTAATGAATATATAAATAAAACAGCACTTTCAGCTATTTACTACGAAATTAAAAAAAAAAATTAATTCAAAATGAATTGAATATATTATTCGATTAATTAATCGACTAGCCAACTATCTGCTTTCTCTAATGAGCCTCAGTTGCACGTGTGACTCAAATTAAATATGTATGTTGAAAACATTGAACTTTACTAAAAATCACAATGGAATATTTTACCGATAAAGACGCTGAGGATTCCGTTTGGGAGGAATATAACAGTTTATATGGCACAGAAGAGTGGGAAAATGAAGACATTCCCACCATGAGAAAGCGGTTTGAGAGAAAGGTACATCGCATGCTTATAATGCACAATGTGCCCTATTCTAAAAAAGATGGTAAATATGTATAAAACAAGTTTTATTAAGCATAACATTCATACATACATCGTCATTGTAGAAAATGAAACATATGAGGAGTATCTGCTTTCTGATGATGAAAATACGTCAAAGACAAAAGGTGCCAAGTTGAAAAATGCAACTAAAGCCAAGCGTCGAGACGGCCACGATGCTGGAGAAGAAGATAAGGTGAAGGAAGAGGAGGATGTGGACGAACGCATTGCATCCATAAAGAACAAATTGCGCCAGAAAAAGCGACCGACCACTGAACGGCAACAGAAGAAACGTGAAGCAAAGAAACTGAAGCGGAGTAAGGGCGTACAAAAGCTGCTCCAGTCGTCTGCAAAAATAATGAAAAACGAGAATATAAAACAGAATAAACTGAAAAATGGAGCTATCAAAACGGTATCAAATGAAGATGGAGAGGAAGCAGATAGCAAGGCAACGATTCGGCCCGTTCAGCAAAAACCTGTATTTAACGAGGAGTCGAAAATAGTTTATTCCAAAATTGATTTTGCTGCCACTCCAGGAGCTAAGACCAAGAAATCGCATAAGAATCCTAAGGAAATACTTAAAGAGTTGAAGCAAACGAGCCAACAAATAAATGAGCTGAAGGAAAAAGGCCAAAGCGATAAGGCAGCCGAATTGCAAAATAATATTGCTTGGAAGAAGGCATTTGATAAGATTGAGGGCAAGAAAGTGAAAGATGACACAAAGCTCCTCCAGAAGGCCATAAAGAAGAAGAAGGTGGAGAAGCGGGCTGCTAAGAAGAAGTGGGAGGAACGCAAACAAAAGGTGGACCATGATATAGCGAAGCGCCAGAAGAAACGCCAGGAGAATCTGGATAAGCGCAGCAAAGACAAGAAGAACAAGAAATTGAAGAAGGCCAGCAAGAAGGGCCGAATTATACCTGGCTACTAGAAACTGTTCGGCAAAAAATTAGAAATTAGAATTACAAGTCAAATAAATTTTTTTTGACAAAACGAAATTCAAGTTCTTTTTAAATTCATATATATAAATTTTTTCTATATTTCTGGCCGTAAAACAGTCCAAATTCTTTTGTGTATGATTTTAGATTAACATTTTGATCGGTTTATGTCATTGTATGTACCACGGTGCGCGGCACAGACAAGAAGAAGAGCCCATACCAAACAGCTGTAATCCAAATAACAGCTGTCTCACATTGTTGTATTTTGTGAGCCCATCATTTAAATTCGATTTAGTATGAGCAACAGCAACATCGCGTAATTCCCATTACAGCCAGGACAGTAAATACGGGCCGTTTTTATTTAATAAGATATATTAAAAACTGTCATGGATCTGCAACAAAAACGGTTTCAAAAAGACATCTGCTAGTGAATACCAAAATACGAACAACAAAAAGAAGAAGCACATACTCTGGCCAACGAGCACGAAACAACGTGTGAAAAGAAATCAGAAAAACCGAAACACACAAGCACAAACGTGCACACCGACAATCACATACACTCGCACACATTCACACTCACACACACACACGTACACATATATGCATACACACAGCGCCAAAGAAGTGTGTAGAGGCAAGCGCCGAGCGCAATCTATTTTATTCACATTTTCCACACACAAAAGTACCAACAGAGCAGCAGCGAAAAATTAACAATTGCGTCGTACAACAAGCTACAAGGAACGAGAAATAAAAAACGCTAAAGAAAATTGTTGTCTTTTAAGAGTGAAAACAACAACCAATTCAGATTATTGTGCAAAACCAATACGAATGACTAGCAATATTTGCTTGTCAAAATAGTCCAGAACAGACTGGCAACAGCAGTACCCCGCAGTCCCCGAACAGTAGAAGAAAGAAGAAGAGAGCGTTGTGTGTATGTGTGTGTGTGCAAGCCGACCCGCCAGCTGAGATTTCCGTAATAACAACAACAGCAGCGCTTTATAATGAGTATGGTACGGCGTATAATACTGTTGGCTCCAAAATATAAAATTTGGACGAAAGGTAAGCTAAAAATGCAGTTCTCGTGAACACAAACACATCAATTGTACGAATGCTGTCTAAAATCGTATACGTAACTGCGTCATTTGCGTCACGTAGCAGCAGCCGCAGCAGCCGAAAGCAACAAAAACAATATGAGCAATATAAATCTAATACTGCGCGCTTATCAAAATTTCGTATATAATTCTGTTATAACCGAACACTCACTTTTAACTACGATTGAAGGTTGTGTATTTGACGAACAAAGTAGACGCGCGCCAATCGAGCCATTGATTTGGAGTTAACTCGTATTCGGTTATGTGATTTTAAATTCATGTCAAACAGCCTTTGTCGAAGGTCAACGGCGCATAGTCATTACGTTATGCCAATCAGAAAACGTAGCATGTATCGTATTTGCGATGATTGAATATTGTTGTTGCTGTTGCTGCTGCTGTTGCGATTTCTTGTTTACGATTTTGAACTGAACTTGAATTGTTTTTAAATATGGTCGAGGTTTAATTATCGCAGCTGCAGCTTTTGACGCAATGATTGGTTGGTCGCTCGATCGAAATATTGTGTTTTATTATTTTTGTTTGTGTGTCATAGACTTATGGTGTAATGGCAAAAGTTGTTTCTCGCAGCAGTAGCCGGCAATAAACTTTTTTTAGTGCCGGGTCATAAGGAAATCTACGCATAGTTTTTCGGAAGTGCAGAAAGGCCAATTATATAAATGTAAATTGCTAGAGTCGGTTCAAGCTAATGTTTACTTTCAGTTGCGCTCATATAGTAAAATACAGTGAAAGCTCTGCTGACGAACACGTGCCTTAAAAGTATTTTTATTTATTTTATTGATTTGGCTTTTAACATTTCATATTAGTTCAGAATATAAATTTATACAAATTTGCGTTGGTTGCCATTTTGATATTAAAAACCCCATTGTGGAGCATTTACTGTAGTAACAGCAATCATTATAATAACAACCAGTCGAATTCATTATCTAGCCTCTTCTTATTCCATATTTCAACACTGAATCGTTTTTCCGTGAACTTGAGTTTCTGCAGGTTCTAATTGAATTGAGTCAGTTTATATTTTTATATACGTAGCTGCTAATTGCAGTGTTGCCAGTTTAGCCTCTTTCAAGCTAGATCTAGCCTATTGATAATAAATCCATTGAAAATGAGTATGTCTCTATCTGTCTCTCTGAGAAAGAAGAACTACAGAACATCGGTTAAGTTGGCTATATGTATGCAACAGTATTCATTTGGTATTTATATTTAAGTAAGGCGAAGCTCTGCAGCGGCAGAGAGTGTTCCCATTGGCCCCTTAAAGCTCCACAGCAACGACTACTACCTGGTGTCGGGCTCAAAATTTGAGCACTACTCGGAGTTCGAGTGAAAGTCGCCCTATATAAAGGACAGCAGCTGCAACATTTCTTCAGTCGCCCAGGCCTGGTAGGGTGGGTCAGTCGTGCAGTGAAGTAAAGTGCAATACTTACGGGAAATATTAAGAGGTGATATTAAGAGGAAATAATTATAAGGAAATACTTAAAGTAAATACTCAGAAGAAATAATTAGAATTGTTCCATTCAATTAATGCATAAATATAGAATTTATATCTGTGCAAATGCGGATTAAAGTGTGGTTTGCCAGCAATCAAGTTCACTTTCATGTCGATTGCATTTTGAAAAATAGAAGTTATATATTAACCTATCTCTCCTTCTGTTCATCACTGCCTTAGGAACCAGCCACGTACAGCATACACCGAACTGCATAATACTAAGCAGTGGGTTTGGACGGCGAAGATTTCACTTGGCCACTCAGCAGTGCGCCGCCAATGGGCAGCTATTGCTGGAGTCCGTTGTGGCCATACCCGCCTACATTGACATAACTAATGGAGTGAGAATCAGATCGGAGTCCGGAAACGGCAACAGCAGTAGTGGAACGACAGGAGCCGACAAGGGCGGCGACATCAGTGGCCCAAGTGGCGCGTCCAAACCACCGGGGGGTGGTGGGTCGAGTCTTGGCGGCAGTGGCGGCTCAACCACAACTGGCGGAAGTGGCGATAAATTCTTATCCTGTCCAAAATGTGGCAGTGCGTGCACCCAAGTGGAAACGTTTGTCAGCTCAACGCGGTTTGTGAAGTGTGCCAAGTGCAACTACTTCTTTGTGGTGCTCTCCGATGTGGAAACCAAGCAGCGCATCAAGGAGGAGCCAAAGAATCAGCGCAAGCCACCGCCGCCACCGCAGAAGATCATGGAATATCTGGACAAGCATGTGGTTGGCCAGGACTTTGCCAAGAAGGTGCTAGCGGTGGCCGTTTACAATCACTATAAGCGCATCCATCACAATTTGCCACAGCTGCAGCAACAGCCAAGCGCGGGCGGCGCTGGGGGCGGACTGGACGGCATACCACGGACGGATCTGCTGCACATCACCGGCATCGGTCACACACTGAACAGCAGTCCTGGTAACGAGCTGCCGCCAAAACCAGCCCAAATGGGCCTCGGCGGCGGTCTGACTGGTGGCGGTCTCGGTAGCGGCCTGCACAACAGCAACGCTGCCAACGCCTCGCGGAGCAGCGATCATCGTCCCGGCTCCGAGATACTAGACAGACAGAGTAACGATGTTAAATTGGAGAAGAGCAACATCATTATGCTCGGCCCGACGGGATCTGGCAAAACGTTAATTGCACAGACAATCGCCCGCTGTCTGGATGTGCCGTTTGCCATCTGCGATTGCACAACGCTCACCCAGGCCGGCTACGTGGGCGAGGACATTGAGAGTGTCATATCCAAGTTGCTACAGGACGCCAACTACAAGTAAATTATTCATTTACATGGATGATAACTAATCATATTATATCCCTATCTTTTCCAGTGTGGAGCGTGCTCAAACCGGCATTGTGTTCTTGGATGAGGTGGATAAAATTGGCGCTGTGCCTGGCATACATCAGCTGCGCGACGTGGGCGGTGAAGGTGTTCAGCAGGGTATGTTAAAGATGCTGGAGGGGACTGTGGTCAATGTGCCCGAGCGCAACTCGCCGCGTAAGCTGCGAGGCGAAACGGTGCAGGTGGACACTACAAATATACTGTTTGTTGCCTCTGGTGCCTACACGGGCCTCGATCGTCTCATTGCCCGCCGACTAAATGAAAAGGTAAGTTAATCCAGCAGCTACATTTCTAATCATATTTTAATCCCACCTTTCTCGCACAGTATTTGGGCTTTGGCATGCCGTCGACGAGCGGCTCGGGCCGTCGAGCGGCACAATCAACAGCCAGTCCAATGGATAACGATCAGGAGGAGCGTGATAAATGCCTGACCAAAGTGCAGGCCCGTGATCTCGTTGAGTTTGGCATGATACCCGTAAGTAGCAACAACTAAAGCAGTATCATATCATATATATATATTAATTAATTGCCCTCGTCTACTCTACAGGAATTCGTTGGTCGTTTTCCGGTCATTGTGCCCTTCCATAGTTTGAATGTGAATATGCTGGTGCGTATTCTAACCGAACCACGCAATGCTCTCGTGCCTCAATACAAAGCGCTGCTTGGTCTCGACGAGGTGGACTTATCGTTTACGGAAGATGCGGTCGAATCAATTGCAAGTCTAGCCATGGAAAGGCATACTGGTGCACGTGGACTGCGCTCTATAATGGTTAGCTAGCGGATCTAATAGTTTCGATCATGTTCACAATAATAATGCCTTTTGTTGTTTATTCGACAGGAGCAACTGCTTTTGGATCCCATGTTCATAGTGCCTGGATCAGATATACGCAGCGTACACATTACGGCGGATTATGTGCGCGGCAATTCAAAGCCCATTTACAGTCGCAGTAGTGATGACGATACCAGCGCTACCACCGACAGCTCAACAACGGAGACTACAGATTCGGAGCCCAGCAACGATAATGATAAGAACTTTGAAGATAGTGAAAAAGTACGGCTCAAACAGTAAAAGCTCCTGATTAACAACACCCTTTAAACAGCAGCTAAAGCGTTCAGCCTTACAAAAGCAACAAACAACAACAACAACAACACGATCTGCAACGCTTATCCATTTGATTATTCCCCACTTCCAACATTTTGTGCAACGCTTTTCATTCAAACTCATTTTTAGACTATTCTATTGAGTTACACATTTCTTAAAACATTTTTGCTTTGCAAATATGCTTATTCAGTGCTAACTCCACTCCCCACTTTATATATATATATATATATATATGCATCATCGTTAATATGTTATATTATTTTTAGTCACGTTTAAATGATACTGTGGTCGGTACGTAGCACCTCCTGCAAAGCGCTGTCACACAATTTTTGAATGGCTGATTCGCAATTTTATATATATCTAAATATATATATATTTATGTGTATATATATACATATGTATAACATATATCGGTCCCCTTCCCACTCGATATGCACCTGTGATTCATAACTGACAAGCAGCGCAAATTTGAAAATGCAGCCTTTCAAAAATCGTTTGCAGCATCAAAAAATGGCAATTGTAAAAAACAATCAAATATCTAATTTTTTTCACTAGAAATGTAAAGCAAAAATAATAAAAAAAAAAATTCCTAAAACGGTTCGTTAATACCACTATTGGACAACAATTTCGAGAAAACCACAACAACAAAAATATTTGAGTGTTGCGTTAATTTTTCTCCGTTCTGAATATATGATTATATATGATTAAACTGTAACTGTAAAAACGAAATAAAAAACAAATATATATTTATATATTTTTAAACTAGACAACAGAAGAAATGAGTTACAAATTTTTAATAGTCTAATTAATGAGACGAGAAGCAAATTATATTTTTAACTAATTTAAGTTGTATAACAAAACGTAAAATGTTTTAAATAGTTATTTAATGAAAAAAAAAAAAAAATTAAATAAAACATTGCAAGTAAATAAATGAGTTTTATATACTTTTGAAGACTGTCGAGTAAAATATAAATATAAAATCAATGGATTGTTCTGGAAATAAATAAATAGTCTGCAAAAGATTCGATTTAGAGTTGATTCAATTTTTCGAAACGATCGAAATCGAAAATTCAAACAAACATAGTACAGTTTGAATATTAAACTAAGAAGGGGTAGATCATTTCCTCTTTCACATACCAGATAGATAAATAAAAAGCTGCAAGAAAGCATTAAACAAATTTATGATTAATTTTATTTAATTATATTCAACTAAAACAAAATTTGCACAAATTAAATTGACTAAGGTTAACTACTCGTTAAAAAAATTGACTCATGCAAAACTTGCATATTCGAAACTCGATTTTTCGGGCGTGTTCCGCTATTCAGTTTAGCTTTTAATTGCTACGATTTATTTTTGTTGACTTCAGCTGAATAGCGAAAAGCTCGCCATAATAAATATAATTAAGATTTATTGCACATTTATGCAGTTGTTTTATATTATTTTTCTTTTTTTTTTAATGGCGGATTTTTGGAACATTTTTGTTTTTGTTTTTTTTTTTTCTTGTTTTTTTTGACGTACTGTAAAATTTGTATAAAAATTTGTAAGTAAATAAATATATATATTTGAAGTGTATACGAAAGTGTGGGTTTGGTTGTGTGTGTGTTTGTGAGTGAGTGTATATGGGTGAGATAGTGTAATTGTGCGTTTGTGTATGCATATAAATAAGCTCTTAAAACCCGAATTTCGACACGAGCTTCAATCACTCTCCTCAGATATAAGCAGCTCATATTCCTGTGCCGCAAATCGATCCCAATCGGAGGTCTGCAAATAGATGAATTTATTATTAAATGCGGATCTTTCAATATATGAATTTGATATTTTAAATATGTATATACATAATAATTAATATACTCTGTTCATGTAATTCGAGCTGTCAAATTCATTATCAATTAGTTTTGAAAACTTACGGATTCATCGCGCTGTGCGGCGAATGGATCGCGTTGCTCGTGATCCAGATACTTCTCCAAATTGAAGAACGTATCGAAGAACACGTGCGTCATTTTGCAGCGCTTCAAGTCGCCCAGTGTAATGGAATCACGGTTCGCAGGCTTGATCATGTCCAGCATCTGTTGAAAGATATTTGGAGACATTATCAGAAAATTGAAAACGATTGGCAGAGCAATGCAATGTGCGCACCTGGCAGAGGCAATCCTCAAAGGGCAAGCATTCAATGCCTATGCCCTCCATTCGCTGCTGTTGCTCCTCATAGAAGTACTCCAGCTCGTACATGGACAGAACGCCGTCCCCGTCAATGTCCATGCAGCGGAACCAGTACTCAATGGCCGTCGGCGTGCGCTTGTCCTCCTCGGACAGAATGAACCACACGAAGTCTGTGTAGGACATTTTGGGTTCGTCTTCGGGCGCCTTTTTGTTGTCGCTGCGCGTTACACATCCGGAGAAGATGCGCTCCACAATGCGGGTGGAGAGCGCATTGTCGCTGTGCTTGGCCAGATCGTCCTGGTTGATGAGCAGATCGTGATCCTTATCCAATTCCCAAAATTTACAATAGATCACATAGAAGTGCTCGTAACTAAAGAAGGCCATGATTTGATTGATGTCCTCCTCCTCCTCCAGCAGGCTAATCATCTGCGCGCAAGAAAAGATGAGCTTGAGTTGAATCAAAATTTCCAGGTGTGCGCTGGCATGTGGACTCACCTCGAGCAGATCGGATCGCTTGAGCTCCGATATGGTTATCTTGCCGCTCCAGCTGCGATTCACCGAATAGAAGATACGGGCGATGACTGTGTGCACATATCTGGAATGG
This sequence comes from Drosophila mulleri, assembly GCA_035047565.1. Taxonomy (NCBI): domain Eukaryota; kingdom Metazoa; phylum Arthropoda; class Insecta; order Diptera; family Drosophilidae; genus Drosophila; species Drosophila mulleri. The sequence goes on from JAWNPK010000168.1 coordinate 4,254,355, forward strand.
AATTCGGTGGCCTCTTTTAGAAACGCCAGACCCGGATGCGTATCGACCACATCCTGCACCAGCGGCACCAAATCCTCTGGCACAATATAGGAACGAAAGCGTTGGCCGCGCGACAGAATATAGACAAAACGCGACGCCGCCTCATGGCAATAGACATTCATTCTGCATGGCATAGAGGAAACACAACACAATCAATACAACAACAAATCTCGCCAGGAATTCTTGCCAACTTAACTGCTTCCAGAACTCGACAAATCGCTGGCGTTCCACCAAGCCCATGGTGCCCGCCTGGCAGAAGATCATAACCGGCATGCGCCAATAGAAGGGCAGGCCGCACAGCTTCAGGATGCGGGGCAGCTCATCCTTGGTCACCTGATTGTTGGGAAAGCTATCGAATGCGGACAAAATGCCGCGAATGACACGCTCCATGGCAATGGTTGGCTGCGGCTTGCCATGTGGAAAGTAAAATCTGCCATGGAACACACATATTAGCATGAATGAAGGAGATATATATAAACATATATAGATATCTAGCATCCTGCTGACTTACCTGGGTATGTAGACGCTCTTGGAGCTGCGTATCTCCTTTTGCAATGAATTTTGTTCCTGTGAAGCCGGTGGCGGCGGCGTTGCATGCAGCTTAACCTGCAACAACAAGAGCATTTATCAGACATACTATACACTATGGTATTCATATAATATCAAAAACATCTCACATTATTCTGCACGCAATTCATATGCCAACAATTGGTGCTCTGTTTACAAATTAATTTGCCACACTTTATGGCACAAATAAATACTGAGAAATTCCTTGTTTTACCAAGAAATTAATTCGAACTGACGAAATCTTCTCGACTCATTCGAGTTAATTGTTATTATCATTATCATTATACATAATTGTCATGGTCAACCGCAATATTAATAATAATAATATAATATCTCATTCTCATTACTTAAAAATTGTATAACTTCTTGATATCCAAGAATTATATTACAATATTCGATTTGGTTTAGATACTTTAGCTGATTCTGATAGATTAAAAATTTAGAAATTTAAAATTTAACAAACATTAAGAGTATCGAATTTTCGGATTCTACAGATATTAAGTCTTTTGTTCTTTTGTTTACATTTGCGCTAATTTTGGCCCTTTCAGTTAATTATAAAACATAAACAACTATTTTCATAAAGAAATTACTGTTAATTGGGTTTTGTTTAAGCAATATAATAAAAAACTGGGCGTGTTTGGGTGTTTAAATCAAAAAATACTTAAAATATTCGTGGAAATTCAATTTAGCACAAAGAAAATCAAAATAACAAATGAGCAGAAAATAAGTTCACACACACATACATACACTATTTTGTTGTTATTGTAATTGTGCTAAATTCAGCAGCAAATTGAAGCTAAATTTACAACATCTTAATTGGCGTCAATGAAAAATAATCTAAAGAAATCTATAGAAATTGAAATACGGCTGATTATTTCTCGCTCTCTCTCTCTCACACTTTCTAGAAGCTCTTAAAAATTGCTTAAATTAATTGAATTAAACGCGATTGGAGCTGTGAAAGCCAAAGGTTGATCATACGCAATTATAAAACAATTAATCTTAAGAATCTTTTAGACATTTAAGAGCTAAGAAATGGCATAGCTTGAGTACAAATTCTAATTCAATTCCATGTTCATAATTATTCATTAGATTAATTTATATTAAATTTATATTAAATTTATATTAAATTCGAATCAAATTCGGTTCAAAATCTGTTGACGATTTCCGATAATTCTTAACAATTTATTAAAATTCAAGCAATCCCGCAGACAATCAAAAAGAGTTTTAAATTATGAATTGTTGCAAAAACAAAAGAAGCTGAAATAATAATTTATCAAAGAGATGATATATGTATGCATGTATGTATGTATGCATGTAGGTAGAACCCACGTGTAAAATGATCAATTAAATATTTTTACGCCTCATACGTATATTTTACGCTTTTGTTCTACCAAATTTCTTTGTGATCTATCTTTGTTTGTATTCCATTTGTACGCCATATAAGCAGCATCATTTGCTTTTGGCCATAAGTCTTTAACGGCAGAGGAGCATAAGCGAAGCATTGGCCATTCATGATTTTAAAACTGTCAACGGCAGCATTAATATTAATCTCCACTCGCATGAAAGAAACCAAAATACAGACACACACACACACTCGCACACATGCAAACATTGCGAGCATGTGCGCATATTACGTATACGCACGGCTACGCCTGATGGCCTAGCTAAATATTACGCATACGCATAGTTGTTAAATCGTAAAGGCGATAGATAGCAGCAAGAATTCAAGAATTCAAGAATTGCGCCTGCTTAGACAGCACCAATAGCACAATCAATCGCACACTAAGTTTCGTCTGCGAATTATTTATAGCGATTATTTACTTAAAAGCAACAAGCAAAAAAAAAAAAAAAAAACAAATAGATTTCATATTGAAACGCAGTAAAGTTTCGCCGGGTAGTTGAGTTTATTATAAACTTTAAACTCATTCATACTCACACACACGCACACATTTGCAACTAAATAATTAATACTCACAACAGCAACAAAACAAAACAAAAATACCCAAAAATAACAATAAATATAAAAAAAAAGTGCATTCGTGTTGCTTAAATAATCATGTGCTTGTATTGTATTTGTGTTCGTTTTTTTCTGAAATTTATTTTATTTTTTCTATTTTTTTTTTCCCTATGTACAATCGTGCTGATCGTAAATGCTTAATTTGATTGTTTGTATACGAGAGAGTATGCATGCTCAATAGGGTCACTCACTATAAGGGTGAACTAAAAAAAAAATACGTTGACTAGTTTTGATTCTAATAGAGTAGCTCATTAAATATTAAAAAAAAAAATAAATAAATTTAAAAATGTCATTAATAAAATATATATGTATATATACATTATATACATAAGATTTACTTTTTTTACTCGATTTGAAAACAGAGCTTAGAATATCTAAAGCAAGATTAGCACTATGTCTAAGGAAATATACAGGGAAAAATAGCTAAGAGTATCTAGAAAGGAACTCGATTTCTATATAGTGTTTCACTGTCTTTCGATTCTTATTAAACTGATTCTATTGGAATATTTAAATTGGAATATTAAATTGTGGATATAAATATATAAATACAAATAAATACTTAAGACAGCATTTAGACAGTGAACACCCCTAATGTTATATTAGCAAATTGTATTGTTCAATGTTCCCTATATATCTAGCTATATGTACATATAGCTCTCTAACGACTCATCTCTGTTGGCAACCGATGGCGTCTTGAGTTAACCTTAAATCAATCAACGTTGCTCGATAACACGATATTTCTTTAAATGCACATGATGAAAAGAGTGAGTGAGAAAGAGAGTGAGAGAGGCAGAGTGGAGAGAGGGACCTTAGCAATTTGTTGCAATTGTTGCTGGCGTGCGGCTGTGGTGAATTTTTTCGTGCGCTATTTGCGATTGTTAGATAACAACTGAACACACACCAACACACACATACACACACACACACCTTTCTGTAGGTGTGTTGAGCCGCACTCTAAAATATATATATACTACATATCTATGTATATATTTTCCTTTTGAGCTTACCTTGAGCAGACTTTTGGGCGGCGCATCCGCTGGCCGTTTGATATCAAGAAACGAGTTTCGCACATCCGGCCGCTTCTCGAAGAGCATCACGCGCTCAGCCACCGAGCCGCGTGTTAGGATCGGTCTGCCCACTACAAAGGTGAAGGGTGATTAGACTACGGATACAGGTGTGTGTTTAATAAATCAAAATTCGATTCGCATTACAATTCTTGTCCTGGCCATTGGTGAGCGCTGCTCGGCTGCCGCTCGTCGGTTTGATTTTAGTCAACGTTGGCATCGTTGTGTCCGCCAATGTTGCTGGCGTGTTAACGGCAGCAGATGCAGCTGTTGCTGATGCTGCTCTTGGTGTTGCAGTTGCTGGTATTACACTCGCTACAATGTTGCTGGCTTTGCTGTTATCAGTGTTGCTGCTGCTGCCTCTGATGCCAGCAACTTTTCGTGTTATTGACAGCTTTTCTTTGGCCGTTGCTGCCGTCGCCGGCTTGTGTTGCTCGCTATTGTTGTTGTTGTTGTTCTCTTTGGTTTTGTGCAATTTACGACTGCCAATTGCCGGCTCGCTGGCACTCTTAGTTGGCTCATCCAGCGCTGCCAGACCCACACGCGGCGCATCCAACACATCCACACTGATGATGCTGTGGCTACTGTTGCTGTTGCTGCTGTTGCTGATGCTGTTGCTGCTCCTGTTGCTGACTTTGCTTATCTTTTTTGTGGGCTGCTCTGCTGCTGTTAACTTGCTGCTGCTGTTGCTTAAACTATTGCTGCTGCTGCTGCTGCTGCTGTTACTGTTGCTATTGATCTTGTTGCTGCTGTTGTTGTTGCTGCTGCTGCTGCTGTTCAGTCGCTTTTTGGCAGCTGTTGCTGTTGCCGCTGCTGTCGCCTCCTTGTGCAATAACTCACTTATTTGCAGCAATTGCTGTGTTTGCTGCTGTGACAAATTGTTCACGTCCAGCTGCAAATTGATGTCATAGTTGAGATTTACATCGCGCAACGCTTTGCTAGAGACGGCAGCAACCTTTTTGGGCGATTGCAGCGCCTGCTCCACTTGACTTGATTTGCCGGCCTTGACAGTTGCTGTTGTTGGTGTTGCTGCTGCTACTGCTGCTGCTGTTGTTGCTGTTTTCTTCGTTTTGCCGTTCGATTGCACCGCCACGCCCACTTCCGCTTTCTTAATGCCCCCGCCCTTGCTTCGCTGCTCTTTGTCTTTGTTCACGAAGCTGGTGACCATCTTTTGCAAGCCCTCCGTATTGCTCAGATTTGTTGCTGTCGTCGCCGTCGCTGTCGCCGCTACCGCTGCAACAGCAGCATCCGCAAAGTTGCCGGTGGCCGCCGGACTTTTGTACGTATCCAGTAGCTCGGCGGGCGGCGCTCCGGAATTCTTCCACTGGTGATAAATGGCATCGGCCTGCTCGCTTATCAGCTCCACAATCTCTGCGTGCTCATCGCTTCCGATCAACGGCGTTGCCTTCGGCGACTTTTGGCTGCCACCAGCAACTGTTGCTGGCTTGCGTGTGGTTGTTGTTGTTGCCGTTTTACTGGCAGTTGTCATAGCCACAGTGCTGCCGCTGCCGCTGCCGCTGCCGCCTCCGCTGCTGCTGAGCTTCTTTGTTTTAGTTGTTGTTGTCGTTGTCGTGGAAGACGACTGCATTTTCCTTTAAAGTGTTCAACGTGGTCGTCTAAACTGTTTTTATGTCTTGTTTAATTTTTGCACGCACAATTTAAATGTTAAAAAACCTACAGTTATATTCACATTTTCGATTTGGTCTGTGTTTATTGCTACACTTGAACAAAAACGGTGTGTGTATTAATTTTCTTTCTTTTTTTTGTTTTCCAATTTTTTCCTGACGTTTCACAGATTCAGAATATTTTGGACACATATAGCATACATATGTATATATATATATATATATATATTTTTTTTTTTTCTGTTTTTGGTTTTTATATTTCAGATTTTGGTGGCCTGTAATTGGGTTTGATTTTTACAAATTTTCCTCGTGCGTTTCATTCACTTTTCACATTTTCACATTTTCCTCGTTTTAACTTCTCTCCGTATGGCGAAATCTATTTATATAAAGAAATACCAAAATTTCCTATTTCGTTAATTTCAGACGCCGACAGAAACACACAGCCCGCAACGTAGACGCAGACGCACACACACATATACACACGCACACACACCCAAATATATAGATATATATAACTGCGGCATTAGCATCGGGATCGAGGCATCATCTCAATACGTAAAACGCGCACACCACTGTGCACAGTGGTCAACAAATAAGCACATTTGTCTCAATGAGAATATTTTGTTGGAATTTTTCGATTTCTTACAGCATGCTAAATATTTATGCAAAAATTACTTTAAAGGCAAATATTTGTTTTATTTGTCAACAATACTCAGAATTTAAAGCGTAAGTGACTATTTAAGTCGTTGTATTTTTGTTTGGTTTCATTATTATTATTTTTAAGTATTTTATTTTATTTTGTGTGTAGAATTTATTTCTTTACTGCTATTTTTTTTTCAACTATTTAATATTGTTTCAGTAGTGAAAGGTGCGTACATCACTTATCAAACGAAACGAAGTAATAAACAGCTATAAATTCGTTTTAGCACCTAAGTGTGAAATATTTGCAGCCCGGCAATTAATTAATCAAATCAATGCGCATCTTCGGCAATTGAGACAATGCAAATGAAGTGCAGTTCACTGTGCACGCGTAAGAGAAGGAACAAAAAATATATATTGAGAGCTGCCCCTTTGCCCGTAGCGGCATTTTTGCCTTGTTGTTACGTTTAGCTTCGGCTGCTGCTGCTTCTTCTTCTTCAACTTTGTACTATTTATTCGAAAATAAATTTCGAAGTAGTTGCTGCTGCTGCCGCCGCCGCCATCGACGCTGCTGCTGCTTCCGTGCTGCTTGCCACACACTTTTCTATTGCACTTAACGTGTGCGTATATGTGTGTGAGGGTGTGTGTATGTGTGTGTATGCATGGGAGTCGGCGCTATCGAGTATATTTGGATGTTTGTCTGGCTTTATTAATGATTTAATTGCATTTATGCCCCTAGGCGTGCGCTGACGACAGTCACGATGACGCGCGCCGCGTTGGTTGAATTTCGTCATTAATTAATAAACTAAACAAAAGGTTAGACAACGAATTTGCAATTTGACATTTCATTTCGGCTGCCAATGGATAAACAAGTTAACTGCGATCAAAGTTGAGCGACAACAATAACAAACACACAAGCACACCACAGGCACAGACAAGTGCGAAAACAGATGTAACTGTAAACACATGTAACTGTATTTACATACATACATATGTAAATGCATGCATCTGGCTAGTTGGGCGCAGAAATTCGTAATTTCTTTATATTTTTTTGGAATCTGTGACCGGTGCGCTAAATTTAACAGTATATTGCCGTGTTCCGCACAAGAGAATTTTTACCGAGCGCACGCTGCACGCGAACCGCCAAACGCTGCTGATTAGCTTCGTGTTGTTACTGTAAATCTTTGGCCGACGGTCTGCTCGCAACTGAAAATAACATCAGTCGCTGTCGGTGTCGTTGTCTCTGTCTCTGCCGCAGTCACTGTGGGCAGTGCAGCCTCTGCTATCGTCGCCAGTGTGCAAAGTGGAAGTGATCTCAGCTGTTGCAGCAGCAGCTAATGACACTGAGAGCAGACGATTAGGGCGCTCCCACACACATATGCGGCCTCTCTCTCTCTCACACTATGTATCTCTCTTAGTATTTTGCTCTGTCCTCGCTCTCTCGATTGCAAATGACAGCGCCAGCGCCGACATTTACTTTGGCGTTCTTTGAGCAGCAGCAGCACCTCACTTATGCTCTCTTTTGCTTTGCTCTCTCACTTACCCCCACACAACACGCACACTCAGACCCAAACGCAGACGTAGACGCAGACGCAGACGCAGAACACTTGCCGTACCCACACACAACACGATGTCGAAAAAAAAATAATACCACAACAACAACAATAAAAGCAAACAGCAAAAATCAAAGCAAAGGTGTTTGTTATTTATACGCTATTCAACAGCATGGGGTATATGCTGTACGTCATGCAGCCTGCTGCTGTTAATGGCTTCAGTGTTATTCTGTTTGCATTTATTCTTTTTTTTTCAGAGAATTCAAAATGAAATTAAAGTATTATTTTGAGAACTCACTTATTGTAGCTCATGAACTTAATAAATCATAAATCCTCATCAATTGTTGAGGCTAAAAATAATATCTTACATATGCGATATACTTTACTAATATCCATTTGTAGGGTATACGCGCAGCAGTATTCGTTGTCCACTTTTACGCTTTTTGTGTGTGACTGTGACACGAAGAAGCATAAAACCTGAAACATTTATTTCGTTTTTGCTAATGCTAAATAACTTATTTCTGTCGTGCCTTTTTCCAACATGTTTGTTGCAGTCAATTCTTTTTTATATTTCTTATTTCTTAGTTTTTTTTTTAGTTTTTTAGTTTATTTGGTATTTTTTGCTACTTTTGACGAATATAATTTGTTTATATGAATTTTGCAGGTGGGCGCCTTTTGTTTGTTTAGAGCAGCTCGAAATGATGTTCGAATATTTGCGCTCACCTCTGTCATATAAAAATGTCTGATGAGGCATTTTGGTTATTTACACGTTTATTTTTGTTGTTGTTGAAATTTTACATATTACACACACACACTCACACACACATACAGACACATACATACATCACGCGGCGACAGTTGGTTTAACCGCAAGCAAGTGTTGTAGCTACTGTGATGACGTTCGCAGTGCTCATCATCATCAGCTGATGATGACCATTTTTATCGTGTTGATCATTGGCCGCACCAGCGAAGCGCAGCTTCCGGTTAGCGTTGTGCTTTGATCTGCTGCTCGTTTCTATCTTTATTGCATGTTTTGGTTTCTGTTGTTGTTTCTGTTGCTGTTGCTCTTGCTGTTTCAGTTACAGTTTCAGTTTCTGTTTCTCATTTTTCGTTGGCGCGCTTTGCTTTTGCGGTAATTGATTTTAACCAAGAGATCTCAACCTTTAGAGATGCTGATTGTCTCATCAATTGACAGCTATTTAGCTTAGCCGCGTTCCATTGCCATGTAAGGGTGCCCCCTCCCTCGACTCGCCAGCCCCCTGCCGTTCACCTTGGATTAGCTGTGTGTGACCCAATTTATGCGTCTGTGTTGGGTTTTACTGTACGCATAATACAAACAGAGCGCGCTTTATGTGGCTGTGGAAGATTTGACAAAAAACCCAACACCCACACACCCTAGAGGACCACACACACACACACACACATACTACGTTTTTTTATGTGTTTGTTTAGGCGCTCTCTGACATGTGAGACAACACGTAAACAATAGAACGCGAGCGTCACAACTGAAGTGTGAATAGATCTATTGATGGCACATTGTATGAAAAAGCAGCTTACGTCTAATGCTGCCGATTCGATCTGTGGATATAGTATTTAAAGCATTAACGGTTGATTAAATACAGCAGCAATAGAAAACTAAAGTAAATGATATATAAATAGAAAATGATTAAGATATGAACATATAGAGCATATATGTATAATTTAATTTAAAAATGTTTAAAATTAGAGCATAATTAAAAAAATAACATAGATCGTATTTAATTTATTGAAATAATTGAATTTGAATTATCATTATCATTATTCACAATTATTAATAAGAATATAAAATCTACAGAATATGTAATTACATTTTATTTATCAAATTTTTATGTTTCTAATGTATTTCTATTTATTTTAAATTATTTCTTTCATTTATTCGATTGTTTCATTTAGCAGCTAATATCACTTCAAGCCGCGCCACACTGCGTATGCGCAACATGTAAATATCATAGCAAGCATTACGCATACGCCGCATGAGCTCAATGCACTTATGCACTGTCGAGTCTTTGGGCTTCTTTGGCATTTGTTTGCTTGGCGGGGGCACCTATTGATTTGCTAGTGCTCTTCATATTTGCACATTGCATTGACACATTAAATCGCTGACTTTCCACGCCCACTTTCTTGCTGTTTGCGGCACAATGTCAGCTCAAACGTTGGCCCTCTGGTAGCCCAGCGAATCTGGAGCTGAGAAACCTTTGAAGTACATAACTATTGACATTGGATGTCGTCGCGTCATCGTTGCAATATTATATTTTTTATATTTGTTTAAGTTTACGTTATAAGCCAAAGGCTGTTAACGCCTTTATTTTTAGGCCTCCGAGTGCAAGAACTAATTGAATTTGTTTGGACATGGGCCAAGCCAAGACTATAAAAGCGACGCCTGAGCCAGGCACAGACGCAGGTTTCCAACGACCAATCGCCGCGAATAGTCCGCTCCAGGAAATAATATTCAGGGAAAATACAAATTCTATGTAAAAAGTGTTAGAAATTTAGAGAGACTAAAACTAATTTGCAGCTTTTTATGTAAATCGCAGAAGTTAGTGAAAGCTTAAGCCGGGATATAGCGGATACACAAATTCACAATGGAGAGGTAAGCGGGCCATCGGACAATGTTTACAGAATATATTGTTTATAAACATTTCCGTGTTGCGTAGTTTTGCAGCAGTAGCCACACAACTGGGGCCACACTTTGCCCCACTGTCCAATGGATCGGTAGTAGACAAGGTGAGACAGAAAGAGAGCGTGAGACAAAGGATGAAATGATGGAGTTTACTTGCATTACTTTCCCTCACAGGTCACACCCGATATGGCGCACTTAATTAGCCCATATTGGAATCAATTTCCCGCCATGGACCCCATCTGGGCGAAAATTCTTACCGCTTACATGATCATGATTGGCATGATTTCCTGGTGTGGAAATGGCGTGGTGATTTACATATTTGCCACCACAAAATCGTTGCGTACGCCTGCTAATCTATTGGTCATCAACCTGGCTATATCCGACTTCGGCATCATGATCACCAATACGCCAATGATGGGCATCAATCTGTACTTCGAGACTTGGGTGCTCGGCCCAATGATGTGCGACATCTATGCCGGCCTGGGCTCGGCCTTTGGCTGCAGCTCCATTTGGTCCATGTGCATGATATCGCTGGATCGTTATCAAGTGATTGTTAAGGGCATGGCCGGCCGTCCAATGACCATCCCATTGGCATTGGGCAAGATCGCCTACATATGGTTCATGTCCAGCATCTGGTGCCTGGCGCCCGTTTTCGGCTGGAGCAGGTGAGCGGAAAAGTAACCAAAAACTTGAGGTGTCTCTATACTATGGTTCGATTTTGGGCAGATATGTGCCCGAGGGTAATCTGACATCGTGCGGTATTGACTACTTGGAACGCGATTGGAATCCACGTTCATATCTGATCTTCTACTCCATCTTTGTCTACTACATCCCGCTGTTCCTGATCTGCTACTCCTACTGGTTCATCATTGCTGTAAGTTAAGCTGAGCTGCGCGAGTATAACTTTCACTAATATGTCTCTCTCTCTCTGTCTCTCTCTTTGCCTTTAGGCCGTCTCTGCTCACGAGAAAGCCATGCGCGAGCAGGCCAAGAAGATGAACGTCAAATCTCTTCGCTCGTCCGAGGATGCTGAGAAGAGCGCTGAGGGCAAACTGGCCAAGGTCGCTCTGGTCACCATCTCACTGTGGTTCATGGCGTGGACACCATACCTGGTCATCAACTGCATGGGCCTGTTCAAATTCGAGGGCCTAACGCCATTGAACACCATTTGGGGCGCTTGCTTCGCCAAGTCGGCTGCCTGCTACAATCCAATTGTATACGGCATCAGGTAAGCACACAAATATATTGAGCCCTAAGTCATGATCAATTAATTCTCACACCCATTGCCCCGCAGTCATCCCAAGTACCGCTTGGCTCTGAAGGAGAAGTGCCCCTGCTGTGTCTTTGGCAAGGTGGATGATGGCAAGTCCAGTGATGCTCAGTCCACAGCGACAGCTAGCGAGGCTGAGTCCAAGGCATAAGAGACAACGACAATAACAACAACAACAACAACAACAACTTATTACAACAGCAACAAAACAACAACAACATCAACAACAACAGCATGAACAACTGCAGCAACAGAACGAAACGCTTTCGAATAACAATAATACTAATTTGTTACATAACAGCACTATGTTAACTAACGTATGTGAAATTCTAACTTCTGCAATGTCAATAAAGACTAAAAAAATCTATACAAAAAAAAAAATAATAAATGCAAACGAACTAGAAAAGTTACATAATTGTTTAACTATAGCATTCTCAGCAACTGAGAGATGTTAGCCAGTGTAACAGACGCTAACTGTTTTCTTTTTTTTTTTTTTGTAACATTTAACAGTTGAATCACACATTAATTATAATCGTATCAAAAACAAACACATTATTTAGTTAGCTCAACAATTTCATTTTTTTTTTTTCACAGTGTATTTCAGTTTATTATGTTTATTTCTTTTTAATTTTTATATTTTCTTCTTTTTTTGTTTTTAATTTAAAGGCACTTAAGTTTCGTATTATAAATTAACATGCATAGTAGATAAAAGGCAAAAACAATGCACGCAGCACACATAGATACAATGTATGTGCGTGTGTGCAAAATTCATTTTAAGGCGTTTGAAAAACTTTCAACTTAAGGCTAGGCATTTGCAACTGTTAGTAACAGCACGAAAAAATATGACAACATTTACAATTAAACAGAATCAGTTAAAAACAACAACAATTCTCCTCTCTCCCCGTCCCACTCACTCCCCCTTCTCTACTTTAAATCCAATCGGTTTCTGGGGCGGCTTAGTCATTCGCTGCAAGAAGCGTATTCGCTTTCGCTCTTTTTGAACTTGCCCTTGGCAAGGTTTATAATATCTTCATCAGTTGAATTTGTTGTGATGGTATTATTGTTGACCGGCTTGTTGTCCGTGTCGGATGGACTCTCCATGCACATCGAAGTGCAGGCGCGCTCCTGAATGATGAGTTTCCACAAGCGCACCTCGATGCCAACACTAAAAGAAATCACATTGAATGGTTGTAATATTATAGCAGAATATACATATATATATATATATATATATATATATATATATATATATATATATATATATATATATATATATACATGCGAATGGAAATACTAACCGCAGACCCAGACGCATTAAATCTAGTTTTTCCATATTATAGATAAAGTCCTCAAACGTGAAACCTTCATTCAGTATGAGCGTCTTTGAGAATTCATCGATATCATGTTGCGCTAGCCACTGCTCCAATTGCTCGTCTATCTCGTGCAGACCAAAATTGTGCTTGGTTAGCTGGCGGCGGGTGTTGGCATTTTGGATTGTACGCGGCGCAGAATTTCCCGCCCCGCTCGGACTCATTCTATGGCACTTCTTGTTGAAGCCGTTGTAGGTGCGTCTGCAAGACAACGCGAAAGAAATGAATGAAATCATTATGGAATTTTGTATTTGCCTCGACTCACCTTAATCGCTTGCGTCCGCCCATATAGATATGGGCCAGCTCCTGGCTGATGCTGTGCAATGCGCGCAGCTGCTGCTTTTGATTGTCGCGTATATCGCGGAGGATTCGCACACACTCCACTGAGTTGCCGATGCCATCCAATTGATCAGAGCCGCCATTGCTGGTGGCCTGCACCTTATCAACTGAATTCGGCGGCTTCTCTTGAATGTCTGGAGTAGACTGGGGACCTACGTTATGCACGCTCTCATCGTCATTGCCCGATAAATCCTTATCCGCCAAATTGGCGCCTAGTTCGGGTGAGAATATTGTGACAGCCGCCTGCACGGCGCGCTTGACTAGATTGTCCAACGCGAACATCCAATGCGGCTTGATGCAGTGCAGCCGCAGGGCAGACACAACCGCATCCTGAAATGAGTATAACGCCAAATGCAGGTGATCCAGTGCGACGGTATCATTATCCAACTTCTGCTTCAGTTCGTTGATGGTCGCCTCCAGATGCTGCTCGTTCTCGTTTGAAATATAATCCCGCAGACCGCGTATTAGCAGCACCAGATCGCTATTCCGTATGGCTATAAAGTTCTGATCGGCATTGATCTTCTTCTCCCAAATCTCGCAGATCTTCGACTCATCCAGCATCAGTACCTTGGATAGAGTGGCACGCCGTTGCGAATCCTTTTTCAAACGATAAAATCCATCCGTTTCGCTCGTATCACTAATGCTGGTACGTAGCGACGGCGTCTGTGGCTCGATCTCTGGCGACAGCAGATAGCCAGATGAATTGCGACGTTCAATAATGAAATTCTGTGTACTACTTTCATTATCCACCGAGGAAGTGCCAAGCGGGGCGCTAAAGGATGCATTATACGAAAAGTGAATAAAAGGCATAGTGAAGCATATTTCTTGGACTTACTCCAATTCGGGCGTGGTGGGCGTATTCGATGTGGTGTGGTAGGTCAAAGGCGGATTGGATTTGTGCACCAAGCGATCCGCAGGCACAGATATGCTGCGTCCGAACTCTGAGGTGTTAATGGGCAAAGCAGGTCGCATCTTGCGCGGTTTGCTATAGGAGAAAACAAACCACTGTGAATAACTGAGCAATGACCATCTTCAACTATGACTTATTTACTCTGTGAGAAAAGGATCGTTGAGCAGCTCCAGTGCAGAAGGCCTATCCTGAACGCTTATGGCAAAACAGCGCCGTATGAAGTTCTTGGCATCTGTGGACATCTCCTCCGGTATGTTGGGATGCTTCTTATAGAAGCCCACCTTGAACATGGCTGCTTGTGGATTTCCCAGCTCGCTGAAGGGAGGGCTGCCCGTGGCCATCTCAACATTTGTGCAGCCAAAGGACCATATATCTGCGGGCGGTCCATAGCCACGCACGCCCTGATCGATGACCTCCGGTGCCATGTACTGTAGGGTGCCTGCAAATGTATCTGTCATGGGGTTGATGCGCGCCAAGCGCTTCGAAGTGCCAAAGTCGGAGATCTTGACCACGCCGCTGTACGTGTTCACAAGCACGTTGTCGCCCTTGATGTCGCGATGTACGATGTCCTGCTCGTGTAGATACTTGAGACCCTGCAGTATCTGCTTGGAGTAGAAGGCCATGGTGGACTCGTTATCCTTGAGCGGACCCCACTTGGTCTTTAGCAAATCGGATAGCGAACCACCGGGCACCTGCTCCATGAAGATCTTGAAGAAGCCATCCTCCGATCGCGATCCTAAATACTGTACAATATTGCGATGACGCAGCTGCGAGTGCAGCTTGATCTCCTCGTGCAGCGGCTGCACATCCTGCGAGTTCTTCTCCGGCACCTCCTTAATGGCAATACGGACTTGCGTCTGCTTATCGCGCGCCGCATACACCGTTCCATAGGTGCCCTTACCCAGCGTAATCTTGCGATTCTGCTCATTGTAGTCGTACTCGTACTGCAGGTGTTTCATAAATTAGCATACGGGCTCTTCAGTTCGCTTTGTTTCGATGACACTCACCTCGATTTGCGCCTCATCAGTCTCTAGATTTACAAATACCTGCTGGTCCGCCGTCATTTCCAATATGCGATCGTAAAAGCGCTGTCGGCACTCGGTGGACGGAAAGTAGATTTGAAAATCGTCCGAATTGTGATGCACATAGAGATAGGCACACAGATCGTCCCGTTTGTACAGACTGACAGACTTGATTTTCGAAGCAACAAACAGAAAGTCGTGCACCTTCTTGCAGGCATTCTTCGAGTGACCCACGCAAATGTTTACAATCTGTATGGATTTCTCATCGGCATCCATGTTGATGGTCACATAACTGGGCATATAAATCTTGTTGGGTTCGAGTATCTGCAACGGAGTACAAGTTTATTCAAAGGATGAATATTTCAATTGATCAACTAGAGCACATACCAATATAGGAAAACGTATGCTATTAATCTCGTTGACATTTATGGCCTCCAGGAAGAAGTCCATCCAGAACTGAAAGGCCTGCTCCTCAATGGGCACCTGTCGATCGTCGGGCTTGCGCCGAAAGCGATGTATTAACGATATGTTGCCAATAGTTGACTTCAGCGACCAAATAGGCGGCCTCAGCTTGAACATGCACTCGGCTGCTTGGATGGCCTTGACGTAGTCCTCGGCAAGCACAGATATCTCAAAGAATGTGGCCACATCCCAGTAGCCGTTGAGCGTCGACAAGCTGCCCTTTTTGCCAATGAGATTGTTCAGTGTCATGCCAATATGCTGCAGCTCGACCGTATTGCTAAACTCCTTGCCTTCGATCACGAGCAGTGTAGCCAAATTAATGCCTGCATATTCATTTGGCTGCACTTCGAAGCTCTGGCGATACCACTTGATGGCATTTTCGAGGCTCGTCTTATCCGTACAGTCCGACTCCACGAACATATCCTTGTAGATGCGTCCACACAAGCACAGCATGTCCGGGAAGTGATTCTCCTTCTTCTCGAGCGCTTTGAGTGATGATTCCAGTGCTTTCTCTCGATCTCCCGGTCGATTGCGTCGATTCAATGCGAACGCATACAAGAAACTCATATTTCCTGTCTCCACATATTTGCGCGTATTTGGTATGTTCTTCAAATCATTCACCAGACGCACCATCGCATCATAATCCTGCACATCCCGCAGGGAGCACATAAAACTGTGCAATACCTCGCCAGAGAGAACGTGGGGATCGTCCAGGCGTTTACGCATCTAAATATAGCACCAAATCAATTGAGTAATTCCTCCAGACATGTATACATATGTAAACATGGGTAGATCCATTTAACTTACCCCATGTAGAATGCTCTTCAGCTTATCGTCGCTGGGCGCGTAGGCATCACGCGCCGCTCGCATATCACTGAGAAATTTTTCCCGCATATGGGCCCTGCAGTGGGGGAAAAGAGTTCATGTAAATAAAAGGCCGCAATTTCAATGACATGATGAGTGTGTTGCAAGTACGGACTTTGATTGTATTTCAACATCTTGCAATTTGCGCTTGAGCCGCGCCTGTAATGTAGTTGGTACACGCCCATCAGTAGGTTGCTCCTTGGTGCTGGCCTGGTTTGTTAGATTGCAGGTGTTGGTCTCAGCGTTGCGCTTATAGCTGAGAAACAGGTAGTTGGCACAAGAGAGCTGTAAAGCAGAGTTAGGATATTAAAGAGCTGGACGTAATTTTTTGGGCGCCACTGTGATGCAGGCGATGTGCTGCATAAAACATATACATATACATTATAAATGGACGGTGGTAGACGTGCAAGTTAACAAAAGACTTTATTATTAGATTAAAGCTAGACATGTTTTAGTGGACAGCACTGTTTGCATAGACAATGCAGATGCTACGTTATTAAAAAAATATTTATGATCAGAAGCAGACATGTATTTTGGGACTGTTTATGTATATAAAATTAAATCTGTTTTGTGGACGCTATAATGTCAAAACAAATAAGTTCCTCGCAAACATTCTTTAAGCTGGACATGTTTTTATGCACGCCACTGTTAGTGCAAGCAAGCACAGCGTTTGTTTATTGTGAGCACGCTTATGTGTATGGGTGTGTGTGTGTGTATGTTACGTTGATTGTGTGTGAGCGGTGTGCGTGTTGTTTTGAGTTTTGCGTTGGCGTCCGTTCAGCTTTTGTTGTTATTTCTTTTATTGTTTTAGCGCTTCGTGCTGCAGCGGCCAAAACAAAAATAACAACTATTTCTTGTTTCACAGAACGGAAGCACAGCAAAAACTAACAGTACTTGCTGCGTCTGATGTTTAAAAAAAATTAAACTACAATAAAAACAAAAAAACTTATTGCTCTGTCATTTATCTTATCGGCAGAACAGGGCCGATTATGCTGTGTTTTGTTCTTGCTTTGCATTTGCTGTTTTCTTTTTCTTTTATTTTTTTGTTTTACTGTCAACATCTTTGCAAATCTAACCGCGTGCACAACTGTTTGTCTACATACCTTTAGGCTGAGCGTCTGTTTGGACTCCAAATCGTTGTAGATTAAAATGTTCTCCTTCATGCCAAAGCTTTCGCGCACTCCATAGTGATAGGAGAGTGGACGCTGTTGGGTTAATATACTCAAGTCAATGACGGCTACATCGGCATTATAGAATGTTTCCAGCACATTCGTCTCGCCGAAATCCAACCGCTCGAACTGCAGAAACCGTACATTTTCAATTATTATTATTGTATAACATTTGGTGTCTTTAGTTTTTTTTTTTCTTTTCATATTATTATTGTCGTTGTATTTTCATATGAACCGCCAACGCACCTGCACACGCTGAAAGTTCGCACCAGCCGATTGTACAGCTTGTTTGACCTCCTCTAGGGCGCAGAGGCGATCCTCTAAATGATCGCCTACAATGGTGTCAATTACACAAACAACATCCATAGCTGCTGTCGCTGTATTGGCCTATTGGGCTATTCCTGGCGCAGCGCCTATTGATGGTTGATGCGGGTGGGAGGGGTATACGTGAAACGCAGCAGAGTTAGTACGTTGTTGCTAACGTGCGTTGGGTTTGTTGCAAATTGTAAACAGCTTCATTACCACACACTCGCTTAAATTACACAGTGCTAAATGTTTAATAACGTATTACTACCGAACCAAACGAAATTTTGTTGAAATGTGCGCAGAGTAGATGTTGACGCCGCCGTGAAATAGCTACCAGTGTGACCAGGTGTAGCGCGACTAGAAATACTTCATTTTAGCGTGATTAAAATGTATTTAACAGAGGGTCTTAACAGAGCAATTTGCCCGCTTTACGGTATAGTTTAACAGCAAAAGATTGCAAATTACCACTGACCAAACAACACATAGACTAGACATGTAGAACAAAATTTTCTACAGCTCGAAACTGTTAAGTTGGTCGACCACTATACTTCGTATTTGCTCGGCTCGGTCGCTGGAGGTTCGAGCAGAGAAAATACTGCACGACAAAAACAGTGCGCTGCGAGCGCTCAACCGAAATGGTCCCGTTCCCATATGAAGCACAGCTATGTGTTATTTGTCCTACACTCTCTCTCTCAGTCCCTCTCTCTCGCTCTCTATGGTCTCTGAAATCATCACCCTCAGCAGCTCACAAAAATTGAAATTTTTGTTCGCGACGATCTCAGCTCTTTCCTTTTGAGTGAAGGGTATACCGAAATCTTTAAAGCGTTGGCCACGCTCATACAAAATATTGACGTTTTCATGAATATTTCTAGGAAGGGTATGGAAGCGTTGAGGCGCATAAAGAATATGATTTGGCGACAAGCATGCACACACACATTTACAGTCCCTTACTACGTGTGTGAGCATTTGTATGCCAGTGTGCGAAGCTCTTGCTGCCTGTAGCAATTTTAACGTCCAGCATTTGCATTTGGTCGATCTTACGGACTGTCATAACCACTTCACACAGATGTGCTATGTGTGAACATACATATGCATGAATGTACATCAGTAGATTTATTTATTATTATTGCTAATCATATTTATAAATGTGTGTATATCCATCAAATACTATAATTATATATAATTAAAATTATTTTATACACATTTTCAACCGAAAAAATTATTGTGAAACACTATAAGTTTACTAAATGCTTTGCAATACATGAAATACACATGTCATATTATACTCAAGCTGTACTCATTATTGCCGACATTTTCTGATTAAGTCATAAAGACCCATTTTACAGTCACCCTACGATTCAAACCACACAAAATTTACAAACTACTAAATCCAGAGACAATTATCATCCCATACAAACATACACATATGCAAATGTATGTATGCATGTGCTCACTTCACAAGGCCGACTAACGGCAAGTTTTGGGCTTTACAATTTGCACAGCCTGTTGTGCATAGAAAGAATACATTTTCGCGACGAGCATACACACACACATTAACAGTCCCTTGCTACATGTATGTGCTTTTGTGTGCGTGGGTCGCCAAACTCAATTCTTTCTCAATATTTTCGTCAATCGTCAGTTAGAGTCCCGTTTTACATGCATGAGGCATTATGTGTTAGTATGGGAAACTATTCTTGCTGCCTGTGGAATATTGTAAGTGTGTATGTTCTTAATACGTGAACATTGGCTTGTGCTTGCCACGGTCTGTATATGCATGTGTATGCGATGGGATGATAATTGTCTCTGGATTTAGTAGTTTGTAAATTTTGTGTGGTTTGAATCGTAGGGTGACTGTAAAATGGGTCTTTATGACTTAATCAGAAAATGTCGGCAATAATGAGTACAGCTTGAGTATAATATGACATGTGTATTTCATGTATTGCAAAGCATTTAGTAAACTTATAGTGTTTCACAATAATTTTTTCGGTTGAAAATGTGTATAAAATAATTTTAATTATATATAATTATAGTATTTGATGGATATACACACATTTATAAATATGATTAGCAATAATAATAAATAAATCTACTGATGTACATTCATGCATATGTATGTTCACACATAGCACATCTGTGTGAAGTGGTTATGACAGTCCGTAAGATCGACCAAATGCAAATGCTGGACGTTAAAATTGCTACAGGCAGCAAGAGCTTCGCACACTGGCATACAAATGCTCACACACGTAGTAAGGGACTGTAAATGTGTGTGTGCATGCTTGTCGCCAAATCATATTCTTTATGCGCCTCAACGCTTCCATACCCTTCCTAGAAATATTCATGAAAACGTCAATATTTTGTATGAGCGTGGCCAACGCTTTAAAGATTTCGGTATACCCTTCACTCAAAAGGAAAGAGCTGAGATCGTCGCGAACAAAAATTTCAATTTTTGTGAGCTGCTGAGGGTGATGATTTCAGAGACCATAGAGAGCGAGAGAGAGGGACTGAGAGAGAGAGTGTAGGACAAATAACACATAGCTGTGCTTTATATGGGAACGGGAGCATTTCGGTTGAGCGCTCGCAGCGCACTGTTTTTGTCGTGCAGTATTTTCTCTGCTCGAACCTCCAGCGACAGAGCCGAGCAAATACGAAGTATAGTGGTCGACCAACTTAACAGTTTCGAGCTGTAGAAAATTTTGTTCTACATGTCTAGTCTATGTGTTGTTTGGTCAGTGAAATTACTTAAATTTGGATTTGTTTTGAAAAATTAACTAATTTATAGTTATTGAGTTTAATTTAACTATCATATCTATAAAACAAATATTAATTTTAGCTACTTAATTTCCGTTGCATTGCAAATAAGTGTAATTTTACTTTGCCCACATAACACCTGTTGCATGCCTAAATGTATTTAAAATAGGGTATCTTTTAGTCTATTCAAGACTTTATTGCATTTAGACTTTTTACTTAAAAGTAGTTGTTATAAAAGCGAGTTGGCGGTACATAATTAACTAGCGTATTCCTTGAGAATTGAGCCCGCCACAACCAGCCGTTGAATCTCCGAGGTTCCCTCGTAGATTTCGGTAATGCGCGCATCTCGATAATGGCGTTCGGCTGTCATGTCGGTTACGTAGCCCATGCCGCCCAAGACCTGGATGCACTGATGAGCACACAGCGTAGCAGCCTCGGAAGCAGCCAGTTTGGCCATTGCCGCCTCCTTGGTATAGGGCAGCTTGTTGTCCTTCAGCCAGGCAGCGCGCCAGGTCAGTAGACGGGCCGACTCCACAGCCAGTGACATATCCGCAATCTTTTGCTGTATGGCCTGTAGCTTGGATATAGGCTTGCCGAAGGCCTGACGCTTCTGCGCATAGTCAACGGCCAATTCCAGAGAGGCCTGCGCAATGCCCAGCGCCTGACTAGCAATTCCAATGCGTCCGGCATCCAGAGTCTGCATCGCAATCTTAAAGCCAAGGCCCGTTGCGCCCAGCAGGTTCTCCTTGGGTATTTCACAGTCTTCGAATATGAGCTGGCAGGTGGAGGAGCCGCGTATGCCCAGCTTGTCCTCCTTCTTGCCCAGTGAAAAGCCCTTGATTCCCTTATCTACTATAAATGCGGAGATGCCCTTGTGCTTCAGTTGCTTGTTGGTGGTGGCAAAGACCACTGCTGCCTCTGCCTCGAAGGCATTCGTTATCCATGCTTTGGTGCCGTTCAGCACATAGCGATCGCCCTTCTCCGTGGCCACAGTGGACGCAGCGCCCGCATCGGAGCCATTGCCAGGCTCGGACAGAGCAAAGCAACCCACACGTTCGCCTGTTGTGTAAGGCGTGATGTATGCAGCCTTCTGAGCATCATTTCCAAAGCTCAGCAATGGACCCAAGTACAGGGAATTATTGACAGACATAATCACACCCGCTGATGCGCAACCACGTGAGATCTCCTCCATGGCAATGGCATAGGCCAGATAATCCAAGCCGGTGCCGCCGAGCTCCTCCGGCACAGAGACGGCCATGAGGCCCAGTTCGCCCATTTTTTTAATCTGTTCCCCTGGATAAAGATGTTCACGATCGAACTTTGCGGCATTTGCACCCACCAGCTCAGAGTTGGCAAAGTCACGGCATGTTTTCTGCAGCATCTGATGCGTATCTGGCAGCGCAGCGAGCGAGGCAATTTGCCTTCTATGCAATGTTTGACGAGCTGATAAGGTGTTAAGGATGATCGAGTATACATATCAACAAGTCAAAGTCCAGTGGAAACGTTAACTTACCAACACTCAGACTACTCCTTAATATGGACTGCATTTTGCTAGAAATAAATTTTAAATATACTTTTTCCTTAATTAATTAACAAATTGATAGCCGTGCTTAAGGTATTATTATTAGTTGTAAATTAAACCGGTTAATAATAATACTTAGTGATAAAAATGGATTCGATATGCATTTTAGGTCTATCGATATATTATATTATTGCATTAACATACTGTTAAGCGTGCGGTACTCACAGCGCGGGCAATGTTAAAGTTTAAATTAATCTTTATGATATTTTAATTTGTAATCAACTATTTCTTATTCAAAACTAGTTTACTTTATTTAAAAACCATATTTAGTATGAAAATCTCAGAATCTGCTAAATTTCAGCTTGCAAGGATATCAATTAACAGATATGTTATCGCAAGGAGTACGCCTGCGCCGCTGAAAATCAGAGAAGAAGCAGACCAAGTTCCGAGCTCGCACAAACTTGTTTAACGTTTTGTTTTATTGCACAATTACATTTAATTCTATAAAAAACGCACATAGGGCACCATTTATTTGAAAGCGACAATAAGAACTAGTGTTTATAAGTGAATTGCACGTGTTTCAATTGGCACCATAATTGTTTATTGATTTGCATTCAAGTTTTGTGTGTTTTTTTTTTACCTACCGTTTTGTCAATTTTTGATTAATTATTTTTTTTTTTTGTTGTATATATTTCTGTTTTGCTAATTTATTTGCGAGGCTATAAATTGCTTCATCGTAAATCAGCTGGTAAGTTGTTAAACAATATTTTTGTTTAAATATGAATACACTCTAAAGAAAAGCTTTGACCACAAACAAGAGGAAAGTTTGTTTATTTACAAAGGCAATCAAAGTACACAATAGCAGGAATTCGAGTTTCTGCTCCTGCTTCTGCTTATGCTTCTGACAAGCCTCTGATATGTGGTCATAACTGGTGCAGCTGCAGCCTTCGGCTATAGTTAGCATTATCAGCGTTTCAGATAACGTTTAAATTTCATTCAGAATTTGTTAGTCCAGCAAAGGCTTATCAAATCTCTACTCGATCACAAAGCAAAAGCGAAGTCGAACGCTGATAACAGCATTTAGTTACCGCCTTAATCACTCACTCGCTGGCTATAAAAGTGCCTCTTATATCTGGCCAAGAGCTCAGTTACAGATCAACTGCCTGTCGGAGTTCCAGTGCCATTTTGTGAGTTCAACACGTTTCGTCCTTGTATCAGCTGTTCAACTATCAAACCATATACTGATAATATTTGTGATTGTGAAAATATATGATCTTAAATACATTAGAAAGTGTCATAAATAAATAAAAACTGTGTTCAAAGTGGATTAAGAACTGATATATTATACACTACAAACAAAATCAACTGACATCACACAAATGGGAATATCTAGGAAGTGTTCTGAAATTAACTTAATAACTGAAATGAATTGAATAACTTAATTGCATAACAATTATTATATAAGAAGTTACGAAAGTGTATTTTCCCAACCATAATGGAATAAAACAAATCTTATTATTTATCAAATCATATAACTTCTGATTTATTATTGCCAACTCAGCATGATTAACGTTATTCGCTAGACGTTTTCGAATCGCATATCTATAAATTGAGCATGGTTCAGATTCCTTCACTTCCAGATAAGATTTAATGCTGCCTTTTGAAATGGATTCCAGCATATACAATCAGCTCATACAAATTAAAACAGATTTTTATCAGCGAATAGTACTTTAGTTTTGTTTTTGTTTGATGAGTATTTCTGATTTGTATACGTCAAATTAACAGTTATCATATTTATCATCTACATATATTATAGCGGCGCTTGTGGCTGTCAGATAGAGCACACACGAACACACACCCACACAAGCACACACACGTACACTGGCACAACAAATGACAAGCTATTGAGATATTGACATCGAACCTGATTGACAGTAATTTGAGATCAAAATGCAGTCCGTTCACGCAGATGAGCTGCCGGAGAATCCGCGCGAGACATCGAATTTCTTGTCCTCGCTAATGTTTTGGTAAGTTATTTAGCATATATATTATATAATATTTATTTAGCAGATATACTAATTTATTTTCCTTTTACCCCTAGCTATACCATGCCGACATTTTTCAAGGGACGCAAAAAGACGCTCGACGAAGGCGATCTCTATAAGGCCCTAAAGGAACACAAGTCAGGTAAGTGCATGAATCATTTATTTAACCTTAACTGAATTTTCCATAAATTATAAATAATCGAGAGTGAATAAGTGATTCAGCATAGAAAGAAATCAAAAAGAAAAAATACAAGAAAATCTTATCAATAATCAAAAAATCGCACTTGACATTTAATATAAATGAATGTTTAATTGAAGCAGCGAGTGCATTCCAGATATATATATTAATTAAATGATTTGGTTTCTCAACTGTTTGATAAAACATCAAGAATTTCTAGAGCCGCTGTTCATCTACTTTTATACAAATTTATGTTCATGATCAAATTTATAGAGGGTTTATATAAATTTAGACTCTGGTTCAACTAATTTCTTAATACTATTTATCGCATTTATATAGATCTATTTAGAGTAAATGATAATTATTTCGGATATATAAAAATTTGGTATTTATCTTGTAGATTACATAAATATTTTATATTTCTAATTAGATTATATAAACTCGTTGATAGGTATTATCTATGAACTTCATATAAACTCGGCTATTATTATTATCTATGCAAATAAGTGCATTATATAGGCACAACTCTTATCTATTCAGTATACTCGGCTTACTTGGTTTATATAGATTTGATTGCTATAGTCGCTAACTTGACTTTCGTACATCATGTCCAAATGGCCTGAAATATGATTTCGTTTGGGTTTTTTCTTTTTTGAACAAAAGTGTGGTATGACAAATCTTACAGAGTGTATTATCTATGGAAATATCAACTCTTCAGACACATTTTACGTGTGCTTTCGAGTGGCTAAAGGCGGTACCACCACGCACAGGGACGCCACTTAAAAGTACAGCAGCTTGTTGTTGTTTTTGGTTTGGTTTTACGATTAGATAGAATAGAGCATGTGAACAGGAAGCCTGCCTGATGGATAAGCAGTCCATTTTTAGCTTGAGACGTTTGGCGTGGTCTTTGCCATGCTTAGGATCACAGCTAACCATTGCATGGCAGATACATGGACATATATTATCGGAAGCGATTCCTCATAAGTCATATGCAAAGTCATCGCCAGATAAGATTTCTGTCAATCGACGCCTATAAAATATTCTATAATATGCAATAGGTTTAAAGTTTATCACGCTTATCAATGGGAACTAGTTAATCATGGAAATTGAACTTTGATTTTTATGGAACCATTAATAAAAATAATAAAAATCGGTAGCTGTTAGTGCCAAAAAATTGAGCTCTGATAACTTTTTGATAACTTTGACAAGCAGGCATTGCCGCAATTAATGAGCTCTCGCCCAATTTGACCGCTCCATGATATATGAGATATACGCGAATATATCACGCTCCCATTAGCCCTAAAATAAATGTGCCTGTAGAGACAGATACAACGGCTGACATTAAGTGGGCAAGCGTCCAATCTAATCTGGCATGCGTCTTTAGTAAATATTTATATAGGTAAACATTGGCATATAGCTAATTCTCGATTTTTTCCATTTATCAAATACTTGGGTCTAGTATATGGAGTATATAGAGTCTTGGGGCCACTTTAGATTGGCCCAAAACCAGTGCGGAAGTGTCTCTGACTTACTATATACTATAAACATTTATATACATATACATATATATATATATGTGATATAGCTTAGAGTTAGTGGCCTGGGCAGCAGCACATGCCAGCAGCAGCTTTGACCAGGTGCGATTAGCCAGTTAGCTGATAAGTGATAAGCCCACGAGACAGCTGACTGCGATAGGGGTTTTTATCTTTTTGCTTTAAGAAGGCCATAATTCACATAGACAATGGAAACGCAAAGCTTGATACCTATTTATGGGCGATAGAAATCATGGACTTGAATCGTAAAGCCTTGACTCAACGTTCTTGCTAATAAAATCAGTTATAGATAATACATCAGAGCACTGTAAGGAGTAAGAAGTAAGTAAGAAGTAAAGAGCTTAAGCTGAACTGCATAATGCTCTGAATCGAACCGAGAACTTAATCATTGAAAGTTAGGTCATTTCTGTTTTAGTTTGATTTAAAGTGAGCTGATATACAACATTGATTAGGTATTTATATATGAGTGTGTATAAAGAACATATACACTGTATAACTTTAATGTCTACAAAGCTATTGAATGGCAAGGTTTCGACTCGAGTTAATATACGATAAACTTGATTACAATGTAATTTCTACTGAAATAATTATACGTCCATGCATTCCACTCAGCTTTCGAAACATCGTTATTATAATTGTGTCGACATTTTTCATCTTTCAGATACACTTGGCAAGAAGCTGAGCAAGGCATGGGAGAAGGAGGTGGAGGAGAAGCGTAAGAAGAAGAAGGAGCCCAGCTTGTTCAAGGCAACGATGAGCGTCTTCGGCTTGAACTTTGGTTTGCTCGGTTTGGTTTTGTTTATAGTGGAAATGGGTTTCCGGTAAGCGCCACACCTCCCTTTACCGCCCCCCCCCTCGCTATATAAATTTAGTTATTTATGATCATAATTATGGTGCCTAATCCTTGACAGCGTGACACAGCCTCTGTGCCTGGGCGGCTTGGTGGCCTACTATTCGGATTCCAACAATCTGGAAAACGACGATCAGACCACAGCATATCTGTACGCCGTCGGCGTGATCTTGTGCAGCGCCTTCAATGTATTATTCATGCATCCCTATATGCTGGGTATGTTTCACACGGGCATGAAGGTGCGCGTCGCCATGTGCAGCATGATTTATCGCAAGGCGTTACGACTCAGCCGCACAGCACTGGGCGACACAACAACCGGCCAGGTGGTTAATCTCATATCGAACGATGTCGGCCGTCTGGATGTCTCCGTGATACACACGCATTATTTATGGCTGGGCCCAGTGGAGATCGCTGTGGTCACCTGGCTCATGTACCGAGAGGTAAGCAAAGTCCCAGACAGCTTGATTGACTGTTAACTGATATACAAATTAAATATACTTTGCAATAAAAACAGTATAAGTTTGCCAAGCTAATCATCTCGTTTGCCATATCATAATCATTATATTTGCGTACTCCTCCACAGATTGGCGTTTCAGCATTCTTTGGCGTGGCCATTATGTTGCTCTTCATACCCCTCCAGGCATATCTGGGCAAGAAGACGTCGAGTCTGCGTCTGAAAACGGCTTTGCGTACGGATGAACGTGTGCGCATGATGAACGAAATCATATCGGGCATTCAGGTGATCAAAATGTACGCCTGGGAAATACCATTCAGCAATATGATCAACTATGTGCGCGGCAAGGAGATGAATGCCATCCGAAAGGTCAACTACATTCGCGGCACTCTGCAGAGTTTCATTATGTATGTTACGCGCATTTCGGTGTTTGTCAGCCTGGTGGGCTTTGTGCTGCTCGGCAAGCTGCTGACCGCCGAGAAGGCCTTTGCCATAACCGCCTACTACAATATTCTGCGTAACACAATGACCATCTACTTCCCCATGGGCATCTCACAGGTAAAAATCATATTTTTGTACTATAAATCAGAAACAAGTTAACAGGTGCTTTAAGAAGGATCTGTTCAAAATAATGGCTTTAACAGAACTATTTAATATTATGTTTACATGACTGCGATTGAAAATAATGGCTTTAACAGTAGTAACCTACTTTCATGTTTATATGTATGTCGAAATTATTACTTGCAGGCTAACAAATTAATGTAGATTTTTCTTAAACTCAAAAATGTAATATATTGAGTCCTTTCGGTATTTTTTGTTTCATGTATATTCATTTTATTATAAGTTTCTTTGTGAGATATTCAAAGACATCAAATTTACCATGCACGCCGTTAACAGAGCAGATTTTAAAATAATAACTTTATATGCCGATGTTATTAACAGAGAGGCTGCGAATAACGATCACTGTTGCTTAACATAACCTATCTATGTTGTTTAGTGGCGCGACGAATAAACAAAGTTAAATGATTTGTTATATTATAAATATTAACATTTTTGCATTTGGTTTCTTTTAATTTTCC
Organism: Drosophila mulleri; assembly: GCA_035047565.1. Lineage (NCBI taxonomy): Eukaryota > Metazoa > Arthropoda > Insecta > Diptera > Drosophilidae > Drosophila > Drosophila mulleri. The sequence goes on from JAWNPK010000168.1 coordinate 4,282,659, forward strand.
AACAGTTTGCGGAGTTGCTCGTATCCATTCGCCGTATACAAAAGTTCATGATGCATGAGGAGACGAAAGTGCGCGACAAGTCGCACGATGCGAATGACCAGAAACTTAAGGCACCCGGCACCATTGTGGAGGAGGCTTCGGCCACAGTGACAGGAGTGCTGAAGCCGAACAGTCGTAGGTCTAGCGAGTCGGAGGTCGGCATAAATATTACCAAGATGAAGGCCAAGTGGGATTCCAAATCTACCGAGTATACGCTGGATAACATTAATCTGAAGTTCAAGCCGCGACAGCTGGTGGCTGTCATTGGACCTGTCGGTGCTGGCAAGTCCAGTTTGATACAAACGGTGCTCGGCGAGCTGCCTCCGGAGTCCGGCACTGTTAAAGTGAATGGCACCCTCTCGTATGCATCCCAGGAGCCGTGGCTGTTTACGGGCACCGTGCGTCAGAATATCCTGTTCGGTCTAGCCATGGACAAGAGTCGCTATCGTCAGGTGGTGAAGAAGTGTGCACTGGAGCGTGACTTTGAGCTGCTGCCGTACGGAGATAAGACAATTGTGGGCGAGCGTGGCGCCTCCCTATCCGGTGGCCAGAAGGCACGTATCAGTCTGGCCCGAGCCGTATACCGCAAGGCCGATATTTACCTGCTGGATGATCCCCTCAGTGCTGTGGACACACATGTGGGCCGTCACCTGTTTGATCAGTGCATGCGCGGCTATTTGCGAGATAACATTGTGCTGCTGGTCACCCATCAGCTGCAGTTCCTGGAGCAGGCCGATCTAATTGTCATTATGGACAAGGGCAAGATCAGCGCCAAGGGCACCTATGAGTCCATGTGCAAGAGTGGCCTGGACTTTGCCCAAATGTTAACCGATCCCAGCAAGAAGGAAGAGGGCGCCGGCGATGCACCTGACAAGCGAAAGCTATCGCAGATCAGCACGCGTCGCAGCCGACAGAACAGTGTCTCGTCCATGGAATCGGGCGCCGAGTCTGTGGTTATGGAGTCGCCCATGCAGGCGCAGGAAACTCGCACCGAGGGACGCATTGGCTGGCATCTCTACAAGAAGTACTTCGCTGCCAATGGCTACTTCCTGTTCATTGTGTTTGCCTTCTTCTGTGTTGGTGCCCAGGTTCTGGGCTCGGGCGGTGATATGTTCTTGTCATACTGGTAAGTAAACAACTGGAAAGCATACATATGCAGCTCGCAAATAACTGCTAGTAAGGGTCTTTCACTCAAACTCTAATAAAAGAGACTCAGAGAGCAGCCGATCGGGTGCATCGGTTCTTGATCGAGCTCGTTCGCGATCGGCTGCTTTATTTCGCTCTGATTTTTCCCTGTGTTAGTTGAGTGTCTTACACGAACTTTAATCGTATCACTCTCTAAACGATGTTCACTAAAAGAGCGCTACACGAATACTTCAGCTCAAGGTGCTCAACAGACACTGTTAAAAGACACTATCACTCAATCGTGCTCAACAGAAATCAAAGCCGAAACCACCGAAGTCTCTTGCTCAGAACAAATGCGATTAGATATCATTTTTGTTGAGTTGTTATCGCGATTCGCGAACAGAGCGTAGGGAATCAGAGCATGTAATCTTAACATTATGTTAATAATAAATATAACCGCTTGTTATTTGTAATATTTATGTAATTTAACAGTATGTTGATAACATAACTCTCATTTTCAGGGTCAATAAAAACGAAGGCGAATCGGAAACCTTTATGTCACGCTTGCGTCGCTCCTTCATGCCGAGAATTAACAGCGAAACGGATCCCGTCGATATCTACTATTTTACGGCTATCAATGTGTTGGTGATTGTGTTCTCTCTGGTGCGCAGTGTGCTCTTCTTTTACTTGGCTGCCAAGAGCTCGACGACGCTGCACAATAAAATGTTCCAGGGCGTGACCCGAGCGGCAATGCATTTCTTCAACACAAATCCCTCGGGTCGTATTCTGAATCGTTTCTCCAAGGATTTGGGCCAGGTGGATGAGATTCTGCCATCGGTCATGATGGACGTCATGCAGATTTTCCTCGTCATCCTGGGCATTATCGTGGTGCTGTGCATTGTGAATGTGTGGTATCTGCTGGTCACGTTCATCTTGGTGATCATCTTCTATCTGCTGCGCTCCTTCTACCTGACTACGTCCAGAGACGTCAAGCGATTGGAGGCTACAAGTAAGTGCCGAGCAACAGGTTGATTGAGTAATCCAGATTTTATACTTATTCTCATTCTCTCACAGCTCGCTCGCCCATCTACTCCCATTTGAGTGCTTCGCTGAATGGCTTGGCTACGATACGAGCTTTCGGTGCACAGAAGGAGCTCATTGAGGAGTTCGATAATTTCCAGGACCTGCACAGCTCTGGCTTTTATATGTTCTTGGCGACGAGTCGTGCCTTTGGCTACTGGCTGGATTTGATCTGTGTGCTTTATATCGCCATAGTGACGCTTAGTTTCTTCCTCTTCTCGCCTCAAAACGGCGGCGAGGTCGGCTTGGCCATAACCCAGGTGCGAATCGCATGACAAATTATCAGTCGTATTCTTCTAACAATGTTCTTTGTATAGGCTATGGGCATGACAGGCATGGTGCAGTGGGGCATGCGTCAGTCCGCCGAGCTGGAGAACAACATGACGTCGGTGGAACGTGTCGTTGAGTACGAGGATCTGGAGCCGGAGGGCGACTTTGAGTCCAAACCGAACAAGAAACCACCAAAGGACTGGCCCGATGAAGGCAAAATTAAATTCGATGACCTGAGCCTGCGTTACTTCCCCGACAAGGATGCGGACTATGTGCTCCGTTCGCTGAACATTGACATCAAGGCCTGCGAGAAGGTTGGCATTGTCGGACGCACGGGCGCCGGCAAATCCTCCCTGATCAATGCACTGTTCCGCCTGTCCTACAACGAGGGCGCAGTCCTGATAGATCATCGCGACACCAACGAGCTGGGTCTGCACGATTTGCGCAGCAAGATATCAATTATACCCCAGGAGCCAGTTCTGTTCTCGGGCACCATGCGATACAATTTGGATCCCTTCGATGAGTACTCCGACGTGAAGCTGTGGGAGTCACTGGAGGAGGTCAAACTCAAGCAAGTGGTTGCCGACTTGCCCAGCGGCTTGATGAGTAAAATCTCCGAGGGTGGAGCCAACTTCAGCGTGGGTCAACGCCAACTGGTGTGCCTGGCCCGTGCCATACTCCGCGAGAATCGCATCCTGGTCATGGACGAGGCGACGGCCAACGTGGATCCGCAGACAGATGCTCTCATTCAGAATACGATTAGGAATAAGTTCAAGGAGTGCACAGTGCTGACAATTGCGCATCGATTGCACACGGTCATGGATTCGGATAAGGTTCTGGTTATGGATGCGGGACGTGCCGTTGAGTTCGCATCGCCCTTCGAGCTGCTCACCGTGAGTGAGAAGAAGGTGTTCTACAGCATGGTCAAGCAAACAGGCGATGCCACATTCGATGCTCTGCTCAAGGTTGCGCAAAAGGTGAGTCTCCTCGTAGGAATATATCCGAAATGACGCCATTACATATATTCTGTATAATTTATTGAACAGGCGCATGAGGATAATTTGCGGTTGAAAAAGGATTCTTGACATTTCGCCGTGCCGAAAGCTTTTAAAGACTACATACTTAAGATACTGGAACCAATTACGAACCACCCGGCGGCCAATGCGCGCATACAAAAGACCTTCCTATTCGCCGAGGCCTCCAAGCAGAAACTTTTAGGGTAGCCCAAGATAAAGTAATGACAAAAAGGATAAGAAAAGAGTAAACAACACACACACACACACAGATGTACAAATGAAATCCAACTAAATATTAGTTGAATTGACATCGTAGAACTATATAGTACGAGATGTATGACAATAAGAGCTCAAGTTGGAGCATCTAAATCAATATCAAAAACAAAAAGAAAAGACCTTTAAAAGGTCGCATAAAATGTGTTCCGTAACGACAATAACGATTACTTAAAAAAAAAAAAAAAAAAAAACAACAACAAAAGATTACCATAAACTGTTACGTCTAGTATTAATGTGTGTGTTTTTATAGTAATTTATTAATGTACAGGTATACAGAATAAATGTAACAATTTCTTAAATTTTTATTTCGAATTTTTTGTTTCACAAGATATATATATTTTTATTTCTATTATTTTCACATTGGCTGTTCAGTTCGTTAAAGCAACTAATAGAACTGCATTTAAATCATCTATAAAATATAGAGATTCAATGCATTTAACAAAAACAAACAAAAAAAGAAAAGAAATTGTATCTTCCATTTGCTACAAACAGATGCGAAATATAAAAAAATAGAGTTTTAAAATTTAACTGCTCACCAGGAGCTCACATTACTAAGGAAACGCTTTTTAAAAGCGCATAAATATGTAATACATAATATATATTTATATTTATTTATATAGCTGCCGCTCTAATCACACACGAAACTTCATCTAGGCTTTAGCTTTAGTTGACTTTATATATACATTTATTATTATATATAGTTAGATGTGTGCCATTTGTAATTCTATGTACTATTATCCTATGATGCGCGTCTATCCCATCTAGACCACCAGCGACAGCCAGGCTCCAATCAAGCAGAATCCGCCGATTGTGGCATAGTGCTGCAGTCGCTTCTTGCCAGTCAGAGCGCGATAATACATGCAGCCAGAGAAGAGGACGGTGCCCATGGTCATCAAGACTCCAGTCTGCGAAATAGAAAGCATAATTCGTATATTTTTAAGCATACGAAAAGAAACAAAACAAAAGGCAGCAGAAAAACAAAAAGTATTTATGCCGCATTTAAGTGTTAGACAATAATAATGTATGGCCTGCAAATTTTGATGTTAGCTTTAGTTGTTTGCTTTGAGAACAAACAAAACGAAACATAACAAACAAATGGAACCCAAAGGCAAGCTCTACGATTTACTTATCGCATAAGGCTGAAAACAAAATTATGATCAAAGAAAAAGAAAAATTTAAGCAGCGTTATTGAAGCTGACTTTTGGTACATTTTTTAAACAAAAGAAATTCAAGAGATGAATTTAGTCTTAAGCTAAAAACCAAATACATATTCCTATATCCTCAAAACCCTATACCATATCAGATCTGAACCTCTCATATCATCTATAATAACAAAGAAAACGATGTTAAATTTAAATGTTAGCAATTATCGTATACAAGTTTCGTAATGTGGTATTGAAATTACTTTTAAGCTGCAATTAGTGGTTGTTGAACATTTAGCTTTAGCTTTGAAGAGACATGAAACAAAAAGATATTTCATATACAATCTGAACTTCTTATAGATCGTAACGCTTAGCAAATATCAAACTTTACTCATGGTTCAATTAGCCTCTTTACATTTCTATTTTCATTTCTTTAATTAAGCGAGTGTGTCAATTACATACACATTTACATGAAATACCTATTGATATACACATAAATATTGAACAAAATCGAAAATCATTCAGAGAGTAACGCGAGTTGTTGTAAATTCCGTTCAAATATTTAACTTTTACAAATGACAAAATAACTGAAAAGCTTTATGATGCTCAATAAACTGTAAAGAAATGGAATTGCCTTCCTTATTTATTTATAAACTAAGGTGGGTTAAGGTATCTCATAATCCAATTCACTACCAGACTCTAACACGTTTTAGGAAGGGGAAGCCCCTATGCATGCACACTCATTTTACATTATCTTCAAATGATTAAGATTGCCCACAATTTAGGTTAGCCCTAACCCTCTCTATTTCAGCTATTGTCTCTACATGTTTCAGTGATTCAATATATCCATAACATTTAAAATAATTATTATAACACACAACATATACAATTTCACGTCGCTCGCCCTATAGGGCATATATGTATGTAAATGTCAAATACTTACGAAGACTGGATAGTGAGCCAAAGGCATGCACATGAGCGCAAAAGAGTGTAGGAAATGTATGCGATTGGCGACATCAGCAAATGCCTGCGAGTCTTGCTGTACCTTGGGATCACTGACATCCTTTAGAAAATACTTGCAATAGGCGCCCATAAAAATCGCCGATGCACCGCCCAAGCCGGCAATGCGAACAAAATTATAGTGACTGCCGACAATGCGATGCATCGAAACATTTAAAGGTTGAATCTGCATTGGGACTCCCATCGGATGATCGTTCGTAACCAGCTTCTTGGGGCGCAGACCCTGCAATACAAATAACATTGTGCCGAAAAATTGAACACAATTACGATATGATGTACTTACTATAGCTCGTAGTATTGAAGACGATGAATTGATTAGTGCGCGACTGACAGGATTGCCAAGCGTAATATACTCGAAAGTGTCAGCAACCGACATATTTTTTTAACTAGTTAATATTTAGACCAATATGAGGATATTTTGGTGCTGCAATTGGTTTGCGTATATATTGTGGTGCTTGGTGCCAGTGGATGAGTACGGTGTGGCGTTGCCAGTATGGCTCAGTGCGCGAATAACTTTCTATCGATATTCGATTGCATCTGAAAAGTTATTGTAAATGTAAATTTCAGTGTTATGTCGATATATTTTTAAAAACGAAATGGGTCCTAAAGTGAAAATTTATTCAAGATTTTTCAATAAATTTGAAAGTACTACTTGCTTTGAAATCCAACTAAATATATACTTAAAAAAAAAAAACAACATCTAACCAGTGTGACCGTAAGTTAAGTTATAATCGATTAATAATAAAGACGGTTACTAATTAAGATGCATATATTTGCAACTATTCAAAATATATGTAACAAATTTTAGTTTATCTTATTTTTACAATTGCAGAAGACGATTAAAACTAAATATGACTACGTAGCCGTTGGTGGAAGGCCTTTGAATCCGCGCGCCAGTAAGAAATGCTCCGCAGAGTCGCCACGACTAGCCCGTGGTTTGACCCGTTTAACTTTTTCGTAATGGCACAAAATATCCCGTTCCAGTTTGGGTACATCGCCATTATCCCAAATTTTTACAACTAAATTGGCCTGCGGTGCCGACATTGCGAGAGCAAACCTGAGTACTTCGTAGCACAGATTTGTAATACTCTCCTGGTCAAGCATACGCACGCCCGTTGCATTGGGTGCCATGTCCGAGAGAACGCAGTTAACTGAGCGACCAGCTAGCGACTCTCGCAGACGTTGCTGAGCAAGAGGGTTAGTAAAATCCATTCCTCCAAAGATAGTCGCTCCTGGCACTGCGTGGAAATGAAGAAGATCTATACTATATACAGCACCCTTCGGCATACGCTCCTTTTTGCCATTTGCATTGGTTCGCTCGGCAGCTACTTGTGTCCAACTGCCTGGCGCGGCTCCACAGTCTAACACTACATCGCCAGGCTTAAGAATTTTGTATTTATCATCCATTTCAAGAAGCTTGAAAGCGCTGCGACATCGAAAATTTAACATGCGCGCCTTTTCCACGTACGGGTCGGCCAACTGTCGTGTTAGCCAATCCTGAGAGCTTTTGCTTTTACCCTTAAGGTTGTTGGGCTGTTGTTTGGCGAATTGCACTGCATTGTTTGTCTGTAGAAAACGTTTAACCAATAAATTCCATGAGCTGACTACCGGCTGTCGCATTGTGCAACAATAAACAAAACAGCTGTTTTAGTGAGCACTAAAGTGGGCATATTGTTCGATATTTAGTATATTTCTCATTTACGGTATTTTTAATTTGACTAGTTCCATTTAGAACTTGTTAAGCACAGTTGACGCGGTAAATTGTAGGTTGTGGTCTTTGTTTATTTAATATAAATATGTGAAGAAAACTTAATTATTGTCCTCAAAAATGTTATCAGTTAAAAAATATATTTTAATTGCCGAACCAGTTCAATGTATCAGTATTAACGTTCATTTGATCTGTTCGTGGTAACTAGCGTTACCCAGTTCAATTGAGTTTGCTGAGCAATTTTCTTATTCATATGCTCGCGAACGGTACAACTCTACGCAACAATGACGAATGAAAGAAATACGCAGTAAATGTAACCCAATGCAATTGTGTGTGTGGAGTGTCAAATTAAAGAAAAGAAAATAATTTGTGAAAATATGATACATTCAACGAACTGCAAGTAATTGCGACTACACTAGTTATCAAACCCAAAATATATATTATATTATTTCGCTGTGTCGCTCGCGCGATGTTAACAACAAGAATAATAAAGTCGATGCCATATAGATTTTGCAAAATGAAATACTTCGCTTGTTGTTGCGCGTTTATTTTGCTGTTGAGCAGCGTTATTGCATCAGCAGCAAAACAATCGACAGGTACAAACGCCGACTCAGCAGAAGTTGTGAGCAGTGCCGAAGAAAAAACGGTAAGAGGAGGCTATAAGCATAATGCGGGCATTGTAGTGCGGTTAATCAAATAAATAGTTGATGACAATTAATGAAATGGTTCTCCGTTTTCCTACTATAGGATTGCACAGACCTTGCCCGCGACGAGGAAGCGTTGATGGTATTCTCCACGCTGGGTGGCGGGCTAACGGCAATCGATCCGATAACCAGCGAAATACGCTGGACAATAGCAGATGGTAATTACACGCACAGGAATATATATGTATATATATATATGTATAAGTATAATTAAGTGACACACTAACGCACACAAACACGCAGGAGACCTTTACCGTTTCAAAGTTATACATAGTTGTGTTTGCAATGCAATCGTAAAAAGTAACCTCATTTTACATCGTCTGTCACTCTCTTTCGCGTTACGAATGTCTGTGAGACATTAGGCATATGGCAACTCTCCCACTCTCCACAACCTGCTCACCGGCCACGCCACGACCCCAAATGTAGTAAAAATAAAGAAAATCTGTTGCATTTTAAGGCATTTCGCCATAATTGCGGAAAGTGCAGCATAAAGAAAAGTGAATTACTCTTCGATGAGCTCATACATATGTATATATGCACATGTGTGCGTACGAATGTTTAGATAGAAGACATACTATATGCTAGAGCAGTAACAACCGGCGACGTTGCTGTTGCTTTACTCTAATTACACTTTTGCTCTCGCAATGCGCCGTTATATTGTTTTATATTATTGTTTTCAACTGATAACGGAGCACACTATGTATGTATGCAGTCTTGAACATGCACTTGTATGGGCGGGCGTGTGTATGTGGGTACATGCGTAATCTAGACGAGCCACGCTCACAACATAGTGATTGATATGTGTGTATGTGCTTGTGGTTCTTTTAATTAAACAGGCAACGCTTCGCGATTGCCGTTTCCGAATTTATACTTTCTACTTAGTGTTTACTGTTTGCATCCAGTTTGCTTGGAATATATTAAACATCTATTAAAGACTAACTAATGTTAAGTCTGGCTGTAATGCAGCTCGTATTGTATATGCCATTTGTAAATTGGTTGTTTCCAATATCCAATATCTGACTAAACAGCGTGCAAATAAAGATTGGTAATTGTTCTCAATAAACAATATACACACTAGCTCAACGCAGTTTCATGGCTGGTTGTTTATATATTTGACAACGGAAAAATACATATCTTTAAATGTTCGTGCTTTTCTTTTTTGATTGGCGCTCGCTAAACTATAAATAGTTATTTAATATTTCTTGTTTCTATACTGATTGCGTGACAGAATTTGCATTATCAAATTTTTTGTGTAGCTCAACTGTCGCGTCCGTTTGTTATCTTGCCAAATCCTAACAATTATTTATTATTTACTCCACAATCATCATCCGGTGTACAGCTGAAAAAGATACGCCCCCAGAGAGATGGCTTGATGCGATAAGTCTATAAAAATATGTATTTACCAGACTAGCAACATATGTAGATATATATGTAAATACATATAAACTAAATATAGTAGTACTCTATACTATGTATTACAAATTGAGAATTTAACGCGGTATTTTTCAAATTTCTTCTATCAATTTCCTAGAATTATACTACTTTTGTGGAAAAAAGCACATGTGGAGAACATGAGAGCTCGATTTTGCTAGCAAGCAAGTTCTAGTATATTAATTATTGAATGGTTGATTTTAAATGGAACTGCATACATTATAAACATGATATGTAATACGTTTATAAATGCTATAGAAAGATTTGTTTTGCATTATTATAATCAGTCAGCCATAGCAAATGCGCCAAGTGCCATAGTGTATACAGTGAAGCATGGTGTAGAGGAGAGGACCAGGACTACTGGTGTTCATTCAATACAGCTTTCACGATATTTATAAATATTATTTTTATTGATTGATTGCTCTAGATATGACTGCTGACTATTACCTCATCACATGCTCTAAGCGGAGCGGTATGTTCGGTTAGAATCTAGTTGCTAATTAGGGTGCCCGGCGAGCCGAGTTAAATGACCTGACGAGCAGAAATGGTTGCCACTAAATAAAGCCGTCCTTATATGGTACACCTGTCTCTCCCCCCTCTCTCTTTCTCTTTCTCCCTTCTTTCTCTCTCTCTCTCTCCCTTCTTTCTCTCCTTTCTCTACTCTGCCTCTCAACAATGTCTTTTCATTAATTATCATCGGTCTGTTGTGGGTTATTTTGGTGATAAGGCTCAGCACGAGCAACGCGCGCACTGCCGAGAGTTGATAAAGCCAAACGTCGCTTTGGTAGACGCTTGGTTGTTGTCGACTACCCGCAACAAGTCTGATTTTCAACGAACTACAGCTATTGTGCCGTATTATTATACTGTAATAACACATTTTCGATGATTGTAGGGCGTTACAAACTTCCACATACATAGTTTGACAAATGATATTAGATTTGTTTTTGTCACGAGCAATAACTCACACTTTGACATGCGCTTAACAGTTACTTTTTTAATTGCTTAAGTTGATTAAGAGTTTTTCTTTTCAGCAATTGAAACCCCTCTTTCACCTTACTCTGAAAATGCTCTGTTTTCCTTATGATTGCAACTCTGAATTATCTTAAAATTTTTCATGATGCTATATATACATACTTATATATAAATATATATGCAGAGATAAAGATAAAGCCACATGCACTGGCCATAGCAAATATTTGCTCAAGTGTTTTGCCATTTCTTATATCAATAAAAGAGATATGATACGAATGTTTAAATTGACTTCAACTCTTTCGCTGCTTTATTTATATGATTAAATAACTTGAATAAATATATATGTACTATCTGTTTCAGATCCGCCTATTGTAGCGGAGCCTCAGCAAAATGTCCAGGTCCCACATTATCTGCCTGATCCTAGAGATGGCAGCATCTATCAGCTTGGACAAATGGGCAGTTTAAAGAAGCTGCCCTATACCATACCGCAGTTGGTGGCCAATGCACCGTGTCGCTCATCCGATGGCATTCTGTACTCGGGCAAGAAGAGCGACACCTGGTACATGGTCGATCCGAAGACGGGCAGGCGTGAGAAGGTGATGGGCTTTGGGGACCCTCAAATGGATGGCAATGACGCCGAGCAGATTGGCTGGGCCACATCGCGCGCCATTTACTTGGGTCGCACACAGTACACGGTCATGATGTACGACAGCCAGGCCAAGGATAAGAATGCCAAGCCCTGGAACATTACCTTTTATGATTACAATGCGCTCAGCGCGCCACCAGAGCTGACCAAGGAATATGGTAAGTATTTCAACTATTTAATATTGGCCAAGTTTTTAATAAAATTCTGTATATTTATAGAGTACATTCACTTGACTACCACCAGCAATGGGCAAATTGTTACCCTCGATCGGAAGCATGGCAAATTTTTATGGCAACGTGATCTGAACAGTCCCGTCGTAGCTGCTTTTCTCTTGGGTCCCGATGGGCTGCTTAGCGTGCCCTTTACGACGGTCTCCGATGAGGCCTATGACGCCATTCTGGAAGAGTCGAAGACTGGCAATGTAAACACGGTTAAACTATTGTAAGCAATTCTCGCTTCTATATACATTTGATTTGTCCAATATACTTACGCCCCATCCCTCTTACAGTCAGTCTTTGTATGTTGGCGAGCATCAGCGTGGCCTGTATGCTCTGCCGTCGTTGGTGAATAAGAATACGCCACGCATATCTGCGACGCCGCCTATCAAACTGCTCGATGGACCAGCTGTGGAGCTAAACAATAAACAGGGTAATGATCCACGCACCGTTTACATCAATGATGTGCTGCAAGAAAATCCGGGCATTATGCTGGGCCACTATAACATGCCCAATGAGGTCAACCAGGGCAATTTGCATTTATCCCCAACTCCCTCGGCTAGCAAAGATGTGCACAGTTTGGCCACCATACATAACTATAACGATGGCTACGGCCTGCTGGCCAACAATGAAAAGAATGCTGCGGATATTGGAGTGCAAACAGATCCGAACTTGGTTGAGATTAGCATGGACTCGGCGCGCTCGAACACCATCAATCGTACGAAGACCATCATTTTGGCCAACAGCAACAAGGTGCAGGCGTTTATCAACGAATGGTTCATGGATCATCCCAGTGGCAAGGTGCACCAAATACTGATTGTAATTGTCCTAGGCATGGTTGCGCTCTTCTGGTATACGTGCAGCACCATGCGGGAGCTGCAGAAGCAGAGCGAGAATGGATCCAAGACAATGGCCCAGCAGGCCGCAAATAACAGCAACAATGGCAGCACGGGAAGCAACGGCAGCAACATCAGTACTCAGGATCTACTTGATCTGGGCAACGGATATGTGCGTGTCGGCAAGATTAGCTTCAATTCAAATGAAGTGTTGGGCAAAGGTTGCGAGGGCACCTTTGTGTTTAAGGGCAGCTTTGAGGAGCGTTTCGTGGCTGTGAAGCGTTTGCTTCCAGAGTGCTTCACTTTTGCCGATCGCGAGGTGGCCTTGCTACGGGAATCGGATGCGCACGAGAATGTGGTGCGTTACTTTTGCACAGAACAGGACCGTCAGTTTCGGTATATAGCCGTGGAGCTGTGCAACGCCACCCTGCAGGATTACACCGAGGGCGATCGTGCAATGGAACTGCGCCAGCATATTGAAATTTGGCAGGTTCTCGTTCAAGCAGCTGCAGGACTTAGTCATCTACATTCACTAGATATAGGTAAGTTGCACTGATATGTCGATTTTATATTATTCGTTATTTAAATTCTTCATTCATTTCCTTTCCAGTTCATCGCGATATTAAACCACAGAATGTACTGCTGTCGCTGCCCGATCCTAAGGGCAAAGTGCGAGTTATGATTTCGGACTTTGGATTGTGCAAGAAACTCAACTTTGGACGCACCAGTTTTTCGCGTCGCTCAGGCGTTACGGGCACCGATGGCTGGATAGCCCCAGAGATGATGCGTGCTCAGCGAACCGTAAGTCCCATTGCATACACAGATTTTAAACAAATACTGATGCATTTTATGTTTTGCAGACCACGGCAGTGGACATTTTCTCGCTGGGCTGTGTCTACTACTATGTGCTGACCGGTGGACATCATGCCTTCGGCGACACTCTCAAGCGTCAGGCAAATATACTGTCGCACGAATATAACTTGTCCAAGCTGCGCGCTGAAGATGACGCTGAGCATAGCAAAATTGTAAGTTACGAGCAGCATCAACTAAGAGACACACTCATATTGAAATGCTTTGCATAGGTACTGGCGGAACAGCTTATATCAGATATGATACATAAGGATCCACAGGCGCGACCGCCGGCGCGCTGCATTGGCAATCATCCACTCTTCTGGGATGAGCCGAAGATGCTCAGCTTTCTGCAGGATGTTAGTGATCGTGTGGAGAAGCTTCAATTTCATACCGAGCCACTCAAATCGTTGGAGAAGAATGGGCGTATTGTTGTTCTGGACGATTGGAACTTGCATTTGGATCCATTGATCACAGATGATTTGAGAAAATATCGAGGATACATGGGCGCCAGTGTGCGAGACTTATTGCGCGCTCTGCGCAATAAAAAACATCACTACCACGAGCTGACGCTCGAGGCACAGGAGCTGCTCGGCTGTATACCACACGAGTTCACTAACTACTGGGTGGAACGCTTTCCGCAGCTCATCTCGCATGCTTATCATGCATTCAGTATTTGCTCGAACGAGCCCGTCTTTAAGCCGTACTACAGCGTCGGCTACCACTTTTCGCGTCCCTGGTACTTTGATGCCGATGATGCAATGTTTCCCATGCTAATGCGTGACCCCAAGCCGCTGCCCAAAGTAGGCAGCCCCAAAAAAACGCCGCCCGCGCCACAATCATCGCTGATCCAGCAGCAGATTAAGCAGCGCAAGGGAGCATACAACTTTCGTAAAATACCAAATGAGGAGGGCATGCCCGGTGTGGGACTGCAACGCAATCTGGAGCCGGACGCGCAGACACTCGACGCAGATGTGGGCAAGCGCGATGTTTACGCCAATTTCAAGTTTAGACGTTCCAAGGCAAGTAATAGAAATTATGCAGCGGGGACCAAGGAGCAGGAGAAGGAAAAGTTTGTTAGCTGGACACTGCCGTCGACTACGACGGATTAGAATTAAAACAAAGCACTTGACTAGTTAAACTTTTATTATATTTAGTAATATTGATTTTATTATAATTAGTAATAATTATTATTATTTAATTGTGCAATTCTTTTATGCGACTATTCCAAAACAATTTCCCGATTTCATTTTAGATTTGTTTTTTAGCCAAATCAATGAAAACCGTACTGATTCAAAAATTCATACGAAAGATAAAAGCTAAATTTATTTTATATATAAATATAATATATATACATATATACGAAGAGTGTACGATAAGTCTATGGAAGTGAAACGATATGAAGAGTGTATCTATCGAATGCACGCAATTTATCTGTGATAATTTTATGTAGTTATGTTTTAATGCCCAAGTGCAAATTTAAATAGAAAATAGTGCAAGTTTTATAAGCCTCGATAAATGTGTAATATGAGACTCTAAACAAACAACAAGCGAAAGATTGAGAATAGAAGAATTTTCTCATAATCTGATAACTTTTAACTAAGATATTTTTATTTAAAAAAATGCACTTAGTATTAAACATTTCATAATAGCAAAACACGATTTTTTCCTATGCACTTTTCTATATACCCTTAACAGCCTTATTTGCATTTTGATAAATTTAATAAAAATGAATGAACTGTATGAAGAAAATTTGTGTTATTATTTGCTTCTCCTAGATTTTGAAATTGATTGAAGAATCAAATCCTTCTAGTTAACGTTCAAGTGAATTGATAATGCCGCCTAAAATGATAAGTTTTGCCTAGTTTTGTTGTTATATAAAATATTAATTACAAAGCGGTACGTAAATGTATTTGATTACTTAACAATACCCGGCGTTGTTTGGCTTCATTTGGAAGTGCAACTGAAACGCTGCAAATTATATGTACATATAAATGTGAAGTCATCTAACAAAGTGCAACATTTTTATTGATAACAGATGTGTAAATAAGTTACTTTTCATAAACAATTAACAATCATAAATAATA
Source organism: Drosophila mulleri (assembly GCA_035047565.1). NCBI lineage: Eukaryota > Metazoa > Arthropoda > Insecta > Diptera > Drosophilidae > Drosophila > Drosophila mulleri. The sequence continues at coordinate 4,298,075 of JAWNPK010000168.1, forward strand.
TTTCTATGTACTTTGAGCTAAAACAAGAGATTTCGATTTTTATTTCTTTAGAAGAAAATAATTTGTAACTAGAATTTGGTAATATATCATTTGTTATTCTTTTTGTTTCACTTTGGCGCAGTAACAGCTTCCTCATCAACAGAGTATTTATGGTTTTGAGCCACATCTAATAGGAAGGCTTCTTGAGGGATATCATTTCATGTTGCAAACAGTGTTTGAATGCATCCCAACCCTCCGACTTGGCCGTCGACTGTAAGGCAATAGTTTCTTGATTAGTTTCATAGGGGAAAGTATTTGGCGTAATTAAAAAATAGTTATAGTGCGCAAAAGGGGGAGATACGACAAGTGGGTGAGACGCAGAGTCGAAACATAAAGTGGGGGGTTCCATACCATCTTGAACCAACCTCTGATTGGGCAACGTTTTTATCTTTAAGCTCTTTACACCGCATCTCAATCATATCAGCCTCTTGCTGGGAAATAACAAAAAGCACGAGTGTATTTGCCGCACTATGACTAAGTTGGAGCTTTAGACCTGGGTTTCAGCTATACGCATGGGCATCTGAGTCAGGTTTGTCAACAAAAATAAACTTTTTGGCATAACAAAAATATTTGATTAGCTAATGAGCAACAACAACAATAACGACAAATAATAAATTAACAAATGAACGCGATCACTTATGAATGAAAGGTGTGAGAAAAAAAGCAGAAACTCTGAAATTAATCGTGGTATTCCTGCATAAATTAAACTGAGCGACAGTATTTTATGAAACAGTTTAATTAATTGCAGGCATTACCCTAACATTCAAGGATGATAAAAATTAAATAAAGCACAGAAAATAATCTTAATATTAACATAAAATAAAATCCGAATTTATTGTTTGTTGGTAAATTTTAATGTTTCTGGCCAATCAAGATCTTAAAAATAAAATAAATCTTTAATCCAATTGAGTCGTTAAACAATTGGTGACAATACAAATTAAAATATTAACTGAACAGTGATAAATAAGGAACATACAAGCTTAAGCACACATAATGATTAGAGCTAAATCAAATTAAACACACGCACAAATGCGAGAGACAGACACACGCAAACACACATACATAAGCGATAACGAGAACAAAAGCTGTTTTAGATTAGTGCCACAGCGCATCGCTGTCAATGTAGTAGTCCAATTGGCGACAGAGACTGTGGCGCCAGGCTTGGAACATGGGATACTCGGGATCATCGTATGCATCCAGTGCCTCATTGTAATCAAAGAAACGACCACTTACTCTGAAGCCGCGATGCAAGCGATCCTTCATGATGGCTATGAACTCCTTATAGTGCAGCAGGCCATCGCCATCCGCATCGAATATGGCAAAGACCGTATCAATCAAGTGCTCGCTGAGGCTATATCCCGTACAGATCTTGGCAGCGCGCGCAAATTCATCTGTGCAAAAATTCGAAATTGGAGTAATTTGATGAGTAAACAGATTTGGGACTTTAAACATAAATCACTTGACTTACCTTTGGATATGGAGCGATCGGCCAGTGTGTACATGCGCATAGCAATTGTAAAATCATCGAGATTATTCAGAAAATGGCAAAAGTCTCGAAAATCGTTGAAGGAAATGCCCTTTTCATCCTTGACGCGCTGCAGCAAACGCTCCAGAAACACATCGTACTCGTCCGTGGCCAGATAAGTGTAGCGCAGCAAGATCTTGGCGAAATCTAGCTCTGTTATGAAGGTTTGACCCTTGGAGAACTCATTGAACTCCAGTTCCAGCACCTCGGTCTGCAGATTGTCCATGAAGCGGTAGAAATGGTCGTAGGTGATGACTCCAGTGCCGCGCTTGCCAAACAGATGCAGCTGCAGAGTGGTGGGCACCATATGGCGTCGCTGCAGTCCCTCCACATCATCCACGTAATCCCGCTGCAAGTTTATACATATATATAGTATTTGGTTTGGTCGTTTCATATTCAGTTTAGTCACACAGCAGTTAACTAGCGCATGCTCAACCTTACCTCGATTGCAGTTTCTTCTTTTTCATTCGAATCGGAATCGGAATCTTCTACCGTCTGCTCGCCGTGTTTTTCTTTCCAAGCGCCGCTAAATATGCGCTCCATCTGGGATTTTTCGGTTATATACAAATCGTTCAAGTGGATGGGTTTATGGGGGTAGTTAGATTTGGAGAGAAGAACAGTTAGGTTAGGTTTAGTAAGGTATTTGGTTGCACCGGGCGTAAGGGGTGGGGTTTTGTAAAAACGCAAAAAACAGAACGTAACGTAACGTAAATGCATAACGTAATCAAATTCAAAAGCATACATTATTGATAAAGTTGTAATAAAACATAGGGTTTGGCAGTAAAAAAGCAATTGTACAGCTTTGCAAATAACATAGCCTCAAATAACATAACATAACGTAACGTAACGTAACGCGTAACTAACGTAACTATGCAAAGCTTCTACATATGCACTTTACGCATATTTGACAACGTTGAGCGTAGTTTTGATTGCTGGCTGCAAGCTATAATATACTTTAATGTACTTTGTCGATTGCTCGTTGACTTACAAGACCCCTGGGTCGTGAAGTGGGCAAATTTTTCAAAACTGGTTTCTCATCAAAGGGTACTAAGCGCCGTAGCTGTACAACATTATTAAATAAAATTATGATATTCAATTAAAATGAAAAGTAAATAATAATATAAGTTAAATCCTTTTGCTAACGCTGGCTATTCAGATAGAATATCGAATTAATAAAATTCTGATTAAACCATAGCAAATAAATCTTACAAGTTCTTTGGTTTTCGGTTCCACATCTTGTATGGACTTGATAGCGCCGGCCAAAATGGCAATAATCTGTTAAAATTAGAATAAAAATAAATTATATAATAAAATAATAAATAAATAAAAAATGTAAATATGTAAAGAAATTGTAAAACTTAAAGGGTAAAATCAAATAAAAATCAAAATAAAATAGTTCCATGAATACTGGTTACATGTAACACACACACACATACATTATATACCCCTCTTCATATATGTATATTTGTAGTACTTACGACTAGAAATTCGGCCTTATCCACTCGCTGATTGCCGTCCGTATCGAACATGTTGAAGGCAATGCGAAAGCCGGACTTGGGTTCTGTAATGCATACATAATATTTAGTTGAAGCTTAAATAATGCGTTGCATATAAATATATGTACATATATGTATTATAAGAAGGTCTTATGCACTTGAACAGTAAATGAAGAAGACATATTGTATATCTCGCTCGATTTTGGTTCACTACTTACTGGTTAGAACGGAGAGCAGAAACAAATACTCCGTGTAGGAAACAATGCCTGAATAAGAAATTGATTAATAGTACAATTAATTAATTAATCATTATTCAAAGTATTTACCCTTGTCCCTGAGATTGCGAAAGAGATGTGAGGAGCCCTTTTTGATAGCTGGAGTATGATCTTTGTATTTTTCCACTTCATCGGTGCTCAGCACGCGTCGCTTGAGTCGAGCTGAAAGTGCAGCAATTATTAACTGGATTTAGTTATGATTCGGTATTGCTTTTACTCACGCCTGGGCTCCTGCTCGACGACAGATTCCAGAAAATCCTGTGGTGTCATATACAGCTGATTCTCGTACTCCACGGAAGCGAACTTAATGAAGCGTCGCTCGCGTGCGGTTAGTTTAACGTTCTCCAGATCGGTGTCATCGCGATGCTTTATTGATAGACGACAAAAGATGAAACGTTCGGTAATTTGATATGCATACGCACACATATATATAAATATATATAATGGGCATAAATCAGCGCCCGATTGGATCGCCAGTAATTTCCTTAGCTGGCGCACAAAGGCGGCAAATGCAGACGACAAATAACCGATCGATATCGGAAATCAGGCCGTGCGTCTGGTGACGTTTTGATTAATGCTTGAACGCGACTTGAACTGCGACGTTATTATGAATATATCAGATATATGTGTATATACATATGTATATGATGTGCATATATATGCCTGGCTTATTTGTAGTCCGCTGCATGTGGCTTTAAAGTGTAATATTGATGGCCTCGACAGGATTCCCACGTTAAGCATTGGCTAAGCAGCTCGGGCCAATAAAGTGCCAAATTGATTTGGTCACAAGATTTTTTGGGGGTCGGCCCATGCGGACGTACATATATACAATAAATTGGCTTAAGCTCCATAAATCTGACATTTAATGCCACACACACAACCTCCTGGCAGTGCCGCCCCAAGAAATGACTCAATTTTCAGGCCACATGCAAAAGTCGACTGTCTGGGGCATGTGTGCCCCGAAATAAAACTAAGCAAAAGTGATCTAATTACCGGTGTGCGACTAACAAATACCCTATATGCAGAGGCATTCAAATTATTCATAATGCATATAGATTACTCTTGACTGAATATGATGTGCTCTATTCAACGGCTGTGATGACTCATTGATTGATTGATTAACTTATAAGACAGACTTGGCAAATTGATGGCTTTCGCTGGGTTGACTGTTCGATTGAGGAACATTTGGTCAACATGCGAAGTGAATAAAGTAAAGCTAAAATACATGTTTGCATGTAAAACTTTTGTTTTGTCAAATCCCGCTACATCTATGGGAAATTGTCGGTAGAATCTTAACTGAACAATAATTGAGTTCAGAAAAGACGTAAACTTGGATTCTAATCCAAGTCTTATTGCAAACTCTATGAAAAAATTTGAAGTTTTGCCTCTAGGGCTCATAGCATATATAGGGGATTAGTCTATGCTCTGTATTCCTCTCTTTCTTCTTCACACTAGCAGAGCTTTGCGATACCCTTGCCTAAGCCATTGCAATTGGGTCTTAATAAGACAAAGAGACGTGCGCAATTTGAATGTTAGACATGTGCAGCAGCAGCAGCCAACAGCAGCAGCACTGCACGCCCACGCGTTGCAATTGAATCGTGTGTTAATTCTTCATAACTGCAGCTGACATCATCCAGAGGCCAGGCAGGAGAGCCGCAGGCGCTTTGCAGGCGCTTTATATATGTATGTATGTATTTTAGAGGCAACAATTAAAACTCATTCATCATCGCGAGCGGCAGTCGTCGTGGTTGTCATAAAGTGGCTCAGGGACTTGGCACATGTCAGGGACGCTGCGGCCCGAATCATAGCCACGCCTGCGTCTGGCATTGGGCCTGCCAGCCAGACAGCCAGCCAGCCTTATAGTGGGTGTATCAAAATCCACACTAGCCAGATCGATTGATAGATAAATTTTGTGGCAACTGGCATTTGTGTCAGCATACGTTCTGTGGGCACGTTGGCAGGTGCGTGGGCGGAGTTCTCAGCTACTTGGACACTTTATCAACTGAACCAAATGCACTTTTCATTATTATTATTATTATAAGTTGTTGTCGTCGGATTTCAAGGTGTGTGGCGCTCAATTGCCGCACATGAAGCCTTTTTTTTTTTTGTTTATTTTGGTTGTGTGGCATTTCTGTTGAAATTAATGCAAAGCCAATTAAATATTCATGAGCACTTAGATTGTATAAGATATGAGCATGTAAATTGGGATACAAAAATGTCCGGAAAAATTAGCTGCGAATAAGACACCCAGATACACAGGCCTACACCTTAAGTACCCATAACCATACTAATCTAATCATAATTGGTTTATCAACATTTTGTAAATAGATTATAAAATCTGATTTTAATTGCAACATTAAAAATGTCAAGTAACCCTAAATCTGATTCCATGAATGTGTCATGCAACGTCTACAATCTAGAATTGAAGTGGGGTTTTTTTTTTGTAAGTTTTTTGGTTTCTAGGTAGACAGATAAGGATTGCATTGGCTATGCTCTACAAAAGTACTAAATATAAAGAAACTCTGATAGCCCTGTCGTGGATTATCTGTCGCATCGAACATTGTTTTCACTAAAATCTTTGTGGAAGCGCTTTACACCAGCAGACATAAGCACCATTTGACCATTAAAAACTTCAAGCTTTACTTCACAGACTGTTAACCTGTTTAATAATATGACATATATCTGATCGACGATAAATGTGACCATACTTTTGTTTCTCATTTTTAAGTGATCTAATCATAATAATAGGCTTTATTGTGTAAGCACTTTTTGTTTGTTATACTAATCTGATTCTATTTAATGGGAGCTAATATGTCGTTTCGACTAAAAGCGTACAAACTGTTCCAATTGGGTTAATCTACATACATACACTTATGGGTGAAGTATGGAATTTAAAAAAAGTCCCCGCTTAACCAATCACAGAAATATGTATAAAAGTAATTTATTCTGCGGGCTATTGCCAGCTGTATTATTAATCCGCTCTACGGCATAACTGACAAGTTACTCAGATCGAGTGCATAAGAAATTTCGTTACTAAGCACGAAACAACATTCACGTCAGAGCAGTCAGTGCTATACGCATTGCTCAAGCTTTGACAGCTAATTACCCAAAGCACTTCAATTCAAATATTAGTTATTCACACCATAGAGTAAATGGAACAACAATAAAATGCTTATCAGAGCGACAGCAAACACGCAACAACAAGTCAACAAAATTTTAGGTTTAGCAACACTAAAATAACTGACAATGTCAACAGGTGGAAAGACAAGTTTGTTGTTTTTGTTGTTGGCGTTTATTGTTGTTCAATGAACTTGAGCACGCAACAACAACAGCAAATGGAAACGGTACCCCCCAAAAAGCAATAAAGACCGTGAACCACTTTTATTTCGTTTGTCTGGTTCGTTTTGTCTAAGGTCTGCGGCCAGTCCGCAATGAGTAATCGTCACTAATTAATTTGTTCTACGTAAAGTAGCCGCTGTTTTGATTTTGTTTATCAAAAGGCACTCTAAGCAAACAAAACTAAAAAGCGCAGCGAATGCTGCGAGCAAAACAAACACACAAACACGCACACACACTTGTTAGTCGCTACAACAGCTGTTCTCATGTTACGTTATGACAAACGCAACAGCTGGCTGCGCTGCGTAACGTAAGCTGCCCCAAGCTAAAAATAAATGCGCGAGTCTTTTACGGTCATTTATTGACTTTTCCACACACGCATACACTCTCACACCAATGCACTGATATCACTTTTTTTTTGTTCCTTATCGCTTTGCTACAATTTACCAGACTCTTCTTTCGCATTGCATTTGCTGTATTTGCGGCGCTTCGCAGGCGAATAAGTGCAGTCAGTGCCGCTAATGAGACGAAACTGCCGCCCACTAGTACAAGAAGACGTCGTGTATTATTCCTCGGTTGGTATTTATTTGCAAATCCAGTGCTGACATATCGAAAGCATGATTTATGCACTGTCGCACTTTGTTGTTGTGTTAAAAATGAACTAGTTTTAACCGTTAGACGCGCTACGACTTTTGCCATTGTGGATGGGCTCCGCGCTTTGCTCGCAAGAAGTAACTAAGCGAAGTGACAAATAGAAAAGACGTAAGAGTCAATTGGTTAACCGTTTGTCACGTATGGCACGTATAGCGTTGCCACCTAGACAAAGTAATATACAGTGTTGTATGCGTTTGGCGGAAAGTTGGCGCGTGTTTGAAATCGTTTACAACGGCATATAAAATATTTTTTATAAAAATTGAATTGAAAGAATAGCAACTAGGTTAAATTTAAAAAATCAAATAAATACAAAAATATGAAATTAAATTTCGAATTTAAGTTAAACAAGTAAATGTATGTCAGCAGAAAAAAAATTCTTTTCAGTTATAATTGGTTTGGCTAATAAATTTATTTGCTTAATAGTGCCAGCTAGACGAAACGTGTGCTGTGGTCAACGTCGCGCTGTAAGGCTACGTGCACAAATTCACACAAGTTTCCCGGTTACGCAATTCCAAAAACTATTTGTAAATCCTGGCAGCGTAAACCACTGCGGTTTTTCAATGGAACAAGCATTTGACGCATTTTCTTTGCTAATTTTGTATTTTTATTGAGCATGTCCAAAATATAGATGAATGACGCGCCCGCTCCCACAAAAATATCGCTGCGTCAATAGCCAAACAAGTCCAAAGCTCAAATGACTCACAGTCAATGAGATCAATAAAAATGTCGAAATATTTCTAAAAGGAAAAATAAATATACCAATTCGATATCAATGCAATGCGATTCAAATCGAAACCGGTTCACCGACCCATCAAATTCAATAGAAATGTTCACAACCGCATAAGAAGAAGATAAACAAAATATCGATTTCAACAGAGATCTGTTCTGGCCGCCCTCTGCATCCCTTTGCGTCCCCGAGGGCAAAGGCCACAGGTGTAGTTGGCGTCTGTGTTGCAAGCCAGATCAGTTGACACCGCATGCAGCAAGTGGCATAGCCAGCTCTATGAAATGCTTGGCATTGTTTTCAGTTCGACCGAAGTCGACTGCGTCCAAATGGGGTTTCGATTTTCTCTGACCAATTCATGAGCTCGTAAATTATGAAATTCTGTTTTAGCTTCATCTTTGACTCATATTTATTGCCAAGGATTGTGTTTCCTTTCGGTTCGCCAGCATTTCCTGCGAAAGTTGTAAAATTTCAGCATTGCCATCGGGCTCCAGCAAGCGCCAGCCTTCCCGTCTGCAACTTGGTAAACACAATTCGTAAGCCATTAAAACGTATAAATATCCGTTGGCGCATAAAAATTTCAGTTGACGCCTTCGCTTCGCTTTGCTTCACTCTCTCCTCTCTCTCCCTCACACTCTCTGACTCTGTTTGTGCTGTAAGTATCCTGCGGTTATAAGTGTAGGTATATGAATATTTGTCCGAATATATTTCAACTTTTAAACGTTCAATTTTTGGTAGTAATAAAGTCGTTTCAATTAGCTTTTGACTTGCAGCCGCATCGTTTATTGCCAAGCCAAAAGTAAATCAGAAAACATTTTTGTTTTAACTTGGCCCTCAAACTTAGCGCCAGCCTTCAGGGCAAACACATGAATCTCATACTCTTGCTAAAGGTCTCATAATTGAGTCATCAAACATGTAACACAGATTTGAGATAGCGACAGATAGAAAGCGAGAGTTATTTAACTCTAGTTAGTTTTTGCTCTTTAAGAACTCTCGTGTCTGCATGCAGTTAGGGTATATATTATTCGGCAAACCTTTTTCTCTTTGTCTACTCTTCATGTTACCAAAAGTTAATTAGTTTGGCGTTTAAGAGCTGCAGGAGAGGCAGCTCCAACTCAAGCATTTAACCCACATAAAGCTATTAGCTAATATTGAGCTGAAGATTGAGCTGATTAATGCCTCATCTAACGGTAAACTTATGCATTTTTTGATATATGAGCCGATTATATTTTTGACATTTATGCGCCTTCCCCGTTTTGTTTGAATTTTTATGAACAGATTATTGAGATATGTCAACGTTTGGGGTATTCTCACGAACTGACTGTGTTTCCGATCAGATATTTTCTTGTTCGTCGATCGTTTCTGATAACGCTTTAATAAAAAAAAATTTATATATGTATATATATATACAAGAAGAGTTCAATGTCAATGCTCAATCAGTTAAAGAACATTTTGTGTCAAGTGATTTGGGCAGCAGTTGATGCATGCGCCTCGACATTGTTGATGAGGTGTTCAGTGGAGTTGAATTTACACGTGTGTGTGCGTGTGTATATTTGTGGGGGGAATTACGCGGACACCACCTGTTGGGCGAGTTCGGGCGAACTCATTGAGCTGTAATTAAATGAGGACCACACACGGGACTTACACAAGGCGTTGCCCTGTCACACACATGCTGACACACACACACACACACACACACACACACACACTCGTAAATCTTAACGGCATATGCAATGCAGTGGCAGGAGCAGGAACAGTACATTACGAGTTGAGTTGAGCATATGAGTGCTCTACTTGCACATATCCTATAAACAGTTGAGTGACAAAGAACTTAACCAGAGATCGCATTACCTAAGGACAACAAATGTTTGGTTGTTGTTGCTGTTGGGGGCGCTGGTAACCACAACGGCGACGGCGACGGCGACGGCGACGGCAACCGCCTCAGCAGCGACAGGGGCAGCAGCCGGTTTTTTCTTTTGGCCTGTTCAACAAGTTGCCCCGCGTCGGCATCTAACATGTTGTTGCACCTTGATTTATGTTGCAAGCCAAGAAGGCCCGGGCTGGTCAACAATGCTTGGCTGCCGCTCCAATTACATCACTCAAAAAGAGCGAGAGACATAGGCATAGTCAAGATAGATAGTCAGAGGGAGCGAGAGCGAGAGGCAGAGCGAATAGTAACTACAGTTAGGAACGTCGCTTGGCTGTCACATTAGGCCACACTAATCAGACGCAAAGCCAAGTTTATCGCACAACAAGATCTCCAAAGGATTATAGTCTAGACTCCAGACTCTAAGCAGACTCTGCATAGCCATTCAGGCTGCTTGTTTTAACGGGTTCAGCTGCGGCCGGTTTGCAGCTCTTTAAGATAGCATCCCAAGTGGTAGATAGTGCTAGAAGAGGAAGATAGCACTCGGAGAAGCTCTCCTCAATGCTCAATGCATCTCTTTTGTCTCGTCTACCGTCTCTCACATTTGATTAAGTTTTGATAGCGCCGTAATCTGAGCTCCACAAATGCTCCATTGGCCACCAGAGCTGCCGGCGCTGAGTATATGCTTGTATTTTTTTTTTATTTTATATTTTTCTTCTAATTTTATTAATTGTTATTGCTGGCCAGTTCCATAAATTGTTGTCTATCGCGCGATAGCCGTTCCACTGATTTGGTTAATAGCCGCGATATTGATATCGATTTCGTTGCAGCTACAATAAAAATTGCTCACATTAAGGCTTCAAGACTTTTTCTCTTTCTCTCGGATGCCCCAGGCCACACCAGACAGGTGTCTGTCCGTGCCATGGGAAACGGTAACAAGACAAGGAGCTACCATAGATAAGATGAAAGTTGGAGCTTAGGAATTTGTTTCTTGTAAAAGAGAAATTTAAGAACTTTACCTTTATGAATACTTAACATATTTGAAATATTTCGGAAAAAAAAATGATTAACTAAATGAACTACGAGAAATATATTTACTTGGCAGAATCAGAAATATTTGAAAAATTCTTTAAATATGTGAGGAGCAGACAAATTTATGTGCCTCAAAATAGTTTATAAAGAAAAAGAAAATAATAATAATTTGTACACTAGTAAATAATATATGAATAGAATATATCAAGACTTTGTTAAAAATGTATAAATCATTAAAATTTTCTGGGATAAAAATAAAAAAAAAAAAACAAAAGCATTTGGATTTAATGAAGTAGAGCCTAAGTTTATATTTGTCATATTTATTTCAATTAAATTAATAATTTTCTAATACTCTCTGCACTCCCTTCTATAAGTCCCTTCATATTTTTCTTGTCCAAATTCGTGGTTCAAGGTTCCCATTTCGTATGAAGGTGCCCTTCACTTGCTGCCCATAAATTGCTCACCACTGGCCAGACTCTGCGGTCCCATTAAGAATCAAGCGCTTAATTTATTAAATTGCCATCGATGGCTGCCAAATTAAAATGTCAGCCAGCAACAAGTTGAGGGATAAAAAAAAGACAGACTGAAAGAGAAACGAATAAAATACTCTCTGAAAAAAGTGTCATAAAGTTGTGTGACAGATTTCTTTGATTCATAACGCTCATAAATTAGGGGCTGGCACATTTTGGGCGTGCCATCGAAACTGGTGAAATTGTTAGCCCAAAGCCAATGAAATCAATGCCAATGCGGCATGCATAAATATTTTGGCAAATTAAATGAGATTCATTTAGCTGTCGTCGTCGTGTGGGAAGCACCCTCAATGGGTTGGAATGCAATGCAGCATTCGGTTTGCATGTGTCGAACGCATAAGTTTCCATGATGATGACATTCATTGCGGCCGAGAGGAGCTGGCGACAGGCGCCAGTTGCCTCATCAAATGAATCACGCCCAGCTGCTTAGCGAAATGGGTCAAGAATCGTCCAGAGTCCGGCTAGTCAGAGGCTATGGCACCTGTTGGCGAACATAGAGATATGGATGCAATGCTATCGTAAATAGCAATGGAGGAGCCCGACCAATCGAGCCTCGGCGACTGGCCAAACCACTTTCGGGCGGCAATTCCATCGATCAATAGTCAACGTTTTTTTTAGCTTGGCTACTCGAATCTTGATTTTAGCCAAACAAACTATTTTATGCTCAGTTTATGGACTGACAAACGCCCAGGGGCGTGAAGAGTCCACTAAACTAGAATTAGTGTGGCTAGAAACCCGTTGCAGCTGCAGCCATTCCACAACACTTCAAGCACAATGAAATTATGTTATTTATTCTTGGACACGACTGAGTCGCCTACAGTTTGGAATATGTCCTTCAGTTGCTCATCGTTATTCACAATATAATCGACGAGAGCATAATTCAGACTCGTGTTTAAAGCCCTCAAATTGATCATCTCCATAGCAGCCGACTGGTACGCATAGCTAAGATTTCGATCCACGGGAATAAGTGCTTGTTCCAGTTTTTCGGTCACCTTTGATGGGGCAGAAAATATGTGTTAAAAATAATTATAATGGGATCGATCATATTAAAGATATTAAATAAACAAAAATTTCATAATGCTATTTAAAAACTATTCTCTTTAATTTTTGGGAAATCTTATCGAACAGTATTTTGATTCACTTAAAGTAATTTTAAGTCTTTGTTAAATGTCTAATCCATCACTAAAAGTAGCATGAATTAAGAGAACTTATTTACATTAGGTACTTGAGAAAATTCAATATATGTATCTATTCAAGCCACTCTCTCAATCTTACCTATCGATCACTTAAAATTTATCGATAAGTGTTGAATGTTTCATTCGTACCTATTTTATCTATGAACATATTATTTTATTATATTAAATTATAATAAATTATATTATATTATACTATATTAATTATATTATATTATTATATAATATATTAAAAATATGTTTTTAAGCGAAAACTATCGAGAACGCTGAGAAGCGAATAATATTTCAACTCTACTCAGAGTAGGCTGCAGCGTAAAATTATTATTTTTAATTCCTACCGATAGAAATCCAAAGACCAAATCTTGCCACCAATTCCGCTTCTTGATGGCCGTAGTTAGTCGACGTTTCTCCGTTTGAGTTATTGCGTCCACGAATTGAGGTCCTGCAAAGAACTTCAGAAAACATCTGTTCCACACTATTGAGACGACCCGGCACAGGTTCTGCTGCAGAGACTGCTGTTCCAGTCGAAGGCGACAAATACTATTCAGCGGATTGCTGACCGTTGAGTTAGGCTCGATGGAGTGGAGACGCATCCACATGTGGAAGAGGGGCACAACTAAGGCAGTGTCCTCGGTGCTATCCGGGCCGTACGGCAAGTCCGACTTGAGTTGCAATTGCTTCAAGTGCACGAGCCGTACCTCCTCGCCGCCTGGAAATCGTTCCCCCCGTTGGCACCCACTTTGCCAGCAATGGCGACGGCTCTGTAGAATGGCAGAGACTGAGCTGTGGATTGATAGCTGGCTGATGGCTGATGGTCTATAGATGCCATATGACGGAGTAGCACTTACTGCCATTCCCTAACATAGAGCTGTCGCAACTGCTGGCCAAGTAGCTCTTGGCTCAGCAGCATTTCAATGTACAATTTGGAGATATACAATATAAAACAGATATCCTAAAACTTGTCACTTGCTATATAAAATGTTGTCTGACAAATATCGAAAGTGCTATACGCTGCATGCGAGTTTTCCGAAAGATGTTGTTCCCGTTGTCAACAGGCAAAACAATTTGATTTATGGAGCTGGGCATGTGATTTGTGCACCTTGAGTTTGCCTCAATAAATATTATTCTTTCGTTACGGTTGCACTTTAATTAACATTGCAATCTGAATCAAAATATTTACAAATCAATTATTATTTTGATTAGCAACTGTTGCAATCGCTTCCAGCATAATCGATCACCCAGCCAGGGGCCACTCCAACCGGCGACCAACTGGCGACCAACTGCGTCGACAGATCCGAGACGCGAGTCCGGAGATATTTGCATATTTATGCCACAAATGCCGTCGATGCACTCGCCTTGAGCTAGTCTCTAGTAAATAAATACTTGACTTTGATTTTCGAAACTTTTTCGTATAACTAGAAAAACTCAATTTTTGTTTGGATAGCGTTCAAGAATTTGTTTTTTAAATGTGCCGGAAATTCAATGAATCTATGTCAACTTGAAGAAGGCTAGCGCTTGACGTATTTCTGTGGAACAATTATTTGAATATACGTAATCGTGGAACTGCGGGCTTTTAGTATTTCATATAGATATCTAAATGAGTATACTATATATTAAAAACAAAAAACAAACGAATATTTGTAAACACTTTAATTGAGATGTTTATATTTAATTAACAGACGAATCGCCTATATAATACATTTTTTAAGGCACTAAAATAAATAGATATGTATGTAAAAAATATAATGATCATATTAAATAATAATATTTATAACACTACGAATATAATAATATTAATAATAATAACAATATTCACAATAATAATAATAATAACAATAATAATATAATTCAGACAACTTTTCCAGCTTAGCTTAGTTTTTCTCCGCATTCAAATTAGAATCAACGGGTTAAGAATTTGTTTTGCATTGCATACAGTTATTTATCTTCTGAGTTGTTCATATTAATCAGTCAGTCAGTTGGCTCAAATGCACAAAAGGCAGCATTCGATATTACATTAGCCGTACAAGCTGTAATTGATTCGATTTGATTGGAGGTCCGTCCGTCTGCGGGCTAAATGTTGGCTGTCTGTGTCGCCATGCGCTGATAGACGACGTTTACAATTCTATTGACATCAATTATCTATTGCCCATAAACTGGCCGACGATGAAAAGCTAATGTACGCTAATGCATTGTGGCGAAATTGTTTAGCTCAATCAGCTAAAATTGCTGGCAATGCGCATTAGATTGAACTGGCGACAAAGAGCGTAATTGTTATCGTTCTTTATCAATGCAAAACGAAAATTTGTAGGGCAACGGACAAGCAGTGCAAGAGTGGAAGTTGCCCTGATATAGATATAAATATAAGCTTAATATATTCGATTGATATTGAGAATATTATGTATCACATATAGTCAGATATAAATATATAAACTACGAAAATTCCTAGTTGAGAACTCAACAATCTCTGCTGTAAACTCGAATATCAGACTGCTCCGTCTGATAACTTGATCACGACTTCGCCCAGTCACTTGCATAGGGTACAAATCAGCAGCTACTTTAGAGTAGACATAACAACTATCATATCATGACAATGTACATGACAATATATTTTGTAATTTAATCTGGGACAATCGGAACGATGGCGAGATTGCAATCGGGGCAACTGGACGACAGCAGAACGACAGTTTACAAGCAGGAAATACGCGCAGCCTTGAGCGAGCGTTTAAAAACGCGCAGGAAACGCGCGCGCCCACTGCACAACAACAACCAAACAAGGTGTAAAATGGGCAGTCACGTTTGTCAGGATAAACCGGCGATGCGTTTAATAATGTGTCAGCTCAGCGTATCGTAGCAGCTGCGCGACAACAGCAGCAGCTCATTTAGATGCGGGAACACCTCAGCAGCAGCAGCAGAGGCAACAGCAGGATCCCGATCCGAGGCGATCCTGATCGGGATCAAGAAGCGTCTTGGTGCCATGGCACTTGCTAGCTGGGTACGCTTTAATTAAACCAACATCTCAGGCTAAGCAATTACACGGAAAAAGGGTCAAAGGTCGGCGGCTGTTGAGGCGAGCACATTAGGCCGAAACACTCAACAAGCGCTAGAGCCTTAATTAAGTCATTAGCTCTAAAATGTCCTGCTGCTCGACGCCTTAATTAATCATTTTAATTGTTCGAGTGTGCCAGGGCAGGGCAAAGTCAAGGACAAAGCATATGGAAAGAATTGTGCCCAAAAACTGCGGGGGAGCGTATTTTGTCTTTAGTTATTTATAGGTCAATGCTGGGGCTGGTTCACGTTCAGGTTCTGGGTCTGGGTCTGGGTCTGGGTTCGGGTCTTGACATTTGGCGTGCGCTGCCATCCACTAAAATGTTGGGCACAAATGTTACAAATGTGGTTTCTGGTTGTCAGCCGACCCAAGAATGGGGTTGCGCACTGCACTTAGCGTGGCCACAGAATGGAATGCGTTTAAGGAACTATGCTCATGGAGAGGAGCAGAACTTAAGAGATAATTTCCGTTGGCCGAGTTGCTAGTTGAGCGAGTTACTTAGTCGAAGAATTTATAGTGTAAAATGTATTTTGAAAATACTACGCAAAATGTTGTGCAATTAGTTTTCAGAAGTAAATTGCGTTGGTATATTAAAGACATTAATAGGCGTAGAATGATCATTGGTTGAGAAGGTTCAGGGAGCAGGCACAAGAGTTAAATAAGAAAGAAAAGGGAGTGGGGAGAGAGAGAGAGAGGAACGGCGACAGACAGACATATAGAGATAGAGAGAGAAAGAGAGAGGTATATATATAAATAAATAGAGAGTAAGAGAGAGAGAGAGAAAGAGAGAGAGAAAGATAAACTGAGAGAGAAAGGCAGACCGAGTGCTAGAGGGAGAGAGAGAAAAAAGAGAGAGAGAGATATATATATAGATATGTAGATAGATAGATAGAGCGATAGAGAGAGAGAGAGAAAGACAGACAGACTGAGAGAGAGAGAGAGAGAAAGAGAGAGAGACTAAGTTCAGTGTTATGTATGTACATATTCAAAATTAATTAAAAAATCATAAATTTAAATGGTATTATAGATTAATTAATTAATACTATCCATATGAATATTATTATAATTAATGAGAACTCGTACTTTGCTACATGTTCACTCATATTTTATTTTATTTTTCTTTTTTTTTTATTTAGCAACCCCAGCCCATATTCATAATTCCCATATTGGCAAGGAATAGATAGAATTTACTATGACGCCTCTTATCTGTAGATCTATGCATAACTCTTATCGGAAATAATGACGTAGATAGACATGGAGACACCCCAAAAAACATTCTTAGCCAGGTATGTAAGTTCAACGTGCAAAGCGTTTATTTGCTGCTCGTTTGTCGTTGTGCGGCATGTGATTTTTATAAGCTCCCACAATCACAACGATAAGATAGATGTACAACAGTTTGATTCGCTTTTGGTCACACACAAGTTTTCATGAATTTCCATTTGGACTCCTGGCGGAAGCTTTCGATTGGCAGAACTCGACTAAAAGAAAAGCAATTGATTATAGTTATATACATAGTACATAGTCATATCAACAAACGGCACAAATCTCTACACTTTAGTATCTCTATGGCTTATCACATTTGGCTTATAAAATTTGGTAAGCTTTTCTGAATCCGGCGCTTTGTGCGTCATTTGTTGTTTTTTTCCAGCTGCTCTTTGGGCACTGCTAATTGGTGTTTGTGCACTTGTGAAATTGGCAACAAAAGCAAAAAGCAAAACAACAACAACTAAGTGTCTACGCGCCAAAATGCACAACCACCAGCCCCAAGCGCTGTAATCATAAAAGCGCGCGAATCGTTAGTGGAAATTAGGAAATGCCGTAAATTGTGAGAACTGAGCAAAAACCTGCATAGGTGTATTCAGTCATAATTTAATACTATTTGCAAACAAATAAAAAAGGAAACTAAATTAGCTTTTGCATTCTGCTGTAAGCTAAACACAAATACAAGCAAACATATACCATATATGTATGTTCACAAAATATGATTTATATTTAATCGAATCTCACAAACATAAGATATAAACTTTAATACGAAAGAGCTGAACAATTTCTTATACGTAAAAAATATATTTTTTAATTATTTAAGATCTCTATCAGCAACCGCTTGACAACCATATTTAGCATTAATAAACTTTTTTAATTCTTAAAAAAAATGAATTGTAAATTCAAAGAATTCAGCTTAGTTGCTTCCAAGGAAGTGCCGTATTATATAAGAATTTACTGCAGTTCTTATAGACTGTTTACACGGCAAAGGGTAACCACTCCTGATACCAGTTAAAAATGATTACAAATATAAATAAATGTATGATATTTCGTGGAGTTATTCAGATATTGCACTATTCTAACGCCGTGCGGTACCAATCATCCATTGAAGAGATTCACGACTGGCTGGCCCGAACGATTTTCACGAAGCGCACACGAACCAGCGCGACGGAGACTGAGGCCAGCCGAGCAGGCCGAGTGGTTCGGTTCCGCGTATGTTTGAATGAAATTTTCGCTTTAGTCACTCGCTGGCATTCGATTTGACAACACACGCTGAGCGGAGGGTCCGCTGATTGCGCCGTCGGCAGCATTTTCATTTTTTTCGAAATCGAACAGTTTTTCTTTGGGACGTTTGTCGTAGCATCGCATCGCATCGCGTCGCGTCGCGTCGATCGTGTTTTTTGAAATCGTTTCTCCGGTTTGAATTCAAATAGTTTTCACCCAATTAGCCCAAACGAAACCTTGTGAAAACTAAAGTAAATGGAAATACCGAAATAAAATAAATAATTAGGAATTGTGCAAAATAACAGCTAAATATTATCTAAAGAGCATTTTGACAGCAATCCTAGCCGGTCACTGCTCAATAGTTTTGAAATTTGAAATTTTTGACGTCGCTGCTCACGCAATTTTCACAGATTTTCCCAAAAATTGTAAAGTTTTCTTTCAATATAAAAAGCAAAAAATTAGCGCCAATGTGCACAAAAATATTACAAATAAATCAAATTGATGAAAAATCAAAGTCGAGTGCAGTTTTTTGAAGAGTGCAAACCAGAAAATGTTGAATTGTTGCTGCAATAAAATTGAGCAAATTTTTTAAAGTGTGCCAAAGTGCAGCCCAGTAAAAAAAATAGAGATTAAAAAAACACAACATAAAACGTCTACAGAAAAATCAGTAAAACCTAAAACAACTAAAATCGTAAAAGGTGCGTAAATTTTAGTTCACCACAAAAAAAAAAAGAAAAAAAAAAAAAACTGTCATTACATAAGTTAGACTTTGACGTAAAAAACTTTGCTAAAAAATTGCAAAATATATTTGACGCTGCTTAAAATAGCCGAAAGAGAAAATGTTTGTTGCATTTTCCATTATTGTCTACGCTTGAGTAATATTCTAAGACTTTAATTTGTGTTCAAATAGACTTTTAAAAATGAACGGGATTAAATCATGCACTTTGCGTATAATCATAAATTAAAATATATAAATTAGCCAACGATGTTGGCATTCGAAACAAATTGAAATACGTTGAACTTGGCAGGCAGCCGAACGATAAAATCATTTCAAAATTTAAATAAAATAGAAACAGAGAAAAATTATTGAAATGGCCAAAAGATGGTAAAAAGTTAGTTGAGTTTTAAATTTATATTCCGTTATTTAGCCAACAACAGCGAAAAGTCAATGGCTTTTTTTTTGGATATTACTGATAAAAAAAAAAACCAATAATAATACTAATAATAAAAAAATGAATAAAAAATTGTCAAAGGCAGATATTCCATTAGCTAGCTGCTAATTGCAGCTCGATTTGATTTCATATAATTTGTTTAGAGCCAAACAGCAAAACAACTGGAAAAATAAGAAATTCAAGCGGAATCAGATTAATATAAGTCGCGCGCTCAGTTAGTTGGTCTAATTAGCCTAATCCCATTACTAATTGCACTTTGTTTGCGACCTCGCCAAAGCCTAATCAACAGCTATTCGCTGTAGTTTTCCGTCGAACAAGCCTAAAGCAAAAAAAAAAAAAAAATAAATCATATCTTCTTCTTTCTCTATCTCTCTTTAAGCAACCTTCTCACAAGGTAGTCGAAAGCGAAATTTATATTAAATAGAATTCTATGTGCGTTGCGCAGTTCTCACTCACTTATTTATAGGAATTGTTCTTTTTTTTTTTTAGCATTTAAATTTTTTTTTTTTTTTTTGCAAAAGTTTCACATCTGCCCACTGTGTTTGTATCTGTATCTGTGTGTGCCGGCATGCGTATCTCATAATACGCACGTTCTAATCTCTCAATTACGGTGCAAAACCTTTTCGCGGTGCCCTATAAAAAAAAAAAGAAAAAAGAAATCAAGAAAAAGAAATGCCGGCTGCAGTTATCTAATAGTTATCTAAGCTCAACTGCTGCTGCTGCTGCTGCTGCTACTTTGTATCAGTATCTGTATCTGTATCTGTATCTGTATCTGTGTCCATATCCGTATCTTCATCTGTATCTGTGTGTGCTGTGTGCGGCCGCATGCGAATTTGCGTTATTTGTTACGTCAAGCTTTGGGTTCAACAACTGCTAATCACATGATATTTGGACTACACTGGCCGCGAGCATTCGCAGCATGTATCGATAACGATAAGTAAAACTATCGGCATGATATTTCATTAAATCAATGAAACGATCAATTATTGTTTTAAATTTAGCTTGGCAGCTTCTTAAAATAGTCAATCCTATTACAATTTCACCATCGATCGACGATAACGTCGCAAACGCAATTAAGAATATTTTTGTTTTGTTTTTGGTCTTTTTTTTTTGGAAAGAACTTTCTTTAGCCTTTACCTGATAAGTTACGCAATGGCTGATTACATGCTCCATGCCACATTTTAGTTTAATCGAAGAAAAAAGTACATTCCAGGCATTACGTCAACGCCTACGGGGCTACAGGCCCCAGGGCAAAAGGGCAAACAATAAAACAAAAACTGTTCAGAATCGCCATATCAAATATTAAACAAATTGTATTGAAATGGAATTTCAATACTGATACTCGCCGGCCATTAAATATTTGAAATTCCATTTAGTTTGTCGTTAAAAGACTCATTCATTTGACTTTATAGAGAGTAGCATGTTAGTTTTAGTTTTTTTTTTGAGTTGCTGCCGTAAAATACAAAACAGAAAACCCAATTATCAGTCACGCATATTTATTCGATTGTTTGAATAACTACATATTTAATGGAATTGAATTTGTAGCGCGATTAAGAAACAAACAAACAAACAAACTCATCTGCACTTTGACACATTTTGTTGCTGCCCTATGCTTGATCGATTGCCCTGGAATACTATGCAAAAAAAAAAAAAAAAAAAAAAACAATAGCAACATGAAATACAACCATCATATACATATGTACCATAAGAGTGAAGCGTGTTGGTTGTGGTAGCCGGGGGGAGTGGTGTGGGGTGTAGGCGGTGGTTAGATAATGCTTATCGCACGACAAGTTTTATGGCCATGCGTAAATACTGTAAAATACTTAGCTGAAAGTGGCGCAAAAACTGTCGCCCCTTTGGCACCACGCAGCGGGCAACAGCCGCAGGAGTCGGAGGAGTCGGAGGAGGGGCTGCACAGTGCTGCTGAGGGGGACGCAGCAGCAGCTACAACAATAAAAACTGCACTTTTTTTTGCCTTGTATTAACGAAGCGTGAACACTAGACCACATAATGTGCGGCACACATTTGGCAACAGCAACACACACACACACACACACACACACACACACACATGCACACACACACACAGACATAGGCACTGCGACACGACGTAGCCCCTAAAAAAGAAAATTTTAAGGAACATGACAAAAGAGAAATGGGAAAATAGGAAAATTGTCGCGCATTTTCTACACATTTGTATTTTATTTCATTTCGTCTTATTTTATTTCATCTTATTTTATTTTATTTATTTGACGCATTTTAAAAATATCCTAGACGTAATTGTTGCTCGCGCTGTTGCTGTCTCTTTCCACATTACTAATACGACGCGTTGTCTTTGAGCTTTTTCTTTTTTGTTTTTAATTTCGCGCGTAAAGTGCGTGACTTTTAATTAGACTACAATAAATGTGCGAAAATGTGTGGGAGTCGGCACATTGGCCATCTCTTGCGTTGGTTCTCTTTATTAATTACTGCCTGCTTAAGCTTTATGAAGACGTAGATACATTTGATGACAGCTTCACTGCTCATGGATAATAATTTCAAATATGCTCAAATTTATTGTCGCAATCTTCAGGAATTTCTTAGGTTAACCAGCTGGCCAGATATTGCCAGATATTTAGAGATGATTAATTGATTCCAATTGATTTTCATATTTATATTTAATATCTAAATGTTTAGTGAAGATAGATACGGCTAGATATAAATATAAAAAATTTGAGGAAAATACGTATATATGTAGGAATTTATTGTCGCAATCTTGAGGAATTTCCAAGCGAAACATACGTAGGCCAACTTGCTGGAGTATTGCCAGATACGCAAAGATGATTAATTATTTGCAATTAATATTATTTATATATATATATTTTTTTAAATTTTAATTTTAAATTCTTTTGGATAACAAAATGTTGATTTTATTGAAACTCTGATCTTAACTATATTCCAGATAATTTAATAGTTTCAGATATATTTTACTGACATCTTTTCAGAATTCCCTCCCTTCTTGGTTTTAAAAATCATTTTAAACTTATATCTATCTAAAAACTATGCCAAATCAGTAGCCCCGCTCACTGACAGCTTTCTAGTTTAAATCCCAGCTGAGCATAAGAAATGTGCTCTCCATAAAGATGTTAGCGCTGCACACTCGCGCTACTCGAAAAAAAAGTATCTTACAGATACACTTGTCAATAGGCCAGTCAATGATGTTTGCTTTGTAGTTAGCAGCGAGTGAGCGGGCGAACGCATGTGATCCGGTTGCATGGTGCTCTGCCCTCGCTTGTCTCGTGCACTAAATATTTAAAATTGTTCAATTTCTCGAGAGGATTGCGTCGCTGGCAGCGACACCGACAGCGACAGCGGCAGCGGCAGCGTCGGCCCAATTGCTTCCGGTTCAAATGGATTACACAAAAGCACGCTGCACTTTTTCTCTTTTTTTTTTTTTTTTGTTCATCTTCATCTTTTCTATTTCAAAGACTACTGGGTTCTCAGCTCTGTTTGCAGTTGGGTTCCGATGCTTTCTAAATGCGCGTGAATGCGTGCCAAGTATCAAATAGTGAGCGCTCAAGTATCTGCAGCTCTTCTCCTTGTTGTTATTGTTGTTGTTGTTGTTGCTGTTGCTGTTGTTTTTGTTTCTATACAAATGAAGTGCACTGCGATTAGTGCATTTGTGTAGTTGCCTTTTGTTTGAGTTATGTTTCGGTATCTTTTTCATTTTCTTCCTCTTGCATTTAAGCCCTCCCGCTCTACCCCTTTGGCTCGAGCGCTAGTTTGCTGCTTTTCTTGTTTTTCCAAAGAAAATTAATTGTTTTGTAAACACGTGAGTTATTTTTTTTTTTCTGGTTTGACAACGCATTGCATTGAAAATCGACAATTGCCGTGAGACTGAACAGAAACAGAGCTGCTTATATATACACGAAAATCTTATATCTATAAAAATGCCTATGTATATATGTATGTATGTGTGCTTCATGAGTCGATATATATATTGTATATTACACTTGGCGGAGACAATATGCATCTTAATATCTCGCTGTTTGCATTCAAATGGACATACATTTATCTATGGGCTGTCAGCAAATGCTGCCGTACATCAATCACCCAGCCTAAGCACTTTATACCTTATATAAATACATATAACGGTCTGTAAACTATATATGTATCTGCTTAAATATATTATTTAATCTTGTGACTTTTGTGTCGAAGAGACAGAAATCACATGTTTAGGTTAATGCATTGCATACATTATGGTAATTTCACTTGCTATATAGTTATTAATATTTGTTTTTAACGAAAATGTTTTCGCTTTCATTAGAGATAAGCTTGCAAAGAAATAGCCTGAACGACTTTCACATACCCTACAGTTGTTGTTGTCTATCAAGCTTTGATGCTCTCAGATTAATAAACAAAATAAATATTTAAAGTATTCATCGTATATTGATAGTACATACTTGCTACTACAGGGTATGCTTGCACTGATCATGCCGATTTTGGCATTGAATTGACTCAAGTGGTTTGGCTTTTGAATAAATATCGAGTCGAAAAAATTCTTACAACACGCCATTAACATGGCTTTGTTTGTTTGTTCGGCCAGTTCTGTTTGGGGCAATTTGTTTTTATTATTGCCTCGCATTGTAGTCTAAATACGAGAAGGGGGGGAAACGAAAGCGCAGCTATCCAAGTGTTGAGCAAAAAATGTAACCACAATAGTATAATTTGCACATAAAGCATAATGTAAGTGGGTTTTGCGGTTTGGCTCTGTTTCGGCCAAGTTGCATTACCAAAATTGAAATTGCGGTAAGCGGAGCCAATGAACGGTTAGCAAATAGATGTGGGACGGAAATATAATTTTACACAGTTAAAACTAGACATAAATAAAGAGAAAATTGGATGAGAAACTACGAAAGAGTTTTGTAAAATTACAGAAAAAAAAAAAATGTTCCACTTGTTATATTTTCTTTAATCTCGACTTATATAAGTTCATATATATAAATACATATTTAAGACATTCATTTTGGGAATTCTATATATTAAAAAAAAAAAAAACATTTAAAGCATTGATCAATCAAATATATTGTGCTGACTTTTCAGTCAGCAATTGGAATGTGGTAGGCAAAACTTGTTATTTTGTTAATGTCATTAAAAATAAAAAATAAAAACCAATAAATTGAATTAATGACAGCGACTGCTTTGAAAACAAACTAAAAGGCATTTGGAACAACAAATCCAGCAATAATAAATAATAATAATGAATATTATGTATTAAACAAAAGCGCAGACAAACAGGCTTTATGTATTTATTTAATACGAATATCCATGCATATTTATATCAATCGACTTTATTTATATATGAAATTAATAACACAATTTCCGTGGCTGTGCCGCCACTAAGTAGATGTGTTTGTACACATTTGCATAAAAAAACACAAAAACACAGAGAGAGGGGAAAAAAAAATCAGTTTAATAAAATGAAAACAAACGCATTTAAATTTCAAATGCTGCTTAGGTGATAAATGTTCGAGCACTCGAGCGAGCCCCCCTTTGGCTTACGGCTAGTGTTGTTACCCAAGCGCCGAGAGGGGCGGTGGCGGGGCCCGGGCGGGGCAGCCAAGCGTCTGACATGGACTAATTAAGTTGCGCAGTTTGCTCAGATTTACTACAGCCGACCAGTTTAGTCTGCCTCAGCGATCCGTGGCGATACTTTCCCAAACTTCGCATCCATCCGTCCATCCGTCTGTCAGCGCAAGCCCTTTAAACAAAGCAAAAACAAAAATAAAATAAATGAAAATAAATCTAAACAAAAGCAAATGTCAAATTCATTTGAGACGCATAAATTTGTTTTTGTTTCTCTTTCTTTTTTTTCTTGCTATTTCGTATTGCTAAAATAAGCGCGCGATAATCGTTTTTGGCGGACAGTTCAATGACTAGGTCTAGGCGGATTATGGCAAAATGTCAGCTGTGCCCAGATCTGAGCAATCGAATAGAAAACCTTTTTATACCCTGTAGTGGATGTGGATCATGTCAGGCTGACAGAGCAGAGTAACATTTATATTTGAGCTTTAAGAGCTGAAAGAATTATATGACAATTACAAAGTGAATCTCTTCTTGAACTCTAGATCAATCTAGAGTTTTTCTTTTTTTTTTTTAATAAGTTCTTAGACTTTCATACATTTCATTTATCTATATAAGTCATAGAGTTTCATTTCAAGCAAACGCAGCTTGTTTCTAGGGTATAACATCGTCGATCCCTTATACAGTTATGATCTGTCTAATCGATGACTGTGTGCCTGTGTTTGTCTCTGCTTCGACTTGTCGTCAAGCAGCAAGATGAACTCGTCTAATTTATTGAACGATTTGTCGCACAGTGACCGAAAACTAACCGCAAGACATTAAAAAGTGGCAAAAAAAAAAAAAAAAAACATGTTTGCATGCAATTGGAAAGCTAACTATGCTCAGTTTGGTGTGGTTAAATAAAAAACAAATATATTTTTATTTATTTTATTTTTTGCATAATAAAACCGCTGGCTCACATTTTCAGTTATTTCAAATTAGGCTTGTTCGTGATTTTTTTTCAAGTGGCAACTGATTTTTTTTTATTATTCAAATCCACAACTTTTTTGTTTTTGTTTTGTCGCCTCTAATTTAAATTAGGTTTTATTTGAGCATAAATTTGATTAAAGCAGCCGCAAAAGTTGCGCTTAGAATTTGGGTTATATGAATGAGAGAATGGGGTGTGTCAAGTGCTGGGGGCAGGCAAGGCGGAAATATATGCGATAAGATTTGGTTTATCAAAGCTAAACTTTCGCTTTCCCAATCGGGCAAGTCCAGTTATATTTTCTTGGGGTCTTTGGGGCGTGTGGGCAACTGCCAACCGCCGGCAAAAATGGGTAATTTGCAGATCCAGCAATAACTGTTATTATATTGCCACACAAGCTGGCAGCTCCTTGACATCGGCTATCAGATGATGTGGCCCGGCCATTGTATAACATACTTATATGGCGCATTATTGAGTTGCTGTTGTTGTTTTTGTGCTGTTGTTGGTTTTCATTTTATGTTCTTCATAATTTGTTGATTGTGCGCCCCCGGCTGCTATGAACTTATGAATGACAGACACGGTGGCCCAGAGCGGAGCGGGGATCATTAAAATATACATTTGATTTGTGTGTGTGTGCGGTGGGCAACGTCTGAGGTGTTACTTTAAACACAATCCAAATGATTTTTGTTGTTCAGCTTTTGTTTTGTTTTTATTTTTTATAACTTGGCACATGTGTCGCTTGTCCCTAAATAGTTTTCTTCACGCTTTAGTTTTTTGTTTTTTTTTTTTTTTTTACAAATTTTTATGCTGCGTCTTTGTTGCTGTTGGTGCAGTTGTTGTGGTTTCGACTGTGCGGCTTGGGGGCTTTTGATGCCCTTACAGAATATTTAACATAAATTCTACCAGCACAAACAACAACAACGACAACAACAACAACAGCGCCAGCAACAGCAACATATACATGAGGAAGAGGAAGAACGCGACTTGGCACACATTTTGGGCCTTTATTTTGGCAGCTGTTTCGGGTGAAAGCCATAAATAAAAGTCAAGCTGAGGTTGGCAAAGGGTTATGCATATTTTAAATGCTCATAAGGTTTTCTTTCTTTCTTTTTATTTTTTTAATATAAACCTCGAAACATGCCAATAAAAAACTGTTTGGATCGGAGCTCAACTCTAAAGGGCATACAAAAACAAAATCTAGCATGTTAAGTGAAAGGCTTGCAATTATTCTCATTTAATTAAAATTAATATATTTTTGCTACTGATTATGATTAAAATGTCACTTTAAGCACATATAGAAATTTAGATTAATTCAGCTAAATTATATCTATTAAAAATTGAATTAAAATGCATAAACTTTAGTGTTAACAATATTGGCTTCAGACTTTAACTTAACAGAGAAATGCTAACTAACAATTCTACAAATTCAAGTCAGCAGCTTAACATAATATAGATATGCTATAATAATTATTCTTAGCAGTCCTTAACAGCACTGTTATCTTAACTGAAAGCTGTTTGGGTTTCTGTTAGCTTAACATAACTTGTAGCTGTTAACAAAAGAGCGTATATAAGAATACAAAATTTTATAATTCTGTTATCTTTAATTGTATAAAAGCCAAAATATGCCCGTTTGCGAAGCAGCTGCTTAAATGTTAGCAAAAGCGCGTTAAAACAATATATTTATAGCAGCAAACACGATAATGTTGTTAGAGAAACATATAAAAATATATATTGGCAATAAATTGTTAATGTATTTTATAAATCCCAATTGACATAAGAACCAGCTTTTTGGCCCTGGCTTTGACGTGCGATACATGTGTTTGAGTGTGTGAGTGCGTTGAACATCTTAGGCATGCGAATACCGTATTTTTTGTCTTCTTTTTGGGACACACTTTGAGAGGTCGTAACTGCTGGCGTTTTATGCGCGTTTTAAAACGCGCACATGGCAATAGCGACAAATGGCGATGCCATTGCCTATTGCATAAGTGCGGTGACCCGGGTGTGTGTGTGTGTGCGAGCGATTATCTGCAATAGAACGCAGCGACGTCAATGCAACAGAAAAGCAATTAACATGAAATTTGGCCTACAAGTCGAACCGACAGACGGACATTGGCAACGAGCAACTTATGAGTCGGTTATTTATTTTATTTAGTCGAGTCGAGTCGGCAATTGAATTGTTGTTGCTTATAGTAATTAAAACGGAGTGCACTTAAATGTTGCATAGAAAATGCTGCTGCTGTTGCTGTTGCTGCTGCTGCTACTGTTTGCGGTAGCAAGTTTCGCTGCTGCTGCTGATGCTGCGTAGGCATCTGAACACGTGCCAAAAACGTAGCAGCAGCAGCAGCACCAACAACCAGAACAACAACATCATCTAAGTGCAACGACAACGTCACTCAGCCGCCCCGTTGCCAGCCCTGCGGCACTTCCTCAAATTGTATCTCATAGATACATTTTGTCGCTGTTGATGTTGCTGCTGCCACCGGTGTTTTTTGTTGTTGCTGCAGTTAGTGCGTGATTATTTTCAAATTCGACACAGTTTTATGCGCGAATTGTTTTTGTTGCCACATTTATTTTTAAACAACAATTTGCCAGTCGCGCTGCCTCTTGCGCTTTTCCCTTCAGCTTGCGAGTTGTTTTCCAATCTTTTTCTTGCCCACTTTTCTTCGCTCGCTTAGTTGGCCAATTTGTGCATTTGGCTGCTCGGCGCGGGGGGAAAGTCATTTTCGATGTTTCGTTGTTTTCACCGAGTTTTTTGCATAACTGTCCGTTGCGATCGTCTCCCTTTTGGGCGGTATTTATGTAACTCGTTGACCACTTGACGTGCCCATAGATACAATTGTATCTTTTTTTCGATTTTCCCTTTTATTTATTTGTTTTATTTATTTATTTATTTATTTTTTTTTTTTGTATCTAGCGGTTGTTCGCACTGATAGTCGCGATGCCTAAAAATAAACTGTTCCACTTTGCAGCCGCCGTGAGGCGTTGGCTTAATATAGCCACAGCACTAATTAAATGTCAAAATTGCGCATAAAAGCGCTTAGAACGATGAATTTATGTACAATTCGGCTAATCCGAAACGTTGCCGTTGGAATTTTCAAAGCCAATTCGAGTATGCAATAATTTCTGTGTCTTAAATATCTTTATTTTTCCAAATGTCATATGACTAGAAATAGAGTCTTTAACAGGTGCTACGACTACTGGAAATATCTATTGATAGACATGTTAAGATTGCTGAAATCGTATTCAAGGTTCTAATGCAAGAATACGAAGACATGGCGATGTAGCACTGTATATAGAGATTAAATAAACATGGGCGAAAGGCGAGTGTCAATGCGGATTAAGGGGAAGATAAATGGAAGATGTCTAAATAAATAGATGGAAGATATCTGGCAGACAGATGAAGAATAGAAAAACAAATATATATGTAATAAATGGCAGATGCAAGAAAGTTTCAAGATAACATAGAATTAGATGTAAGAGATAGATAAATACTATGAGATATTGAGATATGTATAATAACAGATATGTACAAGTTACATGGGTTATATATTACCTTCATTAAGGGCATTTGATTAGGCATTTCTTGAAAAACCAATTTGTTTCTCAAATATGTTTGCTTTCAATAATAACCTTTGCTGTGGCCTTCTCTCTTTATAGCTTTGAAAGTGCAACATGTTGGCGTTGCAGCCGCACACCTAAGGCCCTAGCAACAGCAAAAGTAACGAAACGAGCTGCGTTGGTTGATTTTCATACTTGGAAGGCCGCTACTAACTGTGCTGACATGACTAGGAAGTCATTGGAGTTGATAAAATGCATTATCAGCGAGGAAGACGACGATGAAGATCCGCAACAGCAACAGCAGCAGCAGAAGGAAGGGCATGAATCGATGAAATTGAAAAGTGTTCAACAAGTCTACGATATGATAACCTAAATTGGTTGCCATCAAGCGGCGAAAATTTTGTGTCAACGGGAACGCAGAACTCTAAAAAGAAAACGAATACACTGAGAAAAACAAATTATTTAAACAAAAACACACAACGAAACGAATGTAGACATATAACTTCCTTTCCTTTTCCTTTTTTTTTTTTTGGTTACTCAAACGGGGCGTTCATATGTTTCAACGATATTTAAGGGCGTGTCGCACGCCCAGCAACAACTGACAAACTTGAGGCAGCAACAAATTTTTATAAACAGCAAAGCAGCAAAGTACTTTGAACAAGAAAAGAAAAAGAAAGGCGAAAAGCAACTGCAACAGCAACAGCAACTGCAACTGCAACAGCAACAGCAACAGCAACAGCAACAACTCTTGTGCAACTGTAATTGTAATCTTTCATGCGAAGAAACCTGCGCTTGAATTGGAGGGCCCTGGCGCTGCTGGGCGCCCTCCTTTTATCGATTGAGACCCGGGCGGGTCTGTCGTTTGCCGTGACGACAATGTCGAACCAAGACACACATAGTACGCAAACAAACAGTAGTAATGCAAACAATAACAACAATAACAATAGCAATAACAATAATCAATTTAATAGTAATAGTTCCATGCAAAGTGATCATAGTCATAGTAGTCCTCTATTCCTGCTGAGGAGTGAATATAGTTTAGATCAAAATCAAAGTATTAGCGCTGAATTTAATATGCGAACATTAAACAACACAAATCAATCAACTGCCATAAACACCACCACCACAGCAACACCCAACGGCAGCAGCAGCAGCAGGAGCATCACAACAGAAGCAACAGTTGCTGATGCAGATCGATTGGGATTCATTTTCTCATCTGCGCCGCATGAACATTTGGCCATTCTCTCACGCACCGAGCGCAGCATACGACATCAGCATCAGCATCTGCATCACCAGCAACTGCAACAGCGACAGCAGCAGCAGCAGCAGCAGCAGCAGACTGCGGCCAGCAACAGTAACAGCAATTTCATTGGTTCGAAATCGAAAAGACTGAATAACTCTAGAAATAATCTACACATACATAGTAGCAATAGCAACAACAGCAACAGCAACAGCAACAGCAACATATTCAACAATAATCCCAGCAATTTGGATCGTAACGAACGCTCCACAATTTCCCATTTGGCGGGACCATCTCGCAAAATACAGTTATATATGAAGAATCGTATACTGCAAATACTGCCAGATGGCACCGTCAATGGCACGCAGGACGAGCAGAGTGAATACAGTGAGTACATTTTTCAATAATATGCACTATTTATAAGGTAGAAACGGAACACGCATCGACATGACTTAGATTGATTCCGCCGGTCGAGCATGGCGAGCGATCTACCCAAGCTAGATCAAGCTTGCTCAATCAGCTCTGGTGGGAAATTTATTGATATACATAAGTATGTATGTATGGGAATAAAAATAAATATTATATATATATATAGAATTGAAAACTTTTAAATAAATTCAAATAAATTCTGTTTCTAGTTCTAGTCTATTTTCAAGTTCTATTTTTTAAATAAAATATTATTATTATTTTTTTTTTTTCATTCACAAAAGTCATTTAATTTTTCAATATTTGCAATCTGACAAAAGCCATTTAATTGTTAAAAAAAATCATAAAAATAAATATATAGCGGAAATATTTGTAGTTGAATGAAAAACATTTATATACATATTTTTTTATTCCTTCTTTTAATGAACAAAAAAGAATCAAAGACGTAGCCCAAAGCTGTATACAGTTTTTATATTACTTAAATGTTCAAAGTAGATTAAATTTTATTTATTGTTAAAGAAATAATATGCGATTCAAAAACATATACGTATATAAGTATATAGTATGTTTATATAATTTCTACGTTTTCTTCGTCAAACTGTTTAGGCATTGTGAAATAGAAAAAGCAACTAAAAACGTTTCGAGTTGCATTTGTTTAATGTCAGAGATTGTAACTTTGACCTTATGTTTGTAACAATAAAGTGTCCAAAGTAAACTTCAAAGTCGCCCAAAGACGCCCCATTGTTTAAGTTTTCTTTCCACACAAACTTGCCCCAAAATCTTGTTTAGCATTTTTTCATCGACATAAACAAGCAAATAAACTTATGCGTATATGAAATATCAGCAAAGCAATATGTAGTATATATATGTATATGTTTATATATGCATGTTATGTTTCTTTATACATACTCATATATGTATATATATATATTTAGATCTTTTGGCACGCCCACTCAGGCCGCGTCCACAAGTTGAAAGTTCTCATAAAAAAAAGATGTGTGTTTGTTTCAAAAGTTTTTCTAGGGCGTAACGGGATGGGGCGGAGCTAGTGGGGCGTTGCGTTTGGCCAAGAAAATATGTACGAGTGAAAAAAAAGTGAGAAAAATGTTAGAAATATATTTGTAGCGTAGCCTGTTTATGTTGAGCATCATTAAGTCAGACACTTGATTTGGCAATATGCTGCCGGCCGCTGCTGCTCGGGGCGCCCAGGAGGGGCATCTATTGTATTATTTGCCATATAAATTGATGTTGTGCGTGCGAGTGTGTGCGTGTGAGTGAGTTAAGGCTGAATTGCTTGGCATAAATCTTGTTTTAATGTACTGAACGACCTGATTAGCTACCGCTGCTGCCGCTGCTGCCGCTGCTGGTGCTGCTGATGCTGCTCATGAGTCAGCCAACTCATCAGCTGGGCATTTGCATAACTTGGCAGGCAGTCGGTTAAGCCAATCGCAACAAGTTGTCCAAATTAATTTACAGCTTCATTTTTATACAGTTTTTCCCTCTTCTTCATCCTCTTTATCATTTCTTTCTATAGCTTTTTGCTGCGGCAATTTGCAAGGCAGATAACAAAAGCAGCCGAAAAACTTGTTGAGCGCGCGGCCGGTTTTGCGCGCGATTTTAATCGCGCGCAGGCATCGCGTCATTGAGACATCAGCGCCGCGATGCTGCATAGATAGTGCATATGAGTGCTACGCGCTGTGGTTGTTGTACATAGATTGATGAAGTTTACGTTGTTGTTGCCGCTGCCTGCAGCACGGGTGTTAATTTGATTTCGTGCGCCTGCCTCATGCGATAATGCGCAGCTGTTAAGATCTGGCCCAAAAACTGTGTCGATTTCGGTTGTTTTTCTCTGGTTAAAAGGTGTCTGAAAAAGATTTTCATAGCAATTGCACAATGCTAAGCACTCCAGCACTTTCACAGAGCAGTGCTTACTTTATTGCTCATAGCTGTTGAGTTTTTTATGAGTTTTCAAACAGAAATCACGCACTTGCCAAGCTCTTAGCTTCTGTCTAGAGCTAGTTTATCAGCAATCATAACTGTTCTGCCGCGTTGATAAAGAAATGACATAGGTGACTAGCCAAAAAAAAAAAAAAAAAAAAGAAGCGTTTAGAAAGTTTGCCGAAACTTGCGCAAATTAATGCTGTCTTAGAGACGAGAAAATTGCTGGGCATTTCCACGCATTTTCCGACAGTTCAACAAGCTGTTGACCTCCAAAAGTCAGACAATGCAGCAAGCTGAAATGTTTCAGTCGGAAGTGCTCGACTGCCAGATACCCCACGTGGTGAGTTTTTCAAAAGCTCTTTGTTCGCTGAATATGTTTTAAAATGTCCATAAATTACATTTTATGTCTCTAGCTCTAATACTTGTCTAGCTGTGCTCAAAGAACCAAGCTAAAATTTGATTGATATTTATTTATTTATTTATTTATTTATTGCTTTATTTCCATAATATTATATTAGCTTAGAGCTAGCTTATTGTTTTATTTACAGAGTTTAGACTAAATTTATGTCTGATCAGCTGAGATATTTTATTTACATGTTTAGAAATAAGTTGTTAATAAATTTAGAATATAAAGGAAAACGGAGGAAAACAAAAAAAAAACTTTAAATGCAACTTAGGTACTATCTTAAAACTACAAAAGAGGGCACTTAAGGCATTAACTATATATAAATAGTTAGGAAAAAGGCCCTATTAGCTCAACACCTGAGCTATCTAATTTGATTGATATTCGAAGATTCGAAGAGAGATAAAAGATGATCAACTTTTTCTCTTTATATTTATATGAAATGATCAGATCCTTTTAGCTATTTTGCATGGTTAGGGTATATAAATGGAACTTGAGTTGAAATTTGCTTCAGCAGCTAACGGACCACAGACCGGATCCTTGAGGTTGACCTCAAACCCTTCCAGTTGCTTCGGCTGCTGCTGTTGCTGCTGTTGCTGTTGCTGGGGGCGTGCATATTTCCATAATGATATATGAGTGTAGCTGGTTACCTGACGGTTTTAGCCGCCAAGTCTGGGTCTGTGGGCAATTATGCGACTGATTTAGTGCGTGGTGCGTGGTGCAAGGTGTGAAGTTAACTGAAGTGGTTGACGTTGAGGCCGACTCTGTTTTCTTTTCGGGTAGATGCTAAAAGCTTCCGACAGATTTTTTGATAACTTAATTTACGGCACGTCTTCAGCGCGCTGATGAAATAAGTTGTTGCATCGGCTTCGAGCAGCCAAGCAGCCAAGCAGCGAGCAGCGGGCAGCGAGTTACTTTCACTGTCACTCGCCTTATGGCCGGCGTGTTAATTGCTTTTAGTAAATACTATAGGCCTCTTTATGCAGCATATACATATGTATGTACATATGCATTTTATTTTCTCGTGCCAGATCAACAAACTGTCAGATCAGAGATCCATAAATGTCCAAGAATGGGCGCAACAAATGATTGCTTTGTTCCCGAGACGATTATAGGTTTATTTTATTTATTTTTATGACCCATGAATAGAACACATAAAGCATATAAGTTATTGCTGGCTAGCTGAGAGCTTTCCCAAAAGCAGCTGGACTTCCAAATACCTAAACATTTTACTTCAAACAAATTGCATGAACTGCGTAAGTCCCCCGGCCCAAGGCATTGGCATGATTAATACTGTAATCATTCGCTTAAGGGCTATTCACAGAGAATTTCAACACACACAGACAGACACCAGGCTGAAGAAGTCGGCGTAGCGTGTCCAAAGGGCCAAAGCTATTATATCATTTTCAGCACATAATACAATAAATTAATTTTTACAAAAGACTCACGAGCTGCTGAGCATACAAATCTGTTGAGATACAAATCTAGATGTATCTAGATACATCTTTATAAATTAGGCAACGACCCGGAATGAGCTATTTCTTTTGGATACTTCAGCGAGGTATTATATCATGCTCAAAACGGTTGAGCATTTCGAATTTCCACATCTGCAGCTATACGTATCTAGATACATTTGTATCTACAGTCTGTACACCTTAAAGAACTTTGGGATTTTATTTATATTACTTTGCGCCATGTGTGTAATAAACACATTTTTAGACACGTCTTTTCCACCTGATATATGTATGTATATCTAGATATATTTAAGAGATATGGGTCAAGATGAAATCGGTAAGCTATTAAAATATTTTTATTGCACACTAAATATGTTAAAAACGATAGTTAAATATCTCTGAGATACATTTGTATCTTAAGACGCATATATCTTAAACGGCACTTAATATCACAATCTGTTTAAGTTCACATAAATTAAGCAGAAACTTTTGCTAGACATTTTTGTTGTTATATAATTTGTTTCTTTGCAACACACTTGAGGCAGCTACGTCACAAGATCTCGATAGATATGTTAAGTATTTGGATAGTTTCTCTTTCTTTCCACAGCATTTTCGATAGTCTAATGAGCTGACTGCCACTGTCTGGTTACGTGGGTGGCTCAATAGCTCGTTGGATCGGTGCGGATCGGTGCTGATGCTGCAGCACTTGATGTGAAATTGTCAGCGAGTTGGCTCATCAGATCGTTGTCACTCCTTCTCTCTGCCCCCTCTCCCTGTCTCTTTCGCTGTATGTGTTTAGCAGTGATTTATGTGGCGTACGTACCAGCATGAAAATGCTGAGAAAGTGTTTTGTTTTAGATAAGATTATGTACCGCATATACAGTCTATTTGGCTGAAACTAAAGCGGACAACGCAATATGTCACATGGATTTATATAGTTGGCGTTGGCGTTGGCGTCTCTGTTGCTTTGCAAAAGTTTTCCGGCTGCCAGGTGCTGCTATTTTTAGTACAAATGGCAATGAACTGTAGTTGCTCAAGTGCCCAACGCTCGGCGATTATATAAAAGGTCTAGGCCATTGAGCCTATGGGTAATGGCCGAATCATGCCATCACCCGCAATTGTGGTAGCTGCTGGTCTGATTTTATGGCCAAATAATTGACTTTTTGCTTTAAATTCAAATTCCAAAAACCAAACTCAAATGAGAGGCGACATCGACAAGAATGTTAAATTATGCGTAAAGTTCGTTAAAAATTGGTAAGCCTACCAGGTTGCTGCGTAATATTTATGAAGCTGCCCAGCCTATATAAATTATCATGATTAATGATATTTTGCACGCAGTTTGTTGCCAAGCTGCTGGCTGCTGGCTGCTTTCTGAGTGCCCGTTGCTGCTGCTGTTGCTCTTGCTGTTGCTCTTGTAGTTGCCGTTGTTTTACAAGCATTTTTACGAGCAATTCATTTTCACTCGCCAACCAAAGAAAAAAGATAAAAAATAAAAAAAAAACCAGCAGCCAGTCACATATTGACCGCTGACCGGTGGCAAAAACATTGACACAGAAACAGAAAACTACAAGAAAAGCGAACGCCGAAACAGATATTGAAAATTTATTGTTTAAACATTCAAAGTATTTAACAACATGCTAAATAAAAGCTTTGCGAAGGCTGATTGGCCCATGCGGCGTATGCGTAATCTTTAATCTGAATGCACTTGCCGCAGTCTCAAGAGATCATTATAGCTACAGATAACAGCTGAGGGCACTCAAGCTAGTAAGATTTGTTATTCGTTTTATTTTTAAGATAGAAGAAGCTACGAGAGATATATGTACATATATATATATATATATATATATATATATATATATATATATATATATATATATATATATATATATATATATATATATATTTATAATAGAATAAGTAAATAGGTAAACTTATTCAAAATTTAAAAAATTACAGATATGTATATAAATATATATAATGTTTATATATATTTTATTACTATATTTAATATATTGCTTATTTTTGATGAAAATATCGTACAAAATGATCCAATAAACAAATACTCGATGCTTATCTACAAGCCATCCAAAGTTCGTTGTGCCCAGCAATGTGAGTAACTGAGAGAGAGGGAGAATGAGAAAGAGAGGTTTACTTTGTACTACTCTTTTTTGCTTTAAAAATTTATGATAGCTCAGCGATTGCCAATTAGAGTGCAATTAATTTATAATCCCCGGACTCACACAAGTCGCGCGCCCCATTTACTGAATCGTTTGACACGGTTTCGCTCTACAATGTTGTGAGTGGGGCAACATGAACGATAATGCGATTGCACTGGGCTGACCACGCCCCGCCCGGCCCCTAGCTGATATGGTATTTATGATAGCGCAGGTGCATGCGCATTTGTATACGTACATACATATATCATATGTGGGGAAATACTAGGCGCCAGCGCATGAAATGATATTTCTGTGGGGCTTTGGCTTAATGTATTGGGCAATGAGTCATAAATAATCAGTCATAAGTCGAATGGCTCAGCAGCTGACCAATATATGTACATATGTATGCTTGTGCGCTTCGATAGCGATAACAATAACGCGTGCGATAAGTATCGATGAGCCATATTAGTGCGCCTATTGATTCATTTTGGCATTTTAGCGACGGGCCACTCCGCGGCAATCGCAATGCAAATTAATCACATAATTTGCACGAGTTTCAAAACACGTTGCACTCGAGCTATCCGATTGCCGGACAGCGGCAATAAAGCGTCTACAACATTTGCGCACTGGATTAATAAATTGATCCAGTTTTCGAGAGGCTTGTAGGTGGCCATGTTTTCTGGACTGTTTAACCACTTGTTGCTCTCTGATGTTGGCCGATGCTCGTGCTCGGATTTCCAGACAGCCCCAGCCTCAGCCCCAGCCGCAGCTCCAGCCACACACAGAGACCGCTCTCATTCGCCCGCACTCTGGCTAACCCAAATTTTTCCCCCGAGTTTCGGGTTTTTCTCTTATTTTGGACGCGTGTCTCGGCCAGCGAAGATTTACGACTCGTATGACCATGAACGTGCTGGTATGGGGTGTACGTATATTCAAAATTGTGCCCAACCAACCCAATCGCATGGTAACAACAAAAATTATCGCCTTGGTATGCCAACCAAAATGAAACGAAACGAAAACTGAGAGAAAAAAATAAAGTAAATGGTGTGTGTAAGTACATGTGGATGTGTGTGTATGTGTGTGTGCGCATAGAAAGTGTTTGCTCAGTGTATTGGAAAGAGATTAGAAAGGTGTAGGGAGCTGGGTTATACGACTCTGCGGTTTGTGTTTGGGTGGGTCGTGAGCACCCCAAGGCAGACTCAGCTTGCATTCAGCTTCCGGGACTGAGTCGACCTTTTACTTAAAGCTTTTTTTTTATGTGCGAGATGAGCCAATTAGAGAACTTGCTAATAATATATGTATATTATATTGTATACTATGCTCTGTTCTTCTGGCACTTTAAGATGTCTAGACTCTCGACACTTCCTAAACATTTCTCCATGCGTAACCCACACAGAGACTCTGGGACAAGGACTTTGGCGTGACGGTCGCCTATGGGAAATAGTTGCATACATATCTCTCGTATTTCTAGCTGGTCGAAACAATTTATTAGCGACAATTCGCCGGCTTGTAAATGATATATTAATGACTGTTTCACGACAACAACAACAACACTTGTTGCATGCCGCACACGCGCACAAAATAACAAATTTCAATTACAGCGTGTACTTTGAATCCGGTTTTAAAATGAAAGCCGTTGCCGTTGCCATTGGCATCGCCTAGCCACCCAGGCAAGCACAGCAGCTCTCTCGTATACCCACCTGGGCATCTAAAAAAAACGCCTCTTGCCTAGCGCAGCTTACGCATAGATATGTTCGCACTTAATAGCTCAAGTTTACGGCAATCGACAAATTGGCGCGTTTATCTAAAAAGAGATACATTTCTGTTGCTCAGAGAAGAGAAGACGAATAGGGTATATCGATTTGAAGGTATATGTATGTAACAAAGGCTTGAAGAGCCTTATCGAACCAGGTTTGGCTGGCAATGTTGATAACAGCTCTCTGGTGACTTGATTATTCAATGTGCTTAAAGAACTATGAGAGAGCTAAAGACATCTTCCGCTTACTGAATCGATCGATATCGATATCAATCTATATCATTGGCTAAAGTGTTGCCGTATATATGCTAGT
The DNA here is from genome assembly GCA_035047565.1 of Drosophila mulleri. Taxonomy (NCBI): domain Eukaryota; kingdom Metazoa; phylum Arthropoda; class Insecta; order Diptera; family Drosophilidae; genus Drosophila; species Drosophila mulleri. The sequence continues at coordinate 4,337,224 of JAWNPK010000168.1, forward strand.
CGATCACTCCCCACTCCAGCACTCCTACTAGTTTTCAGTGATGTTTGAGGCATTGCGTATTTGTCATGCATGAGGCGTAGGACACGGGCGGCTCTTAATATGCGTCGCACCACATGCCGCGGGCAATAAACAACGCTCGAGGCTCGTTGGCTGCGGCAAACCCGCTCCACATACGCTACTGCTGGAAGCGGGTTAAGTGCGTGCAATTTGCGTTGATAAAATGAAGAAAAGCAACAGCGTTTACAGAGCGGGGGTCTTGGCTTAAAATTAACTGAGGCGGCTAAATGACTTCCGCTGGAAAAGTGAAAAGTCGCGCAATCGACAAAATGTTCAAGCGTTCGCCTAATGGCTTGCCTTTGGGCTCTTGGCGCTGTTGGTTGTATCTTGCAGATACATTTGTATGTATCTTACAAGTAGGAAGTGTACCCAATTGAGGTGATGACACACACTGTGTGTCGCTTGCCCGTGTGTGTGTCAGTGTTAGTGTTAGTGTGTGAGTGTGTGTGTGTGTCTGTATACAACAACAAAATTCTAATGGCATGCGTGCCACGAGACGCGACGCGCCGTACGTCTGGCACCGTCACCAGCAACAGCAACAGCAACAGCAACAGCACCGGCATCGACTATATAGTATGTGTAGCTATACTATAGCCATACTATCTCGTCTACCGTCGGCTAGGCCATTGACTCTCGCTCGTTCGCTCGCTCGCTCGCTCGCTTTTATTTAAACTAATTGACGCCCGCCGCTTAACGCAAACCATATGCAAGGTGTGCGGGTTCGGCAGCCCAGAGGTGCAATTGGAAAAGTGTCAATTGCTACGAGCTAGCAACTGGATCTAGATGGTGCAGGAGGAGGAGGAACAGCAGCAGGAAGGGTGCAACTCTCCACTCTGCAATTGATGCGCGTCAAAATGAACAATGAGTTTCAATTAGTTCGCACGTTGAGTTCTTGCAATGGCCATTTGTGATATGCCATGCAATGAGGAAGTCTGAATGGTTTGCTGATTGAGCTGAACGGGTTACCCGCAACAACAACAGCAACAAGCCGAAGGGAAGCCGGGTTGTGGGTGCTTGAACTTGCAACGGCATATTTTCGTAATGCGTGTGTGTGTAGGTGTGCGTCTGGTTAAATACAGCACAATATTTGCATGAACTTGAGAGCTATTCATAGCCAAAGGAATTTCCTGAAAAATTCACAAAGTAAATTGCTCAAAAATCAAAGAAAGTTTTCCATGTATATTTTCAGTTTTCAGCCATCTATCAATCTATCAAATTTATCAATCAATTAAGTCAGCCCAACTGTTTGAAGTTGTTTAAAGAAAGTAAACATTGTCTATTATAGAAACAAACAAATCTTTAACTCTTAGTATATAACTGTATGCACAGATGTATAGTCTGATAAAATCTCCAGAGAATTCCGACTTCAATTCAAATTCAAGACGCTGACTTATCTCAGAGGTAAACGAATATATATTTTGTACTGCCTGAACTCATTGCAAATGCGAATTTGAGCGAAATTAGTTTTGTTAATATGCATGCCACATGCTGTGAGAGGCTCGGCAGACCCCGTAAAGTATATACATATGTATGTATTCCCCATCTATAGCATAAATCTTAAGTTTGGCAAATAAAGCTAAGTGGACTATGACCGAGACTTTGTCAATTGTTTCATACTCTCCCTCTCATAGCACTGATTCGTTTTATGGCCAATAAGTCTTCTCAATGTCAGTGTTAAAAATAAATGTTGGAGCTTAAAATTATTTATATATTTATATTATTTTTTTATTTATTTTTTTTGTCATGAAAAATTAAATTATTTCGTTCACATTTCTGGAGTTTTACGAGTATTATTATTTTCTTTTCTTTTTTTTTTTTTTTTTTAATTCAATGTTTCATTGTAATTTGCAAACGAGTCTTCCGCATTGCCAAAATACCGCATTTAATTAGCGTTTATACGTACACCATTTATAAATCGGCCATTAATTAGCACGCTTTATGAGCTGGCTAAAAGTGAGACTTTTTCTTCAAATGCCTACCGGCTAATTTCAGCACAAATCTAACTCAAAGGCTTTATGGGCCGCAAGGCACTCTGCAGCCACATGAAGTCGTCCATTCAGATCAAACACTTTCGCCAGACAGCGCCAAATGCTTCCGCGGCAGCTATGCATTTTATGAGCTAACAAGATGACTTACCCCAGCACGGGCTGCACTTGATTACAGCGTGCAACGTGCAACGCGCAACGCGCAACGAGCACAACTTGTTTGTTTTCAATATCATCTTTTTAGTGTGGTCAGCCGCTGGGCCTAATAGTCCAGCAGATGGACGGACGGACCCGTCCACCGGCTACGGCTACGGCTATAGCTGTGGCTGTGGCTGTGGCTATGGCCATGCTATGGTTTTTAACGAGCTCGCTAATTTGCCAAACACCAAATGCGGTTTCCTCTTTATTATTATTTACACGGACCAAACACACATCGACTGCCAGTCAAGTGCGCTGTGTGTAGGCGAGCGAGCTGCGCTTCTTGGCTCGGTCGTCTAGTCAGAAGTCAGCAATCAGCTAGCAGCTAACAGCTAACAGCGAACAGCGAACAGCAGCCAATGGCCAGTTAAAAGATGGTTTAATTGAAGAGCACATAAAATGCTCTGTGAATCGATTTTTATGACCAGCTTGTTGCAGCAATTGCATAATGAGGCTCTTGATGAGCCCCGAACAAAAACCACTGACCCACTAAGCAGGACGCGGGAACAGTTCTGGCGAATGCCAAATACCCTTGCATGGAACAGCAATGAAAGCTGATTAAAGATATAATAAGAGTAGAGAAGAGTAGAGTAGAGTAGAGTATATATAGAGTAAAACTAGTTCAGCCTATCTAGATCTTTCTCTTTCTTTGCGCTATATTTGACATGCATAAGTATAAACAAATATTCATATAAAGCCAATAAAGTCAATCATCAACATCATCCATATACCCTAATTACTTTACAAGTGAGTCAAGTCAACAAACTTTCAAAATGCTGCCCAGCTGCTGGCAAGCGGAAAATCAAGTGGACCGCCCACCCACGTGGACTGAGGACAATCAATTTAAAAACCAAAGTACCAAAAAGAAAAAAAATAAAAAGAAGAAAAACGTCCAATTTGGTCGCATCAAATTGCGGAGCCCTGAGCCCTGAGTCAGCTTCTGTCCTTAGCTCTCCCGCTGTGCGACAATTGAAAGTGGGCCCCGGAGCCATACAACTTGTTAACTTGTACTTGCTGTTTGGCTTTCTTCTCTCTTTATTTACTTTTTTTTTTTTTTTTTTTTTTGTGTTGCCCGCAATTTTGCAACTTGTTTCGATTACTTCATTTGGCCGTTCGTGCCACACAGTTCTCGCTGAAGCGTGTGACCCACTTTGGGTCGCGTAAAGGCCACAATTTGTTATGGTACAAAAGAAATAATATAGTTTTTACAAATATTATACAAGTATATACTTATGCATGTATGTATGTATGTATATGTGTGTGTGTGCATACAAATAGAGGCACGCTGAAGTCGTGCCCAACTAATTGACCACAGAGTGCGCACTGATATCGCATATCATTCGCTGGCATTGTGAACGCGAGCATTTAAATAAGCTACTAGCTGCTGGCCGTGCATTGTGCTAGCCATAATATTTATGGCCGGGCCATAAGAGCGGCCTCCGCTCGGACAGATTGTTGACAAATGTCAGGGGAGTTCGCATTGTCCGTACCCAAAATGAAAAAAAGAGATCTTGGCGTGCCATGCTAATTGCCATTGCAACAGATCTCTGACAGCTCTCCTGACACTCGCTTCGACTACTGCAGACGCCCACACAGCCAGCGCTCAGACGACGCCGTGATCTATGGCTGCTGCGAAAGACTCAGCACGTTTACACGTCACACTATCGAAATTCCAAATATATCCATAAATTATTTATTTTTAAGCCCCGTGCTCCTATTTATCGTGCCGCGAGAATGCCTAATATCATTATGCAAACATTTTATAGTCTTCACATGCAAGCGTAAAGCCCTTATCTGCATGAGACTGCAATGCTAGCATTTGATAAAGCGGCATTCATATTATACAGTATATTAGTCTGTATACATAGATTCTGACAACAATGTTTGTAACTCTACTATAAATATTTAATTTTTCTACTAAGAATTTTATATTTCACTTGAATCTGTTTTCATTTTATTTCATTTGACATACAAAATTAGCTATTATATTTAACATTGAATGTTTCTTTCTTATTCTTCAGTCATAAAATTAATTTTATATTTATTTATTTTATTTATTTATTTCCTCACATCAATTTACTCAGAATTTACCTTAATCAACACCAATTCAGTCTCTAAAACTAACCTTACCAGAACTAATGCAACTCATATGGTTTATGGGCAGATTGATTGATTCTTCCCATTCCCATCTCATTCCCTTCACTTCTCTGGCTCAGTCCAAGTCAGCTTCTGCAACTAAGCTGCAACACTCTCGCTAAGCAACTCACTAATCGTAGCCATCAACGTCACTTGACAGTGGCACGCAGCAGTATGCACACCCGCATGGCAGCAGCTAGAGATTGCTAAGGGCTTATCACGTAACCCGTAAGAGTAAGAGTAAGAACTCAACTCGAGCCATTTCCAGGGCACACGTTGTATTTTATTTTTAAATGAGGCGCGTGGGTGTTCTTCGGAAGTGCCAGCTGCTGGATTGTCTTCTCTCGTGTAGTATTCTGTTCGGTTGAACATCTAAAGTGATGTACTTAGAGTCGCGCCTCAATTATACGCCATTAAAGTATTAACGGCACTCGACTCATGCTGCACAGTGGTCGCACAGCAGCAGGAGGAGTGGCAGGAGTAGCGGCAGCTGGCGACACGACACTTGAGCTTCCCATCTAGCTGGCTGGCCATAATCGATCGAGTGAGCAGACATATTTGTAGCATTCCCAGATATGTTGAGGATTTGCGCTTAAATAGTCGCTGAAAACAGAGCATCAATCAGCCGGGGTCGGGCTGGGTTCTACCTATACGCTCTTTTAATTGCTTTGAAATGCTCTCGCGACAAGCTGACAAGCTGAGCAGCCTGCCGATACTGATCTACCATGAAATGTGGCTCAAACGCTGCCTAACGGTGCTTTGATTACATTCAGTTCAATGCGATTCAATGAGCTGATGTCGCTCCCTACCTGCCAGCCTCCACTGCCACCCTAGCTGCGCTTTATAGGCCCGCTTTCAGTTTGATTTTGTTTTGATTGCGTCTCTGAGCGCCTGGCTACCAGTTTTTCCAGCGGCGCCTGTTGAACCTGTTGATTTGCCTATCAGCACTTGTTGTTGTTGTTGTTGCTGCTGCTGCTGTTGCTGTTGTTTTTCGGCTGGCTTTCCATGGCATTGCCACACAGTTGGCAAAGAAATCAATGCCTATCTGCGGCATTACATCAGGCAGAGCCAATCGATATTTACATTTATCTCGCTTACCCTTTCGCTCTCTCCTTCGCTCTGTCGCTCTGTCGCTCGAACTCGATTTTGATTTGGCAGATTGATTTGTATCTTGACCAGGCTAATGAAGACAAATGTCTGCATGCATAGTCTGGGCGGTCTCTGGGCTGTTTGCAGCTTAATTGATATGTAGCCACGAAATTAATTCCATTAATTGAACATTTTCTTCGCTGGCTAAATCAATGCACAAACGGGCAGCAGCGCTTTCTTTTGGCCCGGCTTGTTTACGGTTTTCGGCTGTTTATTTTGGTTGCCACGCTTTAGGCCAATATATAGCCGGCCAGTAGCTGTCTTCCATTCGACAGCCACAAGAAGTTTGTACGATTCACATTGGATTTCAATTTGTTGCCTCCCATTTGACGCACGCGGCGTATACGTAATTTTATATATTTTTTTTCCTGAGGCATTTGCGTCATTGAGTGAGTGCCGTCGGTTGACAGCTTATATAAAATGAAAAACAGTTACATTTTTCAAGGCATCATATCTCTTTAGTCCAATAAAAATAGCCAGCCCGTCTTTCTCATAATTACTTAAGGTATTAGATTATTATTAAAAATGAAATGAAATTTTAAAATATTTAAAGTATTTCTATACAAATTCCAAATGGCCTCTAAACGGTCTCTTAATCAGTTAATTGCTTAATTATTGGCTTTGAAAAACATCTTAATGATCTACTTAAATAAGTCCAAATGGAACTTTACAAAAAATGTGAATGTAGACCCATATCTCAGCTTCCAAAAATATTGTAATTATTAAAATTAGCATTTTGCCTCGACTGCCTGAGGTTTCTTTCACTTTTTAGTTACGCTTTTGGTTATAGTTTTGTAAATATTTTATTTAGATGCAGCGGCAAAAGAAACCTTTTTAGGGGCTACTACATTGGAGCTGGAGTTGTCTTTATCTCAGATAGATTTCGAGTCCTATTTAAGTCGTATTTTTCTCTATGGCGGAAGAGTTCTCCATTGAGAATATGCAGTTGTATATATATTTTCTTTTATCATAAATATTTGCAAGATGCGCTACAGTTTCCGACCTGGTCGAGGATGCGTAATGCCATGACTTTCAGCTAAGCTCATATATCAGCGTAATATATTATTATTTTTGCGCAAAAAGCAGCAGGGAATCGGCATGAGAACTGACCGTTATCTGCTGTGGCAGCTCATGTGATCTCTGGATCACGCTGAACACAAATCAAGAAGAAAACGGACCGAGGAGCTATGTGGGCTGCCACATGCTAATAGAAAAGCACTTCGGAAATCGCGCTACATTTGAGGTGTGAATAAAAAAAACACAAATTGAAAAGAAGGGAGGGGATGGGGAAGCGGATGTTAAAAGGGGAAGGCCACAAAGCTAACAAGAAGAAGAAGGCGACGAGGGCTAAGGCCGTTTGCAGCTGCCGAACAAGAAATTGCAATTTAAATGCGATAAATTAAATGGGATGGAATCGGGAATTGCGATTTGGGGCATAAATAATGCGAGCTTGGAGCCAAATTGACGCGGCGTGCAAATGAAATGAAAATTGAAACGCGAGCCAGGCCAAGTGATAAATCTTTCTATTAGCCAAAGTGAGCACGTAGAGCAGCAGCTAGATACTGCAACAACTGCAGCTTTGTTAGCGCCGCCGCCAACGCGACTGCAGCTTGGCGATTTTAATCGCGCTGTTGCTGCCGCCGCCGCCGCCAGACTCGACTGCATAATTTATAAAATCCATTTTAATCAGCGCGCGCGCTGAGCAAAAAATTACTTTGTCTGCATTTAAATGGCACAATAAGAAAAGAAACAAGAAGTAAAGGACAAGGAAAACTCTATAAAACAGGGCCATAAGCTGAACTTGGCCCAGCGGCAGGTGTCTGGGCTACTCGTTCTGGGCAACTACGTGCCGTAGGTGTGTTAATTCGAGCTGATTGCGTAGCGCATCGGAGCCGCCGCTTTGCTCATTGAGTTGTCAGTGGGCTTGTCTCCGCCTTGCCAACTGCCCCATGATAAATGGCCCACAATTATGTCGGCTGCGTCTATATCTGCAGCCATCGATGTTCTGCTTCTCTTTGCTCTTGCTATTGCTCTTGCTTTTGCTTTTGCTCTTGTTGTTGCTTGGTTCAAAGGCAGCACTGCCGGCAAACATAAGCTAAAAAATTACAAAAAAGAAGATAAAATACAATAAATACAAAAAATATAGCAACAACAACGAAAGCTATGCTAATTGAATAAACACGCCGAAATGCGCGAGAAAGCAGCGCCTAGAAATCTATTGCATCTAAAGTTAGTCACTTTTGCATGTATGTGTGTGTGTGTGTGTGTGTGTGTATGTATGCGTGCACGTGTGTGTATGTGCGCGTAGTTATGCTCTACACAAATTGGCACAAGTGGTAAAACAATTCTCAAGCTCGCACACTGAACAAACATAATAAACGCACTTATTTGCCGCGTTTTTAAACGCGCGCGTTTTTGTTTATTCGTAAATCCATTTTGGTAAATAATTATTATTGTTTAAAGAGTATGCTTAATTAAGATTAATAAATAAATTCTTTACATTTTTAAAGTCTTTTTGTAAAGTATTTAATTATTTTAATAGATTTCACGAATTTTAGGAAAAAAATGTATTTAATTAAAATGGATTTTATTGTTTGCAAATTAATATTAATTTGTATAAATATATATTTAATTGAATCCTACATGGCGTGTTCTTTTTTATGATTATTAATTATTCAGTTTTTCAGTTTTATAATAATCTTATTTCTGTCGATCAGTTTTTCTTAGTTTTCTGGAATGCCTATAAATCTTACTTACATTTAAACGAGGCACTTCTGTGTATAAAGTGACCTCGCCTACTCCTGCGCCTGTTCAATTCATCTGTGGTAATTGAAGAGCAGCATTTATTGATCTTGTCGCTTGTCACCGACTGTGGGTCAGTTTGCCAATCGGCGAAGCAATCAGCAGCAGCAGAGAGTGCAGCAGCAATGCGCATTTGTGTGTTAGGAGTGTTCCTTCAATCAGTGGACTGCAGTGGCCAGCAGTTGGAGTTGTGAGTTATTGCCCTTCTGCCTTACTAACTTAGTGTTTGATTTGCAATCAAGCGACAAATCAGCGCCAAGTGATGGACAATTGCTCTGCCAGCTCGATCATTATGCACAAAAATGTCTGCGCTGTGGCCCGTACACAGGGTCATTAACTGACAAGCAAGGCGCGTTGACTTCTGCGGTCAAATTCATAAATCAGCTGCCCTCCAACTAGGCAAAAAAACACACACACACACACATATACACACTCTCCCTCCCTCTCTCTCTCTCCCACTCTCTCTCTCTCTCTCTCTGTTAGCACATTCAATTGAGCTGGAATGCAGCACCGCTCTTAAGATAGATCGCACTTGCGGATAAATTGATGATACGATGGGGGCAGGCGCAGCTGGCAGACTTCAAGGAACGGAAAGATCCATTGACTAATAGTGTTAGATTCGCGCACGGCGATAAGCGTTTTGTTACCAGTCCAAAACTAGCCCGCCAATTGTCATCAATTATATTGATTAATAGTATTTTTTTTTCGCCAGACCGGCCCCCATTAGTTGCTTTCGGCATCAAGAACTGCGCAGCACTCGCACATACAATTGCCATAAAAAACAAAAACTATATTAAATATATGAATACATGTATATAAAAATATTGCCCAGCTAAATGTGTCAACTCTTATCGGTTATTGGCCCGCGAATTTTTGATAAGAATTCGTTTTAATCGCGAGCTCTGGCAAAGCTCCTGATGTGCCCAATTGAGAATTGGAAATAGTCAGCTGACTTCAGCTTCCGGCTATATTATGTAATTATTTGCCTCTAGGCAGCTCAACAGCTTCAATGGACAGTTTAAGAGTTCAGTAAGGGCTTAACTTTAATGACCAGAAACAGCTAAAACTAGCTAAGCAACTAGCCATTTCCGGTTTAAAGGTTCTGCACTTTAGATTAGATTAACTCGCTTGTTGACGATTTAAGCATGAAAGAAATCAACTTTTTTATTGTGCGCTAGAATCCATTATGAGTATTAAATGTATAATATAAGGTATAAATTATTTAAAAAGCTAAATAATTATATATGTATATACATCAAGCAGAACAACTAGCTGCAGACTAACCTACTAAAATTATAAACAGGCTTGACAAGTAGTTAAAGATTTAAACGGATTGAGATTAAATTTATTGAATTGTGATATAGTCTGCCAAGCAAACAGCTCCTATGATTATATACAAATTATCGGGACTCAACTATATTATATTTTTCTTTAAATAAATATAATTCGAAATTAATTATGACATAAAGAAATTGCTCTAAAGCACAGGCCCTTAGGATACATCAGCTTTGACTGCAGTTATTGTACAAGAATACCCAAGTGTTATAGATGTTACATCAAAGCGTTTGAATATTATGTCTCCTATATTGAAGTTTACATAATGAAGTGTACTTCTTGGGCAACCATCTTACATTTTTTCATAATTATATTCTATAACGCTTAGATTTGATAATTCTTTATTTAGATTTTGTAATTCAAAAATCGCTTGCTTCCGCTGAAACAATACAGATTTTTGGTCTGGCAAATTATTTCAGCTCTATTTCCTATGGAACACATATACATATGTACATAAAAATACATAAAAAATATTCAAGAATGCGCACACTCATGCACACACATTGACTCAGTTTTGGTATAAACAAAAGACCGAACCGGAAGACGGAATACTAAATGTGGCACTCGCAGCCTATGCAGTTGGCTATGGTAATCCACATAATTATCAGCGCAGATACAAAAGTATCTATAAGTTGTACTTAATATAAATGTGCTTTATGATCCGAACTGACTATAGTAGTTCCTACTCGATGGCGTTGTCAACGCAGTTGTGGCTATAGCTGCTGCTGCTCCTCCTCCTGCTGCTGCGCCTCCTCCTGCTACTGCTGTCTCACTCGAGTGCATTTTTATGAGCGCTCATTAAGTTTATGGCTTTTAATTTGTCGGCCTTTGTGCGTGCTGCATTGATAAGCGACCATCTCAATACAAAATCTCAGTCTCGATCACACACACACACACACACACACAGACACACACGTGCACTGCACTCAAGTGCTTGCAGCTTGTTAGCTAGACACATAGAAAATGATTGATATTTGTTTTCGATATTTTGTTGCACATTTTTTGTTGCGGCAGTCGCTGCGATTTTTGTATGTGGCAAGGGTATCATAGTGTTTGTAATATATAAATTTTTTTCAGACATTTAAGACACGCATTGAGGCCAAAGAAAGCGTGTGAAAAACGATTTTTGATTGCCTTATAAATTAAGTAAGATATGGGTGAGCTAAAATGGCAAATTTTTGTAAGCTAGCTTGTTGAATGAGGACTGAAATATTGAAGTACTAATGATAATCAACTTGAGTGCTTGAAACCTAATTCATCTCGCTAAAACGGACAGAGGACCAAGGAGCGATATTAAATGTGAAGTATTTCTAACAGTAGTGAAAATTCGAGTCTCAAATTGTTTTACTCACCAACTAACTGCAGAGAAAGCTAAAGTGCAATCCATGCCAACTGCAGGGCAATAAACAAAGTCAAACTCTAAATTAATCCAACACTTACCGAGCTCAATTTCTTAGCAAGCGTATAAAATATTCGTTGCAAACGTTTAGAAACTCGAAACTGAGGCTTATCATTTGAATACTAATGCCTATAGACTTCATTTAGTCTACTCTTAAGTACTTTATTTGCCAAGTGCGCACTTGCTCCACTGACCGACTTCGATCACATAATTTAAAGTAATGCAACTGACCAGAGAGTTGAGTTGGGTGCTCCTGCAACTGCTCCTCCTGCTGCTTCACTTGGCGCTCTGTCCATGCAAATCCTTGCCAAAACACGTATCGCACAATCAGCTAATTGGCTGTGCGTTTTGGTGTCGTCGCATTTTGTGGCTTTCATTAGCATTGCGAAACGGGAGCCTCGCCCATAAAGCGCTCTTTAATGGCTCGTACGTGTTGCGGATTTCTGTAATTAATGTGAGCCGCGGTGACCTTAAGAGTGTGTTGTCAGACTGATTAAAAAGTGTTGGGAAACAAGTTGTAAATGCGCGCAAATGAAACGGAAAACGGCGCAAAATACGGCGACAAATAAAGTGAATATCCCAGGAATGTCAAGAGCTCATCGAACGGTATTCTGTTTATTTATTTTATTTTAATTTATTTTATTTAAGTTTTATTTGCATTGCAGTTTTGTTAAGTCATTTTTAATGGGCAATGCTACCAGTTGGGCCCAGTTGTCAGCCTAATTAAAGCGAACATGTGCCAAGATCAATGTCGCTGGCGCCGCGATTTGCCGGGGAGTTCGTGCTGCTCGAGCGTATCTGACAGATACTTTTAGCGAATGCAAAACTTTTGCACAAAACTGCAAAATTAATTTATGCCATATTAATAAATGACTTGTTTTCTGGCTTAATTGCGTTCTTCAAAATAATTCACTGACAAATTGATTGAGAGCGTTGAGAGGAGGGCGGAGGAGTGCGCAACACGCCTCACTCTTTGTGCGAGCGAATTATGCGCGTTTTGCATGCGATTTGTGCGCGACATGCGAATTTTGATGGTTGTCGCTCGTTGCGCCTTGAGACAGATGGCATTGAACTTAGCGGCTCAAACTGAGCTGAAGCTGAGCCACATTTGCGATATCTCAACTTGAGCTCTACATCTTTTGCCTAATCTACATGGCCTTTATGCAGCTCCGCCTCTTTGCTATGCTAATGAGAAAAGGCCCTTTCTTTGGATCTCTCTATTTCTCTCTCTAGCTTTTTTTTTTTTTTTTTTTTTGGTAGCGTAGGACGTGACGGTGTCGTGAGTGGCTCATAACAGTGAAAGAGCTTGAAGAGTGGCTCCAAATAATGTCGACGATTTGCATGCAAATTGCAGCAAAAGTTTGCCTTACTTTAGTCTATTGCCCTGCTTTGCATAAGGAAGTTAGCGCTAACAAGGCCGTTAGGGCCATTCAACTTGGCTATGACGATGCGATGCGAGGGTGGCAGCCGTGGCTGGCAGTCAAAGTGCAAATATGTGACCCAACGCCAGCCAGCCAACGCCCACACATTACTCAAACTCACGCCCAGACGCAGAACTACAATTTAATTCGCAAAAAGGATGCTGCGCTGCCCTTTTAACCGCAGCCTAATGAAGCTGAAGCTGAAGCTGCGACTGCGACTGCGACTCTGGCTGTGGATATGAATGCGGCTCTGACTGTGGCTGCTGCAGATGCTGTGGCCCTAGCTCACAGATACAGCTGCAGCTGGGCTAAATTTAGCAACTGCCGCTGCCTACCACCGCCGCCGCCGCCGCCTACGATAAATCAAAGTTAATCAGATCTAGTTTCGATTGGGTTTTTATGGGCCGGTCATTGGCCACGCCATTTAAATTAGCTGCCGGGTTATTTATCGCATTGTTGCCGCTCGCAGGTTTCGTTCGTTTTAGCGCCAGGATGCCAAACGGACGGACAGACAGCCAGCCACCAGACAGACACTGACAGACGGCTCAGACACAAAGGCCCAGACTCCGCGACTGCGCATGGTAGCCGCTGCCTTGTCTTGTGCTTTTGGCTCAGATCGGAGCAGCGGAACTGCACGCCTGCCAATGGCTAGCCGATAATTACGCATATTTTGTTGCCTGTTTTGATGGCGCTCTTTAGTTTTATTCAATTCGTTTTTGCATACCCTCACCACCGCCAGAGGGCATTATAAACTTGTCAAACAGTGGGCCAAGCCAAGTATTTCGTAGTTGAATGGCAATAAAAGCCAGAGAGCTCGTTAGAATTGGGTAAACAAATCTTGTGGGCTGGATAAAGAAACTAACTTGAATAAAGTTTAGATATTATGAGAGAAATCGTTGCAAGTGTAGAAGATATTGTTAATGAAATTAGAATAAATTAGAACTGTAGTTTCAATACTTCCTTTGATCTATTAATAAAACACGAAAGCATTGTTCAAGCTCACTCCAGCTGCAATGTGCAGAAAGCTTAACTTATATATCCAATACATCTATATATATGTCTACATAAATGTCAATCAAGAGTACGCAACTAAATCAGCTCAAGAGCAATTCCACTTCGGTGTGTTAATGATAAACCGCATCAGAAGAGTGCTTAAAGTTCAATTTCTTATATGCGAGATCGGCCATCGTTGGGTTTTTAGTAGCTGTTAAATGGCCAGCGACACAGTCGGTGGTCTCCAGCATCGATGCTAGGTGCTTGGCTTGTTTTTAACACCCAGGCACGATGGACCGGACCGGATCGGACCGGAGAGCAGACCGAGACGAGACCGCAAGTCAAATGGGTTTCAATTTACACACTTGTCGCCTGCGCCTCGAGCGCCGCTTGCCCACATATTTGCCCGGTGGAGGATTGGCCATGGTCTGGCCAGGCGTTGTCAACGCCTGAACTAAGGCGCTTATTTATTTGCACAGAGTGAAAGAGAAAGAAAGAACGGGGGGGAGAGAGAGAGGGGCGGTGGCTAAAAGAATGTATCGTATCGCAATTATAAATCAGTTTAAGTCGCTTGTGGAGCCCCTGACATTAAGCAATGAAACCTTTGAGCTTTGTTTAGCTTTGTCAAGTGGGTTGGCTGGCTGGCTAACTGTCGCCCCGTCTGTCTGGCTGTCAATCCTGGGGCGGCTTTCCACGCTCCGTGTGGCACCTTTGTTTGCGCAACGCTGCCAGCTGCTGATTGCCAAACATTGGCCAATGTGAATGAATAACTGAATAAATGACTGATTGCCAACAAGTTATCGGTATCTATCAGCTCAGATCTCGGCAGAACTCACACGGATCTCTCTCACACTGAGATACAGATGTATACTCATACATACATATATATGCATAGTCATGTCTGTGTTTGCTAATAACTCAACGGCTAATCAGCGTAGTTGAAGGGGTGGCGGCAGCTGCGGGAGGTACGAGGCGAAGTCTGTAGCAGCTCAGCGTGTAGCCCGCAATTAAACGAGCAGAAATGTATCTTTGTATCTTTTTATCGTGCAACTGCATCAACGTACGTACAAAACAAACAGCACTCCGGCCGCCTAGCCGTAATTGCCAAAGCCCATGCGGAGCTGCGCGGTCCGCCTGCCGCATTAGACAAATCAATTATGCTGTCCCAACTTGCCCGCCCCGCACTTCTTCAGCGCTTCTCTTTCACTTGGGTGCGGCGCAGTCGTGCAGTTGCTGCGCACACGATTGCGCCGAGACTATCTAATGATTGTTGTCACAAGAGCTGTGGGAATCTGACTTCATTTTATTTACACCTCAAGCATTATTTTCCTTTCATTTGTCTTGCAATTTTTGTATACGTCTAATGAGCTTAAGGGGAACACTAGGATTTCTTATATACATATGTTCTAGAGAATTATTACAATCGGCATTATTATTATGGCGTGCTCGAGAAAGTTTGTACTTAGGTATCTCTCCGCTATGTGGCGTGGCTATCAGACGATCTTCGCACGCATAAGTATTGAAGCACATATCAATGACAGAGATTAGAGCAAAGTTAAAGTGACTCGCAAAGTGGCTCGATAGCCGGGTAGATAAGCTGCAAATCGTCTTGAGTTTCGCTCCACTCACTATCAAATCAATGTATGAACAGCTCTGTGCATGGCACTCACACCACATTCAATTCGAAGTGAATATCATAAATGATTGCAGAAGCGATTTGCGCTTAGTCGTCTACGGAGAATGGGGTTATTGACGCATGTTTCAGTGTGTTTGATTTCTGTTTTGCGCTCGGGCTTCTGCCCGCCGGCCGCTATAAATAACAATAGAGGCGCAAAAAGGAAAACTTGCTTAGAAATCGGAACGAAATAGATGCGAGCAGAACTACTTCAGATGGCTAGCCGAGCAATGCGGTTTTTGGCATGTGATTAATGCCTGTCCGTGCTACACAACAGCGAACATTTTTATGGGGTGCAAGAATAATTTTTCCAAAGAAAATATTAATAGAAATGAAAACAATCAAATTGTTGGTATACTTGTGTGTGTGCGTGTGTGTGTGTGCGTGTGCGTGTGTGGCATGCCACACTGCCCAACTGTCTTGACTTTATTTTCTTGCAACAAGTCAATAAACAAAATCCCAAGCAAAACATGGCCAATCGAATAAATGAAAAAAAATTAGAAGAAAGCGCACAAATTTTCATTCATGCTGCAGTTTTTGTTTCACCTCTGCTTCTTTCTTGGATTTTCGCTAAGGTGTCGAGCTGTAATTTGCATAAATCACAATTACCTGTCAATCGATAAACGATCTCAACACGCGCGCCAGGTGTGAACATAACGTGGCCAACAAACAAAATATATGTGCTGTTATGGCCATAACAACAACTGCCAACTGCAATGGCAACAGCAACTGCAACAGCAACTGCAACAACAACAACTACAGCCTGGTGGCAAGTGTTGCCCACGATGCATGACAAACGCTCCATGTTCCACTGGACTCTGGGGGCCTTTGGGCCTGTGGGGCTTTGGCTTTGGCTTTGGCAATGCGCCAGATCGCGTCCATTGTTAAACGTTTTCCAAATGCTCGACTTTTTATTGCGGCTGATTGCACAGTAGGCGAACTGTTGTTGTTGTTGTCGTCGCGTGTCTATGCTGCAAATGTCTACAAATGCTACAAGGTGGTCGCGAGTCGCGACATTAGCTGACAAATGCATTTGACAAGCGCTTAACAAGCAATGAGGCTGCCGGATCAACAATGCATCGTTAAAGGAGTGTTTGCAAATGATGTATTAATTATGATTTATGAATATTTCGTTGAATGAATGATTTGATTAAGGTCATCAAGTTTCTGCTAAGTGGAAGATACAACTCTGGGAAAAAGAATAGTAAGTAGAAGATATAGATAAAGTTGCTCAGATAAATATTAATTTGCTACGCCTGAAAACCCACACTTAATAAGATTCACTTTCTTCAAAGTTGAATTGGTTAACTTAACTTTCTGTCAACAAAAGAAAATCTTATTTATATATGTATACCTTCCTTTA
Organism: Drosophila mulleri; assembly: GCA_035047565.1. Taxonomy (NCBI): domain Eukaryota; kingdom Metazoa; phylum Arthropoda; class Insecta; order Diptera; family Drosophilidae; genus Drosophila; species Drosophila mulleri. Next base: position 4,353,737 of record JAWNPK010000168.1, read on the forward strand.
GCCCTACCTGAACACACCTTTAGCATCTCACAGTTCATAAATTCTTCTTTTTTTCCTCAAATTTTCTATTATTACTAATTATATTGGGTCCCTCAGCTGTCTCTGAGCTAGCAGCTCTGCATCTGCTGCTACTGCATCTTTGGCTCTGCCCCAGGCCGGACACGTTGTTCCCACAATTTTTCAGCTGGATCACCCTCAGCTGTTGTTGGCGTATTCGTTTAGTCAAGCGCTCATTCAATCAAGCGTGCAAAACATTCAGCGTATGGACTCAAGTGTATAGCCATACAATTTCATGCCGCATTATGAGGTCAATTAAGGCAAACATTTAAATAATAATTAAGAGCGAGGCGTAAACCAAAATGGAAACAAATAGAATAATGGAAAAGCGATATAGAATCAACATTTCCATAATGGCTTAACACATCATAAAGATTTTCTCAGCCCAATAATATAATTTCTTTATTTTTTTTTTTGGTGGTATGCGGTCATGTAACGTGGAAATTTTCGAATGTAAAAACTTTACAGATGGCCGCGATGAAAGCAACAATTTTCCCCATTTATGATGCATGTCGGCGACAATAAAGCCGCCAAAGATACATAGATACATACATAGATACACAGATAGTTGCAGTAGAGATACTAGCTGTTAGGCATTGGCTTATCTCAATTTTTAGGCATTTGTTGATTTTTTGTTAATTTTTATGTGCATTTGGGGAAGTGGAGCAGAGACTTTCACTCTCGATTCCATGCCTTATCGATATCGCCTCGATAGCATATACATGCATTTGGTATTTGTATATTTATATTTGTATCTATATCTATGTTTTATTTATAGTATCTCTGTTTATTGGCTGTTGCGTGCTTTTAATGACAGATTTCGTATGTCTTCATTATGGACTTTTTATTTTTTATGGCACCTTTTATAAGAGCTGGCAATTGGGCAACAGTTTCGATAATATTGTTTATAAATAACTTTAAAGAGCATTTCGGATATTTTAATTTTAATTAATGGCCAATTACCAGGAGTGTGTTATAGTTTTCATGGAATTTCTGTTAATATTTATGAACTCCGAGTTTTATAAAGACTGACAGCGGTCAGCTAATAAACAAGAATCATAATAATAGAATTCGCTCTTTTATCTACGCACCCAACTCACTCAGGTCTGGTTTCGGGGCTGGGGCACTTGAAATTCGATAGTTTTCTTATAGGGGATATGGTAACCCTATATGGAGTGCTAAGAGAACCTGCTTCGCCAAGACCAAACGAGAGGCGGCCACAGTTTACAAGTCATTTACGCATACGCCATCTGAAACTGAAAAGTATCTTTGTCTCCCCGATTGAGCATGTGTGTTTGAAAGTGTATCTATGTTTTTTTGTATCTATATCTATCGTCAATCGTATTTACAATTTTCTAATTGCATCTGCAAATGTATCTATATCTATACCGTTGTAACTGTAAAGTCAGCAATTGATTTATTTGCACAGTTGAGCTCATATCGCACACCAAATGTATCTGCATCTCCCAGCTATCAATGTATCTGTATCTGTTACTTTGACTGATGAGGTAACACTTTAAAAAGTATTTGCTCTTTTCATATTTGTTTAAAAATTTTAACTGGCCGCCAAGGCGGGCGTTCAGTTTGTTTATCACATTAAGTCAGCTACTTGCAGTTTGTATCTTGCAGATACACAGATTCACACACACACACACACATACAGAAACACATATAAACATTCGTTCGTTGCTCGCCTCGTGCCTCGTGCGATGGTGTGAAGTGCGAAATACCAACAACAACAATTTGCATTTGCGTTCAATGAGCCACTGACCTAAGCCAATATATTTTGCATTGTGCTGGCCGTGTACAAATGTATCTGTATCTGTAGCTGTACTTGTATCTGTAAATGTATCTGCAATAGGTAGCCTGCCTGTCTGTATGTGTGTGTGTGTGTGTGTGTGTGTATGTTCGGCTCGTCGTTCATTTGCGCCGATAATTATGACGTGTGCGCGCAATAGCAACAACAACAATAACAACAACCGAAATTGCTGACGGTGCACTGTTTTTTGTTGTCGTTGTTGTGGTTGTTGTCGTTGTTGCCGGCCACTCGATAAGCGACAGCGTCGCACTTTTCATTTTTATTTTGCTGCCCGGCTTCCATTGCAGCGCACAGCTCGTTTTACAGATACTTTTTTACAGCCTGTGTTTTATTTTGTGGTACGTTACAATTACACACGAATTTCTGCTGCTGCGTTGTTGTTGTTGTTGTTACTGCATTTGGCCTGCTAATTTATTTGCAACATTTGCTGTTTGCTGTGAATTAATTGCAAATGCCACTAAGCGCGCTTTGCGCTATTTACGCGCGCACAAACACAGCTGCGGCTATGAAATGTATCTGTGAGGCACATTGTTGGCTTAACTAACACCCGATGCAGTGGGCACAATTACGCGTGCTGGCAAATAGAGCGCATGAATTGGTATCTGTATCTGTATCTGTATCTGTATCTGTATCTGTATCTGTATCTGTATCTGTATCTGTATCTGTATCTGTATCTGTATCTGTATCTGTATCTGTATCTGTATCTGTATCTGTATCTGTATCTGTATCTGTATCTGTATCTGTATCTGTATCTGTATCTGTATCTGTATCTGTATCTGTATCTGTATCTGTATCTGTATCTGTATCTGTATCTGTATCTGTATCTGTATCTGTATCTGTATCTGTATCTGTATCTGTATCTGTATCTGTATCTGTATCTGTATCTGTATCTGTATCTGTATCTGTATCTGTATCTGTATCTGTATCTGTATCTGTATCTGTATCTGTATCTGTATCTGTATCTGTATCTGTATCTGTATCTGTATCTGTATCTGTATCTGTATCTGTATCTGTATCTGTATCTGTATCTGTATCTGTATCTGTATCTGTATCTGTATCTGTATCTGTATCTGTATCTGTATCTGTATCTGTATCTGTATCTGTATCTGTATCTGTATCTGTATCTGTATCTGTATCTGTATCTGTATCTGTATCTGTATCTGTATCTGTATCTGTATCTGTATCTGTATCTGTATCTGTATCTGTATCTGTATCTGTATCTGTATCTGTATCTGTATCTGTATCTGTATCTGTATCTGTATCTGTATCTGTATCTGTATCTGTATCTGTATCTGTATCTGTATCTGTATCTGTATCTGTATCTGTATCTGTATCTGTATCTGTATCTGTATCTGTATCTGTATCTGTATCTGTATCTGTATCTGTATCTGTATCTGTATCTGTATCTGTATCTGTATCTGTATCTGTATCTGTATCTGTATCTGTATCTGTATCTGTATCTGTATCTGTATCTGTATCTGTATCTGTATCTGTATCTGTATCTGTATCTGTATCTGTATCTGTATCTGTATCTGTATCTGTATCTGTATCTGTATCTGTATCTGTATCTGTATCTGTATCTGTATCTGTATCTGTATCTGTATCTGTATCTGTATCTGTATCTGTATCTGTATCTGTATCTGTATCTGTATCTGTATCTGTATCTGTATCTGTATCTGTATCTGTATCTGTATCTGTATCTGTATCTGTATCTGTATCTGTATCTGTATCTGTATCTGTATCTGTATCTGTATCTGTATCTGTATCTGTATCTGTATCTGTATCTGTATCTGTATCTATGCTTACATCTATCTCTCCCACAACATTTAAGGAAGCATTAGCCGTCATTAACAACTTTAGCCACAACAATTCAACTCTAACTAATTGAAATATTTGCTTCTTTTAAAAAGAGCGCGACGAGGCGAGGGTGTTGCAGTACATGTCAAATGTCTATCGGTCTGACAGCTAAAAATATATTTGCCCCTTGACGTTGACAAGGCGACAATTTAGCTGCACGCACAATAACACAGCAACAGCAACAATTCGTTGCGCTCCAGATTCCAAGTATTTAGATGTCTACCATTCACAACTATATATATTTGGCTATATGTATCTCTGTGCCCTGGGGCGTGTAATATGTGTGTCAGCAGGCAGCTCCAATGCCAATCCGATTTCGTATTACCAATCCGTAGCGAACCAAATCGTATCCCTTGACATGGCTAAATCATGTCAAACTGACGTAAATGACGTCGTCCGTAATACAAATGGAAACGCTTTGAACTTTGACTGCAGCTCGAATTTACAATATGTTTGCAGAGCGCCCACTCCCCCACTTTCCCCACAAGTCCAATCAGACTGCTGTTTGGGGAGCCATTACATTAATGGGTGCTCTGTACGGTTAGTCGAATATGTGGAAAGTGGAGCCACAAGTTTTTAGCTGTGGGAGAAACTTTTGCTTCGAATGGGATAATACAAGCAAATATAAAGTAATTTAGAATATTCAAGAAATGTTTACTAAGAACTCATTGCGAGTATTTGCCAACCATTTCATAGAAAATGCAATTCTACTTAGTTGAATATAAGGTATTTAGCAAATTGTTTTATGGAATATTCTACTTTGTTTACGCACTACAGCTATCTATTTCTCGAAAAACCTAATTCAATTGAAGCTTCCATGTGCAGCTAGCCGACAATAACAATTCACTTAATATGAAAATCAAATAAAGCAGATAATGTTGATAGAATTTATGCTACGGCCCACGCGATAAGCTTCAATTTAGCGAACTTTTCAGGGTCAGCTCTGTTCAGAGTTTCAGCTGCCACGCACAGCGCTGGGCACTTTTATAGAACCAAAAGTAGCAGCAGCACCCGCTGCACTACAATCATGATGTGTGCCTATGTATGTGTGTGTGGAAAATATTTGCATATAGCATTAAGCTGATCTATCTTAAGTGCTAGAGGGCACTACACTGCGGCCTATCCTCGTTATCATTATGTGACACATTAAGGCTCTCATTAAATTAACAACAAAGTTGGCAGCAAAGCAGTCAACAAAGCGTGCGATAAGACGCGCTATTTGTGGGCGTGGCATGCGTCTTGATTGCATTAAGTGCAGCAAGCTTGGCTCGAGACTCGGCCAATAAAGTGTGCATTTAATTACCAGCTGCAAATTGTCAGAAATCAATTAGACAATTTGTCACATGTTTGATTTATGCCGCAAAAAGATAAATGTATCTATATTTTTCGCATACAATTTACATACAGATATATATACATATATATGTATAAATCTTTTAATCACATGCGCGACATGCAGACATGCATACATGCAGCCAAAATGAACTGTTATAAGCCGCATGTTTTGCACGCATCGCTGTCAAAGCCCAACCTGTCAATTGCCATTTAGTAGACCCGTTCGCCAAAAGCCTACCCCGACCCAGTGCAGCCGCCCGACCGCCCGCCTGTCATCGCCTTACTTCAATGTCTGGTTAGACTGCATTTTTTTATGCCACACAACAAAAAGAAAACGAAAAAAGAAATACACACAAAAATAGTTGCTACATAGAATCCATAAAACATTTTTAGCATTTGCAGACGCTCAGCTTTTAAAATTGTCTGGCACACAGATAGAATTCTTGTATGCGGGCAGCTGACTGTCCGCACCGACTGTCATCGGGCGGAAGTCTTCGGTCGCACACTTCTGGTGTCAGCGGATCGATGTTTTGTCTATAGTAGATATATGGGTTAAGCGAATGATCAATGGCCTGTTGTGGCTGGTGCAATGTGTTTGTCGTTCCGCCAAGTTGACTGACGGCATAGATCAGATCACAGTGGTTCTTGGAAAGATCAGTAGCTGCATCAAGATCAACATAGCACTGACAAATTGACATAGAATTATGGACCGCAAAGATTAGCATTCACTGGAGTGAGTCTTCAAGAGATTAGAAATAATTTATCTAGTATCGATCATAGCGTATGTAATAAGACCAATGGATTGGTGTTGATTAACGAGATCTTAGAGTATACAGATAATAATATTTAATATTTTGTATTAGTTACGAAGAATGCTAAGAATATCGCATGATGAAACAAGATCAGTAATTAAAGTAAACTGATCAGTGCATTAGTATTGAAGAACGGAGACCTATAGATGAAGCTGAATCGGCGTACATATTAGCTTTAAAGCTCTTTCATTGAATGAAGTAATATGATATGCAGAAACCTTTCTTTGATAACCATAATTCTAGTCTCCAAAATAAATCAAAGCTATTGGGGCTTTATCGAGAAACAAAAGATTCTTGATGATCCAAGAAGTATAATAAAGAAATTGAATCAGCAGCTGAGAAGCTAATCACAATTTAATATTTATTGTGACCGAACAATATATATTTATGAGTGAAGAATATAAAAGATTATCTTTGGCTTATCCCAAGCGTCTTTCACGTACACTTATGGAATATATTATCTAAACTGAAACTTCAAGCAGCATCACTTTGTATGCAGCTTTTGTGCGCCTGTGGTTCGCTAACAACTTATGGAAATTGATTGGACGATAGTTTAATTGAATTGAACATGAATTTAATAGCTGACACACTGAGCGGCTGACAATTGCAGATATGCAGATATGATCAATGGATGCATTTAAAACCGATCACAGTCTCTAATGGCCAGTCAGCCAGGTGAGTCAACAGCTGCCCTCGCGTCACTGAATAGTTGTGCGTAGAGCTGGGACCTAAACCTGTCGCCTGATTCTTGGCCTAAAAAGCTGGCGGGGCCCAAAAAGCGGCAGGAGGCAGTCGCCGTTGCAGTTGCAGATGCTGTTGGCGATGCCGATGCAGTTGCAGTTGCCGTTGCATTGGCTGCCACAGACGCAGCCACAGACGACGCCACTTGTCGTGTCGTGTCTCAAATTAATTAAAGACTCATCTACATATTTCATTTCCACTCCAACTGGTTGGGCAGATACAAGAAAATGCGGAAAACCAAAACCAAAAAAAAAAAAAAAATAAATAAATAAATAAGAAAGAAAGACAAAAACTAGACGCTGACCGCAAAGTTGACAACGACATCGACTCTGACTGTGACGCCGACTGCGACGCTGGCAGAGGCGCGCGCAGCGGGCGCCTTCAAATTGGCCTGTCATTGAGTCCGGCGGGGCGACAGCGTCAAACGGAGGCGTGGCACCTTTACGAAATGCATTCAAAAACAAATTTTTTTCTCTCTCTCTCAAGCTTTTAACAACTTCTTTAAAAAGTTTTGACATATTTTTAACATGTTTTTTTTTCCTTATACAACAGCTACAAATTGTTTGATTTTTTTTTTTTTGTATTTCAAATTTTCATATTTGTTTTTTTTGCTGTTCGGCTTGTTTTAATTTGTAAGAACAACATGCTATACATTTGCTGGCATATTTTCTATTCAAATAAGCTAAACTTTCACTGGTAAAGCTTGGTAAGACATTTACGGCAAAGCAGCTTAGCGGACTCGGACACGGACGGAGACTCGCCCGGTGGGCCCCATACTTTACACATTATTAGTCTGATTTAATCAAATCAAGGCACGCTCAATAACTACGTTCATTTTTCATTAATGAATTGGGACTCGGGAGATATCATTCATGATTTGGTCATGCTCTTGAACGGTAGCTTCCTATGTGGCATGGCCTCTGCCAGTGAAAGCCACTAAGACTTATGGATAGTTATGTTTAGATGCTTAGTTCTAGCTCCGCACAGCTGGGGCCCTGACAAATCCCATCAATGTCTGCGTATTTATCATGACAATAGATCGGAGACTAATCAAAAATTTCTACAATATGCAATTTCGTATGTGATTATCTTACTGTCATTTGTGGGCGTGGCTGCAACAACTATGCCAATTTGTTGCAACCCCTAAGCATCAGCTGTCAATGGGTTTTAATAATTTATACTTATGCGCATTTGTCCTATCGGATATTGGCATCGGATATCCGTTGACAACCCCCAAAAGACATGTTAATGCAATTCGGTTATTGGCACAGCCGAACCGAACAATAGCTCCACAGGCATCAAGGGGGTTAAACAAAGTGGAAGGAACTGTATAAACTGTGTGCGAATTGAATATAAAAATTGATTTGATATGTATTTCAATATATCTTGAGCTTCTTATAGGGGTGAGCCTGCTGTGGGATTTACCGTCCGTTTTCACTTTTATAGAAGTGTCTCTTCCCTTCCCATTAAATCTTTTACGACACCCAAATATAAGACGCTTATCTAAGCGCCCGCAGTTGCGGATTCTTCCTCTGCTCGTTGGAAGTCTGAAGATTTATTGTCTTTAAAGAGACAACTCTATAAACCGCAATTGATTAGTGTTTAATAGCTGCAGTTTGGTGGCACAAAGTTCAGCTGTGCGCCAGCTGTATCTGTGAGATACAACTTCATTTTGATTGATATGCGCTGTCGCTGTGAATGCTATTAAATTGTCAAAATACGCTGGCCACAAACATAAATAATATACGTATATACATAACCATATAAATATATAAAGAGGCAGAAAACATAAGTCGATCATAAAAACGGCGCACAGTAGTAAAGCCCATTATATTGGCCTCTATAGGGCTGCTGTCAAATTATGTTAAATACCCACAAAAAGCGCTGCATAAATTGTATGATATGTCACACATTATATTCGTTGTGAGCATAATTAAACATATAATGGAAATTACATTCTCAAATATATTCATGCATTTTTAAATTTAATGTCCCTGCTGAACATTTAAAAAAAAAATTCAAAAGAAAAAAGTTTTGAATTTTTTTTTGTTTTCATTGTTAACCACTATTGAAGAGCCGATCATAAATTTAATCATTATCGACTGTCGAGTCGGCGACAAAGTCTCGAAATTAAGGCCTCATTAGCATAAATTGTGCGCCTTCAACGGTGATTAAACACGAAGGGGAAAATTTTTTGGTGAAGTTTGTCACATAACTCAATCGTGTACACCTTCGAGAACTTCGACTTTTGACAGTCATATTTTGACATTTTAATTATTGGAAGTGCGTGCCTCCGACTGACTTTTCTACGTGCTTAATATGTGGGCAATTTAAAGCAGCTCAGATGCGTGCCTTGAATTTCGGATATTCATTCGATTCGGATTCAAATTTGTTTGATTCTGCATATTGTTCCTGCTCGGCCCCACAAAACATTTCACAGTTGGTTCAATGAACTGTCGAGCAATTTGTGGGCTGCCAGCTCATTTATTGTTCAGTAAATGATCATTCGGGTATTTGTTATTATGCATTGATTTCACACCTCTGTGAAGTGTAAAGAATTATCAGTTTATATTGTATTTTTTTTTTTTCAAACTTTGGTTGTGGATCAAATTTGATCCATTAACATATAGATTATTAGGTGTTTTATTAAAAAAAAAACTCTTACTACAATTAAAAACTCAATACAAATTTTCGTTGTTTATAAAATAATTGATTTTTAAGCATTTCTCATGAAAAAATAATTTAGAATTTAAATCTTGACACAATAAATATTATTTTTAGTTATATGCATATTTATTGTCAAATAAATATTTAAAATAAAATATATAATATAATTTATATTAATAAATATAAAAAAAAATTTACCGCACACTTCAGTATGCTAGGCCCCGGCGAGATTCGAACTCACGATCTCCTGTTTACTAGACAGGCGCTTTAACCAACTAAGCCACGGCGCCACATGCAAGCAGTGCTAACGAACAATCAATACAAGCAGCACAAAGAACTTTGCTCTTGCGTACATTGTATGGAAATGCTCGTTCTCACGCAGCTATTGTTGTTCTTGTTATTGCTTTAGGGGTTAAATATAGCACCGGCAGCACATCAACAGAGTGAGCGAGAGCGCAATAGCGAGAAGGCAGAACAAGAACGAGCTAGCAGCAGCAACAAACTGCGTGGAATTTTAATAATTTTGAACGATTCGTTGTGCGTCCCACACACACACAACTCAAACTGAAAGTGTTCATACATATGTTAAAAACATATATCCACAAAAATATAAAAAAACAGATAAAAACAAGAAAAATTACTTATGTTAACTCGAGCTAAACAAATCGGTTTTTAAATGGGGCAAACCAAGTGAAATGCAACACCAAAAGCGCCATTTGGACACACACAAAGTGAAAGGCTGTCACTTGCTACGAGCAACCACTACCCCTGCCACCATCTGCCCCCTCCCAGCTCAAGAGATCTGTAACAAATGAAGTGTAGCGCTTAGCATATCATTTATTTTAGTTTTTCATCTCATTTTCATTTATTTCAAGGAACAACGTTGGTAATAATTCATGGCTTCGATTTAAAAAAAAGAAAAGGAAAGATATATATTTTTTTTCTAAACATTTTTTTTGTTTTAATTTTTGGGTGGGAAATTATAAATCAAGCAAAAGCCACAATTTTACTTTTATCCGACTGCAACTTTATAATTTCCGTAATGCTGTAAATAAACCGAAAAGGCAAATGCATTCCACATTGTTTAGTTTGGCCAGCTGCTACAGATACGGATATGCAGACTCGTAAATCGCAGAAAGCAATTCTTTTTTTCTCCCAATAAAACTTATTTTTTGCGCCGCCCTGGCGTCTGCTTATCTTTGACACAGTTTCTAGCAAATAAAATAACAAAGTTCTGTGCACGCATTTACCATAGCCGGCAAAAGTTTACGCCTACTTTCCATCACATTTTCTTTGAACATTTTCATGTACTTTCAATTTCCATTTGTCACAGCTCACACAAATTGCCAAAAGTTTGCATCGTAAAGATTTAGCAGCGGCTTGCCGGCTTTTCCATTGACTTTTCCAGAAATATATTACTGTTTGTTGGGGGCTCGCATATGCCAAGAGTTTTCCATTTCCTTTGGGCATAGCTCATAAAATGCTGCCGTAAAAGAAATGCTCTGCTTGTTGTTTGGGTCTAGCGCCATCTGCTGGCCAATCAGTCCGTACTCCGTAGTCGATCATTACCGTAACGTAAACAAGTCTTTAACGAAAAAAACATACACTCACTGCGCTTTTCTCCTTCGATTTTTTTGGCGTCAAAAATCAATTTTTCCATCACTCAAGTGGCCACTCAATAGTTTTGCTCCCATTTGGAGGCAGTCCGAAACCACGGAGTGTGTTCCGGCATTAACTCCCTCAATAATCTTTTATCTGTTTTTTCTTTTAATTTTTTACTTTTGGGCTGCTTTGATGATATCCGCGGCAGCTGCCAAGACTTTTTCAATTGGTTCATAACAAGCTGCAGTTCAAGTATTTATAAAAATCTTGTTTATTATGGCATAAAGTGCATAAGGTTCATTGAACGAATACATTTGTATATGTGTGTGTGCCTCTGTGTGTGGGGCACAGAGTGCTGACACACTTTGGCCAGGCGATTGGGAAATTGACAGGCAGCCCGAGTCGAGCGGGCGGTCCCTGCGGCCACACAAGTGGTTTGACCTTTACACAGCGCCTGAACTTGAAATTCATGGCAGCAATTTCAATTAACCTCGAAATACGCGATTTATAACCTCACTTTAGCCCGCAACGCCCCATTGTACAGTTGACAAATTTCGCACAGCAGTGGCGCTGCACGCTAAGCGCTTCGTCTATCGCGCTCTGTGCTTAGATTGAGTGCGCGGGTTCGAGTCCGGAGGGCGTATTTCACTTTGTTTGATTAAATGTGGTTTTTATTGTTTTTCTTTAAATTATTTATCGATTCGTAATAGCATTTTTATACATAGCACACAGCGTGCTGGGTGACTTTCAGTTTGGCTTGCTGCAATTTCTCTTGACAGCATTTTAAAGTGTCGGACATTTAATTAACAGCTTTGGCAGTTGGTCAGCTTGGGTTTAGGTCTGGCCTTTGGGCTGACATCCTGACACACTGGTTCTGGTCGAGGGCTAATCAAGCGGCTTTTGTGCTCAGCTCTTAAGCATAAGCATATGTATATGCATTCAGATATGGTGTATATATTACCTTTTGGGCAGCTGCTCGCCGCTGGAAATTGATTGATAATTAATTAATGACCTGCTTTCTTTTCGTCTCTTGCAGCCATTCTGCAGCGCTCCACTGTGGATGTGGGTCGCATTAAGATACAAAGTGTGGCAACCTGCTTGTATCTGTGCATGGATGCGTGTGGCGCGGCCTATGCCTCGGTAAGTAAACAATACAATCGAACTACATAGATCACAGATAGTCTTTAACTTAGAGCAAGTGAATTTCAAGTCATTCTTTTCGAGTATATTTAATATAATATATGTATCTTTCCTTTCATAATCATACATGTCATATTCTATTCTAATCCCTTCTTCATCAATGCGAATTGTATTTCTTTTTCAAGTTGTACTCATATTTTGTTTAGTTTCGAATTGCGACCTAATTATTTTGTTTGTTGCGCCATCTGTCGCACAGTAGTGGCACAACAATAACTATTGATGAATTGTGGCTGAAAATTGTTATTTCAATAACAAATTATGTGGCCTTATCAAGCAAGTGAAGCGGCAAATTTCGATGATAGCCAATAACAAAGGCAAACAAACAAACAAAAGGCCCACGGAGAAGGGAGCAAACATTAAGTGCTATAAATAACAAAATTAACTGAAGTGCACAACAACAAAGGGCAACTGGCAGAGCAAACAACAAACACACACAGCATCCGTCAAGATGTCCTTTGGGCCAACCCTTGTTCTTATTATTCCTAGATTCGATTTGGTTTTCGTTTCGGTTTTTTCGACATTTTTTAGCTCACTCTGGGGTGCTCTGTCGAGTGGCAAGTGAGTCGGGTCCTGGCATGTCCTGTCGATAATTAATGTGACAGTTTTTTCTGATCGCCTGGACTCCCCGCTGCAGTGCGCGTCGCATTTCTCGCCGCCTGGCGCCAAGCGGCTGCATATGTTGGTGTTGTTGTTGTTGTTGTTATTGCCGTTGTTGTTGTTGCTGAACATTTGAGTTTTGTCGCCGCACTTTGACCTTTTCGCATGCGCAGCCAAAATAGACGCGTTTGTGCCAATTCTGTCAGGCGCGCAACGGCGCGTTTTGTATCTGACAGATACATTCGCAGCCATAGCCGCAGATACTTTGGTGTTGATTGATGCGCCTCAGCGGACGCAGCATCTTTGTCTGTCTCATGTGTGTGCCTTGCGGTCCTTTTGATGGCGCCGCATTTCAAGCATTTTCACTAAGTTGGTCAAGTGGGCGTTCTGACTGGGCGGCCTTTGTATATTTTATTTGTTTATTTTTTTTTTTTTTGGCGACTTTTCGACGGAATCAAAAAGAAGCAACCAGAAGGGACCACCCCGCACTCTCTCTGTATCTCTCTCTCTTCATCTCTCTCTTACTCTCTAGCTTTCTATAAAGTTACATTTGAAGCGGTCAAATCTAAATTTCATGATTTCCGCTGAGTTTGAATTGAGTTTCTTAGTTTTTGTTGGGCAACGGAAGTGCCATCAATTTGTATTGTCTGACATTCACTCTTCCGGCGTAGCTAAGAAAATCTAGTACCTACATACAGAGCATATATCCTATAGTAAATTTTAGCATTAATCATTAAACGAAAGTAGACAATTTGTAATTTTCTTTTCTTACTAATCTATTATAAATTTAAGCTTCATTAAAAATCAATTCTTCAAATTAAAAGTCATGTTTAAAGTATCTGTTGATCGAAATTTGTATTTCTTATATAAATTTTATTTTCATATCATTTTCTATAATTGTCTACAAGCGTCATCAAAAATATATGTAAAAAAAAAAAAAAAAAAAAACAACTTAATTTTTAAATATTTTTCAATACGCTTCAGCTGCTAGACAACTTTGCGTTGTATATCAAGCAATTTGTTTTCGCTTTATTGCAGCTATTTTTGTAGTGCTCTAAGAACAGGCGATAAGCAAACAAAATCCCCTGCATCTGGCCATAATAGCTCATTTAAATATATTTATATATAATTATAGATTTCCATTCGAGACACTTTCGCGGCAGTTTTAAAATAGATTCTCATGCACTTGCGAATAGCAGCCTACGTTGGCTTTCCGGCCCGCATTTCAAATGCCGGCCGCATTCTGATCTTGTGACCGCCTGGCAGCTGATTTGATTAGCTGCCTAATGGGGCGGCTAATTGAAAGCCCAAAACGTTTGCCAATTCATAAATTCAAAATGAAAGAGAAGTAGAAAGAGCAAGCAAGCGAGAGGGAGAGTGATTAAGCGACGGGCTGAGCAAAGGGAGGAGGCGTGTGAGTCAGCGCTGTTGGCCAATTAAAATGTTTTAGCCATAAGTATACAAATGTGATTATTAATTTGCATAATGCGGACTGCGACTGGAATCTCCACGTAAACGGACCGCCCGCAGCGCCCGCCTGCTACACGGCGATCAATTAATGCTCTGTCATGCGAGCCAGAATCAGAGGCCAATGAATATGTTGCCGCATTATCATTGTTATGGTCCTGTTCCAGCTGATAATGCTGTACCCAAAAAAAAAAAAAATGCTGTTGGGCTTGTGTGGTGCCGTTTCATATACCCTGTAGCGACTGACAATAGTCAAGATAAGGGGTATTCTGATTTTGAAACGGAGCGAAACAGAATAAACCCTTTTCTTCTAATATAACTCCAGGCCTGGTATACTGGTCTGTTAACAGAGCATCAGCTGGTCCATCACTTGGTATTTATTGCTCTAATCTTGTTGTAGGCGTGCGTCTAACCGCTGACCCTTGACCCTTTCCACCTGGCGCCAGCTTTGATAAGGCGGCAAGTGCTCAGCTAATGGCTTTGATAGGCTCGCATTTACAGCTATCTCTGTGGCGTACGACTTCATTTCCTTTCGCTGCGACTGCAATTTTCACTTAATTTAAGGCTAAAATTAGACGAGGAAAATAAAAAAAAGGGAAAATACATTAAAGACGCCTCGAGCGAGACACACGCGCCGATTGCCACATTCTGTTGTCATATATGTGTCGGAAAATTAGTCTAGGCTGCGGCCTCTTCCCTGGAAGACCTTTGAAATGGCGTCAACATTTCAGCCATATTTTGCAGACGCCCTCCTCAATGCTCAATCTGGCTGGACTGACTGTCCCACTAGTCGGTGTATGGCTCATTTCATATCAAATTGGTGTAGCCGGCAGTCGGCGCGACATTTGGGCTGATTAATTTCTAAATTTAATCGTCGACATTTCCACATGGAAGTTGAGTCTCGAAACAATTTTAATTGCCTGACAAGCGAATTAATTCAATGTTGTTAATTGAATTTGATCTAAAGCGCCCAGGCGGCGCATCTAAAGGCCACAGATGCAGACACAGCTCCCATTTCCCATTTCTCAGTTCGCAGTTGTTAGCTATCTCTCTCTCTCACTCTCTCTCTCTCAATCCTTTGTCGCTGCTTTACATTTCTACCTAAACGAAAATAATTGAAGTCTGCGACTTGTTTTGTTGTCCTTTTGTGCGGCTGTCATGTGGCATTCATAAAGTAGGCAACTTTATGGTCTGGGTCAGGTTCGGGGTCAGGGTCAGTGCCATCGTCAGGGTGCCGGCGTCTATCGATCGCCAACGCCGATAGCGAGCACATCCTGTGATAATGAGCACATTTATCTAACTGATACCCATTCGAACCAGATACAAAAGCGGCCACCGACAAGAGCCTTCAACAAGGTCGCCGGCCAGCCCCAGGCATTTAGTTCTCTACCCAAATAGGCTTGGGTTTTCCCGCTCGAGCTTAGCCCAGTTGTTTGTTATGCATATGAGCAGGCATCAACGCAACCATTCGAATTGTTATTAGCCTCTATGCGATGGCGATTCTATGTATTATGCATAACAGCATGGATGCCATTCACATTAATTGTCCATCAAAATGCTTAAGTGGAGCTCGAAGAATAATCTGTAAAGTATTTAAAAAATGCTTCAAAATGTACGCTCTGCGCTTAACAGCAGCTGTTAACGTTACAGATGTTACGCCATAGCAGTGTTTGTGGCTCGGGCTTGTAAGTAACATGATTTCTACTATAAATTCTTCCTTTTTAACATACAAGCAAATGTTATCAACCTCTATGTGTGCTGATTCTGTTAACTTAACATGCAAATTCATATACAGCAAATGCTAACTCACATGGCAACATTTTCTTTAACCTTTTTGTTCTTAAGGGTTCTCATACTTATTTTTGCTTCATTTCTGATAAACATCTTAAGTTATCAAGCTAGTTTTTAACATATTTATATGACGCCTGTTTTCTAGCCAAATAATTTAATTCTAGTTCTCAACTGTTACAGAAAGAATTCGACGACAACTGTGTGTTCAATGAGAACATGGAGCTGCACAACTACAACACATACTCCTCCACATACAACTCGAATGCGAGACGAGTGTTCTATTTGGCGCTGACTGGCCAAGGTGCGCCGCGTCGCACACAAATTCCGGCCACCAGGACATTGGGCAAGCTGTCCACCTACACGAATGCGATCACCGAGACGGTGCCGCAGCAGCGGGTCGAGCAGCTGATAGCCAAGAACTTTGGTGCCAATCGCGTCAAGCATGGCGTGCGCCAACTCTGTGATACCGGCAAGCCGCTGATTGAGCTTATCGATGCGGTGCACTTTAAGCCGCGACCCAAGTGCAGCAGCAGCAGCAGCAGCAGCAACAGCAGAAGCAGCAACAGCAGCAGCAGCAGAAGCAGCACTAGCAGCAGTAGCAGCAGTAGTAGCAGTAGTAGTAGTAGCAGTAACGTTCCTGTGCCTGCGTACAGCGCCAGCAGCCTGATTAGTATTAGTAACGGTAGTCAAAGCGACAGCGGCCATATTAGCAGTAGCATTAACAGTAGCAGTAACAATAACAATAATATTAACAGTAGCAGTAGCAGTAGCAGTAGCAGTAATCTTAGCAGTAACATAACCCAGCACAAGAGGAAGAAGAAGCTGCGCAAGTGCCGGCCGCACGAGCAGGAGCAGACGCATAACTGTCAGAAGCGTGGCACAGTCCAGCGCGGTCCCAAGGCCCAGCTGTGCAAGGACCTGCGCGACGAGGCAGCCCGAACAGGTGCGCCGCCGCCCAAATGTGGCAAGAAGTCCGGCAGCCCGACAGCCAGACGCAAAGCAGCCGCAGCAGCAGCAGCATCTGGCGGCGTCGCCAAGGGCGTCTTGCACAGGCCAAGGCCAGGCGGCGCGGCTGGCAAGCGAAAAGCGCCTAAGGAGGGTGCAAAGCAGCGCCCAAACGCACCCAAAAGGCAGCGGCCAGGCAATGCCAGCAAGCGCAACAGTACGAGAAAGCAGCAGCGCCTGCTCGACCTGAGCAGCACGACTGTGAGAACGACAACGACGACGAGCACCACAGTAGCCAGCAGCCTGGCAACGCCGGGCTACAGCAACAGCAACAGCAACAGCAACAGCTGGGAGAGCAGCTCATCGCTGCCTGCTCTGGCGCTCAGCGAGACGAGCGATCGGGTCGAGCGCAATGTGCGCATGTCCCACGCCAGCGTTGAGGAGCCACAGAGCGAAGACGATGCGGAGGAGGAGGACGACGACCTGCCGGAGCTGGACTCGCAGGAGGAGCCGGAGAGCAGCTACGAGAATGCCACGCTGGAGGGACAGGCGCGCGGCTCCGCTGTGGACGATTCGGTCTACTATGATCAGCTTGATTTGTGAGTTTGCCTTAAAAAAAAAAATCAACAAAAAATTCACAAAAACAAAACTAATACAAATAATTTTCCAAATTTTACAATTTTCTAAATTTTACAATTTTCCAAATTATTTTCAAATATCGAACATAACTTATCGAATTTGTTTCTGGCATACTTTTATCTAATTGGCATTAACTTTTATCTATTTACACATTCTCACATTTTGTACTGTTGCGAAATTTTTATTTTTGGTTGTTGTTCTTTATTTTATTTAATTTTAATTTTTATTTTTCAAAATTAATACATCGTTTTTAAATGAATTTCAGTTATTGGTATAATTTTTTTGGTATTTTGAAAACGTACAAAATGTGTCAATTTGTCTAACTGAATATTTGTTTTATTTGTTTTAATTATTTTTTTTTTAAAGGCATTAAAATGGAATTGCAAAATGAAAATATTAAGTAATCCCACCATATGACTAAGAAATCGAGCAAGATCTTGTAAAAAGTTTGGCTTGAGTATGCGATATTGTAATTTGCAAGTTTTCATACACACACACGCACACACAGACACACACACACAACATACACATATACCCGTACGTACATACACACCGAGATATGCATTACACTGCACATCACACCACACATCCACAAAGCAAAACACGCATCGAATATATACATACATACATACGACTGTGGTCCTAAAAAGTATTTTTGATGCAGCGCCCAGATGTCGATAATTATCGATAGCAATAATAGCGCGTCTGCAATCGATCACGAATAAGAATATCAAATCAAATGATGTATTACTACAAAACGGAGTCTCGAGTATTTTTTGCTTAAGTTTTCTTTTCTATTGGCACCGATCCATATAAAGAAAATATATACATACATATATCAAACTGCACGCTCACATTATACTTTATTAACAACTATTTTATTTATCGAACAAATAACTCAAATAGCCAAATATACATTTTCTCTAGCTATTTACAGACTATTCGAAATACTTGAGTCTCTGCTCTTAAACTTTTAAACAAATAACATAAATAATACTCAAAAAATACGACCACTCAAAACTGAAGAAGAAACAAAAACAAAAAACTGAAACAATGCAAAGCTTGCAAAAGTTATGAAACATGTTTTCCTTACACATCAAAACAATATTATAAATATAGAAACAACAGCAAGAGTCTATAAATACATACATAGGTGCAAAATGTGACAATTCGAATAGATCGCATGCGAAAATTGTTTTGTATATAGATTTACGATTGCGATCAGTCAGTCAGACGATCATTATAAAAATCCCCACTTATATATAAATACATATATGTATACTTATATATTCAATTTAATTGTGGTATTGTCGAACCTCGCTGCCTCTCAGTACGTAGTCTAAGCTATGTCAACCAATCTTAAGTGCGGCAAAACGAAAATTATTAAGATCCTAAAAGCCATAAACGAAACAATAAAGCCAACGAAAAAAAAAAAAAAAAAAAAAAACAATAAAATTATTTGAAAAAAAAAAAACAAAATAAATAAAATAAAACGATTAATCCTAAAACAAAAAGTCACAAATCAAAAATTGTATTTGAATTAAATACTAGGACTAACCTGTAATTATTTTTATTTATTTGCGTGAAATTATTTGATATATTTTAATATATATTTTTAGGTTATTAATTTATTATATTTTACATTATATACATATTAAACATTTATTTATAAATTTTAAAGTAAGCCCAAAAAAATGTAGACTAACCAATTAATGTAGTAATAGTTAAACGTACGACGAAAAACACATAAAAAATATAAAATTAAGATTATAAAAAATTAAAAACAAAACATGTGTTTGCAATTGAGTGGAATGAAAATAAATATAAAACAAAATGAAAATAATATTTTAATGGTAAGCGTGATGTAGCTAAAAAAAAACGTAGTTAGAAGATCTTGAAATCTTAACTTCCCGATGGGTTTTCTCATTTCTGTTTTATTTTTTCTTGCATGGTATTTAAAAAATAATAAAAAAAAATTTAACATTTGGCATTTTGCACGAAACAAAACACAAAACAAAATAAGATTGTAAAATGAAATGCAAACTACAAAATTTCATAATAATATTTGATATTTGGCATGCGATTCATTTTTATGCCCTTTCGTTGCTATCCCTCTGTTACCTTTTAATCTCTTATCTATCCGAAAATATTATTAAATTCCATATTCTATGCACTTTCCAGCCTCCAATTGTTGCTGCTGCAGTTGCTAGTAATGCTCTGTGTGGAGCGCAGTGCCGCCCTCTGAGTCTCCGGATAATAAAATACCAATAGAACCACCTATCGACTACCTAGACGCACCCACCGATATGCACGTGCTATAGTTCCTGATCTAATGTAGCCATAAGTTACGTTTTCAAATTGTATATACGCATACATAAATCTTAATTATAGTAATTAGATAGAGCACGATTTTTGTTTAACTTAAGTACATTTTTATATATATTTTAAGACTGAAGACTATGGATACACAAAGATATTCAAATTTCATGAAATAAATTATACTATGCTGAAAACATTCTATAAATATTAATGGGTGTTTATTTTCCATGCTAAGTTGGGGTTCGAACCACTTCATTTGCTAAAAATGTGTTGGGGAAAATGGTAAAAAAAAAGGCAGATCAGAGCTGCCAGCCAAATATTATAAAGAGAGAGAAAGGGTTTGTTATTATCTCTGTACATTTAGCTATCTCTTTCGCCGACAGTCAAAGACCTTTCTGTTGTTGTCGTAACAGACAGCCTAGCTAGCACGTGTGACAATAGCCGCGATCATGTGGTGTGCGGTGTGCGCTCAGCTCTACTCTAATTGAATAACAGTGAGAATAATTACAATTTGCGCTCAAATTGCGACAAACATTTATAGTATCAATTTTATACAGACTGCCCTGTAGCGAAAATAAATGCGAAGCGAGGAGACTCTGCACCCACAAACCCCAGCTATATACATATGTGAGACCAGTCACGTAGGCCTTGAATTGTTGTTGTGCGCTGTTGCTGCTGTTGCTGCTGTTGATGTTGTTGTTGCTGCTGCTGCTGTCGTCGATCGCTCAAGTTCCCACATTCATTCATTCAATTCTGCTCAAAATTTCGCATGAATAGACGAAACCTGACGCAGAATATGGGCAAACGCAGCAGCCAAAGCACAAAAGCTCTCCGGCACTTGGCAACAAACAGAAAAGAAAAGTGTTTGCTAGAGATGAGAGCGGAGCAGTTAAGACAATAATACATAATTTATAAATTGAACAGTATGTAAATACGATTCGGTAGCAAACATTAGCTTAAATTTGTATATTTGTTATTTTAATATTATATTATTGGTAACAATTTTTGGACAGTTATTTTATAGTTTTATGTATTTTTTATATATTTATGTTATATTTTATATACAAAATATTCAACTAATTTTCGTGTTCACAACCATTCATCGCTTTGTGAATTATCCCATCTCCAGCTTTGCAGCGGCAAAAAAAAAACACAAAAGTCAGCATAAAGCATAAACCGCAAAGCACTGAGGTTGATGACGTAGCAGTCAACGTCGCTCTCGTCGACTTAGCAGTCAACGTCGCAGTCGACGTCACTCGGCACGCGCAAAATTTATCAAAAAAAGAAAAAGAAAGCAAAACAAATAGGAATATTTTTTTATTATTTGCTTATCAGGGAAATCTGAAGATCATAATGACACGACGAAGGTGCTCCGGTTGTCTGCCTTCCGTTCCGCAGCACTCTCTCTTGCTCTTCTCTCTCTCTTCTCTCGATCTAGTTGTTCTACGTTATTTCTTTGCTCCCATTCAATGCGCAATGCGTTGATAAATCTGTCAGCTGATTAGAAGTCTATGGAAGTTCAAATAAGAATCTATCAGCTGGGCTTGTTGTTTTTGTTTACCTTTCACTTTTGCAGCAATCGCCTCAGCTGATCGCACTGGCCTACCCGTTTCTAATTGGACTGTCGCTAAACAATCTTTTTCGTCTACTTTTATCTGCGCCATTTGCTGTATATATAAGACATGCTTTTACGTTTTGTAACGCTTTTCGTCAGCTATTTTGTAACGGCTTTTAATCCGTATTGTGTTGGGTCGCGTGTAACTTATATGTACATATGTATGTAAGAAACGCCGTGTATTCTGATTAGATAACGTACGCGTGTATATTTATGTAGATCGTACTTGAAGTAAAACGCTTTTGGCAAGCAAGCAATGTAAGTGAAGGTCATTTCCAAGTATTGGAACCCTAGGTCTTTAATTTTCCTTCTGAAAAGTATAAAGCACAATAAATTGCTATTAGAATGTGAGAGATTTTAGAAGAGAGTATCAAGCTATGATACGTATGTATGCTAGCATTTTAAGGCAAAATGTTGACTGTCGTCTAGTACAAAATAGACTAACTTAAGTTTGAATCTTATCTTGAAAGTGCTTAAATTAAATTAGGGTATTGTACTTTTGGCTCTGCGTCCGATTATCTCAGCTGCAAATTTCTGCAATCAACTGCTTATTTGCTTTCGCAGATTTTCACAAATTTATGGCCAGTCGAATATACAGTTTCGGATTTCAAGTTTTTGCATGGGTGTTGCGCTGTCTACGTGACGTATAGAGAATACACCACACCAGGTAAAACTCGCCCAGCAGCAGCAGCGGCAATGGAACGGAACAGCTGGCTACCCACCTGCCCACCTCAAATGCAATTATTGAATGCCAATATCAATGCCAATGCCAATATTAGCAGGCGAATCTAATGAAGAGATTAGATAGCCAATATAGCCAACCGGCTAATGACGGGCTCAAATATACATATAAACATAAATATAGGAGCTTCGGATATGTAGCTAACTTGATTGCGTTATCCAGAATAGGATGCATTATTTAATGAATGAAATGAATAGCTTTCGATTTCCCCATTTCTTAAATATTTCTCCGTCTATACAGGTCTTGTTAGTAGAGAGGGAGAAAATAGAAAAATCATAGGCATTGCAAATTTATACTCCTCTTGTATTCATATTTTGACAGTTACTGTGATAAGTGTGGTAAAATGTTATGAAAAGTGTTGAGAATGGAGTTAAATTCAATTAAATAGATTTTAATCAAGCCAACATGACGGAAATGTCAGCATTATTCTTGATATACATATAACTCTTCTGCCTCCCTCCCTCTTGGCCCACTTGCGGGTTGCCTTTCTAGTTCATGGCCTGCGCTTGCGTGAATATGATGAATATGCTTAATTGGATTAGCGTCGCCGAGCTCTGTCCCGGCTTCGCTTGCTTTTCCCGTTCTGGCAGCAGCCGCAATGGGTGCAAAGCCGGGAAACTAGTAAAACCTACTGCTGTAACCCGGTTGAATAACATGTCATGTTTAGAATCATTTAGTAAGAATTAAGATGCAGCCAGCATATTATATTCTCAAAATAATTCTCTCAAATAACTTGTCAATCAGATGTAGAAAAATATGAAAAGAAAAAAATATTTATGGCAATAATGAAGCAAAAGAAAACCCTTGGAGATGCGGGGCATCGATCCCCGTACCTCTCACATGCTAAGCGAGCGCTCTACCATCTGAGCTACATCCCCATGTGGGTATGTAGTAGTTGCATTTGGATTTAAATGCCTCTGCACTATACGAAACCGGTGAAAAATAGAATCAGTAGACAAGCCCTTGACAAAAACGAAAAGCTTTCGATTCGGAAGCTTTAAGCTTTAATGACTGAGAGCTTCGCAAATATATTAACTATTAATGTTTTAACTTATCGGTAAAACAAATATTGCAACATAAGCAGTGTTGGAAAAGAATAGAAACTACATTGTATATACATATGTATTGTAAACAAATGAAATGAAAAAGAATGTTCCCGCCCGGGTTCGAACCGGGGACCTTGTGCGTGTGAAGCACACGTGATAACCACTACACTACGGAAACGCGCTACAAAGGAGCAGCCAAACAACATACAATTTTCACATCGAATGAAAATCAAAGGCAAAGGAGACATCATTAAATTAAAAGCGAACAGACAAGGAAAACTTTTGAAAATAAAACCGATATATTATAGCAGGCTAGCAAAATAAACAAAGCCATTAAACAACAAAGCCTGTTAAATGATTCGAAAAAACACCGCAAGCTTTTATATATAGCTATATCTATAGAACTTGAAAATGCTAATTAGAACGAAGAATCTGTCAATAAAGCCCATTAAGCTCGAGAGAGTACTTGCTTCAAGTCCATAGCAACTCAATAGAACATTCCGCTTCCGCTATGGGTGGCATACGTTGAGTGCGCTGCTCAATAAAAGGCGCTGGGGTCAATAAATGAAAACCATAAAAGTGTCAGGATGGAAGTCATGCAGGGGCTGACATTGGCGGCTCGTTAAACAGCAACAGTTGAAATCGGTGCGTGTGTGCCGAGGGTTGTATGTTTATAAATATAACACAGCATACACGCACACACACGTCTAAATGATCGTAAAACGAGGCTCATTAAAACTAAATAAAACTACCTTAAGGTGCAGGCGTGTGAGTATTTACATACATTTATTACATGTGTTGCTTGCGTGTAAGCTGGCCTCTACACGCATGAACTTGATAAAAATAAAAAAAAAGGGAAAAGTTACACATGTAAGCAACTAAATATAGCAATAAAATTGCGTGCAAATAATAATTGTGGAAAAAAGAAAAGAAACAAAAGACTTGTTCCCGCCCGGGTTCGAACCGGGGACCTTGTGCGTGTGAAGCACACGTGATAACCGCTACACTACGGAAACACTTGAAGATCGGTCGGCATGAAACTCTGTTCGTAACTAGCCGCCCCGACGCGTCGTCTACTACAGGGAACCCGATTCACTTTTCCTGCCAGCAATTAATCAGCGTTTAATTTGCATATTTTCCAAATAGGAAAATTAATGACAACGCTAATAGACGTGAGCTTTATTTATGGGCATTGCGATAAGCAGCGGAGTAAAAGTGTTTGCCTGCTCCAGACCAGACCAAGCGAGACAGGCAGGCAGCAAAGTCTATTAGATTTAGGTCTTTCATTTATATATATATTGATAAATTTATTTTAGGGTCTATGAACTTGTATGTAAGAGTGTGCGTGATTCTCATTGTGCGTGCGCAACACGTGTAATTCAGATTTCGGCTTAAATTGATGGGCTGGCTGTGAACTCCTATTCTCTAACATTTAGAGTAAAACTTTGTCAGCAAGTTGTGCGAGTTTCATGTGATTAAATAATGAAATAAAGTTATTTCTCTGCAATATTAAGCGCATTTGTCGTCAGCCGCTCAAATTCAAGGGCAATAAGCCACTTACGTGGCCAAAGAAGGAAATGCCCTATCAGAGGTGCGCTCTCTTAGTGTGTGGCCACAAGGGCATGGTAAAACGTAAGAAATTGGCAATTAGTTAGGGCCAAAAGTGCTTGCAAATTGCAGTTGGCTAACTGATTAGCTGCAAGCCATGCGATACAAGTGACAACTGAACATGGAAAACTAATTTATCTGTGGAAAGGGACGCAAATACAACTGAAGTGCTAAGCAAGACAATGTGTCTTCTATATACATACATATACATACATATATGTATATGTGCATATAAATATATGAGAATCGGTTATGTCTCTCAATGAAAGCGACACATGCAAAGACCTTGACCGCAACGCAACGGTAATATGAAACCCGCTAAAAAATGGTACTTTATAACAGGCCAAAAGTGATTGCAACTACGCTAACAACATTTTGCTCTTAACAAGTTTTTGAATACTCTCACAAAGGTCATAAGACATCGCTGACGATGTATGTAACACATTCTAATTTGAAAGTTTAAAACTTGAAGATTTCTGAGATTCTTGTGTCCTATTAGTCTATATATATATATAATATATAAGTTACATATCATATATTAAAATACGTAAAATAATTCATTTTACTTACCTCATTTATAGATTTATTTGATTTGATGTAATAATTAAAAGCTGAATATATCTACATATACATTTTTTTTCAAAGATATTCTATAACGATTTTCGTTAAGGCAACGAATTATTACTATTAATAAAACTCATAAACATAAAGTTTACAGTAATATCTTTGACTACTATATCATGGGGCTAAATACTGAAATTTCATACGCTACTCTTCTAAATGTTGCTTTATTTCATTAATTTTTATATTTGAAATAATCCACGCTTTTATTATTTTAATTTTTGATCATCATAAATATAAGCAACTTTTGTGTATATTTTATCCATAACTTATATGCAAGGAAGGGTATTTGGCGTCTGTTCATCTTAATGCTCAAAGTTGTTTTTGTTGTTTTTCATTTCATATTTCTTGCCGGCCTGCGGTCCTCGGGACGTGTTAAGGAATTGCTGTCTATCGCAGCATCTGCGATATGAGCGAACAACTTGGCCGGTTTTCATCTTGGGCCAACGGGCACAGGCCGTATCACTTGTTGGCTCTGGCTTATTACTGACCAAGTTCTGCAGCAGCTACAGCTGCAGCTACAGCCATGTGTCATGTTAGCCCGTTGGCGACTACAACTTGCCAATGTGTTGGCCGCCCCCTTCCCTACGCCTCGTCACACATTTCACACCTCCCACAATGGGGGGCAGGCCAAGGAGGGAGGGGGCGGAACTGCGCCCAGGCGGACTCCTGTTGCTGCAGGCGCCAGGCGAACCAAAACAGCTGGCTGCCTGGCTGCCTGGTTGGCTGGTTGGCTAATCAGCCAGTTGGCCACATCAGCAGCCACATTGATCTTGCTGTTAGGTTCTCTCTCTCTGTTTTGCATATGCCCATTAAAATGAGATAAATGGGGTATATTTGTCGAGTGTCTAGATATATAATGTGCAGAGCTATATTGACGTAATTAGCATGAAGTGCTTGATCTGCTTTATGTTCCTTTATTCATGATATTTTAATTTTAAATCTCTCTTGATTCGATCTAAAACTGATCGTCGACTACAAAATTTATATATGAGTATACATATATAGAGCTCTATCTAAACGCATTATATTAGCATATAAAAGACGAAAAAGTAATTAGAAATATGACATAAAAGAAGATAAGAATGAATAGGAAGAAGCAGTAAATAAATCTAGCTAAAAGGGTAAAGGGTAACCCATAGTCTTTCATTCTAAAGTCCAGTTCACGGTGCTTTTCTCTCTCCCTCTCTCTCTCTCCCTCTCTCCTTCTCTCTTTTGCCTGATGCTGCGGAGCTCGGCTAGCATCTTCATCTTTATTAATCGGTACATTTATTTGATTATCTTACCCGAAGCCGGCTCCTTGGCTGGGGAGTCCGACCACTCGACGTTGAGATTTATGCCCTGGCCGTGTTATTTACGCGCTAATCATGCAACACTTTTCATTTTGACACGTTCGGGCGGCTCTCTTGAAAAGCACCGCCAGCGGTAATTATGTAAATTTTCAAGTTGTTGTTGTTGTTGTTGTTTCCTTACATTGACCATGGGCCGGGGGCAAAGCATTTTATGATCTATGCTGCTCGATTCGTGCTTAGAAATGAACACAAATTGATAAAAGCAACAACGACGACAACAACAACAACAACAGCAAACATTGGGCCACTATTTTTATAGCCCAAGCGGCGATCGATGCATCGTTCCCATTTTGCGATCGATCCGTTTGTTTTCACTGAGCGAACACGTCTCTAACATAAATTAAACAGCTCGATGAAGCGGACGGTGTGGGGACACAGCGATCAAGATGGAGGCTGGAGCCGATGATGAGGTGCAAGGATCCGCTCTGAAATTCCACGGAAAATGCGCTGCGTGTTTTGACACCAAACATCCGCCCCAAAGCCGCAATCGCATTAGCTTCTGCAGCGAGAGGGGGGTTATTTATGGAAAGGGGATTGGGTATTTAATACGCCTCGGTTTGGGTAGGTTCCTCAAACGGCTGAGACGTTGAGCTTGTTAGCTCATGCGCATGACTGCAATTTAAGCGCCATAAATTGTGGGTTCTCAACATTCTCCCTTGTCGCTGGCAAAGTGTCAAACTCGAAAACAGGGTATGCGACAGTGGGGTATGCTGCATGCTATATGCGAAACAGATGTGAGCCTTAGTGGTTACAAATTTTCTTTAAATATTTGTAAAGCATTTGCTAAGACTTTCGTTAATTTTAATACATTTTATGAAATTGTTAGCAGCTTTACTAAAGAGTAAAATTCAAGAGTTACTAAACATTTTGCATATACCAACAAGTTACATTATTGAAGCCATGACATATAGGCAGACTTTATCTTCTATAATGCTAGAGCCTGCAAATAGATCATCCATCTAACCAACACACCCAAATTCTTCTATATTATCCCCACTTTTTTCCAGCAAGTAAAACATCTGTGGTTAGAGAACGGCTAATATGCAGCCATTTGCACCCTTCTTCAGCTGAAGTTCTCGTCAGGAGCTTGTTTTTTCGAGGATGCAATTGATTTATTAATAATTGTAGTACGTGTAGTTGAAATTTACTTAAAACATTCACCAAAAATTGGTTAAACGAATCAAAGTCAATTAAAAAGAGAAGTTAGATTCGTAGACTTGCATTTGACTGCTTGAATTTGGCTTTGCACATTCATAAAGGTCCGGGCTCCCATCAACACGATAATTATTTCGCCCAGCAAGAATCGAATTGGTGTTTCTATAACTCCTTTGGACCTTATTCTCCCTGAAATTCGTCGTTGATTTCTTCGGAAGTTTTGCCTAGCCCAGTCGGTTGGAATTGTTGATATCGTTATTAATTTAACAATATTGCTTACCGTATAAACGATTTTCGAATGCACGAGCGCGTTTCGGCCAATCTATATAGTTATACACATAGAATCCAATGAGAAGAGGCGCTTGAAATGCTGTGGATCCCAGACAAGTTCTTAAATGAGTAACAAGTTTTTTATAAAAATATGCCATTATTAACTGTATAATTTTGTTTATGTTTAAAATTTGTGAGTGACATTCAAGTCTTTGGGAATTTTTGTAATATACTTATGTGCATGAATACATACATATATTTCTAGGGTATATACCAATCGAATCTACAAACAGAAAATTAATTCGAAACTACATTAATTATGGCTCTACAATGCAATGTAGAGCTGTTAGAGAGCCAACATGCTGACCATTGGGTGAGTTCTTTGCTTTGACATATGCAAATCGTGGAGCTAATTAAGCAACACTTCATGTAGCATAGACGACAGTCATAAAAACAAAGATTTTCTGCCTTGACAATTATTTATATAATGCGAAAACATTTTCAGCACGATCAACGGCAAGTTCATATAGTAAAGTCGGTTGTCATATGCGTGTAACTGACAAACTGGTCGACAGTTGCTAATGAATTAATCAGCGAGAGCTTAGTTCATGAGTTCTGATCTATATCGCGACGATCACTGATCGTAAATTGCAGATCGTAGATCGTAGATTGTGGATTGTAGCTGGCTGGTAATGATCGATCAAAGAATCAGTCGCTGGCATTTAATTATACATAGACACATTATTCTAAGTGGCATTACTGACAAATGATAATTGGTATTTGCATGACAATTAGAGGTGCTACAGCTCCCTCTCCCTATCTCTCTCTCGATTTCCCTGCGAACAAGATCAGTCAGGTTTTGCCAAGTTAACCAAAGCTGGCCAAGGCGCCAGGCAGCTTTGATATGTTGCCCCATGCCTGGTGCCCGGTGCCGAGACTAATGCAATTGGCTACGCCTTGCACTTCCTGCATATTTGATACGCCTGAACAGACAGCGGCCGAGGCAAATACCACGATCATCAACAGCAAGAACAGCAACAGGAAAGCGACATGATCGCTGGCATGATCAATGACAAATGCATCTAAATGCCCCCCAAAAAGATTGTATTTCATGAACTTGAACTTGACATTGAAAACAATAACTCGCAACTGTCAATCAACCTAAGAGCTCCCGATCATTATCAATGATCCTCAGCGATCCCAAATTAATTTCTCAGTGCCTAAGTGCCCGTTTAATTGTTTTTTTCTGCTGCTGCGGCTGCTCTGTTGGGCGTATCCAAACATTGAGTTTATTTTTAGGGTTTGCACCCAAGCGGCGATCGTGATTCATGCGGCGACGAGGAGGGGGCAATGTATCCAATTGCAATGCTGACAAGATCACGTACAAAGTGCAACTTGGCTTAGCTGTCAATCAAATGCTACATGCGATCAGTTTGCGATTGGGGGACTAACCCTCAACTGAAATGGAAAGGTTAAAGGGTTGTTGAACTGAAAATGGGGCTAATCTATGCAACTAGGAATTTAAATGTCACGCAGAGGGTTGACAGATTTCTGATCGGTTGATCAACTTCATTTGAACGAAGGCGACGAGCGAATTAACTAACAGCTAGGTATGTAGAGTGTCTGTATTAGCTATAGGCTGAGATTTGAGTGATCGATAAAGATATTTGGGTTACGTATATATTCATAATATTATTCATTATGTAAAGAGGATTAACTGATAAGGTTTACTTTAGGGAGTACATATACAAATTCAAGCCGATCATTATTATGAACTCCCCCATGTAAAGTAGCTAAAGCACTACTGGTGGTCCTAGAATACATCCGTTGATAAGAAACATTATTATTGTATATAATTAATTTATGATAGTTTGCCATTATTATTATTATATAATATTAAGCCCACGCTTTTCTCATTGAATTACAAGTAATTTATATATTATTTATGGGGCTCCGAGCGGGCAACTCTACATATAAAGCCATTAAAGTTCTTACAGTAATAAATGGAGAGCTCTCAACTGTTTAGACTGATATCTAAACAACTGGCTGACTATTGCAAATTCAGACCGTTGTATATTAAAGTTAGTTCCTCGTTAATATTTAGGAGCCAGCATATCGCAATTGTGGGCTAATCAATGCGAGATAAGCACGTGATAATGGCAAAAATAAATATAGAGTACCGAAAAAAAAAAAACAAAAACAAAAAAACAAAAACAAATCGAAGACGAATACTAACGACTATCTAAAACAACTTTCGGCCAGTTGGTGCTTCCGCCGCGATTCAGCAATTGATTTTTTATATGCTCTATGTTAGAGTATATATGACTATACATTCATTTTGCTCTACTCAAAACTGAACTTATACAAAACTCATATATAAGGGTATCGCGTCTTCGGCTTGTCTTTGCTTTGCCTGACTTCTGGCTGACAGTTCAGTCGGCCAACAACAACAACTATTATGATTGAATACTGGAATGTATGAGTCATTTAATAAATAGAATGCCTAAATACTAAGACCTAAAGTCACAATAAACCACATATACACATATGCATAGATAATTCACAATTAATGGCCATTGCGATAGTCGGTCCAATGTTTGCCCAGTGCCTGATCTCTGGCCTGCTGGCGGAGCACCTTGCCGCTGCCCGTCTTGGGCAGCTCGCTGAGAAAGAAGACGCCACAGTGAAGCTGCTTGTGATCGACCACCAGACGTTTGGCCACATATTCCACAATATCCATTTCGGTGAGCCGACTGCCAGGTACTTTGACCACCGCCGCTGCGGCTGGGTCGCCGTCGACCTCGTTCCAGAGGCCAAAGACGCACGCCTCGATCACGTCCGGCAGCTCGGCGATCACCTGCTCCAGCTCGTAGGGACAGTATTGGGCGCCATGGAAGCGCAGCATGTCGCGCTTCCGCTCGACGATGTACAGGAAGTTCTCGTTGTCAAAGTAGCCCATGTCGCCGGTGTGGAACCAGCCCTGGTAGTCCTGTATGCGCTTCGACTCGTTCGGGTTGCCATAGTAGCCATTCCAGACCTTGCCATTGTGCACCAGGATCTCGCCTGTTTCGCCGTGGCCCAAGCTGCGGCCGGCATCGTCCAGAATCTTCACCTTGACTCCCGGCACAATTCTGCCCACGGATGAGGGCTTGGCCACGCCCATGTTTGCCGCAACACCTCCGCACTCGGTTAGCGCGTAACCATACGAGATCTGGCCATTCAGCAGATATTCCTGAAGCTTCAGCAGATTGGCCACATAGCAATTGCCGCCCCCAATGCTGATGAAGCGAACGCTGGCCAACCTCTGCTGGCTGAGCGTGGGAGCCTTCAGCAGCGAGGCGACCTGCTGAGGCGCCAGAGTCAGCAGCGTCACCTTATACTTCTCGATCAGCTGCAGCAGGTACTCCGGCGTATAGGCATGGTCGGTGATGACGCGCGTCGAGCCGTGGCAGCAGCTGTAGAGCATGTTGAACAAGCCCGGTGCCCAGTCGATGGTGCTGAAGGACAGCAGCACGTCCTGGCCGGTGACGAAACTATGGGGGAGTGAAATGATTAATATGATGTGCCTCGATTGATATTTACTCTCCCTATCCTACCCAAAGTCGAACAGGCAAGCGGAGTTCGATATGCAAACCGCCTTCGGCAAGCCCGTCGTGCCGGAGGTGCAGAGTATGGCCACTGTCTGATCGCCGCCCAGCATCAGAGGCTCCGGTCTAAGAGCAATAGAAGAGAGTTTAAGAAATGCAGAAGTTCGAAAAAATTTAGACACTAAAAATAAAAAAGCTTTAATTAAAATTGAAACCTACTGAGCGCAATTACGGACAAATGTAAATATATTTTACATGCTGATCCGATGATATTGCTTATATCTGTTTATAATTGAGCTCAGCAGAGTTCAACATATTTAAGTAAAAATTTAAATGCTGATTTGTTTATAAATATATATATATTTATATAAATATATATAAATTTATGCTGCAAAGGTATTTAACCAACTCCTACAGAAAACATTTACTTACATGATCTATATCTGTGGGTGAGTTTACTTACATATAGTGGAGCTCCTGTTTGGTCGGCTCTAGCAGATCCTCAATGCGCGGCAGTTGCAGGCGATGATCCTTGAGCGTGTAAACGGGCGCCTTGAGCATTTTGGCTATGGCACTCAGTCTGTCGTAGACAGTGCCATCGCAGAAGATGATCCGTGGCCGGGTGATGCAGAACAAGTGCTTGAAGGTGGGCTCATCGTGCCAGGGGCTGACGGCGTGAAAGGGCGTGCCATTGAGCAGGCAGCCGAGCACCACGGGCATCAGGTATGTGGTGTTGGTGGCGGCAATGCCGACAACATCGTCCTGACGCAGATTCATCGCCTTCAGCTGCTGGGCGATGCGTATGGCGAAGCTGATGGCCTCGCCATTTGTCAGCGCAGTGCCCTCTGTGTCGCAGATCTGCATGAAGTACTTTAGTATATTAGTATTTCTTCTAAACGGGAGATCGGGTTAAAAGTTCACCTGGCACAGGCTAGCCGGATGGTTTCGCATGAAGGCAAACAGTATTTTGCCAATGGAACAATCGGCGTCAAAGAAATGCGCCGGCCTTGGTCCACTCCAAACTTTTGTATATTTATCGAACTGTGTGCTGGGGCCGCCCTCCATGTTTTTCTTTAGCTAACTGATAAGAGGCGTGGATTTATTGTGGATGCGTCGAGCAGAGTGTCCAAGCGTCGCCCAAGTCGTTCAGCTACTGCCGACAAGCACCTGGAGTGGTCTTTGACTCGACCAGCTTGTCAGTTGGTTATCAGCTAACCGCTATCCTATCAAACGGTTAACAAACGTCACCTATCGGACAACCCGCCCGAAAACAACAAAAAAGCTTCAGATACAACCAATGTTGGCGATAAGCCCAGAAAGCTGCCCAGCTGATAGCAAGTGCCGCTCATTTCATGATATGTTCGCCTTTACTGAATACAAAATATCCAGATAATGCTCGAGCTTTTGATATTACACCTACACCATCTATAAGGGCAATCTACTATATACATATGTATCACGCAGTGTGTGGAATTTTTCATATGTATATCATTTAATCTACATTTATTTCTGTTATGATTATGTTCCACATTTGTGGATTCTAGGTAAGCAGTTCACGCAAGCAGGAAACAGCAGCAAACGTTACACATTTCACTCGTTAAATAAGCAGTGGACCTAGGCAGTTCTAAACAAGCAGTGCAAATAGGCATAAAATGAATTGAAATCTATTGTAATCTCTGCAGCGCCACCTGTGGGTAAACTATTGTGTTTGAATTTCTTTATGAAAAGAGATTTTATTTGTAAAGTAGATAGGCTAAAAGAGTTTCAAATTTGTGTGTTTATAAATCAATTCGATTCCATAAGCTTAAGAAAATATTCCTTAGTTGCCTTGCGATTTGGTTTGCCATTGGGACTTCGCTTGATATCATCCACTATTATAGCACCTCCATGCAAATGCTTGTTCATTATTGGTATGTTCTCTCGCACGTAGTCCACAACATCTTGAGCTTGTAATTGGGATCCAACCTTCTTCACCACAGCTGCGGCAGCCTTGTCGCTACCCATGGAATCCCAAATACCAAAGACACACACATCAGTCACATCTGGCATTTGGGAGATAACATCTTCGATGTCACTCGGAAAATATTTGTAGCTGTGGTACTTCAGCATTTCCTTTTTTCGGTCTACTATGTAAAGAAAGCCATCATCATCCATATAACCCAAGTCACCAGAGTAAAACCATTGCTCAGAGTCAAAGACATTCTGAGTTTCCTCCACATTTCCATAATATCCAGCCCAATACTGACCGCTTTTCACGCATATCTCTCCAACTTCATTCGGTCCCAAATGATCTCCGTTCTCAGCAATTATCTTTATCTTTTTACCATCTACAGGACGACCACATGAATTGGGCTTCTGAACAAAATGGAAGTTAATTGCCACTGCACCTAACTCTGTTAGGCCATATCCAA
Source organism: Drosophila mulleri (assembly GCA_035047565.1). Classification (NCBI taxonomy): domain Eukaryota; kingdom Metazoa; phylum Arthropoda; class Insecta; order Diptera; family Drosophilidae; genus Drosophila; species Drosophila mulleri. The sequence goes on from JAWNPK010000168.1 coordinate 4,387,992, forward strand.
TTGTCATGCCGTCGTGGTGCAATCGACTCCTGATCTTCTCTAGAGGTTCCAAGGAACACCGAGAACCTCCATAAAGAAATGATCGTATGCTTGACATATCGGTCTTCTCTAATTCTGGGCAGTTTCCGGTCAATACTACGGGGAGAGGTGAATGTGCACACCACGTCACTTTGTGTTGTTCAACTATTCGCAGGAAGCGAACAGGATCGAAGGGAACATCACTTATAATGCGTTTGGTACTGAAGACACCAGAAGAAACCGTTGTCAGAAAACCAAAGAACCAGTCCAATGTACTGTGTGTATACTGAACGTCCGAAGTGGTCAGATCTCTAATATGGATTATTATGCATAATTAAATTGATTATTTGGAGTTCAGATTTTACTTACAAAGGTGTGGTAATGATCTTTCGACTGTTCGAGATAGTCACTGCCTTGGGAATACGCGTAGTTCCGGATGAGCTCAGAATGGCAAGGGTTTGATTATTTCCCTGCTCTAGTCGGGAAGGCTTAAAGTTTTCCTCTATCGCAGTGGCCAAAACTTCATCGATTTTAATAGATCCAACTGGATGGTTACGCATTGTAACGATCTTCACTTTAAAATTTTCTGTTGCTGCTTTCACTTTTTCGTATTCATCTCCATCGCAAAATATAAGTCGTGGCTTTGTTATAGTGAAGTGCTGTTTGATTGCCCCCTCATCGAAGGCCATGTTGACAGAGTGAAAGGGAATTCCATTGAAGAAGCATCCGTAGGCCACGGCAAAAATATGTGTGGTATTCCTAGCGATGATTCCGACAACATCCGATGTGATGTGTAGCACAGAAGCCAAAACGAGAATTGTATGTATGTGTGTGAGTGCGCTCGTATATGACTTAGAGGCTCAATATTGTATCACTCACCACAAAAATCTGAACATATCGCTAATACTTCTATTTACTTTTAGTAAGTATTTTCTTACTTGGAAGGCATTGTGTGCTGACGACTTTTTGGTAGGGCTTTTTACGGTGTTTTCGTTCTTTATAATCCTACTTAAGAAGGTTTCGTCTTATTTGTTTTTGAGAGCTGGAAGATCTGCGTGATAATTATATAATAATATAATAATAATTTAGCAAGTTTCACGCTTAACGGAGTTCTCTTCTGATAATGGTATCATGTTTTTCGTGAATAATTACTGAACGATTAAACTTGATTGAATTTTGTAAAAGAGTTTTCGTTGAAGTTGAAGGCATTTAGATGATAAGGATAATCTGATCTTATTTTTGCTTTTATTCAATACATTTGATTTATTTGATAGCTCACATTAGCTTAATCTAATCTCCTTAAAAAAAAACCCTTTAATTTCTATCTTTGACCTCGAGGAAGTAGGCTTTTGTGGCCTGGCGGTTGGTCTTGCCATTGGCAGTTCGCTTTAACTCATCCATGATGATAGCTCCTCCATGCAATTGCTTGTACTTGGCACTGGTATGTTGTTTCACAAAGTCTACCACATCCTGTGCGTGTAGGGTGGATCCGATCTTCTTAACGACAGCAGCGGCGGCCTCGTCTCCATTGAATTCATTCCAGATGCCAAAGACACATACCTCCGCCACTTGGGGCATCTGAGCAATCACGTCTTCTATTTCGTGTGGGTAATACATGATGTTCTGGTACTTGAGCATCTCCTTCTTCCGCTCCACTATGTAGAGGAAGCCTTCGTCATCCATGTAGCCCAGATCGCCACTGTGAAACCATAGGGCGGAGTCTCGCACTGAGTGCGACTCCTTCGGGTTGCCATAGTAGCCAGGCCAATACTGACCAGAGTAGACGCACACTTCGCCCACCTCGTTGGGTGCCAACGGCTTTCCCTGATCATCGATTATCTTTACCTTGAAGCCATCCATCACACGACCAACCGAATTGGGTTTTTCATCAAAGTGATTGTTTTTGGATACTGCACTTCCAAGTTCCGTGAACCCGTAGGCCAAGTGCATGCAATCGTGCCGCAATCGACTCCTTATTTTATGCTGCGCCTCCAAGGAGCAGCGACCACCGCCATATAAGTAACTTCGTATGCTGAGCAAATTAGCTTTCTCGAATTCCGGGCAGTTCGCTGTCATCGCCAGGTGTGAAGGCGCCTGTATCAGCCACGTCACTTTGTGCTCCGCAATGATTTGCAATAGGCGCGCCGGATCGAATGGATTATCGGCTATAATTCGCTTTGTGCTGTAGACCCCAGAAGTAACCGTTGTGAGTAGACCAGTCACCCAGTCTAAAGTGCTGTGCGTGTACTGAACGTCCGCAGTGGTTAGGTCGCTAGAACGATTAGTAATATTGTATTATTTTAAGCAAGTCAATGTTGTGCTGTAGGCTGTTAACTTACGGGGCAGTGTTAAGAATCTTGCGGCTGTTCGTAATGGTCACTGCTTTGGGAGTACCCGTAGTGCCCGAAGAGCAGAGGATGGCGAGAGTTTGCAGATTTCCCTGTTCAAGGTGAGCAGGCCTAAAGTCCTCTTCCACAGGGGTGGCCAATACCTCATCAATACTAATGGAGCCCATCTGATGGTTACGCATTGTAACGATCTTCACTGCCAGCTTTGCCGTGGCTGCTTTCACTTTTTCGTAGTCCTCGCCATCGCAGAATATTATGCTTGGCTTTGTTATGCTGAACAACTTTTCGATAGTCGCCTGCTCATATGATATGTTGAGTGCGTGAAACGGAATTCCATTGAAGAAGCATCCGTAGGTCACGGCAAAAATATGTGTGGTATTCCTGGCGATGATTCCGACAACATCCGACTGCAATAATCCCAGGGATCGCAGATAGCTGGCCACACACATCGAGTTCAAGTGGAGTTCCTCCCGTGTTAGCACGGTGTTTTCAGTGGCAGATATCTAATCATATTCTGAGATTAGTATGTATTATAACCTAGTTAGACCTTTCAGAACCTACCTGAGCTATGAGCTTCGGATGGCGTCGCATCTCATGGAAGATGATCTCTCCTATTGATAAATCGGGAGCAAAATAGTCACGTTCCTCTTGTCCACTCCATATTCTGCGGTCCGCATCGTAAGTGTTTTCCGGCTTGTAAGGCATTCCGAATGCAGCTCGCTGACTAAAGAGACTGATGACATGACACTGGATGTAGTGCGCTTTTATACTATTGTAGCGAATAGCGTGATTACAAATTGTAGATAGCAGCAGCCCGTTTTTAATAATACTAGAATACGCTTGCCACAAGTTGACGGCCGTAATTTGTAATGCAAGTGAGTGTGAGTGGGAGAGTGTGTGTGTGTGTGAGTAGAGCAAGTTCACAATTACTTACATTCAAGTCCAATTGTGAATTGCTGAGATAATCACGACTTGATAACAATTTAGACTATGTGTGCGATGATGATTATCAAAACCTGTTAGGCATTAATAACTAATTATATATTCTCTTGAGCAGCTATCAACTTGACTTAAGATTCAGTCTGAGCCACCGGGAGAGCATTAATAGAATCAATTAAGGTATATGAATAAGAAGTAGGCACGATCATCTTATCTGCTCAGTGCTTTACTCTTTGCATCGTATATTTTCAATCTGCAAGTCAGTGTAAAGGCAACGAGCTGATAAATATGGAGCCGAGAGCAAAACATTTTACGTTTTTCACTCATTCAACAGAGATAAGACATATGTATATATGTAGTTCTACACTCGTATATACAATACATATACATATGTAAGCATATATGCATTCAAAAGTAACAAAATTGTCATGATTTGCATAAATTCTGTTGAGATATTGTTTTAGTTAATACTGTTGTATTAGTTAACCTTGCCATCTGTTCGAGAGTAAAAGTGCTTAAAAATTAACATTTTTTGTGTTTTAGTTATTATTGTGCTTTTTCAAGCATCATTTTTTTTTATACCCTGAACCCATTGAAAATGGGAAATCAGGGTATAATGGTTTTGTTAAAAGTATGTAACAGGGAGAAGGAGGCGTGGCAGACCCCACAAAGTATATATATTCTTGATCAGGGCGACAAACTGAATCGATTTAGCCATGTCCGTCTGTCCGTCTGTCCGTATGTATGAACGCGTCGATTTCTGAAGATATAGAAGCTAGAGACTTCAACTTTTTTTTAAAATGCTCGTATATAGCGCGCGCATATCGGGTTTATCACTAAAAATCGATAACTCATCCCGTTCTTTTTTTATCGATCAAAAACCTTATCGAAAACCAGTTATAAAATTATATCTTCTACACCTTTAGAGCTAAAGTCTCCAAATTTTAAATGTAGACTCGACTGCACGTGATAGAATTTCGATTTTTGTTATAATTCACCCCCCACCCCTATATCCACTCCCTTACCATCATCTCTGTAAAAGGCGTATTTCAAATACTAGAGACTTGAGCTTTGGCAAATATACGCATAGTAATGATAAAACCACATTCTGAAAGTTTCATGAAGAACGTACGTCCACAAAAAAAGTTATTGAACAATTTAGTTCCCATAGTAAGCCCACACTGCAGCCCATGCCTGTTAATGCGTGCGTGCCTATGGGTGTCTATGTATATGTTTGCGTGTGTGTGTGTGTTTGTTTAAGCTGAATGACACTAAAAATTATTGAAATGGCTGTTGCTCGGAGGGTTCAGGGTATCTCGTAGTCGAGCAGTCTCGACTAGAGCTTTCTTACTTGTTTTAAGATTAACCTGTTTATCATGGAGTTTTTGTACAGCACTATAGAACCACCACGAAGCGTTAAATTTGTTATACTCGTTCACAAAGTAAATGGAGTCTATTGGGTTTGAACAATGGCAAGCAAACTGTAAGTCCATCTCCACAAATAGTCATATATAGTCTAAAAAGTATTAATATAGCAAATTATTATTATTATTATCTTCTATTTATACATCACAGATATATGAAACATTTTTATTATTGGCGACTTCTATAGTTGTAATGAAGTAACACTAATATTATTATATTGTCCGTTCATTAGGTATTAGTTTTTGAGAAGGGTATCTTGCAGTCGGTTACAGCCGACTATAAGGCTCTCACTTGTTTTAACTTGGGGGTAAGCATATACAGATTCTGCCAACGTATTTGCCGTAATTAGATGATAATGAACCTTGTTGGTCTTTTAAGCATTCTTATCTAAGCCAAGTAGATTTCCAGCCTTGGACTTCCCTAAAATACATTGTAATTATGTAAACAAGTATTATGATATTATCTCTTCAACTATTTGCTTTGCTCACATAAAGGAAATGATTGTGGTTAGCTTCAATTTAAGAAATCGAAAACTTTAATAATAATTTATTAATTTTTCACTTGTCCTGACTCTTAAACAATTCCTTTAGATTTTCTATTATTCTGTATTGAGTTTAATCAGTTAACTCGGTTCTTTGAGCTGATCTCAGATAGGCAGCTTTCACAGCCTGGCGATTAACCTTGCCATTGGCGCTCTTGGCCAGCTGTGGCACAATCTGAGCACCGCCGTTGAGCTGTTTATAGTTGACAGCAATGTGCTGAGCCACAAAGGCGATCACCTGAGCGGAGTTTAGTTGGGCATTTGGCTTGGGCACCACCGATGCAGCGGCTGCATCGCCCTCGGTCTCGTTCCAAATGCCAAAGACGCAGACCTCGGCGACCTGCGGCATTTGGGCGATGACCTCCTCGATCTCGTGAGGATAGTACATCATGCCCAGGTACTTGAGCATATCCTTTTTGCGTTCCACGATGTGCAAATAGTTGTCCTCGTCAAAGTAGCCCACATCGCCGGTGTGAAACCAGCCCCCCTTGTCCTGCATCTCTGCTGTGGCCGCGGCGTTGCCATAGTACCCGCTCCAGTGCTGTCCGTTGTGGCAGTAGAGCTCGCCCTGCTCATTCGGGCCCAGCGACACAGCCGACTCGCTGACCACGCGCATGCGTATGTTGCCCAGGAGGCGACCCACAGACTTGGGCTTCGAGTGGGTTGTGTGGTTACAGGAGACGCAGGCGCCCAGCTCCGTCATGCCGTAGGCGTTGCGCAAGATGCCCTCGCCCCGCAGGTAGCTCTGCATCTTGTTCAGCGTCGCGACCAGCGTGTGGCCCCCAGCGAAGAGCAAGTGCCTCAGACTGCGCAGCTGGCGCACGTCAGTAGCCGGACAATTGGCCAGCATGGCGATATGCGAGGCAGCCACCACGGCCCAGCTGACGCTCTCCTGCTCGCACATGGTGAGGAAGTGCTCGGCACTGAAGGCCTGCTGCGATATGAGGCGCACTGTGCCGTAAACCCCAGCCGTAATTAGGGTTATCAGGCCTGTGAGCCAGTCCAGGGTGCTGGGCGCGTATTGGATGTCGCTGCTATTCAGATATCTGGAGGAAGGTAAGAGATAGTCGTAGTACCCTGTACTCCACTCTGGATGAAACAGTAAAAGTTTCCCATGGATATGGGGTATACGGTGTACCTAGCCTATGTCCTACCTATGACTCTCGAATATTTGACGGCTATTCGATATGGTGACGGCTTTGGGTGTGCCCGTTGTGCCCGAGGAGCAGAGTATGGCCATGATGCGATCGATGCCACGCTCAAACTGGCTGGGCTTATAATCCTCGGGAATAGATGCTTGCAGCAGCTCCTGAATGCCCATGACGCCCGCTATGCGTCCATGTATGATTATAATGGGAACATTCAGTGCAGAGGCGATGCTTCGCAGCTTTTCGTAGTCCGGCGCATCGCAGCAGATGAGGCGCGGCTTGGTTATGTCAAAGAGATGGCGTATGGTTCGCTCCTCCAGGCTGGGATTGATGGCATGAAAAGGCGTGCCATTGAAGAGACAGCCGTAGGCTAGAGATGCCAAGTGCGTGCTGTTCCTAGCCAGCAGGCCCACAATGTCCGTTTCCGCGACAAAGCCTTGAGCTCTCAGGTACACACTCACCTTAGCCGCATTGTGCAGCATTTGGGTGCGGGTGAGCCGTGTTTTCTCGCTGTGGGAGATCTGAAATATGCGATGCGGATCGCTTTGCAGCTGGCGGAATATGATTTGACCTATGGTCAGATCGTCATTATAGTAGCTCTGCTCCCGCGCGCCCGACCATATCTTGAGCTCGGCATTGAAACTGGTGGTTGGGTTAGCGTTGAGATCCAACATTCTGATGCAACTGATGCAGTTTGCTCACGGGTTGGCCCTATTTAAAGGTCAACAGTTGCCTGCTTTATGTGATAACTGTAAACAGCTGGACACGCAATAGATTCGCATGACACGCGATCACTTTTATGATTATCGGCAAGATCGTGCCGAAAATTGGACGGCAATTTATCGCTTAAAGTGTTTATTGCATATGTACCCCTCAAGTGAACTAGTCGCGGCCAAATGACGCGAAGTATGCCGGTATTTGGCGGAACAGTTCGTTGCATGGAACGGTTTTGGCTCATATGATTATTAACATCAATTTAAATATGATTTTTTATCTACTTATTCCAATTGATTAATGCAAATTTTTGAATACATGCCTACTCTCAATTGCTAAATGCTATAATAAAGCACTGCTTGTTCTCTACAAGCAGTGCAAATGGTCTCATTAAACAGTTGGATGTATGCTTTGTTTGACATGCACTGCTTTGATTATTCTAAGGAAAGCAGTACTTGGCTGTTAGTTACAGAGAATTTCATCGTGCTGCTGTTGATTCTGTCTCTGTTATATTTAAAAGAAAATTAACAGAAACTTTAATCAAAATAAAAGGAAAAAAGTAAAATTTTAATTTATCAGAAACAAAAAATATATTTAAATGTTGAAACAAATAAATGTTGTTTATTTAGCATACGAAAAATATGATCTGTAGTTTATTTACAAGTTGATACAATTCCATTCAACATTTCTTCAACTCCACTTGTATTAAACGAATCCCAAGGGGACTCTAAAATAAATAAATAAAAACATAAAAAATTAATTTATAAATTGAAAAGTAGGAATGACTTTAGTATTAATATTAAAACAATCGACACCAAGCGAGACTTGCTGTTATATTCGCAAAATGAAAAGAATGTTTGGTACATTTTAAATTTGGGTTTTTATTTAAACATGCCATGTTGTGTATTTTTTTTATTTTCTTCTTTTTTTGTTTTTTTTTTGTTTTTTTTTTTTTTTATCATTTATAAACATTTCACAAACATTTTCATTATTCTGGGGGTTTTACACATTTGTTTTTGGATTTGTTTTGTTTTTGTTTTCAATTCGGGTTGATGGCAATACAACAATTATTTCAACTATTTTGTATAATTATTTCACTAATATTTTACTTATGCATTAAAATTGCATAATCTCTTTTATTTGCCTTGTTTTCTTGTTGTTTTCTTTTCGGGTTTTGGTGTTGTTCTTTGATTTCGGTATATTTTCTTGTTCTGTTTCAATTAACTTTCGCGGGTTGCACTACAGCAAATGTTTTTCCCCCTTTTATTTACTTTTACTTTGAACGCATGATCTTAACTATTTAGAATTTTTTTGCTGATGTATTTCTGTTAGCTAATTGTAAATTATGTGTGTGTTTACGTGTATTTCTGTGTGAATGTGTGTGTGTGTGTGTGTGTGTGTGTGTACACTTAGCTCTATAAAGTAAGGATGTTGCAGGTTTTCAATTTGTAACTGATTCGTATTTACATTTTTCAATATATGTGTTTGTTCCTCTTAGAAATGATAATTGCAGTTTTTCTTTTGTTTACTTTCGTGTTTCGTATTTTTTTTTTTCATTTTTGTTTTTTGATTGTTAGAATTGGGCTTGGCCAAAGGGCCGCCGCTTTTTTAATGCTTGAAGATATGTGTTATGATCTTAAATTTTTTTTATAATTTTCATTTACTTTCAATTTGTGCAAGTTAAATTTCTTTAGAGTAAAGAGTGAAATAGTGTAGGAAAGTGATGTGAAGAGAATCAATCGTTTGTCTGTCTGTGTTGGTGTAGATTGCAAATGGGCATTGGCCGTGTGTTGGTATTAGTTAGTTAATATTAGTAATGTTGTTTTTATTTAATTTTCGTATTTTCATTCTTGACTATTCTATGTGCATGCGTTATGCAACACTGCATTTGCTTGGAACTTAACTTAACTACACATAACTTATGCGCTACGTTTTGGTTGCTAAATGTCATTTATTTTTGATGTCACTTCGAAACTTGTAAGTCTTTTTACTTTTGGATCGCATCTAGAAGTTGTGCAATTGTTAAACCTAACCATATGACATTTACATATATTATGTATATATACATATATATGCATATATATATCTATAAATTATTTACACCGATATACTGGACTGCCGCACGATAAAGAAAATTCGCTTCTCTTCTCTCCCTCTGCTAAATGATAATTGACCAAATTGATGAACGGCAACTGAAGGCAGCACACAACCTACGCCAAGTCTCCGGTTGGCCGTAACACTCTGATCTAACATAGCTCTAATATACTATAGAGAACAACTGGAATAGCTGAGCCAATTATTCCGATCGATAGATCGATGTGCTAAGAACTACGACGCTTTCATTTAGTTTTCTATCTCTTTTCAGTTTTCTTTTTGCTTATCAGTGTCTCATCAACATCAATCAAACACATTATTTTTGTTTGTTTTATTCTTCTATTCTTTTTTTTTTTTTTTGTTGGCCTTTAACTGTTTGCCCGAACCATCGACTACTTATTTGCTCACATTTAAAACCCTGTATGTTCAATAGCTATAGCTTCATATACAACTAGATTTTACTTAAACTGCCCATATTTTCTTTGTTATTTATTATCATCATTATTTTTATTTTATTTGCTAGTTTAGTTAATTTTCTTGGTGAAATTTTCATTTGTTTCTTGCTTGGCACGAATTTTACAACATTTATTTCATTCCCTCTCGAGGTTTGTTTAGTGACAATTATAATCGTATAATATATATTATACATACATACATATATATATATAATATATATATACATATATGTATGTGCGTACTTATCATTGATTTTTGATTTGACTTTGTTTTTGTTTTTTTTTTTTTTCTTCTGTTTTGTTATTTCTTTTATTTTGGGCTTACCTTAGTTATAAATAGTTTTTTAAAGTATATAGTAACAAAAGGCGAAAATATGTTAAAAGCATAGCATTACAAAATATTAGAAAGAAGTTGAAAAAAGAAAATGAAACAAGCTGAATAAAAATATGATAGAACTACGAAATATTAGTTGCTTTTTAGTCAGGATTTTGTTTTGCTTTTTGTTTTGTTGTACTTGTCGTTGCTATGTAGAATTCATTTATAATGATCTTAGGATCGTAATTATTTGGTGTTTGTGCATAGTTTTTATTAAGTAATTTTAAGGGGAACTCGAGCTGCGTATATTATTAATTGGTTCCAACTGGGAAGGCGGCCAGCTTTTTGTTAACTGCAGGACTCACTCCTCATACAAAAGGCACTTAATAAAAACGAAAAAACAAAAAGAAAAAAACAATTTTGTTTTCGGAATCAAATGCCAAGCCTTCAATCAAAATGTGATCCAAGGAGTCTATTTAGTAAGTTGTTTTTGTAAATGTTTCTCGATATTTATTAGTTTTTAATTTTTGGTTTGGTAATAAAAAATTCGTTTTTGCGCTACGTAATAAGCTATTTGTATTGTCTGTTAACTGGTTTTATGGTTTTATTTAAATTTAATTAATTAATTATTAATCTACTTAAAGAAAATAACTAACTAATGGAAACACAAGCTTCAAATCGTACTTAATGTCAATATTAGTTTAGCTTGTTTCCAAATAAATAACCGAATTGAAATTTTACTCTAGTTTATGCTAATGTATATGTATAAAAACAGAACATAATTAACTCTAGGAATGTATCTATAATAATTTGCAGCTACGTAAACAATTGAATTGATTGAAGGTAGTAAACAAGCAAAAGGAAAAACTCGATAAGTATATAATTGTATATAACTGGAATCGTTCTATTAGTTGATGCATTTCAATAGGAATAAAAACTTGCAATACCCACCAGTTCCATTTAAACAATGCAATGCACTTTGCACCAATTCAAAATTGTGATAAATCAGGGAGAACTTAAACTTCGGAGCGTGCCGAAGTCTGAATACCCTGGCAGTTGTATATTTCATATGTATATGAGCATATGGGTATTTATTGTTATTTGATTTGTTGGTCTAACTATAGAACTATGGCAGCTGTATGTTATGTTCCGATATATATCTCATATATATATATATGAGAAGCAGCCCTTATCGAATTTCAGTCGCATTGACCCAAAGGAAACTGAGTTTACATAGGACACAAATGATGTGGCATGGCAAAAATATTTCTAATACGTGCTGCCAGGTTATCATTGAATAGAAAACTCACTTAGCTTTGTGTGCAGTGTGTGTGTGTGTGTGTGTGTGTGTGTGTGTGTGTATGTCGGTTTATATGTGTGAATAAACAAAACATTGTATCATGTTTTGTATCGAGTTTTATTTGTAATTTTTTTTGTCATTTTTGTTGTTGTTGTTTTTAATTCGATTGTGAACATAATAATTGAATTTGCCTAGAATTTGTTTTTATTAGTTGTTGTTGTTGCAGTTGCAATTGCTGCTTATTTATATCTAAACTTAAATTTATCTACACGCAATTGTTGTTCGTTTTTTCCGCAGTAAATTTGCATTTTAGAATTCGAATTGTATAAACTAGTTGGCTTAAAACTTATTGACAATATGACAATATTTACAAACGTCGTGCGACTTTCACTTTTTTCTTTATTCTCCTTCTTCGTCTTCTTCTTCGAAGTTTCTTTTACAACTAACTTAGCGCATCTTAAGTACAAATTAATTGTAATTTGTTTGGAACTAAACTAATTGAATTATGAACAAAACGTATATGGATTTAGGCCTATAAATAATTTATTTAAAAATCTGCATTCTTTAATTTCTTTAAGTTTAACAATTTCGAGCATTAAAAACAAATTGAAACAAATCGAGCTGAAAGCGTTTTGCAAATCGCCCACAAATCGCTTTGTCCTTTTCTGTTCTTTTTTTTTTTCTCTTTAAAATACAGCTTTGATTTCTCTTCAATTTCTTTAATTTCGTTTATCTACTATGCAGTCGTACTTGATCAATTTAACTTATAGTTAGTAAATATCTTTGTCGCTCATCAAATTTTCTTATAGTGGAAATGCCTTGAAGCCTTGTCCCGCCCCATTTGATCAAGCAAAGCATACATATATACGAATATATACGCATACATACATATCTGTATGCATATATACGTATGAGCCGTATTGTAAATCTCATGTTGGATTCTACATAGCCTTTGGTTATCAGAGACGCGGACGCGCTTTAGAAGGTCCTTTTTTTGTTTTCGTTTTCGTTTTCATTTTCGTTTCAGTTTCAGTTTGGAAAATCGAATCAAAATCATATAAACATATTTGGTTATTTGCAAAAAACCAAGCCGAACGAAAGCCATACGCAAAAGAATTTGGAACGTAAATTGGTAAATGAAAGTAGAAAAAATTAAAAAAGAGAGATATAATAGGTTAGTACAATTTCTGGTATTGTGGCGCCAGTGTTTCTCTCTAAATATATATTATGTAAATATAAGTTAAACGGCATTTACTCATCCTCCTCCTCCCTGAAGAGATATGTGCTCCAGTAGACCAGATTGAAGAGCGCAAAGACCAGCGGGAATGTGATTCGCGAGATAACATCGATTCTCTTCGATCTAGAACATTGTCTTGGATAAATATTCAACAAGTACGAAACACATTAATTGATCATCTAGAGATTGGCTTTTTGATTTGTGATTGTTCTTTCTTTTGGCTTGGCTTTAATTTTTTTTTTTTTTTTTTGTAACTTTTGCGTGGTCTTTTAAGAAGTTTTCTTTTTTATTTCGATGGCACAATAATTTGTTTGTTTTAAATATTTCAAGTAAGAAAACCAAAATTTCAGTTTCAGCTACGTGCGTGAAAATAAAGAGAGTGCTCATTAAGGAAATAAGATCTACTGAAAATAAACGTAAGCGTATGGGCTACTAGCAGGGCATGTGGATTTTCGGGATATGGTTCGGTACTAAGGGATCCAAATTTTCGTTCTACAACGCAAAAATTGTTCTTTAAAACAAACAAATCGATAGAAAGCAAAGCACACAACAAAACTTTTTAAGTTTAAACTGCAGCAATTTACACTGTTTAACAAAGTTTTCGTTTTAATTTAGAGAAATAAGATTCAATGAAAGACAAACAAGTAAGAGTGCTCTAGTCGGGTGTATTCGAATAGAAGATACCCAGCTTGAACAATTAGGTTTGTTAAATACTCCATGTTCTACAGAAAGAGAATTTATTTATATTTATTATTAGTAAAACAATTGAAACTTTTTCTATTTGAAGTTAAAGTTGACTCTTACTCGCGTCAGTTACAAATAAAAAGCTAATTACAGTTAAGTAGTACATTGAAGTTCGCATCACTTAAAACTTTGTTGCGCAGTGTAATTGACGCAGAGCGTTAAGCAAATTATATTGTCACATTTTACTTGACTCTGGACTCTTTGAGGGCCAGATGGCAAATCATTTGGCAGCAAACATTGAAACAAAAGACAGCGAGCAAAACAAATGATGATGGCAAGCAGCAAAGCAGAACTCGAATCGGGTTTGTCTTTAATGTAAAGTACAAGATTCAGTTTCAGGACCCAATTCAATTACTGTTAATTAGTGGCATAAAAAGTCAATATATATGTATATATAACAAATTTATAGCATATAGAACGAGAGAGAGAGAAAGAGAGACAGAGTGAGCAAGTTGTAGATACATATTCACAACATCAAAAAGGAAATCCATCAACTACTACAAATGTTGTTTAACGAAATTCAACTAAGTAATACGGTTGCGTAGAACTGTTGAGTTGAGTTACCTTGTGGGAAACTTGGATAGCCAAGTCTTACAGCAGCTGGGGCGCTTCGGTGGCTGCATGTGGACCTCGCATTGGCGCAGCTTCTCTAGGGCCAGCGGATCGCCCGGATGACGCACCAGGGGCTTCTGCAGGCCAGCCCCGCGCGAATATTGCGATGCCGTTTGAGATGGAATTTTGATTGTAGTTGATGCAATGAGGGGTACATGGGGGGTGTTGGGTAATTGGATGGCGTTGCGATTACGAAATGCAGTCGCAAATGGCGAATGGCGAATGGTGAATGGCGAGTGGCGAGTGGGTGTGGCATGTGCGTAATTTCATTTAATTTCGTTGCAATTTTTCATCAAATTCCAGTTCAGTTGGTTGAGTCGATTGAATGCCACGCAGCGATGTTTGTTTTTTTTTGTGTGTGTGTTTTATCATTTTTGAGGTCAAGTTGAGTGTTGGAGATTGAGTTGGGCATGTGTGTGTGCGTGTGTGTGTGTTTGTTGCGTATGAGCACGTTTGAAAAAAGTTGTTAAATTTTGCGTATTTTTTGTATATGTGTGCGTGTTTGTGCGTGTGGTTTTTTAATAAAAAGAGGCAAATATAAAAGGAAATAGTTGTTTTAATAGTTTTATCATAAACATTTTGCAAATTGCCAATTTGAGTTCTGGTCTTGCTTTTCATTTGATTGTTAAGAAAGCTCGTAAATTTGAATTTGGCTTTAAGTTAAATGGTTTGATGTGGATAAAACTTGGCAATGGGTTCTAAAAACTTTACAAATCCTACGAGATTATTACCTAACATTTGCAATTATTCAAATATTTATTACTTACACACGAAGAAGAGCTAACATTTATGCGACTCAATGTGGTTTTCCGAGACTTTTTGCTATATACATATATATATATATATATATGTATTTCTTGTATCATGTTGTCTATTGTTTTTATATATTGTCTGACAGCTCTAATACTGACGGCTTATCTAGCAAAGAGTTAGACTAAAATTGTATAGTCCCAAGCGCTGGCTCGATATCATATCTCATCTATGTAGTTCTCTCTTCTTTTTTGTGGAATGACAATAACTGTAAATAAATACTAGAGAAGCCCCTACATCCGAGATCTAAGTAAATATATCAAATTTGTCTTCTCTTCGAGTTGTTCTTCTTCTTATTTGAATATCGCTAAGCTCTTCAGTTATTGAATATAAATAAAATCGTTAGTAAATTGAAAGGTAAGTACCATTGCGAATGTTGCATTGCTATCTGTATCGAGCAGATCTGAAGCAGCGTCTAAGCTGGCCTGCTCCAAATCGCGGCGTTTCTTTTTCATATTCTCCTTATGCATGTCTGCGGCCCGATCCGTATATTGTTGCATGTGATAGGAAGATGTTGGACAAGAATTTATTTGTTCCACAAAAGTTGGATATTTCGAATAATTCGTTGTTGTTGTTTTTTTTTTGCGTATTTTACAATTGATTTTTTTTTATATTTTTGTTTTTGTATTTTTGTCAGAATTTAGGTAAGATGCATAGCACACATTTATACAGTTATACAGTTAGATAGCGACAGAGACAGCGAGTGAGAGAAAGAAAGAGAGACAGACAGAGATAGATAGATCACACATACAGAAACATTAAACAATTTGAAAGGGTTGGCAAAATAAAAATCAATAATTCAATACAATTTTCGAAATGTTTATAATCAAGTGCAAGTTGTTTTGTCAATTGGAAAATATGTATGTATGTTTAGTTGTTTCATTTCAAATATGTACAATTAAATGGCAACAGAAAAATAAAACCAAAATCAATGTCAATTTTTAAATTGCGTTTGGTGTCGAAAAAGCAAAAAAAAAAAAAACAAAAAACGTTTCCAAATTTTTTCCAATTTTTTATCAAACGCGTTTAGGGTTTGAGTGTGTGAGTATATGTATGTATGTGTGTGTGTATCAGTGTGTATGTGTGTGAGTTGAATGAATATATGTGTGTGTATGAGTGTGAAATGAAATAAGAGAGTAAATCAAAACAATTGGATTAGTAGAAGTATATATGCAAAAATCATTTTGTTGTTACAATATTTATGTGAATGAAGGAACCAAAAAGAATCGACGATAAAAAATAATACATGTATTGATACATATATATTGAATGAAAAATAAATGCTAGACTACAAATTGTTGGCTTATAGCTGTTAAAAATATTTAGTTGCTGCTGGTTGTTGTAGTTGTAGTTGTAGTTGTAGTTGTAGTTGTAGTTGTAGTTGTAGTTGTAGTTGTAGTTGTAGTTGTAGTTGTTGTTGTTGTAGATCAAAAATCAGTTTGTTTGTATCCTGACAAAAATTGTGTGAAACGCCGGCGAATGTAGATATGAAGCTCAACTGTGCGTAGGTGTGTGTGTGTGAGTATTGGTTAGTGTATGTGTGTGTGTGTGTGTGCATGTGACAGTCCGTTACGAGTTTGTTTATTAGATATGCGAGTAAATTGTAGTTACATTTAGGTATATATACACAATATACGTTACACGGAGCATATAAATAAATATATATATACTTATTTAATACATATATATATATATGTATGTATATGTGTTTTACTCGACAAAAATAATGTTTCAAAATAAAGAAACAAGAGTAAAAATAGAATAAACACCATCGATTAATACATTAAGTAAGTTTGTTAAGAAGCATATCAAATCTCAATTACTAGCTTTATTCAAACCTGAGCGGGAGGCATAGTTCACCAGGGCGAATTCGAGCAACGCCCCAAAGACAAACGTCAAACAGACGCCGGTCCAAACATCGATTGCCTTTGTATAGGAAACGGGCGGCAGTGAGGCATTAATGCCCGATGTTTGTGTGGCCATAGTTAGTAAAGTGGTTACACCTAGAAGAAATTTAAGTATATAGACAATAGATTTCTGATGGATTTGCTACAAGAGAGCAGATATACATATGTATGTACATATATGGGTTACCAGCAGTCTAGAGTTGGCTTAGCTGAAACGTGTTTTTCATACGCAATCTTTGGTTGGGCACTTACCTAACGATACGCGCGCGGGCACTGCGCCTTGATCCAGCCAGAATGATACCCATGATACAATGACCAACATACAGCATGGTATATAAATTTGTATTAAGTAATATGAGAATTCTCGCTTGAATAGTAGATCGACTTTGAGGCAACTGTATTCACCTATGAGTATACAAGGTAATATAAAACTGTGTCAAACTCAAAATGTACGGGAAGGATTCGAAATGGCGTTAGTTCATTTTTGATCTCACACGCACGCACACATATGTATATGTATATGTATATGTACACAGAGAGTAGATGAGTTTAGACACTGACAAAAATAAGTTGAAACACACAGACAGAACACACGTACATTTCCAATATTTTAAATATATTTATCGAAACAAATTTGTCATCCAATAAATCAGTAAAAACCAAAATCAATTTGCTTGCTTTTGAAATTTTGCCACGAAGAAATGAATCAGAAATTAGGAGAACATTTACTTCTCATGAATTTTTTGTTGCTCTTTGTGTTATTTTTTTTTTATTATGTACAGGAAAGAGGATGGCTTCCAAAAAAAGAAGACTTAAAAAACATAATATGATGCACAGTGGGTGGTATAAATTAAAGTATGTACAAAAAAAAAGTGAGGGAAAAGAAAGGAAATAATACAAAACGAATGACATTGAGAGACGGAATAAGAGACAGAGTTGAGTTGGAAAATTATAAAATGGCATCATAGGCAAAATTGTATTTTGAACATCAATTCCATTTTCTGACAATTGTTGTTGTATTTTTTGTTGTTGTTCATTTTCTTGCTTGCAACAAAAATTCTTAACGGAAATGAAGTTCGCAGGGGCTTGTAGAGTAGGGGGTGCGTGTGTTGTTGCTGTAGCTGTGGCTGTTCTTGTTGTTGTTGTTGGCGTTGCTGTTGCTGTTGCTGTCGCTCCTGTTGTTAGCTTCCGCTGCGAACACGCCCCCCCATGCTGCCTGGTTGTAGCCGCCCTTCATTTCCGTTAATTTGTTGACATTGCGTTCCATACTCTTCAAGACAAAGCTGTTTAATATTTAACATTCTCATATTTTTATATTTTCATATTCATTTCATTTTCATTTGCATTTTCATTTGCATTGCTCTCGTTTGAATTGATCTGCGGTTTTTTCGAGGGTTCTGGCTCTCTGTAGGATACTATATATATATGTTTTCATATATATATATTTATATTTATTCACAGTCGCATGTGGCACTTGTTATTTGGATATTCAGATTTGAGTTATTTTGTATTTGTTTTTGCATTTTATCTATGGCCAGTTTTCTCTCCATTTTAAACGCTCATAGAAGATATAAAATTAATAAACTTTATGTGAGCAACTAAGTTCAAGGCGAACTAAATGCAAACAACTACGCAACGTCTAAGAACGGGTTGGGTTATGTTTTGAACCAATATAAATAAATATGAAATATTAAAAACATACATTTATGCAAATACATATCGCTTCTTTATAGACTATTGAACGGGCAGATGATTTGCAGGCTCATGCATCGCTTTTAATGCGGGCAAATGATTGAGATGAAAGTATTTAATTGATATAAGTCGAAGCCTTCGAATGAGCTAAAAAATGTTGCTAGCTATGCAACGGGCTTAAATGGGCAGTGGATTGAGCTATGCTGAGAGATGTAATACAAATGCTTATTAACTGTGAGTTGTATGCAGATTCAATTTAGTATAAGACCAATTGATGTATACAAATCTAAATCTATAATAGTTGAAATCAACTGTCTAAGCAAGCTACATTCTTTAGTGTTCAACTCTTCTTTCATTTACTTATATAAGAAATACTCAATACTACCTAATTGGTTTCTGTGAAAACCCTTTCTGATTCGCTATGCAAAATTACTTTATATAAACAGAAATAAATACTTATATGAATAACCAGGGTTACTGGTTACAGACTTTTCACTTTGTTTCTGATATTCTATATGCTTTACTAGAATTTTTACAAAGATTGATGGCTTATGGGAATAGCCTAAGTAGCTATACAGCTCAAGTTCCATAATCTCAAAGAATACCCCGATATTGTTAGATAATACTTTGAAACTTTTCTATTGAAAGCCTGAAACTGAAACATGCAAATCAGATGGAGAATCCGTCTTCGATTATTTTCAAATGCATGCTTTCCATAATACAATGCAAGTGGATATCATTAGTTACTTGCATTTAGCGCTGGCAGAAGTGGGCGTGGGCGTGGTAAGCAAATGGCGGAGGCCCACATCGGTTGCATTTTCTAGCTATAAATTATCCACCTAAAGATGCTGACAGACTATTTGCCAAGTTTGTGAAAAAGTTTTGCGTGTTTGTATGCCACAGCTCAGTCACATAGACACATCCTCCCACACACACACACACACACACATAGATCATCATTATTGGTGGGGATGGGGGCATGGGATTGGGGGATATTTGCTCTTTGTGCAAGTTTAAGCAACTGCGTCGCAGACAATTTCCTCGATTAATTTGCTTTCCGTGGCCCGCCTTTTGCCATTTTCTTTCATTTTCTTTTTCCGTTTCGTATTTGGCTGCCGTCGCGCACTTCTCAGATACTCAGAGCTGCGATACTCAGATGCGAGGTAGTTCTTGGTAGCCAAGGTAAACATTTGCTTAAAGCGCCAACTGATTTCAAATTGCTCATAAAAACTCGGCTAAGGTAAGGCGACACGCGATGCCAAAACTGCACTTAAAATGGGCGTGTGAGTGTGGCAGCTAGAGAAGAACAGTATGTGTGTGTGTGTGGGTGGGTGTGAGTGTCTTGCGAGTGTGTGTGAATTACATCGTAAAAACTTGGTTTTTATGCGAGTCGGGCATTGATAACGGCCCTACGAGATGCTCATGTGTAAACGGCATCATTACATGTGTTCGTGTGGCTGCATGTGTGTGTGTGTGTGTGGGTGTATTAGTGTTTGCTATGAAGTGCTTATGATGCCGTTTATTATAGATAGAGTATACAAGCGAACAACTATATTTGAAATAAAAACTATAGATACATATAAATAAAGTAGATATTGAATGCAAAAGTTACATAGATGAATAGATGCAAAAGAAAAAGAATAAACAAACTCTCAATGAAAATATGAAAGTTAACTAAAGCTACATATTGACAAAGTTAAGATATAGATAGATAGATAAGCTCAAGTAAAAGTTGAATTATATAGAGTTAGATCTCAACACCATCAACACAACAGTCAAGAAACACACACAAACAAACATACCCGTATTGGTTTTACTGTTACAGTAATCAGTCAAAAACTTCTCCAATGTGAAGCGAGGTAGGTGTAAGTTCTTTACCACTTGCACGGGATCACCCTCCTTCCAAAGGAATACCAAATCGTTGGTAGTCCAGCCGTCTAAGAGAAGAGAGAAGAGGCAGATCATAAAATGTATGTAGGATAATCGATTGAGATTCTTGCATATATGTATACGATTCCAATAATATGATATATGTAATATTACTTACAGCTAGCCATTCGAAGTGAACATATTTGTCTATCCAATGGGTACAGCTTGAGATTCATTGGACAGGCCAATGTTAGTGAGATGCGTATACTGTAGAGCACCGATCCATTGGGAAATATACGTATATACACATTGGGCATAATGATATTGTGAAAGTGTCCCTCCTTCTCATTGGAAAAGAACAAATCCGGCATCCACACACGATTCGCCTCCGTCAGTGTGAGATATTTCAAGCGACCTTTAAGGAGAGTTGGAATACATTTAGAGGTCTTCACCATAGGGAAGTTCCATCTGGCTACTCACCTTGTATGTCATCGAATTTGAGACGCTCATCCGTCCACTGCTCTCGAAAGGTTAACTGTACACTGTACTCCTGTAGTGCGCGATCGAAAGGTTTTTCGTTTGTGTTGGGATAAAAGAGAGCTTTGTTAGTGCTGTGAATCGTAGGGTCTTTTTATATTTTTAATTTTAATTTTAATTTCAGTTCAATGCAATTCAATTCGAACTACAATGCAAATTTCGAATAACCTCAAATTTTGGAAATTTCTCGAGTATTATTTTGTTGTTTTCTTTTTTATTTAATTTTTGTGGTGGGTGTGGGGCGTATCAATTGGTGGGCTTGCTTTTGCGAGGGGGCATTAACGTTATTTTAAGATAGATTTTGTTCTTTTATATTTTGTTTTGTGGTAGATTGTATATGAGAGCGAGCAAGGCGTGGCGAGGCGTGGCGAACGTTTTTTTTTTATATATAAATATTGTTCGAGTAGTTTGTTTATATTTGTTAGTAAGAAGAGTATATATGATGGCGATAATAATTGAAACTGTTGTATATATTGTCGTATAAAGCGTTTTGCTCTTCGGCTAGTTGCATATTCTCGGCATGGTATTGGTATAAGTTGTATGTAAGTAGTATTCATGTCATGGCACGTACATAAGTTTGTATATATGTACATGTCTTATACATATATATGTATGTATAGGTATGTATGTAAATGGAATTAAAATGCAATTCAAGATGCGTCTGCGATGCTGAGCATGCAACATCAACCACATTCAGCATGAACATCATTATCCAATGCATTGTTCGGCGCATTGCAACGTGTTGCATACAAAACACAAAGCAGGCAATAAGCAATAAGCAAAAAGGGCAAAAGGCAGCTTGCAACGTGCCAAAAATTCATAAGCAATAATACAATATCTATTGAGCAGGCGACACAAGCAAGCAAAGGCGATGGCGCAAGCAAAGCCAACAGCTGAGGCAACAACAAAACAGGCATTAAAAGCAAGGCAATATGGTATAGTAAGAGGATCAGGCTTATATTTTAACTTGGCCTAGGCTTAAACATTCATATTTGAATATATACATATACAATATATATAAATCGCTGTAATATATAATAGAAATATATGCTTAAAGTTAACTTAAAACTCTGCATGCAGAACTTTTGTAAGATTCATAGATATGATTTTTGCAAAACTTTAGCATGTGAGAGTATTTCACTTCACGTTGTAATTTGTGGATATTTTCAATATAATTGGAACAAAGACATGTTCATGAAAAATACATTTATTTGTGCTCTGAAAGAAATTCTGGGATCAAAGGTTCTTTGAAAATAAACTATAAGACTATCCCAGCGAAATTGTTATTTTCGGCAGTCTAGTAAAGACTGCGACTGGAACAAAGTTTTCTGGCTCCCAAAGTTAAGTAACAGTTACTATTACTATGCATACTTATTAGTTTCTTTCAGCCCCAAATGGTGCATGCTTAAACATAAATATTAGTAAAGCATGCTGTATATATTATATATATATAGAGGTAGATGAAATGATAAACTAGGGGTTTCCATTCAACGGAAGGCATAAATTATAAAGGAAACAGAAACTTGAATTGATTAATAAAATCCTATTAGCTGTTCATAATGAAGTCGGCAATTTATTTTTTGCATTATTTGTATACCTTTTTTTTGTTTTTTGCAATATCAATGACAGAGATGCAAGGCCAAATGGCATTTGTAAACATATGAAGCAAAAAACTGACAACAAAAAACTTTGAATAATTATAACAAATAAAGGGTTTTTATACTATATATCATTTATATGTATTTGTTCGAATGCGACTGTGGCTCCACTTAATAAATTGATGCCAGCTATTTGTTTGATACACATTATTTTTTATGGCGGAATTGTCAGAATGAATAGAATTTATTTTTTTTTTAGGTGTTCAGGAACTGTAATTTGTAATGTTAAAAGATTTTATTTTGCATGTGGCGGATATGCGAATGACAAATGCAGAGTCCCTGAACGCGCGATGAATTTAATGAAAACTCATTGTTTTTCATACTTACAGTTAAAGCTGGGTTTTAACTAAAATCAAAATATGTTGAACTCGTGGCATGTGTGGTAAGCATTTCTTCTAATCCTACTGTCCTCAATAGAGTACCAAAATATAATATATATATATACATATATATGTCACTTAAAAAGTCAAATGAAGATAGCTTATTGGCTAAAGAAACGAATGGCACTGAAAATCTGTGAAATTTTGTTGTTTAATGAGCAGATGCTGGCGAGGTGATTGAAAGTCTGAAGTTAGTTACTTTCCTAGCTTGATTGCTTAGACTAACATAGTTTCAATTTGCAGAAAATTTTGTTTAAGCTATAAGAGACTTACAGATGTAAACTTAATAACTAGCTTAAATTACAATAAACTTCTCTTAAATTTGCATCGAGTGTTGAAAAAGTGGCATATATGTATGTATGTATATACATATACATATATATTTATTTATACATATATATATTTACATACATATATATCTAGAGAGAAATAAAAGAGAGAGAGGGAGAGAGCGCGAGAGAATGAAAGTGTTTAAGAAAAAGAGAGAGCGACAGAGTGAGAGAAAGGGATAGAGAGAGAGAGAGCGAGAGAGAGAGAGAGAGAGTCAGAAAGAGGAAAAATGGGCTTAAGAGACAGAGAGAGAGAGAGAGAGAGAGAGAGAGAGAGAGAGAGAGAGATAGCTCGCGCCTACTGAGATTTGGTGTGAAACAAAAGAAGACAAAATCATATAAAATAGTTTAAGTGAAAGAACATATTAGAATTGAACGTGTTTCTATAAAGGTACATTGAGAAATATACATAGATAGAGATGCATACATTGAGACATGTATGCTTGCAAACATAACTGAATACGTATCTAAATAAATAAACAGAAATCTCTTACAATTGGGTGAGTCGGAATTATATTACAATTGACTGCTGACATCGATGTGAACAACTTTCTACTCTTGTAGATAAGAGAAGTACTTAGTTTACTTATCTAATACATACATTTTAATAGCACTATACACATGAGTCTAACTATTTTATTGATGTTGGAGTTGCCATTGAATGATTTCAAGAAGCAAGGATAGGGAAGATTTCGAGTTCTTCAGTTGACCGCAGACTTAAAGTGGACAACTATATTTTATTGCTCTATTAAACAAATCCTTTGGAAATATAGCTCAACTCTACAAGAGTATATAACTTTCGGAGTGCCGAAAAAAATTTCCGTATTTATTTTATTTTATTTTTATTTATTTTTTGCAATATATTTTGAAAAATATTTTGGTGTGCAAGAGATTTCTGGTGAAGTGTTTTAAATTTTGCAAGACAGAAAGAAAGTGTTGAAGAAATGAATATGATGAAATAATTTAGGATTTTATACAGCCAATGGATTGAATTGTTCATTTATTTATTTAATATATTATATATATATATTTATAATTAATATTTAATATTAACATTTATTTCATAATTTATACATAGATATACAGCTCGTACTATTGTATTTATGTAGATATATATTGAAAAAGCAAAGGTTTTGTGATTTGAATTTAATTTACACAGACATACACTCACAGACACACACACACACGCACACACGTACATCCACAGAAGTTAAATAAGATATGAGAGTATTTGGTTGTTGTTGTTTAGTTATATATAACATAAAGTTTGAGCAAGATTTTTAAAGCGCTTGGACTTGTACTTGTATGCATGTACATTCATTCAGATATTAATTGCATTAGTATTAGTATATATGTATTTACGCTTATGCATATATTGTATTATCGATTACTGCCTAGGCGCCTGCACTCACCATTTTGTAATCGTCGATTTTCGATATGGAACGCAGAAACATGTTGACCTGGACTAATGTGGGCAAATTCGCTAAAAAATTATCATATCAAAATCGAGCAGCATTCGCTTTATGAGTTATCATTGTTTTCATGGACAATCGGGTGCAAGTAAATACCTATTGGTATATATGTATATGTATATACATACATATGTATATGTATTTAGATACTTATTTATGGCTTAGCATAGTCTTATGTCTACCTTAACATTGACTTTTGCTTCAAGTTTGTTTGTTTTTGATGAATTTTATGTGTGCACGATTTGTATGTCAAAACAAAAACTTTAAATGATATAGAAATATTAAGAAACTATATAGAATAATAATAAAAACAAATATTTCTTGAATTTTTCAAATTGATACACAAAAATGTCTGCATGGATCTCAGTAAAGTGTGAAGTTTAGGTTCATTTAGTTTCCTGTGGATTTTCTAAAACAGCAATAAGAATAGTTAATTAATTATGACATCAATTACTTTAATCATATACCCTTGCAATGGGCAATGCGCTTGAGTCTATTCGAACTTGTCATTCATATACATATATAAATGTATAATGTATGTATAATATCTGACTACAGCTTTAGGTTTTATATCTTCGGTTGCCAGCGCAAGCGGAGCCCTATATATATTATAATATATTATATTATGAATATTCTCTTATTTCAATTCGTTTTTTGCAAGGATATTAAGTCTTCGATAGTCCGAAGTAGGATGGGTTTTATCTTGTTTTAATGTAAACTTATATATCATTTTAATTGTTATTATTTCTATTGAATTTATGATCAAATGCATGCCACACATTTTCAATTCGCTAAACACTTTGAAAGCTGGAAACTAATTAGTTTTCGATTTTTATTATTTATTTTAATTTTGGTGGTTTTTTATTTGGTCTATAAATATAAATAATATATCTACTGCTTCCAGGCATCAAACTAAACAAATAACAAACAATTGAAAAATGATAAATTGATTGTGAATCGGGGCGGTACTTGTGAAGTGGGTGAGGGATTATAGATAGCTAACCAACCAACACACGTACAAAGCACACGGAAAAATCGAGTAACATAGTTTGCATACAATTTTGCTGCATTGTTGTAGGCAATTAGGTTGTTCGATGCTAAGTATACATATATTAGGCAATAAAACAAAAGCAATTATAAAATTGATAAAATTGGATATTGTCGTTTAAATAATAGAATTATATTAAAAATCGTCAATCAATTCAGGTTTGCTTATTATTGTATTATTTTTAACGGAAAATACACACGACAGCCAGTATAAGGGACCAGCAATATATATGAATGTACGTATATATATATATACATAGATATATGTATATATAATTGAATAGCTGTTGTTCGGCAGTCATCATTATCATCACAATTAGTAGAAATTTGATATAAGATAATAAGTTAATTTATGTAGGCATAATTAACATTAAGTGGAATTTATAAATGTTTATTGTTAGGGAGAGTGAATATGTGAGAAATTCAGAGAGAGAGAGACAGGTATATATTTATATATTGAGAGATGGAGAGAGAGAAAGACACAGAGAGAGAGAGAGAGAGAGAGAGAGAGAGAGAGAGAGGGAAAATTTGATAGGTTGATAGTTACAAGATGATTAAAGACTTAAAATTAAAACTAGATTCAAATGTAATTTGGTCGAAATAAAGAAAGTGAGAGAGACATATAAATTGTGTGAGCTAGAAATATTTGAGAAATATATATAGAGGTAGATAGAGATAGATAACAAGATAGAGAGAGAGAGATAAAGAGGGATAGATAGAGATCCAAAAAGACATTTTCTTTATGTTTTGTTTCATTTCGTACTACAAAACAAATTTGTTATTTTACATTTTTGTAGAGCAAACATATATAAAAAATGTAATAAATAAACTTAACGTTACCAATGCAAACTTTAAACAAAGAAAACTAAAATTTATATAATATGCACAATCTAATTACAACGCTAATCAATTCGAATTTATTGTTCAATACGAGGAACAACAATTTCTTTACAGAATTTTTCAAAAATTTTAATTTTATTTTTTGTTATTATTTCGTTTTTGTGAATCAATAAAAGCAAATAATTTGTTGATTGAATTCAAAATAAATTGAAATTAAAAACATCGATAGTTTTTAAATACCAATATCCGATAAAATATATATATATATATATAGCATAATTATTATTATTATTAATAATATATAATGGTATTTGTGTTTTTCTGTTGGTCAATTGCCTAGTCATAGATAAGACATAACAACTAACGGCAGTTACATAAGATACGCGCACTGTAGCAAACCTGACATGGACAGAGACACAAAGACAAAGAGAGACAGAGAAAAAGAGAGAGAGAGAGAGAGAGGTAGAGCGCGAGAGCGGGAGACACTAAAGAATTAGACAGAGCGAACTTTTCTGAGAGAGGACTATGTTCATAGTTTGTGGCACTCACACAAACACATATACATTTGGGCAAGGGCAAGGGCAAGGGCAAGGTCTGAGAGTCTGTGGTTCTTAACTACTTTGATTTATTTTTGGATTTTTGAGTTTTGCGCGCACTTACCATGGTTACATCATCGATTTTCGATATACTTCTAACGAATATGTTGACGCGCACGACGGCTGGACCATCTGGAGGGATGATACATATAGATAGACCGTTTTGTACAATGGGTAATAAACAAAATTTAACAACTGGTCAACTGGCAGCAGACCGGCTGGCCATACAGCTCCCTCTTTAGCTGTTTCTGCTGCTGCTGCTGCTAAATTTGTGGTACTAAAAACTTAGCATATCATATATTTAAAATGGCGAATGAGCTTTGGGCCAGTCTGGTTTCTATATGGTTTTATGTGTTTTAATTCAGTTCTTTGCTGTAATAAAAGTTTATTTTCATTGCTATGCACTGCTTAAAATTAGTTAGGGCATTACTATGCTCTCTTGATATATCTTAGGTATATAAGCTAGTTTATATAAAGTTATATATTGCTGTGATTTCATATATAATACATAGTTGATCCTAAGATAGTTAAAGTATTCCTATGTGTATGAGTTTCGTGGGAGTGACAATTGTAATGTGACGAAAACCAAAACAAAGAACTGTAGAGCATGTCACAATGAGACCTGATACGCTGTAAAATTGTGCTAATTGATGGTCAAATAATTATTGTTTGTTTTTTTTTTTTCGTTAGCTTTATTGACTTTAACAAATGACTATTGAGTGGGCCGCAGCATATATTTATTCATATGGATGATACTTTTGTAATTTTAATGATGTCAGTGCTGCGGCAAAAGTCAACATGACAGCTACACACACACAACTGGAAATAAAATCCAATTTGGTTGCAATCAAGCTGGAAATAAAGCTATGTTGGCTAAGTGGATAGTGAATTTCAAACACACGCACACAATTATAGAGTGATTTATTTTTTTTATTGTATAAGCCCCCAAACACACATTTAAATACTTTTTGATGTGGCCAAAAGGTGTGTGAGAAACAGATAAATACAGAGAGATACAGAGAGAGAGAGAGAGGGAGAGAGAGAGCAAAACTTGATTTACATTATAAAACATTTAACAGAAACACGATTACATGTAGTCCACTTAATTGTAAGCATGATTTTTATTGTGATTGCTCGAGTTGTTCTTGTATCCATATCATATATTTATATATTTTAAATATGCCAGCTGCACAAATATATTTTTTGCCTAGATATTATTTAATTATTTTCTATATTTTCTTTAGTGGAATCGTTTCATTACATTGGCGATTCTAAGACTTTAGGCGCTAGGCTTTTCTTTCTCTCCATATGAATAGAATTCAAACTCACATTTGGTTGTCTGCTATTTACTGTTAATGTATAGACATGACGTCACACTTTCATCTGACATCTTTGAGGAATATGCATTCCAAGTAAATAATCATTGCCAAAAATACTGGACTGCTAATCAGTTCGCTATCGAAAGACTTTAACCATATAAGAAAAACTAATTTCCTTCCAGTATATACATTAGGGATAACCAAGCAGAAATAAATATGTATATTTTTATCTCAGTCTACATTATATGTACCATAGAGCGTTGCTAGTTTGAGGCTCTGAAACATCATTACATTCTGCCACACTATATTTAGAGTTTAAATGTTTGCAGGGCACTCAGAAGTGAGTCTGTGTAAATGTGTGTTTATCTGTTTGAGTGAGAGAGAGAGAGGCACAGAGAGTGTGTCTGTGTGTGTGTTAAAAGCCAGCAGAACGAAAATGCGTTGTGCTCAGCCCAGAAGTAGGCAACAGTTTTATGTCGAAATTTTACTTGAAATTGATGACTTATCGATTTGCCAAGGCATCAGGACTTTTTCCAGCACTTGGCTCATGTGTAAAGTTGTGTGCGTGCGTGCGTGCGTGTGTATGTGTGTGTGTGTGTGCGTGTTTGTTGTACAAGAGTTAATGCGTTTGCATGTCAAATTGAACACAAAAGAGGAGAACTTAAAAAGCAAAAACTGCCAGCTATGACTGCAGCTAGTCGAAATAGTAGTAGTAGTCGTAGTAGTAGATAGTTGAGTAGTATATAAGTAAGTAGTATATAAGCAAATAGTTCTCTATATATATATATATATGTATATATGAATACAGTGGAAGGAACAATGTTGCTCTGGCGTAATTGTATCCTTGGCAAAGAACATGAAAGTCAAGAAACAAAAAACACAAACGAAACGAAATTGGAAAATGCAAAAAACGCTTTCTCTAAAATATGCGTGAAACCAAAACTGAAAGATAGAACAAATACATGTAGGTATATGTATGTATATGTAGATATGCACTTTTAGATATGTCTGCATACAAGAGTATCAAAATACATGTGCCATAAATGTGGCTTTGCTCCAACAAAACGAACGAAATGTAAAAATGAAAACAAACAAAAAAGTAAAGAAAGTGGAACATGAAACAAACGCAAAGAACACAAATTTCAATAGCCAAAGAACAGCAAACAAAGTTATATATAGGGTTAAAAACAGAGGGAGATTGTGTTAGAGGGGGAGAAGGGTCAGCTAGGTATTTTCAATATGGAATGTCTAAAAGAGATTGAGGGGGTGGGACACAGAGAGACTGAGATATTTGTATATATATATAGAGAGAGAGACTGTTATGAATAGATAGAGAAAGTTAGAAACACAACTTCAACGCAAAAACAAACAAAGTATAAAATCTCTTTTATTTTATTTGAGCTATTGCTTAGCTTAGTATATATGTATATGTGAGTGAGTTGCGTCTATCTATATAGATATGTATGTTATATATATGTGAGTGTGAGTGTGTGTGTGTGTGTGTGAGCAGAGTACATAGAGCATTCAGCTGTGTGGTTCTAGTCGCTGTTATTACTACCGAAATCATTTGGATATGCTTAATATGCTTAGTTATGAATGGGGAGTTTCTATAGTGTACTGCATGTCGAATGATGTGCTTGTTGATGTGAGACAGAGAGTAAGAGAGAGAGAGCGAGCGAAATAGGGCGAGATAGATATTGGGTCTATCGAATTTGTTGGCCAAGGATTTTGTTATCAATTGGTTTTATTTTTCTACTTTTTTTTTTGGTTTTGTTTTTATGTTTGTTTTTGGCTCACTCTAGTATGTGACTTACCATTTTAATATCACTAATCGTCATTATACTGCGTACGAATAGATTGATTCTGACTATGGCGGGACCATCTGGCATAGAGTTTGGTTGGTTTAAATTGTGAGTTTTTCTTGATATCGTTTCAAATGCAATATTATTATGTAGCTAAACTAATGATTAGGTCACCGTAAGGTCTCTCTAAACTAATTTAGCATTTTTTTTTTGTGTTTTTTGTTACAAGTACTTAACAGAGACTTAGAAATATACAATAGTTATATAATAATACCAATTCTTGTTAGCATTGCGTTTTTTTAAATTTATATTAAACAAATTAAAACATAATTTGTAAAATGATAAAGACTTTAGTTTTAGTAGAAGTTAGCATAGAGGTACAGTATGTCTTGTTATACAGTGGTTGGTAAAAGTATATGCTCACCTGTGCCATTTATTCCCGATGGTCGAATTCTGGCATCGTATTTGCCTGCACCTAAAATTTGATCTAAGACTTTTTTCTCCTTTTCTCGGAAATTTATTTTGGCATTATTTGCTCTGAAATCAGGATATGGATAGGTACGCACGTATAATTTTAATTTTGCTTTGCTTTTCAATTGATTCAATATTATTATTATAATTTTTTTTTTTTTTGTATTGTGTACAATTTATTTGTTTTTGTTTTTAGGCAATTATTTGAAGTAGTTTTGAAAAAGATGCTGAACAAATTTGTTGTAATATTTTCCTTAGTATAGAATTGCATAAAAAAATATATTCGCATAATAATTTACAGCAGTGAGGCTTGGCTGAAATTTGTTCGGCTTTTTGATTTGGCTTTTATATACAAATTGAGTGTCGTGTGTTCGAATGTGGACTCAGAATTGGCGTCTGCATTATACACTGTCGCACTTATCAGAAGCCTCGACAAAGCCCAGCCACAAAAGGTGTGCTGGCCGGCTCTGTCCTCGGCTTGAGCGTAAATAATTCCAAAATTTATGCTCCGACAAAAATTACATGAAAATTAATTACACTTTAATGATGATGTTTGTTAGAGGAGTGAAAGTGTTTAAATGCGTAAAAACATGTTATGGTAATGCGGGCGTTGCTGGGATGGGTGTAAAGAGGCGGCAGAGGCGAGGCGAGGCGAGACGAGGCGAATAAGCGAACTACAACTGACTAAAGCACTACTTGAAATATATGTATATATCATGTATCTCATATGCGACACACACTCTAGATGTGCATGCCATGTGTGTGTATTACGGCCTCTTTGGGCAATGGGCGTGGCCATCTGGAAAATTAACGGCATTTGTATGCAAATTGCCCACTTGGAGCGGCACTCACAAACACTCGAGTGCAACATGAAGTCAAAAATCAAAAACAACAAAATTAAAGCGTGAAAGAAGAAGACAAAAAAAAAAAAAAAAAAAAAAAAAAACAGAGAACAAAAGTAAGAACATAAAGTAGCATACTTTTGGCATCTACTGTATGTGATGCATGTTTACTGAGGAAGACGTGTACTTACAGGGAAGCGCTGCACAGACTGGTAAAGTAGAAGATCGCCCAGAAGTAGTGTCCGGTGCCCATGGCTAGGCACAAGCTCAATGCCCAGATGTCTAGATCGATGCCAAATAGCCGGATGAGCCGCCGCTTCAGGCTTTAACTGACTGCAAGAGAAAATGTGAATTGTTATTATTAACAGGCATTCATTCAGTCAGCATAATTTGTCTTAGCCTAATGCGCCAGAAACGAATTATTTGAATATCTGCCCAAGACATCTTAATGTACGTTAATTCGCATAAATTGAATCTGCACCTGACCTTCCCATGCACACTTATGCATTGCCACTCAAGCGGTCCAAATTTAATTTCTCAAATATTGAATGCCACACCTTGAAGCACACACACACACACACGCACAGTTGGAGACATTTTGACTCGATGCGTGGGAAATTTAATTCAAAATCAAATTGAACCAATTAACTTTGTACGTTGAATTCCTATAGAGAAGCACAAACTTGTGCATGTAACTAAATATGTATAGTTATATATATATTTATGTATATGTATATGTTTATATGATTGCCTTAAATTCAATTTCGTCTTTTTGAAATGGTCAGTTGCATAGAAGGCTTGTGTATTTGTGTGTGTATTTGTGTGTGTATTTGTGTGTGTATTTGTGTGTGTGAGTGTGTGTGTGTGTGTGCAATTAGACATTGAAATGCATTAGACTATGCCCGAAGATATTGCTGGGAATGCTTCTATGGCAAGTGTGTAAATGAGACGAAATAGAAACACATAGAGACAGCTATATAGAATCAATCAAATTTTTTGTATTTTACACAAATATGCGAAAACTTCTGGAAAATAAATATAATTTGCAGATTGCCGATACTGCCACGAAGGCAATAATAATATTTCAAGAGTTCACAGATCACAGATCACATATATATATATAAATAACTATTAATGTACATATATGCAGTGCAGTGCAAAAAAAAAAAAAAAAAAAAAAAAAAAAATTAAATAAAAACAAAAGTTGTAAAAAAAAATGTAAATAAAAAAATTGTAAATAAAAAAAATTGTAAATAAAAAAAATTGTAAATACAAAAAAATTGTAAATACAAAAAAAAAAATTATTTAAATAAAAAAAATATTAAATAAAAACAAATTTTAAATATAGACAAATTTTAAATAAAAACATATTTTAAATTTTAAACATTAAATGCAAAAATTTTCTTAATAAACAAAATTTAAATTAAACAAAATAAATAAATAAAAATAAAAACTAAATCACTTTACTGCGTCGCCCCGCACGTACGACTGACCCCACCGGGTCTGGACGACTGAATAAATTCCACAGCTGCTGCCCTTTATATAGGGCAACTTCCACTCAAAGCCTGAGTGGCACTCAAATTTTGAGCAGGGCGCCAGGTAGAGATCGTTGCAGTCGATCCAATGGGAGCATTCTCTGCTGCAGCAGGTATTTTCTAAATGATCTCTTGGAGTTCTTCTGCATCCCTTGCTCTTCTTAGGCAGACGGGCATAGAGACAGACCGGTAGATAGACATATATAAATAGAAACAATCAAATTTGTTGTATTTTATACAAGCAAGCGAAAACTTCTGGAAAATAAATATAATTTGCAGATTGCCGATACTGCCACGAAGGCAATAATAATATTTCAAGAGTTCACAGATCACATAATATATATATAAATATACATACATATATATGCACACATACATACATACATATGTTATATGCACACTCGTTGGGTTGAACGATGCCCAATTGTAGACTAGATTAAAAAGCTGTATGCAAATTGTTATTGGCGGTGAGACCCAATAAAAAATCATTACGAGCCGGACAATTAAAACAATGCCGCTGACCGACAATGGGCAGCGAGTGCCAGCAGGAGCCGAAGCCGCAGCTAGGATCGGAAAGCTGAAGCCATGGCCAGAGTGTGGTCCAATACAACTGTGAATATTGCAATCGAATTAATCCCTTTATAAGCATTTTTGTGCACTCCATTGGGCCACGTCAGTGCCGACGTGCTGTGAATGCCGATAAGTGCGTGTGCGGCTGCCACGCCCCTCTCGGAATGCGGCTTTTATGCATATCAGCAGTGAAGCACTCAGGGGGCAGTGGGCCAGGACATCAGCAGGCAGGACAACAATTGCAATGGTGTTGGCCATGACCAAGTCGTTCGGAATTGAATGTGTTGTATTTGATAGGAATGTAGTGGTGTGTGTGGCTGTCTGTGTGTGTGTGTGTGTGTGCGTGTGTGGCTGCTGTGCAACCAAATAATCAATTTAACGCAATCGGCATGAGAAAGGCAACAGGCTGGCCAGGATTCGCATTGTGTTAATTTGCTGCTGTGCCTGCAATTTCGTGCCATAAATACACAAAGTTGCTGTCGCTCATGTTGTTGTTGTTGTTGTTGTTTTTGCTCATGCTGTTGTCATTTTTGTTGTTTTTGCTCGTGCATTGCAGGCCTCGTCTGGCCATGTCAGCCCTGCTGACTGTTTTTCAGCTGATACTGAAACAGCAGCAACAGCAACAGCAACAGCAGCGAGCGACTAACACATGCTAAATCATGCGCACACCTATCGAGCCTTCGAAGTGATAGAGAGGAGAGCAAGTCGTGCGTGACACGAGTGATATAGTATTTAAGAAATTTATTATATAGATATACATATATTTTGATTAGGGATAAAGCTGGTAATAATAATAATAATATTCGAAAGACGTGACACGAATGAGCCGTTAGCTCTTGGTTAAGCTATATAATAAATATTTTTGATTTTAATTTTAAGCACAATATGACAAGAGAAATTTTTACTTATATACAGATCTCCTTAAGCCTTAGACCTATCAAGAGACAAATGCAAATTACTATTTAGCATGATCGAACCCTGTCAATGATATGAAAAAAAAAACTTAGCTAGAGATAACTTAAAGTGTTGATATGCCAAATCTAACTATGCATAAAACTCGAGTGAGTTTCATTGATCACAACACTATAAAATAGAGAGGAATATACTAAACACTTAGAGATGACAATTTGACAAGCGATATCTACATAGTGATAGTTATATACTGAATATATATTTGTATATCATATTATATATAATTCAATTTGACATGACTCGGAGATGACTTCTCAGCGATTGGACTTGAGCAGACGTGCCGAAACAGAATTTGAGTAACAGTTCATGCAATACACTCTCATCTCTGATATTCATTCCACGGGTGGTCCACGTTTTTGGCCCGCTGTCAAAGAAAGTTAACAATGTGACGGAGCAACTGCAGCTGCGACTGCAACTGCAACGGCGACTGCCAAATGCCCCACATTTGCCGTTTGCCAAGCAGCTGGCGCCACCGCAGCGTCTCACACCCGCCCAGAGTACACACACACACACACATACACAGTTAACCACACCCACTGTCCCTTCCCACAGTTCATGGGCTGCTCATCGTTCTTCTGGCTGTGGTGTAAATGGGTTTACTTTTATTTCATTTGTTTGTTGCTGTTGTTGTTGTTGTTGTTGCCAAGTCGACACACTTTTGCGCACAGTTTTTACTACACTTTTGTCTACCTCCCTTGGCCACCAACCCCATCCCCCAAGCTCCAGCCTCCCGCTTGGGCTTGGGCAGGACTCTCTGCGTCTCAGTTTCAGTTCCATGCCGCCTTTTTTTCTTCTTTTTTGCATGTAGCTTGTCACAGCAATTGTTGTTGTTGTTGTTGTTGTTGCTTCTGCTGCTGCTGCTGCTGCTGTTGGTGCTCTTGGCTATAAGTTGAATGAACGCCCAGCACAAAAGGCTCTGTGGACAATATTAATGGGCAGCAAAAAGATATATAGAGTTGGGTCTTACATGGATGGACAGTCAATGGGTTCACAGCAGGGTTGCCAATTGCTGATGGTCCGTTTACATTATCTATTTATAGAAATGAAATTGCTTCTAAATTTAAGTGAATTGTTGTGAATTATTCGCCTGTTTGTTGCTGCTGCTGCAAAAGCCACTCGCCTGAGTTTTGAGCAGGGGGAGATAATTTAATAAGGCTATTTAACATAGCAGCTCATAATGTTATAGAAAGACAGAGAAAGAGAGAGCAGCAGAGAGAGAGAGAGAGAGAGAGAGAGAGAAATGGAGAAGTTTTGTAAACGACAGTTGAAAGCTAGGATGATATGGTATATCATATAGTTGTGATGATTACCATAGATTAAACAAGTTTTTTCTATGAATTTCTTTCGTTTATCATGGTAAATTGGTATGAGCTCTACAGGAATGCAGTGCTCAGAGTTCTCGAATATATAATTCTGAAGAAAGAGGAAATGGAATAGCTTATATTAACTTCGTATGCTGCATGTATTGAGCAGACTTAGCCATTACGAGTTTCTACTTTAGTCAGAGTAATAAAATATAGCTGAACTATATGCGAGAAATCTTTGCTATCTCGCACGGGAGGTGGCTTCTGCTGAAGTATTTAAGCAGATATATTTTGATTCTCGCTAAAACCTTGAAGGGTTTTATAACACTGCTCGTAAGCATTTCGAGACTCTAACAGTTGATGGCCCGAGCGTAATTGCTGGTCACAGCCGAAGGACTTTATTAAAGCAAGAGAAATGCTCTTGCTTGCTAAGCTAAAATACTGAGCCAGCAATGAGGAAGTGCTGCATATGGCTTAGGGCATTATTCCGGCAATAATTTCGCAAATGCTGGAACATCAGGGCATTCTGTTTGGTCTACCCTTTTTCCGGTTTATTTTTGGAGCCGTAAAGAAGAGGGAAGGGATGGGAAAGGGGAAGGGTAGGAGAGGGGAAAGCGCTGGGCTTAAGGCGTCAGCAGAAGGCAGCTCTGATTTCGTGCAGTGTTTCGCAGCACTGCCAAATAGCAGCATGTCGAGCGTGTTGAGCTTGCACACGCATACACTTAAACACTCGCACTCGTGTGTGTGTGTATGTGTAGGCGTGTGTATATAAGTATTTATTTACTTTTTTTTCATTTTATGCCGCTCAGCGGCGCTTGTAGCTCGTTATGTTGATTGGATTTTGTGCCGCCCGCTTGTATAACAGCGAGAAAGTAGTCCACACACACACACATAGATAAATGCACACGCACACACACACAACACGCTCACGCACACTATTAAGGCACTTGCGTTGCTGGCAACGGAATAAAGTCAAGTATTGCGTTTGTGTGTTACTCTCTCACTCTATCTATCTCTCTCGCCCTCTCTCTCTCTCTAGCGCTCTGCCTGCATGCAACTGCGGCTGTGTGCGTGCCATAAAGCTGGATTCATTTTATTCTCGCCCGTCTCTTTATGTATGCAAAAAATTTGACACTCTCGTTTTCGCAGCATTCTGCTCTGCTCTGTTCTGTTTTTTTTTTGTGCTTTGTGATTTTTTTTATGATTTTCGCATCCATTTTTTGCCTTGCTAAATTGTAAGTAAGTGGGCTTAGTAGCATTTTGCAGTTTAGCTGTGTGCGCCCGTGCGACAGTGTGTGTGTGTGTGTGTGTGTGTGTGTGTGACACGTTGTGGCGCAAGGATTTGCATAAAGCCCACCTCAGCCGCAGACTTAACTTTAACATTTATCCCGGCTGCCATTTAATAAACATTTCCAATTGGCAGTCAACAACAAATGAAATTTGCCGTGCGCGCCTCTGCTCGTGCAGGAAGCGGAATAAGTGCAGCAAAGAGTTCGCGTCGCGGCAAAGGTCAAAGTGCACTGCAGGAAATGAAGAGAAATTCAATGAAACTCACGGAGTCAACTTTACTCTGGCGCTCTTTGGCATTTGAAATTTTGTGAAAGGAGAAATTCCAGAAAATAAATTCAAATGCCAAACCAGAATTATATTGATGGCTTTGGTTGAAATATGCCAGCTAAAATTATATTAAAATATATGAAATCAATATTTTTCCATTAGACGATGCTATGCCAATTAATAATCAAATATAATTTGCTTTAAATTTGAATTCCATATTTTTACTCTAGCCCATGCAAATGCGACCAATCAGGCTCAAGAAGTTTGTTAGTTCATTGGAAATCAGATTTAAGACATTTTGTCTTGTAATTAATTCATTAGCTGCAGTTCCTGACCTTTTCCTAAAACAATTTTTCTTCTTTAGAGAGTATTGAGTCTAAACACACATAAGCACGTACATAATAGTATTATTGATGTTGTCGTTGTTGTAGTTTGTCAATGCCTGGGCCACACAGCATCAGCCGTAGGCAGCCAAAGGTCAACGCGTAGCGCTGTTTCCAGGCTCTTAATTAATTGAAATGTCAATGCATTGCCTACGTCGAGGCGAAAATTTTAATGAAACGGACGACCGGGCACCCGACGGATGCGAGAGCCCAAATAATGAAGAGCTATTATTAGACACAAAAAGCAAAATCATCTATCATGGCGTGTGTGTATATGAAACGAGAGTGAGAGAGCGAGAGAGTGGGCGAGAGAGAGAGAGAGAGTGAGAGGGACAGAGCGTGCTATATTTAGATACAGCCGTAACGAATCTCAACCTTAACTCAAAATTAGCTCACATGAAAATTGAAGCTGCCCCCAGCACATCCACAAAATACACTGACAGAATTTATGACCCATCGACACGGATAACAAATTGCCAGCCTGTTACTTTACCTAGTTGGCGTCTGTCCTATTGTTGGGTCAATAAACTAAACTAGCCCCCAAAGGCTGGCCGATAAAAATTATACACATTTTGCCAGCCATAGACCAAAGGAGTCGCGTGATAAGCGCGATAACCAGCCGCTCGCATGTTAGTCCAGCGAGTCCTGTGTGTTTACAAACAGGATCTGGTCACGCTTCTAACCCCAAAAATGGACACGGTGCGTGCCAAAAGCGTATACACAGACATATATACATACACACACACACACACACACACACACCGAGTCTCGACACATCTACTATATCAGAAATTCCGAACGTTCTGCCGCCATTTAATGGCTGTCAAGATAAGCAGCCAGTGTGCCGGACTCGGAGGCCAAATAAATAATTGCCTTAAATTGTGTGACAGTGCTTTAGTGTTGGCTAATGCCAACATTTATTGTCCAACTGTACGAGAAAAGTGCATTTGACTGTGTATCGCAAAAACACATCTATTGCACAATTGTTGTAATTGCGTAAAAGGTGTGTTATTATGCTAAAATGTATATCAACTGGGGTTTACATTTATGCATTTGCATTGAGAGTGTTCACCACTCCATTAAAGCATTCCTTAGGTTTGGGATTGAAAAAATGTCTAAAAATTTATATTATATATGTATATTTATATTTATTGAAGTTATATCAAAATTTTTAATTTTTTCAATTATTTAAATAAATAAAAAAAAAAAATATGAATAATAATTTTGTAGGAATATTTTTTATATAAAATATGTGCTGAAATTTATTATTCTGCCTTCAAGCTAATTTATACAAATTTATTATTATCTTTTATAAGAATTACTAAATATTAAAAAAAAATATATTTTCCAAAGGTATTTTATTTATCATTATTATTATTATTATTATTATTATTATTATTATTTTTTTTTTTTTTTTTCGGTGGTATATATTCTGCAATAGAATTTGTATGGCATTAAAATAAATATTACATTTTTATGCATATGTATGTGTATACAATAATAATAGTAATAAAGTAAATATGTTTTCAACGAATATTTACTTTTCGTTTGATATGTATTTTTTTATGCACACATTATTTTATTTAATTTTTTATTTAACATCGTGCCCGTATTTTTTGCTCGCAATATTCGAACAGTCGCATCACTGAAATGAAATGCTTTCAATAAATTCCATCGAACCATGGCGTTTTATCGATAACTGTGAGTGTGTGTGCGTGTGCGTGTGTGTGTTTACGCTCTTGTGTATTTAAGCTAGTGGCACAATAATATTGCATGCATTTTTCCCGGTAAATGCATCATTGAGCTGCTGTAAGCTTATTTGCTGCAAGCAAAATTGAAATTCATGCATATTTACCAGAAGAAAAACGTTTTCATAGGGAAAAGCGAGCCCAACTACATTTGAAAGTCGCGTGCTTACAGTGCCCGCCACAGCTATGTGTCCACGGGAACTGTTGTCTTGTTTTTAGGTTTTTAGTAAGCCGCGCTTTCCCTTTTCATTATTAATCCGCTTCTATACATATATATATATATTTTTATATATCGTTTACTGTTGACTTAGCGTGCTATTGACTTGCATATTTGGCCAGGTGGCCCGGTCTCCGTTCCATTTGTGTAATTAATAATCCACAGGCGATGGGGACGAAAAAGTTGTGATGGCGTTTGGCCTGTTTCCCCAGGCAAAGCATCCGCATTCATTGTTTTTGTCTTGTCAAGTTGTGCGACCCGCTTAAATGATTAATGAAGCTAAAAATGTCAACATTTTCTTTATGTACTTTTTTTTTTCCGCTCTGAGTGAGTTTTGCCTTTAAGTTAACGTACCTGCCTGCCAGGCAGTCCGTCAGTCATTTAGTCATTTAGTCATTTGCTGCAGCTGTCCGTCAATTATTCATTAATCAAGGTTAAACACATTAAAGTTAATATTAATTTGCTATGCCAATTAATTAGCGCAAGTGTTGCGTTCAAGCTCCAGCGGAAGCTGCAACAAATTTCAATTTGCAGCTGCGCTCGAAAGTTGGCCCGTAAACAAAGTGGTAAAATGCATTGGGTAACGGTACACGTTGCCACATTGAAGCAAAGCGATTGCAATAAGCTGCTGCCACAGGGCCATAAAACAAACGCGCGTCCCACACGAACGCCAGAAGAGGCAAAAAGACCAGAAAGGAAAAGGAGATGAAGAAGGGGAAGTAGAACGAGAAGTAGCTGCAACAGCGAGCACAAACATGAGCAGGAGGCGGTCAATTTGACCAGCACGGCGCTGAGTGCAAGTTGCAATAGTGTCAATTGACAATGAAAACCCAAATGCGATGCGAAGACCCCAGCAGACAGCCCTGCCCAGCCAGGACAAGTCAGTCAGCCAGCGAGTCAGCGAGTCAGCGAGTCTGCGATTCAGCTCGATTCTCGCCATAAAATCCTGTCCATTGAGTTGGCTGGCGAGCTCTATGTTAACGATTTGCCCATTTGCCGTAGCACTTGGCTGTGCCACCTTTTATTTTGTGCCCAGGGCAGGGCCCGAGAGCTGTCAAGGGGGGGGAGGGGGCTTGGGTCGTATGAGCAATGTTAGCCATTTGGCTAGCTGTTCAACTTTGTTGAGCAACTCGGGCTCTGCCGCATTTTTGGCCATGCCGCAGCTCCCGATGGAGCGTTCAATCTTCAGCTTTAGCTAGCTGCCAGAGCAACTTAATTGAAATGCTGCATTTGTTTTCGACAACTTTTCCTGTCCAGCAACACCGAGCACAGCAACAAGACAACTGAAATGCTCCAAGTTGGCTTTAACTGTAGTTAAAGTTGTTTTATATAATGCGCAGCAGCCATTGAGCTGATTGCTAAGAGCCGAAACGTGCGCTCGATTAATAAACCAAAGACAATCTATTTACTTGCAAATTAATAATACATTTATTAATCAATTAAGTGCATATGAATATCCCAAATGAATCGAATAAACTCACAAGGTATTGATCAATTTGCTTACACAATTTGTATGTGCAATGCATATTGTATAAGTAATTCAGTGAACTTCGAAATAAGTAAAATAAATAAATTTAATGTAGTCAAGAGAAACTTATCTAACCAATTTTGCTGTGAATCCCTAATGTTGCAGCTAAATACAATATATAAACTCATTTAATTTAAATGATTGCTTAAATCGATTGCCATTTAGCACGAATAAAATGGAATTATAAATAAATGCGGCAATAATTATCTGGGGATCGCATATCAAGTGCAATTAATGCAATTAAATTGCCTAAATTAGCCCATTGTGACTAGCTCCCTCTCTCTTCCTCTTACTCCCACTCTTCCCCTCTCTGCTGCTCTTCTGTAAGTTCGCTTTAGCTGTGCTTTAAATTCGATACAACATAAACAACACGGCGCCAACTGTAGTCAAAGTTTGCTCACGTTCCATGTCCACATGCAGCTGAATGCGTCCATCCCGCTGGTATTCCCATTTCCCATTTCTATGCCACCGACCAGACACCACTTCGTAGCCTTCGAGTTTTGGCTTTGTTCGCTTGCCCGTAACCAGAAAATGACAAAAGCCATGTCAACAGCATCTGCAAGGGTTCGACTCGAGTCGAGTCGAGTCGAGTCGCATGGAGTGTGGGCAGTCAAGGAGGCTAAGACAATGCCCTGCCTGTTACCACAACTAGTTTAGATCCATGTGTGTGCGTGTGCGTATGTGTGCGTGTGCGTGCTCTGTCAGGCTGTCCGCATCCGTGTCGCTTCTGACCAAAGTCTTGGCTTAAGCTTCTCTCCGTAGGACACTGGACCACTTCTGGTTACGTTTCAAGCAGCAAACAATGGGCCGATAATTTATTCATATTTGGCAACAAAAGTGCCACACTCATCTGCGTGTGTGTGTGTGTGTGTGCTTGCCTGAATTTTTAAATAACTATAAATTTCTAAATTTACACAAGAGACCTCACACAAGGAGAACTACAAACTGAAGACACATTGCATTTGCGATAAGCCACAAAAATCTGCTCGTGCCAAACAATGGAAAATTTTAATGAATATTTTGCGGACACACAGAGTGTTGTTAATTGCCACATAAATTTGCTGGACTCACCACTACACACACACACATAAATAAATGAGTAGTAAAAAAGAATGTATATAGTATATACATATATATGTATGTGTGTGTATTATATATTTTTATATAGAGTGCTCTTCACTCAATTTGCTTAATATTTATGTATATCTATTTGCATAATGAATGTAATCAA
Source organism: Drosophila mulleri (assembly GCA_035047565.1). Classification (NCBI taxonomy): domain Eukaryota; kingdom Metazoa; phylum Arthropoda; class Insecta; order Diptera; family Drosophilidae; genus Drosophila; species Drosophila mulleri. The sequence continues at coordinate 4,430,499 of JAWNPK010000168.1, forward strand.
AAGCGTTGTTCTTGTTGCTGTCGTCGCAAGTTTTAAAGGTCAGCTCTAATATGCATTCATTTTTAACAGCACATGACCTATATATATGCATATATACATACATATCTACTCGAGTCGACCGAGCTACTTTATTTAATAGACCTTCAGCATATAGACGCATTGAAATTAGACTCATTTGCATGCTGAAAACTTTGGCATTTGCGAAAGTTTCATTTTAAAATAATGAGATCATAAAAGATATTTTTCAAACCTAGCTGGGGCATGCTCTTCAAACATAATTATAATAAAATAAAAAATATTTTTACTACTACTATAACGAGCTCTAATGCAAATGCAGTCTAGGCAGTAGGCAGTAGTAAATGGGAGCATTGGAAGTAATAATAAGTTAACTTACATTAAATTAAAAAGTATAATATGTAAAATGGACCATTATTTGAAGATGATAATAAACAAATTAAAAGTAAAAAACAATAACAAAATGAGCAAAAATCATTAAATTAATATTTTAATAATTAAATACCTTTTGTATCAGAAATGTAGTAAACGTTTAGTCACAATTTGTTGTTTTTTCTTTGGTACATATACATATATGTACATATATATATATTCTAACACACGACGTGTGCAATTTATTATTCATTACAAAAATATTTTATTATAAACACATGTACAGTCATATTGCACTACAATAATTTCAATATAGTATAAGCACGTCATGATGAGATTAGTCTTATTTACACAAACAATATTTTGTTTGCATATACCTAAATTTATTGAAAATTATATCATTTAGAATTTCTCAAAATTCTATAGCAGCATCACACTTTAAACTCTAGGCATGTATCAGCATTCCGCTTGAATACTTTTCGTATCAACTGTGACATCCTGCCACCGTTTGAAAGACAATTCAAAGGAAAATGAGCCCAACATTGTTTTCTGGACTGTTTATTGACCATCAATCAATCAGACATTCAGTGAGTGTAAAGTGTATGAGAAACAAAGGCGAAACGTTTCAAGTGCTCATTAACATGTTTTTCAATAATAACAATTTGATTCAATTGTTCACTATTATTGAATAGTCCATCTCATTCAAGTGCTGCACATTATACATTTTGCAGTTGTCGAATCGTGCAGTTACAATGCCGTCAATTAATTGGCATGCGATGCGCCTTATAGATAAATATCATTAAATCGAGTGTGTTTGCTTGGGTCGAAGGTGGAATATGGGATGTGCGGGGTGCGGACGAAATTGCATAACGCATACGCCGCGTATGCCGCACGCTGAAATGCCGATGCTGTTGCCGTTTGTTGTTGTTGCTGCTCGTCGCTTGTCGTCGACTGTGTGGCTTGGGTTTTGGCATTAGTGCCAAGAAATTTTGTGGAGGGACGTGCCAACTAATTGCGGCTGCATAACTTGTTGCGCTTCACCTAACCGAACCGCCAGCACTGCCAGCAAACAAACAAACACATGTGTGTACCATGTATGTGTGTCTGTATGTGTGTGCATATATCTGCTTGCCGCAGACAGATTGTGGGACAGCGGCTGTCGCTTGTCTAAGAACTACAGCCAACAGCAACAACGAAAACACAAGGCCAGCGGGCGAATTGCATTAGCTACAGTGCACTCATACGTATACACATATGTATACGTGTGTGCGGGTGTGTGTGGGGTGTGTGTGGGTGTGTCGTGTTTCTGCCACGCCCACGCTAAAAGCCGAAGGCCATATCGCTTGTTGTCTGTTTACCATAAACAAAGTCAAAGTGTCTTTGGCAAGCAGCTTGACAGGCATTTTTGTTTGATTTGCCAGCAAGCGCTCGGCGAACCTTCGTTGCTAATTAAATAAATTGTCAGCCTGGAAGCCACGACAGCCGCATACCCTATCTCCATTAATTAATTCCTCGTTCTGCCCTGCAGCGCGAGCCATTTGGCAGCTCAAAATGCAATTTGATCTGCCCGGCAGTCAGCTTGAGCGCGGCTAAGTGAACTGTCAATCAGCCAAGTGCATAATTAAAATGAGAAAATATTACTTTTATAGCTAAGAAACCTGAAGAACCGACCGACGCATACCCAGCAAAGGTCAGTATGGAAAAAAGAAAGAAATGATATGATGATTGGGTATATAATATCGTTAAGTATTGTATATGTATTCCTGAACAAGACGAAGTTTATTGCTCAGCTAATCGATAAAGGCAAATATTGTCATGGTTATTTACTATATTCTATATATTCATATTCAGTTTGCCAGCTTTCTCTATTAATTCCCCTCTCCTAAGCCTAGGGCAATATATGCTGTGCTGTGTATGATCAACATTAAAAATATAGAAATGAACTGAGCATTACTCGAGCATGTCGCAAACATGGGGCTTAAGTGCTCGGAATGCTGTCCAGCAGCATAATCGACAACAACAACAACATCAACAACAACGACAGTATGTTGCATAAGTCAGTGAACCGCAAACAGAGAGCAGAAGCAACAGCAACAGGAGCAGCAGGAGCTCAGAGCTCGGGCAGGCTGTGGCCGCTGACTGGCTAAGAGCTTAATAAAATTATGTGACGATGATTGCTGCTCGAGCATGCCAAAGAGTGAAAGGTTGCGAAATTACAGGAGCTGGCGGTGGGGCCAAGTGCAGAAAAGGATGACGAAGGGGATGAACTTCAATGGCTTGTCCAGTTGCGGATGTGGATCGTTGGCCGCCTGCAAAATGGCCGCCTCGCCAGCTGCTTCCGCTACAGCAGATGCAGCTGCTGCTGCTGCTGCAGCCGAAGCTGCCACTTGAAAAACGCATTAATGGTGCAGTTTTTTGTGCCATTTGTATGCGTATTATATATACATATAAATATATGTGTATATACATATATACGTATAAGTGCAGACATATAAACTTATGGCCATACATATGCACTTGTATGGCTGCCCTATATGCATGCCAGAGTGGTTTGTTGATTGCATGTTAAAAGGCTGCCGCTGCCTTTGCTGCTGCTGCTGCCAGCTTCGGCTGCATCGTCTGCCATGAAATTTAATTAAAAACTTGTGTGCCATGAAATTACATTTCGACGTGCGTACGAATCTCTCGCTCTCTCTCTCTCTCTCTTTCTATGTATGCTTGAGTGTGCCAGCAGCAGCATCTGGAGCACGTGCAGCGCCCAAAGGTAGGCAACGCACAAAGGCAACTGCTTGATTTTTTATATTACAGAAAAAGAGGATTCAGCTGAGGTAGAAACAAAATAGGGAACTCGTCCAACTGCAGCCATCAGGATATGGAAATGGCCGCCTTCCTGTGCACATCATTGCAATTGGCGTTGTGCACATTGCAGCTATCACGATCCACTCGATGCTCCACTCCTGAGCACTGGCCGCTGCACAGGAAATGGTCACGACATCGAGCAGCCTGACTCCCAAGGCCATATGTATGACAATGATACATATTAATATATAAACATATAATTGTATAAAGAGTAAAAGAGGAGATGATTGAGATAGTAGTTAAATTTGCCACAAATTTCCCTAACTTTATCCCACAACTAAAAGACGGTCCTACATAAGATTTAATAATTTCATTTACGACTAGAGATTATTTCGATAGAATGACTTGAAATAAAGAAAATACATTATGATGAAGAATTATCATAATATATTCATAAATATTTAATAACTTAAATATGAATATACAAGGCTGTCCATATGCGACAGAGCCAAGTTGTTTGATGTTCATGTCAAAACAATCAAAACAAGCATTTATTAAAATATTTATAAATATATCATGAGCAGATATGAGCGTCCATAAAGTTCCTAAAATATTTGCCTCAGCCCACAAAATATTCATCAAAACCAATTTTGTGTTTAATAAAACATTTCCCAGTTCGTTCGTATCTGGCAACAGTGAGTCGTAAATTGCGCTCGATGCAAATTAAGCTGAAATATTTATGTGGAGTCAGCGCTAATCCAATTGCTGGACGCCAATTATGCTAAGCTTGACGTTCTCGGCTCATAACCCTTTTATGAAAGCGCATTATGAATGCAAATCTGGCTGGGGGAAGGGCAGCAATCAAATTGCAGCACCTCGTTTCTTTTTGTGTGCCGTATTTGTATATTGTTGTTTGTGTTGTTGTTGTTGTTGGTGCCATTTGTTATTCAAAAATCAGGCTGGACTGTGTGAGCACTGAGCGCTGGACGCAGTTAGAGAATTTCAATTAAGCGTTGCACATACGCCGTGTGACACAAAGACAGCAACAGCTGCCAGCCACTGGAATCCGCTTAAAACTTATTCAATTAAACTTCCAGGCGAAGCAAACACCAACAGACGACAAATTTGAGTCGTAAAAATGCAAGTAAATGGTATTCAGCCATGGCTATAAAGCGAGCTGCCTCTATTATTTGAGCACAACAAGGAGAAACAACTGGAAATGCTCTTCCTGAAGGGCTCGATAGGAGATATGTCAAAATATATGATATTATAATAATATTGATTGAGCTATGATTATGCCAATATTCAAAAACTTTTAAATAAGCTAAAGATAAATCTGAACTTTCATTGACTTGTACAATCCTAAAGACAATTTCTTTTAAGAAATGTTGAATATAATGCAAGAAATTGTATTTTTTGATGTATGGGAAGTTCAGCTCAGTTCATTTACGAGATTCGTTTTGGGCTTTATAGATAACAACATAAAATAGTCGCCGACTTCAGCGATTTTAATTTAATGTTCTCTTGGAAACTAAATCACTAGATGTATCAAATTTTATGATTATGGAAGGAGTAAGTGGCGGGTTCTCTTAGCACTGCGATAGTCGGGCGGACGCATAAAAATAAATAGTATATACTATTTACTTTCGTTTATGACTGCAGTAGTGCAGCACATGCTGCGTGACTAAGCAATGAGAGCCGTGCATAAAGTGTATATAAAAATATGCACATAAAGCGTCCATAATAAATTCCACAGTATGAGCTGTTTGTGCATGTGTTGCTGTGTTTGTGTGTGTGGGTGTGTGTGTGTGCAGTACAATAAACTCTGTGAATGGTAAAATAAAAATGCGGTGCATAAAAATAAGTTGGCAGTTGTCTGTTGCTGCGGCTCCTGCTGGGTGAATGGCCAGGTGTGCATATCGTTTGTAGCTACAGGGTATATGGGGTATGCGAAAACACGCTGCATAGCCTAATTGACTCAATTAGTTTATTGATAAGATACTAATGCGCTAATAAGTGATAGAGATTATGAATGTTCAAAGCAAACATATATCGATTTTTTTAGCATTGATGCGAGTTGAGCTTTGTTCTCATAAATTCCAGCAATATTTAGCAACTGTCTCTCTCTCTCTCTCTCTCTCTCTCTGTCTCACTCCACTTGTGTTGTACAATTGAAAATGTATTTAAGTAACAATATTTCGATTACTTGCCGCAACAGTAATTTCATTTATCTGGCTCTTGTTTGGTATCCTTACAAATGTTGTTCGAGTAATGAAAGCTAATGAAATTCAAATTTCCTGTGCCATGCATTCTATTTTGCGCAACTACAACAGCAGATGGCGCCACTTAAAATATGCGACTTCTCCCACTGGCTCTTTGAGTGCGGGCAGAAAGGGTATTTATGTAGTACATTATTTTTAACGACTCGCCAGCCATTGTTGTTGGCAGAGCTGCCGCTGCCACTGTGGCTGCTGCTGCTGCTGCTGCTGCTGCTGTTGCTGCTTCTGTTGCTGCTGATAATAATCTGCAAATCAGCTTAAAAGGTACGGTGAAAATATCACAGTTCCACAAACAACTTGAACCGTATAACTTTACAAATCAAAAACTTTTTGAATACGGACCAGTTGTCCAATCCAGCGAGCCTCCCAGCCAGCCCCAGCGCCACTTGAGCTTTTGTTGCTGTTGTTGTTTTTTTCGGGATGCTTTTATTTAACATTCATTTTAGCATTTTGTTTGCCATAGTCCGTGGCTTTCGTTTGACTATTTATATACGTATATATATGTATATATGTATGTATATAGTATATGTATATAAATATGTGTTGTTCTCGCTGCCCGCAGACGCCACAACAAAGCACTTTTATTTATTTATTTTTGTTTTTGTGTGTGGATGAGTGTATTTGGGGGCTGGTGCTAGAATGCCGGAAACGTGACTTATTTGATATTTATGTACTTTTTAGCCAGCGACAAAACTAAAATCCTCGCATTTTGTTTATGCAATAAAAAGCAAAGCGCCGTCTCGCATCGCCTCGCCTTGGCTCGTTCCAAAGCCACAAATTTATACAATACAAAACAATTAGAGAAGAGCATGGGGAAGAAGCAACCCAAACACACCCCCACACACATGCACACACACATGCGCACACACACACACATATTTATGTGACAGCCACTTTATGTTTTTTAATTTCTAGCTGGCGCTTAATTAGAAAGTATTTTTTTGTTGTTCCTTTTGGTCCAAGTACGTGCTGAGCCCTGTGCCACATGGCGTATGTGCAATATGCAAATGCGACTGCATTTTGCATTCAGAAATTGAAATCAACGAGCTTACAACTTGATAGGTTTTTATGCCCCGTTTTAGTTGTCACGCCCGCTACCCTCTCTTCCCGTTCCCCTTCCCCATTTCCAGGCCATTCGTTACGTTTCGTTGCGCTTGCCGTTTCCTTTCTCCCATATACACACACACATACACTCACACATGTCATGCAGTTGTTGTGCTTGCTGTTTGACATGCATCGATTACATAAATGGAAAACAGTGGAAGGCAGACGGCTGCGGGTAGTTCTATAGTACGACATAAGTCACGAAGCTCTTGCTAATGATGAGCACCATCATGATTTTTCAATTAACCGAATGAGCAGAAGGTTGCCACTGTGCAGCAGCATGTCATTCCCGCTCATTCGATGTGGCGCAACAACGAGCCATGGCGCATATGTGACAATCACAGCAATGACACAGAGAACAGAGAGTGGGTGAGGGAGAGGGGGAGGAGGGGGAGGCGAGAGTGGCGCAGACAGAGGCAGAGTGAGAGAAGGAACTAACTAAGGAGGAATGGCAACTGAACTCGGAATCACTGAATAGAGCGTCGCAGCAAAGGTACACAAATTATTAAGATTGCACGAGATAATACGAAATGACTCAAAGAGCAAGCACAAAACTTTTGATGATAAACAAAAAAAAACAAAAACAAAAAAAAAAAACAGATCTGACGCCCACCAACAAATAGCATAAAAGCTGAACAGAGAGAAACAGAGAGTTACTTTTTGCTTAAGAGCTTCCATAAAAATTAATATAAAGGAAAATACAATAGTGTTGTAAACCTAAACTAAAACTTACTCTTTGAGTAATACAATAAGAATTGTAGCAACTGGGCTGGGAATGGAGATATTTCGACAGAGAACTCATTATGACATTTTTAAGCATATCGCAATACTTGACAGCATAAGCAACGAAACTTTAAGTACAATCAAATTATTATTTTGGCATTTATCAACACAGGTTTTAAGTTTCACTCTAAAATATTTCATCGAGTAGACTTTGCGATAATAATTGAAATTGTTGTGAGTTAGAAGTTTCATTGTTCACTAAATAAAGACCTATACAATAAAAAACTATTTCACAAGTTTTAGTGCGAGACGTAACCATGTCCGGGGGCAATCATCTAATTAAGATCTTTCCGGAATCGGATCTAACCGATATTCAGCGTATCGAGCTGAATGCCGTGCGAGAGATGCTGTTGCGTAGCACCCGGGAAAAGGAACTGGAGGCCATGAATAATCTGAAACCCCAATCACGTAGTGAGGGCATGGATCAACTATCACCCTGGGGAGATGAAAATGCGGAAGAGCCGTATACTAAGAAATCCACAATAATAACACCCACTGACAATTTTCTGCCCCTTGACTAGCACGCGGAGTACAGGGGGCAGCGCACAGATGACCAGCCAAGTGTGTCGAAGATGCTGACCAGCAACAATTACATCAAGCACCATATATAGAGAGCATTATAATGCTGAAAGGGAAATAATGCCCAACTAAGCGTCTAATGCAAACAAAGTGCCAACATTTGACTCTTGATGAATGTGCAGCCAATAAATCCATTTATGCTAAGCTCTTGCTTATTATTATAATTCGCAATGCTGCACACACGAATATATACACACACACACACACACACATACATACAGTCAACACATCAACATTTAACCCTAATTTGCATTTATGTGCACATGAAAGCTGTTTGGTTTATGGTGGGGACCCGAAACCGCTTTGAAGCCTGGCCTCGGCGATTACCTGGCGAGTGCTTTTGTGTCTTTGGCTCTGCATAAAAGCAATAAAGGCAATTCGCAAAAAGGGAAAAAAAAGTAAAAAAAATAGTAGTTAAGCGCACACACACGTGCACACATCAATGTTTAGGCGGCACACTAATACACACAGCTACTTATAAACTCACCTTAATTAAACGTGATTAAGTAGATTTCCTCGTTTTTCTGCTCAACGAACTGTTTAGTTGTCGATGTGTTTGTTGTTTTAGTTTTTTCTCTTTTTTTGTATGTATGTATGCACGTATATACCTGTGTGTGGCCTGTGCTTATTAGTGTACATATACATATATATATTATGCACCCGTTCGACAGTCGGCATAACACACTTGCTCAACTAGTTGGCAGCACATTAAATATATATTATGTCAATAATTCGATATTTAATATCCAGCACAGCAGAACAGAAAACTGTATAAAAAATATTTATTTGCAGGTTTTTGATTAACAGTTTCGCATTATCATTTGGAATTATAAATTTCGCATTGTCATTGTCAGAATTCTGCTGCCACTAATGAGCTATTTCAGCAATGCATTAGATGAAAAATATTGCAGTTGTATATTCGGTTTATTTTCATTCACTAAATATGATGATTCGACGCATAAGAAGCGTTAGTGCAAATGCGTTTTAGTGTGTAATTCTATTCGTCATTGACGGACCCCATCAAGTGTACTGGGGGAATCTAGGCACTCATTGTTGGCGGCGCACGTTGTTGTAATTTAGTTTCATTTGTGCATGAAAATGAATTTGTATTATTGTTTGCATTAATTTGCCTTATTAATTACATTTATGTCCATTGCCGACAACGAGACGATTGTTTCTATTTCTTTTTATATATATATAAATATATATATTTATATTTTTTTTGTGCTCTCTGGCTGTGGTACAGCTCTCCCTAGGGGTAATTTGAGCACTGGCTGTGCGGGCAATCAAATAAGTAATGAGGCTGCTGCTGCTGCTGCTGCCACAGTCGCTGCCTCCGTCGCCTACTTCAAGTTTGTTTAATATGCGAAAAACGTTGCAGAACTTTTGCAGCTACTTGTCGTCGGCGGCGACGCCAACAACAATATTGTTAGTGTGTTTGTTGCTGTTGCTGTTGTGATTGTCTATGGCAAGTTGCTTTTATTATTTGTTGCTGCTCGTCTGTATATTTCTATAATTGCCTTTTGCCTTTGTCTGCGCTCAGCGCTCAGCGCCAAGCATCTGTATCTCAGTATCTATGTATCTCTATCTGCAGCTGCCTCGAGTATCTCAACATTTTTGTAAAATTGTTGATTGCTCTCCCCAATTCAGTTCACTCGCTACCGTTCTTGCTGTTGCTGTTCATTTTATTTATTTGTATTTTTTTGACATTTTTCACTGGGGACAGAGTTCAGTGGGATCTTTCATTTATTTTGTATTTTTTGAATCTTCTTTCGTTTCGATAAATGCATTTGATGCCCTTTGACGATTTCGCGTGCATTTCGAATTGAATTCAATTTGCCACGTGGCGTATGCGCAATGCAATTATGAGCTTATTCAATTTCGAATGAAAGCTGCTTGTACTACGAACTGTCACAGTTAGCTTTGTAACCGGTTTCTGTGATTTGTGGCTCTAAATTGCTTCTGAATCGAACCGCATCAGTTCGCATTGATGCTAGAAGCTTTAATGATGGCTTACTTCAGAAGAGCTTTAAATTGTTTAAGCTTTACTTCATTTAATGGCAAGATTGAAAATGAAAATACTTTGAACTTCAGCTAGGTAAGCTATATATGAAGATACAAGATATTTATATTGCAGATAGATTTCGAAACAAGTTTCGAATTCACTGTCAAATTAATGAGGTAAACACTTGGACTACTTATCGGAATAGTTTTAAAATATTGAAATATTTTCAAAGCATATTTCTACCACCTGTACAATTTAGAAGATATATTTTCAATGTGTCATTGTATGATTGACTGAAAATTGAGGCAATAAATATTTCAAAACAATGTTGAGCGCTTCAATAAAAATAAGCGTAAAATATTATTAGACATGGACTAAAAATATTCCTCGAACCCATTTCAAAAAGTGGCCCGTTAAGTGAGTTCCATAAAACATAGCCACAAAGTTATATTTTTGGCCAGTCACTTAGGTTGAGCTGCTGTCGACTACTTGCGAAACTCTCCGGCGGAACTGGGCGGGAACGTGGGAGCAGTGAAGTGAAGTAAGAAAAATAAAATAAAAACAACTTAAATGTCAACTCGCAAAAGCTAAAACACTTCACAATCAACTTGTGCATAAAACTCGCTGCGCTGGAAGAAAAAGGAAGAAAAAAAAAAAAATCGTACACACAAAAGCCCGCGCACGTCAACCTCAAGCAGCGCACTAGGCCACGTTGATTTACGCACACACACACACACACACATGGATGTAGAGAGTGAGAGAGAGAGAGAAAGATAGTGAGTCACACACATGCTGAGCGCAATAACAACAATAAAAAAAAGCAAAATGGAAGCAAGAACGAGAATAACAACAAGCAAACAACGAAAAAAGACTTCCGTGTTGATTGTTTTGTTTTGCTTGTGCGAACGGAGACGACGTCAACGTCAACGACAAGCGCCATAAAAAGCGACTACGTCTGCGAAAATCACTTTAAAAACAAGTGAAAGGCGAACAGAATGTACACAGCATCGTGGAGCAGTCACTGGGCTCAAACCTGTCCATCAACAAAACTATTGCAACAATAAACAAGAACAATTTGACAATTGAAGTGCTGCCCCAAGTCAGCAGCAAAGGAAAAAACAACACAACAACAAAAAGAGAAGTAAGGAGCCAAGAACTCAGCCAGAACTACTGAGAAGTAGCGTACGACGCGTCGATTGGCTGCGAGGGCTACTGGAGGGGGGGAGGGAGACTGGCCTAGGCACTTGAGCACAGTTTCCGGTCATTTACACGTACACATGCCGCACATGGCATGCCAATCTCTGCCTGTATGTGTGTGTGTGTGTGTGTGTGTATTTTGCTGACACACTATCCTACATTTTTATTGGCTTTGCCCATCAAGCAGCCGCCCATTGCTCTAATTGTGGCACAGCTTCACGCTGTTATCGTTATCTCAATGGCCGCAAGGTCAGTTGTTCAAGAAAATTCAATTTCGATTCACGTAATTGTTTAGTTTTGTTTACACATTGTATCAATTTTCGCCGAGCGGGAGCCAACGCTCAAAAATTGGCCAACACAATTAGCACACACACACACAGACACACACACTCATACAGACACACACTGGGACAATAAATAGCGACAGCAGCAAAGAAATTGCTGAGCTAGCAGCAGCATAAAAGTATGCTACGAAAAATTACAAAAGGCAACTGAACCAAAAACTCAGCACAACTGGGATGCCAATTGCTCTGCACAGGCTCCACGTGCAGACCAGCTGAGAGCCGAGCGTGCGAGAAGAGAAGAGAAGCGCGTATCGAAAGAGAGCGCATGCTGCTCTTTGCGCAACTGCCGCGTGTTGTTCTTGGTGTTGCTGCTGCTGCTGTTGCTGCCTCCTGTAGGATCAGGGTGTGGTGAGTATGCTGCTGGCAGCACTCGGTTCTTGCTCTTGCTGTAAAATTAATGCTGCGCCCTACCTGCTGCTGGCGTCGTTGCCGGCGTCGCTGCTGTTATTACTGCTGCTCCTGCTGCTTCTGCTGCTGCTGCTGCTGCTGCTGCTGCTGCTGCTCCTGCTGTTGGTGGCTGCGGCGGCGGCGGTTGCCGTTGTACGAATTTTTCTGCCGCTGCGCTGCGCGTTTTCCACTGTATTTTTTTGTATGCTTGCTTTCTTTTTAGCTGATATGTGACACGCAGCGCTCGCACACACACACAGAGACACAGACACAGACACACATACACACAAACAGAGACACAGACACACACTCACAGTCACACGCGCGCGACACTTTTGCCGTTTTGTTGTTATTGTCACTGCTTCTGCTGCTGTTGCTGTTGCTGTTGCTGTTGCTGCTATTGCTGTTGTTGTTTGTGTTTCACATTTTATCACACACGAGTGTTACATGTGCTGTGCTCTTCCTCTTGTTGTTGTTGTTCTTCTTCTTCTTCTTCCACTCGATGGGCGCTCTGCAGGCAACTTGTATATTTTCTGTTTATGACTATCTCGATACGTTGCTATTGCGCTTAGCCGCTGCACAAACCGCACACGTCAACTGTCTGTACCTGACTGACTGGCTGCCTGAGCATGCCAAAGAGTCCAGTGCGTCCACAAAAGCTGCTGCTGCTGCTGCTGCTGGCGCTGTCACTGCCCCTGTGTGTGAGAGAGAGCGAGAGAGAGAGAGAGAGAGCGCGGGTACCAAATCGTGAGCGAGAGCAAAATCGATGGCAGCGCCGACTCCGTCGGCATGTGGATGCTGCAAAGCGAGAACAGCGCCAACATCTTCGTTCGGCTCTTCGTGTATTTTGCTTTTTTTGGTTTTTCTTTTTTGTTTGGCTTGGTGCACGCCTCAGTCGCTGCCGGCGTCGCTGCTCGCTGTTTTGATTTATTTTTGTGGTAGGTTCTGCTGAGATTATCAAAGAGCAAAAGCTAAGAGCAACCAAAAGCTGCTTCAGCTGCCACACAGCCACAGCCTCGAAAATTTCGCATAACTACGGCTATTTTGAGAATTGCCTTTCATTTGCAATTCATAGCCAACGGCGCTGACCCAGAAACTCCCCAAGGAACGCACGCACATACTCACACACACACACACGCACGCACGCACAGTGTCTGCTAACTCATGTTGACAACTATAAATAAGACAAGACCCAGTGCGCAAAATTGATGTTACTTGTAGCATCTTCTTCCTTTTCGTATTATCATTGGCCATATTGAAATCAACAAATTTGAAATCAAATACGCTGCATATATAATTTGCAGGCATCAAACGAACGGCCAGGGCTCCCCCATTGCCAGTTGGCAGTTGACAGTTGGCAGTTGCGTCCGCAAGCAAATATCATAAAAATGTATATGCACATATATTTATATATGAACAAAATAAATAAACATTTATAAATATTTGGCCATCTACAGTTACAGAGCTTAACAAAAGGTCTCGCGCTATTCTGGGGCCGGGCTATTCGAATTGGGAGTTGTTTCTGTTTCTGTTTCTGTTTTTTCTTTTAAGCGGCGGCTGCTCTTTATGCAAACTCTGCCCCCTCTTTTGTTGTTATTGTTGTTGCTGCTGCTGCTGCCGTGTTTTCACTGTGTTTGTGTGCGTAAGCGGCTCATGAATATGTAAATTGTTATTATTGCATATTGTTCAGTGGCAGCAGCAGCAGCAGCAGCAGCAGCAGCAGCAGGAGTAGGAGCAGGAACAGCAGGAGCTTTGCCAGCTCTGATCTGTGTGTGGCCTAAACAATGGCAGCAACAGCGGGAGCAGGTAAAGAATAAAAATAAAGAAAATTTCACTTAAATATCTGCCGTGGAAATGTACTCGCGCTTTTCTCTTATAATTACTTCGGCAGAGCGGCGCGTAATAGGAATTTGCCTCTATTTGAATTCATGTTTATTCAACGAATTCCTTTGGCTTATTTAAATACATTTTGGGCGCCCATCAAAATTAATGTTAATTGCACGAATCGTATTATTATATTCTAAAGTAATTTCTTGTATTGAATTTGAGTTGAGGCTATTCCGCTTCCATGGAATATCCTATTTGCTAACCAGACTTTTATTTCATTGACCTTTCAGTTGCTCCTCTGCAGCAGCAGCAGCAGCTGTGGGCGAATGAGAACTATACCTTTTTCTTTTAAGCAGAGGCTTTTATTAGAAAAGCGGCCAAATACCTTTGCAGTCAATTTTCTAGTCAATATCCTTAATCAAATTGCAAAACAAAGTGGGCAGCAGAGCAGCAGCATTTCGAGAGGATAGACAGGAGCAAGCGCCGACCAGCCTGGCAACATAAAATAAACTTCTAATACACTTTAGCTTTAATAATATATTTTAAAATTAAATAATCTTTCATTGGTGTTTTACTTGGCCAAATGAATAGATTATAATCATATTTAATGATTAATTATTTGATTTCTTTAATATTTTATTAATATTAACATTCATCAAATATTTGTACATAGCAGTTTTTCCTTTTTTTTCAAATTTGTTTTTTTTTTATTAAATATTGCTGCGTTTACTTAATATTTTTGTGTCACAAACATATTTTGCATTGCTTTATTTCTTGGTAGAGGTTGAAATTGTTATTTATTTTGTATAGGCATATATAAATTATGAAAGGCAGATGCAGACTTGTTGAGATTTATGAGCTGAAACAGACAGCGTCAAGTTAACTTACCTGGAATTATTGTCAATAGCAATGCCTAGGCAACAAAGTAATGGCCATGCACACACACACACACATACCATACACCGACACACATGCCCGTTCTGGTACTTGACGCCGTCTTGACAACCTGAAACATGGGCTAGAACAAGAAGACATTTGCCGCGTCGCCTCTGATTGGCAGCTCTCCGAGTCAGTCAAAGTTGAGGCCGAAGTAGAAGGCAAAAATCATCATTGACTTTGTTCGCTGTGCGTGTGTGTGTGTGTGTGTGTGCGTGCCACACGCTGTCGTCATCGCCATCATCGTCATCTATAATAACATCAAACAGCGCTGTCCAGAGCAGCATAGCCCAGCCAAGCTGAAAACCCAGTGCCCATGTCTATCCAGCTCTGGTGCCCAGACCCACTCCCACTCCCACTCCCATTCGCACTCCCATTCCCTTTGCCATTCCCATTTCCACGCAACTCCCCGCTTGTTATCACGCGCAATAAAAACCAAGTTGGATTTTTTTCTCTACTTGATTTTTTTTCTTCGCTTTTTTTTTTATTTGTTTCTGCATACTCTACTAAAGGATACTCTGAATTTCACTTGAAGATGGCAATGTGTCAATGGGAGTGGCTATGAAAGGAATTAGTGCAAAGCCTCTTGACTTTGCTATTTTCTTCTTTTTTTGGTATGGAGTATTTTATATGAAATTTTAGTGCCGTGAATTCGGGTTACTTTTGCAATGCCTATATATAATGTTATATACATATATATTTAATTTAAGAGTAGTACTGAGCTTAGATTAGGTAAAAGTTTAATTTTCATTATAAGTATTCGTACTATTATAATACTTAGTATAACTAAAGATCTTAGCTAAGACTCCATCAAGATATATTCTCTATCGAAACTAATACTAAAGTAAAACTCCTTCTTTTTATCTATGCATAATCCATAACTTAAACAGTTGATTATCAGTAGAGAATAAATCATTTTAAATTAGTGTAAATTTGAATAGACGTTAATCGCAAATCAATTGTATATACTTAAAGCGCCTCGTAGTATAAATAATATATATCATGTTTATGCATGCGAAAATGTTATCTTTAGCTAATGGCGAATCATAAATTTTTGCGACGTGCATTCGGCAAATGCTCAATCATTTTAATAGACCCCACCGTCAAGGGCATATAATCTTCGTCAAAGATAAATATCCGTTATTTTTTTCACTCGCTTTTTTTGATGCTTACTTGATTTTTCCTTCCTTACGATTTTCAAACATTTACTTTCGCTTTTCGCAAACGAAAACATAGACAAACACACACACACACAGACACATAGAGGCAGGCTCACAGCAATGCACACGTATTCAAATTGTGAAGGTTTGGGTTTGTGTGTAGGTCGATGGGCGGTGGAAAGGGGCGAGGTAAGGTAGCTAGAACCGAGGGGCTGTCAGTTGGCGCATAAAAAACGCCGTGTACGCAGGCGAAAATTGTTGTTGTAGTGGAGGGAGGGGGGACTTTGCCGGGTGGTGGGCGGTATGCTTTGCTTTGTGTGGGGTGTGGCACGCCCAGCAACTGTGCTGCCGGCTGGCGACGTCGTCGCCTGAATGCGCGTTTAGTTTCAAGTGTTATTTTTGTGCTAGAAGCAGCCGCCAACGAGGACATCTCGTCGTCTCGTCCTTATGAAAGCGGCCACTGCTTCGTTTTTCAACGTCTTCGGCGTTGCCAGCGATGTCGTCGTCGTCGTCGTCGTCATCGTCGTCTGTTTTGGCTGAAGTGCGTAATTGATGTGAAAAGTGGCAACAAACTGTTTTTTATTTGCGCTTGCTTTCAATTTGTTTAAATTGCTGGGCGCTGTCGTCGTTGCTGGGCGTGCCAATGTGTACACACGTACAGCCACACTCACACACACACGCCAATACACACCAATACACACATTCAAAAACGCTGATTGAAGTTTTATTGAATTTTAAATTGTACTGTCCGCGTCGGGTTCAGTTTCTGGTTACGTTTGTCTAGCAAAATCTGTTGTCCTCTCTCTCTCGCTCCCTCATTCTGTATTCTCCTGCAGCTCTCTCTCTCTCCCTCTCTTGCTCACTCTCACTGTCTCGCTTTGACTAACATGTTTTTTTGAGTGTTTTATTGTTGACACAAATAATGTCACTCAAATGTCGAAAAGAGGCCGCTGTTTTTTGCGGCTGCGGTGATGCTACCTACCAAACATCTTCTTCTTCTTCGTCTTCTTCTTCTTCTTAGCGCACACTGAGATTTGACATACATTAAAGCAAGTTTGTCAGGTGCGTTAGGCAGCCAAGTTGTTGCCGCAAAATAGCCAAATAGCTATTGGTATTGCTAGAGAGATAAAAATAAATGTCACATTTAGCTCGCCGACGCTTGAGCGGAAGAAATTGAGATACTTTCTTAAGTACTTCTGACATTTACATCTGTAACTAATAGATTACATCAATTGACTTCAAATTTGTATTTCTGTCTGGCTGTCCGTCTGTCTCTGTGTGTGTTTGTGTGCTTCTGCCAACACGTTTCAAGCATTTAAAGCAATCAAATCGTGGAGTATTATAGAAATTGGTTGCACGTAGCTTAAGCTGTTGTTCGGTAGAAACCGAGAAGCAATTCAATTCAAAGGTTGTTTGGGCTTTGCCTTACGGCAGTTAGTTCGTTTTATCGGACGAGAGAGAGAGAGAGCAACTACATAATAACTGAAATGATTAAATGGAATTTGCTTAGCAGACTCTTAAGCATTATCAATGAACTACAAAATAAATTATTCTATAATTAACTAAAAGCGACCATTTGTTGAAAATACCTTCCTTATCTCGTGCCAACCAAAATTATTCAAAATTTAATGATATATTTATAGATTTATAAATATTTAACTGCCGCTGTGCTTGCGCCTTGAGTATTCAAATTAATGTAGCTAACCTAAGCAAATTTGTTTAACCTCACTAAGTACTATGGGGCCACATGGGCCATTAACACTTTGGATGCGGCGCAGTCAAGCCAGCCGAGCCGAAGACGAACTGGAACTGGCGCTGACCCAGAGTGACAATAAAGTTCAATATTAATGCACCCTTTGACACACACGCACACAGAGAGGGAGAGAGTGGGAGAGCGAAAGAGAGAGAGAAAGAGAGAGAGGAATGCTGCAAACAGCAACAGTTCGAGCCCCCAAATCGGGCGCCATAAATATAAGACAAACAGGCTACTTAAATGTACGAAAAAAAGAAGCAGCAGAAGCGTGCAGCAGAAATTTTAATGATCTGTCATAAAACTGTGCAGCCGAAGACAACGGAATTCCCAGAGGCAGTTGCTGAAAATTGAGCGTGGGTTCGGCTCAAACTCTGCCACACATAAAACTGAATTTATTAGCATTGCATACTTTTGAGGGCAATCAAGTAACCAAAGAAGATGCCCACCCACGCACACACCCACACATACACAGCGACTCACTCTGCTGGTCAGAAGTGAGACAGGGAGAGAGGGAGCTCGAGAGAGAGAGAGAGGGGAGAGCGTTGTACAAATCCTTTTAAGCACTGTGGCGCCACCTAGCGGGCGCCGTTTATGTGTCGCAGCGGCAGCAATTAATTCCGAAATCACAATAGCCATAAAGATGATGATGCGACTACAATTTGAATGGCAGGCCACAGGGCAGGGCAGCTTACCCCTCGGGAGGCCCCGCCGCAGAACCCTCTTCAACTAACCCCTGCTCCGGGGTGTGGCGGGAGGGGAGGCTGGGACTGTCAGTGTCAAAGACACGAGCAAATTGACAACAATGGCGACAAGCGGCGGCCGTAATAAGTAGTGCTACTCTCGCCCGCCCGCTTGCCACACCCCCTGGCTCAGCCTTGGGCTTGCCGGCCATTAAATCAACGCAGGACATTGGCAGGACTCGGGCGCTGCCAATGCGGCACAATATATCAAACTTTATGTTGATTTGAGTGGCCCGCCAAAAACTTTGCGCCCCGCCGACTGTAACTGAGCCGGATCGGGTCCGGGCCTTAGTCCGCATATTTTTTTGTGTCATTGTCTCCTTTTATTGATTTATTTTGGCTGTCTCTTCTTTTGCAGTGCTGTTTTTTTTTCTTTCTTTCTTTCTGTATTTTTATTTTATCATTTGTGGATTTTATTTGTGTGCTTATTTTTGATTAGATTTATTTATTTTTATTTGTGCTGAGCCGTCGTTACGTTTCCGTTTGCGGCCGCCTTCGATGCCGATGAAATTTAATAATTCCACTTAATGCAATAATAATTTCGTCGCCTTTTGTTGTGGCCCGGCTGAGGCTGCGGCACGGGCACGAAGTCGACAACAGACAGACAGACAGACAGGACAACGTCCTGCTCCTCTGCTTGCTAACCTCATCCCGCACAACTGTCATCATGGTCGTCATCGTTTTGTGGTGTTCGCCGCATAATTTGTGCGAAATTTGTCAGATTGCTGGCACATCTCGAGGCGCTTAAGTCTGAGTAATAGTGCCCAGATGCTGGGCAGAAGGGGGCTGGCCGTGGCATTTGTAATATGTTTTATTTGACTTGTAGCAGCTGCAGGCATTCTTCTTCAGCCTCATCTCCTTCTATCCAAGGGTAATAAACACAGAAACTTCAAGTAATTGACGCGCTTTACTCCAGGGATACAGTCAGCAGAGAGTCGAGCTGCGAGTAGCGGGGGCCCATCACTGATTACAATTGGATGCTTTGGTAATTGCGGCTAAATGACTGCCGAATAGGTAAATAAATAGTATACTTAAGTGCGCGGAGTGAGTAATGGACCCGAGCTAAAGCTACAATTGCCATTGACTCGAGTTTGTGTTGAGCGCAGCAACAACAACAGCAACCACGATTGACTTTTTAAAATGCGCCCAGAAGTGACTCAACTATGAACGATTTTGATTTGGCAGCGCTCGAGCGAGCAATTGAAAGAGAGAAATGTTAGTAAAGAGCAATTGCAATAGCTGACTTTGCTCTTTAGTAAAGTAAATGACCTGATGACAGAAGCAAGAGATTCTAGACATAATTATACCTAGAGCCTACTCACTTTTTTTGTATTTTATCCTTTTCTCGTTAGACTAATATATCTTACTCTATTATTTTTATACCCTGAACCCATTGAAAATGGGAAATCAGGGTATAATGGTTTTGTTGAAATGTATGTAACAGGCAGAAGGAAGCGTGGCAGACCCCACAAAGTATATATATTCTTGATCAGGGCGACGAACTGAGTCGATTTAGCCCTGCCCGTCTGTCTGTCCGTCTGTCCGTCCGTCCGTCCGTATGTATGAACGCGTCGATTTCATAAGATATAAGAGCTAGAGACTTGAACTTTTTTTTTAAATGACCGTATATACAGCGCGGATATCGAGTTCATCACCAAAAATCGATAACTCGTCGAAAATGCAGTTATAAAATTATATCTCCTACATCTTTAAAACTATAGTCTCCAAATTTTAAATGTAGATTCATATGTACTTTATAGAATTTCGATAAGTTTGTAAAAGGCGTAATTCTAGTATTTGAAGACTTGATTGACTTGACTTGAGATTCGGCATATACACGCATGGTAATGATATAATCACAAGTAGTATTTAGCATTAGTTATCGAAATCGATAAATAGTTTCGAAATCGATAAACAGGACTTGAAATCGAGTATTCCCTATCGAAATTGATTGGTTGATAAACGGATGGCTAGATGTGTTGATGCTATGCTTTTATCTGAACGAGCAAATTATGATCAATATTTCCACAAGTTTTAATAAGCAACTTCCATCGAGTCCACAATTTTCTTAAGCACCGTCCATCGAGTCTTGTAGCATTCAGCTTTTGTCAGGCAGCTGCCTTTACTCTAGTTTCATTCATTAGAAAAGAGTTGGCCTTCAGTTTCAGAGGAATTCATGTGGCTATGTTTTCTTCAGAACGAGCAAATTATGATCAATAATCCACAAGTTTTAATAAGCACCTTCCATCGAGTCCACAATTTTAATATGCACCTTCCATCGAGTGTCGTATCATTCAGCTTTTGTCAGGCTGCTGCCTTCACTCTAGTTGCATTCATTAGAAAAGTTTCAGAGGCATTCATGTGGCTATGTTTTCTTCAGAACGAGCAAATGTTGATCAATAATCCACAAGTTACCTTCCATCGAGTGTCGTATCATTCAGCTTTTGTCAGGCTGCTGCCTTCACTCTAGTTTCACTCATTAGAAAAGTTTCAGAGGCATTCATGTGGCTATGTTTTCTTCAGAACGAGCAAATTATGATCAATAATCCACAAGTTGTAATAAGCACCTTCCATCGAGTCCACAATTTTAATATGCACCTTCCATCGAGTGTCGTATCATTCAGCTTTTGTCAGGCTGCTGCCTTCACTCTAGTTTCACTCATTAGAAAAGTTTCAGAGGCATTCATGTGGCTATGTTTTCTTCAGAACGAGCAAATTATGATCAATAATCCACAAGTTTTAATAAGAACCTTCCATCGAGTCCACAATTTTACTATTCATTTTTCACCGAGTGTTGTAGCTGTCAGCTTTTGTCAGGCAGCTGCCTTCACTCTAGTTGCATTCATTAGAAAAGTTTCAGAGGCATTCATGTGGCTATGTTTTCTTCAGAACGAGCAAATTATGATCAATAATCCACAAGTTTTGATAAGCACCTTCCATCGAGTCCACAATTTTAATATGCACCTTCCATCGAGTGTCGTATCATTCAGCTTTTGTCAGGCAGCTGGCTTCACTCTAGTTTCATTCATTAGAAGTTTCAGAGGCATTCATGTGGCTATGTTTTCTTCAGAACGAGCAAATTATTTTCAATATTTCCACATGTTTTAATAAGGACCTTCTATCGAGTCCACAATTTTATTATGTACTTTCCACCGAGTGTTGTAGCTGTCAGCTTTTGTCAGGCAGCTGCCTTCACTCTAGTTTCATTCATTAGAAAAGTTTCAGAGGCATTCATGTGGCTATGTTTTCTTCAGAACGAGCAAATTATGATCAATAATCCACAAGTTTTGATAAGCACCTTCCATCGAGTCCACAATTTTAATATGCACCTTCCATCGAGTGTCGTAGCTGTCAGCTTTTGTCAGGCAGCTGCATTCACTCTAGTTTCTCTCATTAGAAAAGTTTCAGAGGCATTCATATGGCTATCTTTTTTTCAGAACGAGCAAATTATTTTCAATATTTCCACAAGTTTTAATAAGGACCTTCCATCGAGTCCACAAGTTTTGTTGATGCACCTTCTATATAGTCTCGTAGCAGTCAGCTTTTGTCAGGCAGCCTAGAAGAGTGTAGAAGCATTGAAGGGGTTATGTTTTTCTTTCTGAACGAGCAAATTATACTTTATAGAATTTCGGTTTTTATTATGATTCACCCCCCACGCCCACACTATTAAATTTGTAAAAGGCGTATTTCAATGTTATAATTACGATCTGAAAGTATACGAAGTTAGTTAGATTTATTGATATATCGGCAGGGTTCAGGGGATTTCGTAGTCGAGCAGTCTCGCCTAGAACTTTCTTGCTTGTTTGGTTTGCCTTTTATATTTATGATTTCTGCGTCTTGAGTATCTCAAATGTTTCTTGCACTTCACGGCATAAAACGCCCAAACGATGTTGCTTTGCCCGGCCACGCCCTCAATATACTTCCGTAAAAAAACTCGCACGCACTTGATCTATATGGTTGAACGCCCCTCTTCAAGCTGCGTGCGTCGATTATTGTAATTGATTTGCACAATTGGATAGCAGGCGAGGACACGCATAAATCAAACACATACGCACACACACACACACTTGTCACACGCACACACGCACAACACATGTGCATCAATTATTGAAGTCTGTCGTCATGTATGCTGTGCATCACATAGAAAATAAAAGTGAAACAAAGCATCTAGAAATATATTGTATATGTATATGTATGTATACACATATACATTTATACGTTGCTCCCCTCCCTTGCTCTCTCCCTTCCTCCACTGAGCCATGTGAGGGCTGTCACGCACGGAAGTTTTATTGTTTAGCAAATGCTCAAATCGAATGCTTGTCAGCCGATTACGGGCCTAAAATTTGCCCGTTTCTGCGATTCGCGCATCGTTGCCGATCAATTATGCAAATGGGCACGGCGACATATTCAATAATAAAGTGACGTCGTAGCCGGCAGCGCCGTCGGCGGCGGCGCACGCATGCCACAGCATTTATTAAAAGCACACACATTTACGTATTACGTATACGCAATGTGCGTCTGTCAGCCAAAAACAACAGCAGCAGAAATATCAGAATATAAAAGACACCAGGGCAGTCAAAGCGTATGTGCATAAAAACACACACAAACACACACAGACGCCGACATATGCGAACAGCTGTTTGAACGGCGAAATACGAGCTCAGTCCGTATGAAGCTGTAAGCGTAACTGTAACTGTGCCGAATTATGCCATCGAATTGTCAGAGTTGTCGCCAAAAATACAAGCAAATATAATCAATTGGAATGTTGCGTATACGCAGTGTTGGCCTGATTGTTTTTTGAAAGAATTTGAGACAACTGGTTTTCCAGCTGCTGTGGGAGAGATTGTAATTGAAGATTTCCATATTGATTATTTATTATATACAAAAAATTAAAAAATAATTAAAATGCTATTCTATATTAAGCTATAGTATATTAGCATGTCATAAGGAAGGAAGAAATCGTATTTGCAGTTAAGAGATAGGCAGAACCAAGTCTGACTTGCTTGTCTTGGCCTGGCCTTTCTTTACTTCCTTCATCTGTTTGGGCTTATAGTTATAGTTCTTGTTCGAATTGCAGTGAATTTGATTCAAGAGTATGAAGAATATTTTTAAATTCATAGCAAATTCATCTGGTGCCTTAAAGCTAGCTCGCCTAATTATAGAATCTGCGCAAGTATGCTGCCAACAATTTTTGTTCTGTTTCTCTTTAGAGTTATGTTCAACAACATCGTATGCAAATATTTTTGAATTGAGATGAGAATTTGTAAGCTGGCACATGAGTAGCAAGTGTGGGCGGGCGGCTGGTGGGGGGCAAATTTAAAGCCTTCTTCGAGCATAAAATGTTTCTACTAATGACTGAAAGTCAACAGCATGTGGAGGCTCACACACACATACACACACAGACACACAGATACAGTGGAACAGACAACCTTCTGTTCAGAGATACCTACGCACATGTGTGTGGACCCCACCACCGGCAATCAGTCAGCCTCAAAGTGTTTCTAATTAAGACTCTGGGTCCTGGCTCTGTGGCTCTGTTTGGGTGTCCTCTTCAAAATGGGCCCTCGCCTCCTGCGCAGTCAAGTGTTGTCTATGGAGCAGCTCCGGACGCAGCTACACGGCCTGTTTACATGCACAGTTTGTTGCACACACACACGCACACACATACAGTTAGACAGTGGTACATGCAGGTCCTGTTTGTCCGTTACTCGAAGGAATTTAATTATAACTTCTGTAACTAATTTCCGTTTTTGGCAATTTGGTAAGCGGATGTGTGTCCACATACACATGTCTGTATGCATGCATGTATGCGGCAGTGCAGGAGGCGGGGAAGTGGTGGCCCCATCACTGGGAATTGAGCTGCACAAATTAATATTTAATGCAACCAGACGCACAGCTCCAACTGCTGTTGCCAACTACTCATTGAATATAACGCATACGCAACGATGGACGCTGGCCAGAGACAAAAACACACAAAAGGCGAGCGGACGACGGCCGTGTGGTGCGAGAGGGGCAAGGGGGCGCTGGCGGGTTGCAAAAAGTTAGAGCCTGCTGTGACAGCAATGAACACGTAGCCGGCATAAACATCATCATCAGCGGCATCAACATTATCATCAGCGTCATTTACGTGACTTGCCGTGTCCATTAGGCCGGCAACAGGATGGCAAGATGGCGGGATGGCCAAACAACGTGACCCAAAGGATTACAGCGATCCGGGGAGTTATTAGACCTATCAGCAGCAAGGTACACCGGCAACATAAATTTATATACATATACATTATATAAATATAATAAAGAGAAATTAATAAAAAACAAAATCATAAAAAAAAATGCACCAAACTTTTTTCTACTCTCAGAACTTGGGGCTTCGCTTCGCTGGGAGCCGCGCCACGCAGTTTAACCCCACTTAGTCGGGCGCAGGCGGGAGTTAATTTAAAGTTTGCTTTATTTTAAATAAAATATTAAACAAGAGCAAAAAAAAAAAAAAAAAAAAACAGCGGCCAACCTGCAAAGGGACACTCGAATTTGATCGCTGCGCGAGCAATTTTTTATTTGCACTTTTGATAAATTAATTAAAAGCGAAAAAGGGCGGCAGATCTTTAAAATAATTAATTAAATAAACGGGGCAACAAGGCAAACAAATAGCCCACAAAAGCAAAAGTTGAAAAAAAAAACACACACACAAACAAAAATAGCAGTGGATGATGACTGAATGCCAAATGATGAATGCGCCTCAAAGCGAACTCTGAGATTGAGGCGAGGGCTGAGGCTGGGGCTGAGTCAAAGCCTGAAACGAACTGAAATTATGGCAACCAACTGACACAGAAATCCATTTTTCATTTTCAGCCATAAGCATAGGGAGGCGGCTGCCGCTAGGCGTGGCAGACGAGCCGAGTTAGCATGGGTTGCGGCTCTGTGTGTGTGCGTGTGTCTGTTCGTGAGGGGGGCTGGCCAAACAGGACCCAAGCCTTTGCCTACTTATTTATGAGCTTGTATGTTGGTAGTTGGTCAAACAAAAAACGACGTAACAACAACAGGAACAACAGCGGCAGCATCTCCAAAAAAAAAAAAAAAAAAGGGTTAGAGATTACAAACGAAAAAATAAATAAAAAGAAGCAGTAGCAAACATGCTGCGTATTTTTGTTGTAGATGCTGTCGCTGTTCCTGTTTTTGTTGTTGTTATCGTTATTTTTCTAGCTACTGCTAGCGTGTCTAAAATATATATAGAGAGAGAAAATATAATAGCACTGCGTACATTATTCGAGGCACGCTCGACTCTAAGCTACTCTTCGATTGAGAAATTATAATTGAATAAACAATTTATTATAATAATTAATATTATGTGCACTTATGCATGTATTGTTACTTATATAATAAATAAATATCTAGAGAAGTTAAAATAATATACATATATGTTCGTATATAAAGCACATAAATTATAAAATATGAATGACTAATGCAAAATATAAATAATAAAATATAATATTTATAATAACGTATAATTCATGATATGACCAAGGCTTACAGATGAAATATAATCTGATTTGCTTCTCTAATTTGTCTTCCATGATTATAAACTTGTATAAAATAATATTTATTTTTCAACTCTAAAGCAATCTAATACTATGATTATTTGAATGCCTAAAGTGTTTTTGTTTTTATTTGTTCCCTTGTATCCGTATGCCTATAAAGGAATAAGAAAAAAAAATTGTCTGCCTGCCTCTCAGCCATAATGTTCAAATATAAACACAACAGATCCGGTTTCCATTGTGTTTATAATTAACCCTATAGATGCCCAACGGATTGACAAAAATAGCATGTTGCGCCTACGACTAGGGCATCAGCAATGCTCAGTCAAAGACCTTTTCTCATTCTATTTTATTCGCCCTTTTTTTTGCATTTTTGGGTTTCTTCTGCGCGGCTATTGTCTGGGAAATTGCGTATACGCCTGGTAGCACACAGCAGCATGTGTATATGTGTATGTGTGTGTGTATGTGTGTGTGTGTGTGTGTGTGTGTGAGGCATGCAAACAAAAGACGCTTGTCTGTCAGCTTCGAACTTGAAAAATAAAATGGAAGAGAAGAGGAGAGTAGAGATTTCACAAAAATGAGTTGTAAATGTCGAAAGTGCTTGATATGCCGTAGACAATTTTCAAATGTCGGCAATCTGCAAAGCAATTTGAGAAAACAGAAAAAGAAATGGGGCAAATATGCGCTATAATTTACACACCAGGCTAGCTCCTTTTTTCTTTTTTTGCAACATATTTTGGTGTTGCTATTTGTTGCTACTCTTGCTAGCAAGTGATATTTTCAACTTCACGAAAATAGAATAACTTTCACTCGTCCTTCGAACATTTCATTTGTTTATTCAAACAACTTAAAATAAACTTAATGCGAACAATAACGAGCAAATTAAAGATTAAATCCAAATCTAAGCAAAATTTATTTTTATGTGTTGTGCTGCCGCTTTTCGACTCTTTTCTGCCGTCGAATCGATCGACGTATCGAAGCTTTGAACCAGGGCTGCGACCTATCGATAACTACTAGGGCAACAGAACAAATATTCAAATTATGTATTCAATTCACAACATTCCGCCCACCGTAAAACTACGAGGGAGTTTTACCAACAACATCTAGAATAGCTAATTTAGATACGGGACGCTTCAAAATACCCGTTGATGTTTTCACCTCCGCTAAACGTATGATTCCATCCTTCGCTGGAATGGTACTGATTACAACGCCTTTTTTAAAACTGCCTCTCGGCTGATTGTCCTCACATATGATGACCACATCTCCTATTTGTATAGGCCTTCTTTTGACGTTCCACTTTGTGCGTCTTGTTAGTGTTGGCAAATATTCTCGTATCCAACGTTTCCAAAATTTGTTTTTCAATTGTTGAGAAATCCGATATTGTTTCTGATGCGGATAGTCGCTAGTATCTCCAGGTGTTTGAGTAGAGTTTGATGTTCCCAGTAGAAAATGATTCGGCGTCAGTGGCTGTGGATCGTCGACGTCGACTGCAACATGTGTTAGTGGTCTACTGTTAATGATATTCTCTGCTTCAATGAGTAAACTTCTCAAAGTTTCAACATGTGGTGCCTGTTGCTTTAAAGTCACCGCCAATACGCGTTTCGTAGATTGAACTAAACGTTCCCAGCAGCCACCAGAGCTTGGGTTTGCTGCACAATTGAACTGCCATTGAATCCCTTTGTTGGCCAATTCTGACTGAATATTCTCGAAATCAAATATTTCTTTAACCTTTCTTATCTCATTGTCTGCTCCCACGAAGTTCGTTCCCATATCCGACCTTATCCGTACGGGAATGCCTCGCCTATTTACGAAGTTTCGTATGCATAATATACATGCGTCAGTAGACAAGTTTTCTGCTAACTCCAGGTGAACTGCTCGTACAGTCAAACATGTGAATAACGCGACCCATCTTTTCTCTCGACGTCGTCCTACAGTCACCATTACTGGACCAAAGTAGTCGAGACCCGTGTATGAAAACGGTCTCACGTATGGCGTCACCCGATCTATGGGCAGTTGCCCCATAAACGGCGCCTCCGGCTTTGCATTTGCATTCTTGCAATATTGACAATTTCTCTTTGTTTGTCTGACTAAATTACGTAAACATGTGATCCAGAATTTCTGCCTAATTTCTGCAATAATCAATTCATTATTTTGATGATGAAAACGCTCGTGATATCGCTGTACAATTAATTTAGTAATCAGATGATCTTTTGGCAAAACTATTGGTTCTCGTACACCTTCCGAGACCGCTGTGGCGTTGCCAAGTCTGCTATATAGAATTATCACTCCATCTTTGTTAAGTGTAGGAGCCAATGAGTAAATATCGCTATTCTTTGATACACATCCATGTTTCTGCAGGTCATCTATTTCCTGTGCAAAAACCTGTTGTTGTGCCATTTTGCACAATATAACTTCTGCCTTTTGTAATTCCAGTGATGTCAGTTCTTTTACCTCGTTCGTTACATTCTGTTTACGTAGTTGATTCATAAATCTTACTATCCAACCTACTGTACGTTTCAATCTCAAATAATTTGAGAATCGCTGTATATCAATCACAGGAACTGTTGATACCGTCAATATATGCTTACGGCGTTCCGTTGAGTCCTCGCTTACATAATTTATTTTCTGTGCTGGCCAAAGTTTTTCATCTTGTTGCAAAAATGCTGGACCTGTTGTCCACAATCCATTTGGCACATAGTTCAAACTCTTCTGTGCCCTCGTAGCTACATCAGCAACATTCATGCTCGTTGGAATCCATCGCCAGCTGTCCATATCAGTTGATTCCAAAATTTCACCTATACGATGAGCCACAAACGGTTTATATTGTCGTTGATCAGATCCAATCCATGATAGAACCGTTTCAGAGTCAGTCCACATTACTGACCGTCGCACGCTGATGTCGTGGCATTCCAAAATTGAGCTTCTGAGTCTCACTCCAAGTACTGCAGCCTGCAATTCGAGTCGGGGTATCGACAAGTGTTTTAAAGGAGCACATCTCGATTTCCCTGTAACGAATACGACATTAATATGATTGTTTACTGTAATCCTCCAATAAGCAACTGCAGCAAATGCCTGTTCACTTGCATCTACAAATATATGCAACTCCACATCGGCTTCATTCGATAGAAAATAGGGTGAGTAGCATCTCCCTATCTTGAAATTCTTAACCCTTTCGATTTGAAGCATCCATTGCTTAAATCGAGCAAATAAATCTTCGGGCAATAGATCATTCCAGTCTATTCCAAGTCGCCACACTGCTTGCATCAAGTTTTTTCCATATATTGTTAAGTCTGTTAACATTCCAAATGGATCGAAGATTGACATCACTAAACTGAGTAATTGTCGTTTAGATGGACACTTAATCCCTCTTACGATGTCTTTATCCACCTTGTTTAACTTCAAATCAAATACGAAGTTATCATCTGTGCTCTCCCAATGCATGCCCAAAATCTTATCAATGACCTCGGCGTCCATTTTAACGGTGCGTCCTTTCATGTAGTCAATATCCTTGTTTAATTTAGCTTGTACTTTCGTTGAATTTGATACAAAGCCTCTAAGTTCAAAATGTGCCATTTTTGTGTACTCGACATACTTCTTTACTTATTTCGTACGCTTGCTCTTCCGATTGAAAGCTAGCAACATAATCGTCTACATAGTGCTTTGCGTGTATCGCGTCGATCACTTCATCTCTATAATTTACAGCTTGATACGCATTTATATTCTTAACGTATTGAGCACAGCATGGTGAGCACGAAGCACCGAATATCATAACCTTCATTTTGTATGTATCAACCTTTCCGTTTGAGCAGTTACTCCTCCATAAAAATCTCAAGGAATCCTGATCTTCCTCTCGTACTGATACTTGAAGAAACATCTCCTTTATGTCCGCACATATTCCAATCTTACCTTGCCGAAATTTATATAGTATCTTTGTCAAAGGCGGGTTCTCATCTGGTCCTTTTAACAATTTGGAGTTCAATGACACTCCGTTCACCATTGCAGCCGCGTCAAATACCAGCCGTATCTTGTTTGGTTTATTAACATTGTATACGCAGAAGTGTGGTAGGTACCACGTCCTCGGACCAACCTTTTCTGCATCTTCGTTTGACATTTTTATGGCATATCCTTTTCTAACAAATTCCATGAGAGCATCATTATACTCTGTAAACTTTCCACTACGCTCCAATTTGTATTCTACAGCCTTTAATCTTTTTAAAGCTGCATTGTAACTGTTCGGAAAAACTACATCATCTTCAGACCATAAAAGACCAGTTTCATAAGCCCCTTCAAGCCGCTTTGTAGTTTCCATCAATATTTTCCGAGCCCGCTGTACAGATACAGATTCTAATGGCTTTGCAACAGCTTTTACTCCAAAATTTTCTGTTGAAAAATAATCAGATATAATTTTATGCAAATCTGACTCATCAGTATTTTCTTTAATATGTGTATGAAATACTATAGACAATAATGGTGACTGGACTTGTTTCTGCGATCCCATTGATCCATAAACAACCCATCCTAACTTCGTTTTCGCTGCCAACAAGTTGCTATCCAGATTGATGCTTCTCGATGTAGATCCAAGATGACAATTATTTATCCCAATTAGCATTGTGGGATCTGCATTCATATATCCGCCCAATGGGATATCTCTTAGTTGCTTGTATTTATTTTTCAATTCTTGCAGATCAACCGTCTGCAACGGTAGTTTCAAGTCCGGGACTGTATTTGCGTCAAAACTCATCCATTTTCCATTCCCTCCTGGGGCTCGAATCCTCAAGTGACAGCTCATCGACTTTACATTAGTCGCATGACTACCAATCCAGTTAAGCGTAAGATCAGACCTTTTCTGATTCACGCCCATCTGACAAGCAAGTTTCTCATTTACGAGTGATGCCGATGATCCCTCGTCTAGAAATGCATATGTTTTCATTATTAAGTTATTTGGACCCATAACCTCAACTGGCAAAACCTTAAATAACAATTTTGACACTCCATGGTCAAGCTTATTTATGGCTGCCTCTGCAGCGCTATCAGTTGACACGTCATTCTTGATTATATAATGCAGTGACTTATGATGTAACTTTTTACAGCCCTCCTGACCGCAACTACGTTTCTTCTTGCATGCCGTCAAACTGTGTCCTCGGTTCAGACATCCGAAGCAAACTCCCAATCGTTTCACCATTGACCACCTTTCTTTTGTGCTTGCTTTATTAAATTCGTCGCATTTCTGTATTGTATGGTCTCCCTCGCACTGATAACATTTTATCGGCGAATTAACATGTCTTGCTGGCTGCTCAGTAGTTTGATATACCCTCTGCGTGTAGGCTTGACCGCTCCTTGGTTGTGGCCTTTGACTGCTTATAGTTGTTGCTGCTCGTGCCACGTTTCTCGCCACGACACTGAGCCAATTAGTGAAGTGTCTTAAGTCTGCATATGGGCGAATGGATGCTGCATAATCCACCCACTGAATCCGTTTCGTCATTGGCAACTTCTCAACAAGTTGCTGCAAAAGTACAGGATTGTGCAAATGTTGCACTGCATTTGCCGACTGTAAAAATACTACCAAATTCTCTACTTTAGACGAAAAAGGTACCAAACGCTCCAAATTATTCTCATTAACCGGACGAATCTCACCAATCAACTCTAATTGGCTTTTTATGAGTAACTCCGGGCGTCCATACATAAACTGTAGACGTTCTATGATGCGTTCCACATTGATTGGATTTATCAGAAGTGCTTTTACTTCTTCCTTGGCGGGTCCCTTCAAGCTCTTTTGCAATCTGAGCAAGTTTTCCAGGTTTGAGTATCCATACGCTGCTGATGATTCTTTAAACATAGTTACGAATACAGGCCAATCTTCAGCATTTCCTGTAAACTCTGGCAAATCAATTAGCTTGTACAACGGTGAAGTACGTGTCATACTCATTTGTGTTCTATTCTGTTCATCTATATTATTTGTTCTGTGACCCCGTGCAGCCAAATCTACTAGATCGCAACCCCGAAGTCCCACATGCCCCGATACGTTACCATACATGCTGGCTTCAACAAACGATTCATCTGGATAAGGAACTCCACTTCTTTGATCATTGCTATAAGCTCCCTGAGCAGCTGCACCAGCTCCATACGAGACGCCATACACGCCTGCAGCAACTCCATGTGAGGCGCCATACACGCCTGCACCAGCTCCATACGAGACGCCATACACGCCTCTCTGCTCATCTTGATTGTCTCGTAAGTCACCCAGTGTGACTCTTTGACAATCCACGTTGGTCGCATATGCAGATCCATCTCTTCCAGTTGCTGTTTTAACCATGCCGCCTCCAGTACGCACAGCACTATTGCCAATGCATTTGGCACGATCATCATTATTTGTGTCGAGTTGATGAGAATTGCCAGAACCACTTGCTGATACCGCCTCGTGTGTATCCAGAATCGATGTAGGCGTGACGTTTACTTCTGATGTTGTGCTTCCATGTAAGCCCCCAGCATCCATACTAGCAATCATTGGGCCGCCCTTTGCTGCACCAACTAGTCCATCGCCGTCGCAAACTGCATTCTGTGAAGCTTGTAGCTCTTCCAGTATGCCCTTCTGTTCCGCTTGAGTATTCTGCATCGTTGACACTTGCATAGTTAATTGCTTCATTTGTTCTAATAAGCTCTTGACCAAATCATCATTCATATTATCTTTTTCTTTACTAATAGCAGTATCATTATCATTTGCATCCATTTCAAATGATCCATTTAACTTATCGTTTGTCTTCTTATTATCTTTTTTCTGCTTTTTTGCGCTTCTTAAAACCGACATCTTGCTTCATCTATGTATGTACATACAAACTGCACTCAAAGCGTCGAAAAAACACCAATACAGACATACATGCACGTATGTATGTGTCACTGTATTGCGCCGAATTTCACAATTCCATGTAATTGTGACTCATATCCAAAAAACGGCAACATATAAAAATAAAACTGTTGCTACTCTTGCTAGCAAGTGATATTTTCAACTTCACGAAAATAGAATAACTTTCACTCGTCCTTCGAACATTTCATTTGTTTATTCAAACAACTTAAAATAAACTTAATGCGAACAATAACGAGCAAATTAAAGATTAAATCCAAATCTAAGCAAAATTTATTTTTATGTGTTGTGCTGCCGCTTTTCGACTCTTTTCTGCCGTCGAATCGATCGACGTATCGAAGCTTTGAACCAGGGCTGCGACCTATCGATAACTACTAGGGCAACAGAACAAATATTCAAATTATGTATTCAATTCACAACACTATTGTTGTTGTTGTTGTTGCTCTTTGTATATATTTATATATTTTTGCCATGACAACTCATCGGGGAAAGGCTCTGTGGCTCTGTGGCCTGGGCCATGTTTGTGTGTTTTGGCTGTAAGCAGCTGTCACTGATTTCTGACAAATTGATTTGACAGTCGACAGGCGACAGGCGACCAGCCGAACGAGCGGCTCTGGGGGGCTAGACTGGCAGCCTGGCAGCCTGGCAGCCCTGGCAGCAAGTCAGGCGCGTGTGCTAAAAAAAAAGTAAAAAAAAAAGATGAAAGCTTACTTTCTGTTGCCGTGACTGTTGCCATGGTCTTTGGAATGCGTGAGAGTCTTGTGCCAGGGCTGCCCAGCTGAGCCGAATGCCGTAAGAGAGCCAAAGAGTTGCCGTTATCAAAGAGCAGCAGCGTGGTGAATAGTATCAAAATGTGTGCATGTCTGTGAGTCCGTGTGTGTGGGTTGTATGCACATGTCCATTGTTATTGTTTTGTTGTGCGACATGGCAAAAGTCTTACAACTTAGTTGCAGCCAGTTACCTGCTTGATTGACACACAACAATCGTTTGACTGGCTAAACGCATGCAGGCGAACTTCAGCTAGAGCGCACAATGGAAACAGATATCAAAAGCAAATCGAAAAGAAAAACATTGAGCCGCTGGGAAAACTCCGCCAGAGTGGCAGCTGCCAGGCCACGTCTGTCAGCTTTTTATTTATAAACTGTGCAAATAAAATCAGTAAATCAGCAGCAAAACCCACGCAGCTGACCTAGTTGTATGTCCTAGATATACGTATATACATACTATATATGTATGCAGTCGTTGCTGCCCACAAATCAAACAATTAATTTTGCTGTCTGAAATTCCAGCAGTAAATCAACAGTCAAACAATTGAACCATTTAACTATGTAAATAAAATTAATACGAGCAAAGAATACAGCTGCAGCTTGCAAAGAGAGAGAGAGAGAGAGAGAGAGAGAGAGGAGAGAGAGAGAGATCGGCCCCGGTCACCTTATGGTCCAGAGTCCACAAAAAATCCATTAAAAAGCAATCAATATATGGAAAACAAATGCCATTCACTTTTGCGCCTGCCGCCTGCCGCCTGCCGCCTGCCCTTGCTAACCTACCTCACTCTCACTCTCTGTCACTCGCTCTCCCTCTGCTTCTCCCATTTTCTGAAGCCGAATTTACAAGTAATTCACCAAACACAGCAAAAATTCAACAAAATTGTCAAAAAGACAAAAAAAAATGCTTGCGAAACATAAAAATTTGAAGCCTGCGAGCAGCGGGCGGTATAGCAAAAAAAAAAAAAAAAGAAAATAGAGGACTATTAATGACCAAGACCCCAAGACAAGGTGAGCGTGTGTGTGTGAGAGACAGAGAAAGGTGGACAAAGCATGAGCTAGAGAGCAGCTAGAGAGAGTGAGATGGAGCGAAGACTAGGTACAAGGCCTCGCTCAGACCCCCCCAAAAAAAAAAAAAAAAAAAAAATGTAAGTGCGAATATTAACAAGAGAGTTTAAGCGGCTGCGTAATACTCTTCAAGAGTAGCTGAGAAACCTAATACAAGGCAAACAAATAAATAAATAAATAAATAATAATAATAATAATAATAATAACAAATTCATAGCCATATTTATAGCTTAATCATTTTAAAATCGAATATACATATGTATGTATATTTCACTTTATTATATAAACTTCCTCTCCACTGTCTCTTAGTAAATAATTGTATAAGCACAGCATTCTTTGACATTTATTTTGATTTAAAGAACTCTCGCTGCCGACAGTGATGAAAGCAATAGGTTCTTCCGATTGGCTATAGACCCAAACGGATGCAGCTTACATCTAAGCCCTAGTGAGTGAGTCTCGATGCTCTGAAAGCAAGCAGCTGCAAGGCTAAGATAATACGCCCTTCTACATTTCGTGAACAGAGCAACACAGTTTTATATCCACAAACATACATACTTACATACAGACATACATAAATAAGTGAGTGTAGCACGGTGAGTTGCCGTTTTTACTGGGGAAAAAAAAAAAACGCACACGGATTTTAGTTGCGCTCGCTCTGCCTGCGCGTGGTGTTGACCTGATTTTTCGTGACGTCATTTGGCCCACAATCTACAGCTGCTGCTGCTGCTGCTGCTGCTGCTGCTGCTGCTGTCGCTGCGCGCTCGCCCAGTCGCCCATGCACAGAAATGCACGGCTGGAAATGGGTTGAAGCTAAACATATGATCCACAGCTAAGGCAAGGGCAGTTGGATTAATATGTTGACAGTGATTGAAATTGAAAAATTATCCAATTAGTTTGAGAAATATTTTCTTTGTGTAAAATTCTATCCTTCAATGTGCTAAGGCAACAGCAAAACATTCAGAATTTTACGAAAAATAAAGGAATAAAGGAAAAATATTTTGTAAGCGGTCAGTAGTTGGAAAATCAAATAAATTGAAATGAAACAAGAGCGGCTTAACCTGTTGACTAATGAGTGTCATATAATTTAGATGCACAAATTTTTTACAAGACAGTTTCTAGACATGTTCACGG
Source organism: Drosophila mulleri (assembly GCA_035047565.1). Taxonomy (NCBI): domain Eukaryota; kingdom Metazoa; phylum Arthropoda; class Insecta; order Diptera; family Drosophilidae; genus Drosophila; species Drosophila mulleri. The sequence goes on from JAWNPK010000168.1 coordinate 4,466,130, forward strand.
TTTTGCTAGTACATACATACATATTTAATTAGAATCACATATTACAAAACAATATTCAATTTCTGTCGAGATGGTACTTAACATTGGGCTGTCAATCGGGTCGCTTACAAATGCTGATCGTATGAGTTGCCTTCGCTGGATGCCTTTACGTCATTTCTTGTTCATACAGCAAATCTTGCCGCGTAATATGCAAATGGTTTTCACCCCCGCGTGCCGACTATTGGGGCAGGCATTTACTTCGCGACAGACGCCGCCGTTTTTGGTGCACGAGACCAGATCTACAGTGCGAGTGCGCGATTATTGGGTGGCTCGTACACGATGTGGTGGGAGTGGTCGGGAGCGAGGGGAGGTGGGGTAGATGTGTTCCGAATCTTACCAGATCTGTAGATGGGTCGACAGGCAAGGCAGTCGCCAACCAGCACCAACGATATCAGTAGCACGGCTGCCGAGGTAACCGAGCCCACACTATTCGTAGACATTTCCTAACAAATAGTCAAAGGCTTCAGTATTTTAATGTATATATATGTAAAATAAACTGAAAAATAAACGTTGAAGGTTAAATCATGGCCGAGTTTCCGAATACAACTGACTCCGCCCAGGCAGAGCCGCTAAGTGAGCGAGTAAATAAAATTATTATGATAGCCAGGGCTGAGCGGCAAGTGCAGCTGTGCAGGTGGGGCATTAAATTGAAACTTCTTAATTAAAAGCATGCAGCAGACCAAAGTAAACGGTATGGAAAGCAAGGCAGCACGCTAGCAGCGGGTATGCTCGACCACGTGGTGTGTGGATAAAAATTGTTTCTAAAAATTAAACTGGCATGTAAGTACAAAGATCTATAGATCGATAGCGACGTATGTTACTCAAATATCGATAGTAATATATGAAATGTCAGATTGAATTACTGAAATGTTAGTCATAGATAGTTGCTATTGACTATCGAATATCGATAAAGTGTTAAATTTAAGCAACTAAAAGAACTTCAGTGCCTGCATGTGCTCAAGTTGTCGATAGTTAAACACGCCTCGATTAATCGATACATTGTGCAGTGAGCGCTATTTGTCGCTAAGCCCTTAAGCTGCATTTCTCTGCCACACTTTCGCTCATTCATTTGAATGCCTGCAGGGTATACCAGCTGCAAGCTCGGGATACCTTTCAAGCTGCAAATCAGTGTAAACGAATATAAACCGCTTAAGGACTTGCGACTTGGCGCTTTCAAAATAACAAGAAAACTGCCTCCAGTCAGGGCTAGTACTTGGACACGAATCCAAGTCTATGCTTTAGGTGCTCCTCCTGCTCCTGCAGCTGCTCCTGCTGCTGCTCTCGTACGGTTGGTGTCTGAAGCCGCGGCGGAAACGCCAGACGGATACGGATGTGCTGGTCCGAGCATTGGTTCACCACAGCGACCAGTGAGCAGCAACAGCGTCAGTCTCGGCACTGGGAAAAAAAATTCAATTAAAAGCAACAGCACGTAACTGAAACTTTTTTTCCAGCTTCTTTTTATTTTTACTTAATTCTTTCCTTTTTTTTCGCTAGCAAGTTTTGTATCTTTTGGTCTGTGTATGTGTGTGTGTGTGTGTGTGTGTGTGTGTATTTCTTGATATAGCAGCTGCCCTTAGGGCTCAGACAGCGCTGCTCCAGTTGGGCCAGCTGCTCCGCCCCTCTATACATAGACCGAGTTATAAGTTGGTGCCAGCTGTCAGTTGCTCTGTGCGCTGCTTCAAAGTTGCAGCGGTTTATTTTCTTTTCGCTTCGCCCGCTCTGCTGGCCATGGCATGGCTTTCTTGCCATTTCTCCCCTTAGTTTTAGCTGTGTTTTTTGTTTTTTGGTCGAAAATTGAATGGCTGCAGCTGCAAATGGTGGCTATCAGTTATTGGTAGTACATGTCCAATAAAAGCCAAAAGTTCATCTTGGCCCGTTGTCCACTGTTACCCAACTTGATGCTTCAGTTCAAGTTTCGCTCCTCCATTGGACTCCAGCAGCATATTAAATATTTGACAGCCTGCAATCGACGGCAATCAATAAGCGTGAATTGAGATAAACGCGAAAAGCTTTATCTTAATCAGATGAGTGCTATATAGAGTCAGCTATAAACTTTGCAATATATGGAGTAGGCGCCGGTCGCACTGGACGATCATTTTATTTTGGAGTAAAGGCAATTGTTCCTATTTCTCATAGAATCTCATTATGCATAATTTGTCTACGAATATCACATGAAATCATTTAACAACAGATTACACACATTCCGACTTCCACGCAGATTTCCATGAAAATGTGTAATTGGATCTGAAATGTTTATTTGAAAAAGTTTTAAAACGCATAATTTCTGTCAGAAACTAGGTCATTAATGTTCAACAGGACCGCATATGAAAATAGTTTTACTTTTGACTCGTGCCTGTGTGCATCCGACGTACATAATTATTATTTCAGCTGAAATTCAAGCTGGCCAACTTTCTACTTTTCAAATAAAAAGCAAACATTATAAAAGAATTCCGCATTCCATGAACTATTTACACGTGGCTTAAATACACATAATACACCTTAACTATTCGCTTTAAATATGCAACGTGTTAACTGCTCGTTCGCTTTCCTCTGCTCTGCTCTGCTTTAAGAATATCTAATTATGCCTCGGCTCGGCTCGGCTCGGCAACTATTCCTACTATTCGTATTTCGAGAAAATGTATATACAGAAATAAATGTATATACATCTATACATATATGTATGTAGGCTTAACAGCATGTTTGTGACTATGATATGGGAATGGTTTTGCTCAACACCTCGGCTTGGGCTAATTTACTGGCCCCCCGTCTGACATTTCCCACCATAACACTCAACTCATTTATTTGTACTGCCTGCTTATCTCGCCGCCTGTGTGTGTGAGTGAGTGTGTGTGTGTGTGTCCCAAAGGCGACCAGTCGAGTGGCCTCTCAACATGGAAGCAACACTTGGCATTATAGCGCCTCGGCCCTTACCTCTAATGAAGCGCAAATGTTGATGTAAAAATTTAATTTAGTTCCTAATCCGAGCCACACACGATTCTGCCACGCCCATAGCCATAGCGGTAGCGTCTTCGTTGTTGTTAGTGTATCCAAATGTTTATGCAACGTGTGCGTGGCCAGATGCGTGCTAACCTAGCTAATGTGTGCGTGACATGGACCCGGGGGCCAATGGGCGATGCTGTGGCCAATGCTGCGTATGCGTCATATTGCGTATACGGAGCATGAGCGCTGCTGCTGCTGCTGCTGCCGTTGCCGTTGCTGTTGCTGTGGCAAAAATAATAAATGATGCGCCACGTACATGTATTAAAAACAATGCGCAGAAAAACGCTGACAGGCAGCCGGTCCCGCTCACCGTCCCTCGTCATAAAAGCCACGACACAAAGCAAAGCTAACAAACTGAGGCGACCGGCGACCGGAATGAAGCGTCAACCCCATTGAATGCTGGCCGCCTGTTTGCCAGTTGTTGTTAGCGTTTTATGTTTGGCTGCCACAATGCAACAGCAGCAGCAGAGGCAGCAGAGGCAGCAGAGGCAGCAGTGGCAGTGGCAGGCAAAACTAACAAACGACAGGCAACAACATCAGCCTGTCCTGGACTAGAGAAGGATGGGCGCTTGGATTGAGCGCGGGGGCTTTGGCTGCTTGTTTATGGCTTTGTTTGCACTTTTGTTTATGGGGTGTACATTTTAAACGCCAGGTGACATGTGCATGTCTGTGTCCCTGTATGTGTGAGTGCATGTGTGACGGCTCGGACATGGCCATAGAGTAGCTGCCAGATCCTGTCTGACAGTTGCGCTGATTTTAAGCGTCCATCAGAAGCGCCTGTTTGACATTTAATTGCGGCACATTGTTGTTGCTCTTTGCTTGCTGACCACCATTACCACCAACACCAACACCAACACCAACACCAACACCAACATCATCATCATCGTCATCATCATCAGCAGCAGCAGCAGCAGCATTATCATTATCGTCATCAACCCCATCAGGCAGCAGGCTCGCCCTTGTTTTGTTTTGTTTGCCTTCGTCTGATGTTTTTAAGCTCTGCGGCCAACTTTTGACACGCAGCGCTAAAGCCGAAAGCCAAAGTCATGCGACTTTATTGCACATTTCACGGCAATGCGACAAAGATTACACACACACACACATAAGCGTATGCAGTGCTGCTGTCTGGGTGCGCCAACTGCGCAGCTAGGGCTGGCCAGCGATGCGTATCTTGTGTAAACGCATTTACAAGCCCAAATTGTTTCTCGATTTATTCTGTTAACTGTGAGCTGCTCTTTAACATCAAGGTGCAAAAGTCTGCCAAAAATTTAGATAAATGGCGATTTCCTAATTTAATTCGTTGCTAATTTTTAGACTAAGATTACTTATATTATATTATATTATATTATATTGTATTATATTATATTATATTATATTATATTATATTGTATTGTATTGTATTATATTATATTATATTATATTATATTATATTATATTATATTATATTATATTATATTATATTATATTATATTATATTATATTATATTATATTATATTATAGAAAACTATATTGAATACAAGCACTCTAATTTTACAAGATGATACATCAACAATTATTACTCAGCTCCACATAGGTAAGTTTGTATGACGAATTATCTCTCTCTCTCTCTTTCCTTCTCTCTCTATCTCTTTAACCACTCTGTCCATCTGACTGTCTCCCTCCCTCAATGTCTCTCTCTGACGCTCCAACATGCTTCTTTCTGTATAAGATAATTGAGTTACGTGTATTCAACTTGGGCTTTAAAGCGTTTGCCCATATGTAAATTGTTTTTACGAAATGTAAGTACATGCAAAAGTTTATCCTTTGACAGAGCCCAACATTTTTTACGGCCAACTTTATTATTGCTTTATAAATTGATTAAACATCACTTGAAAATAGATGGCTTTAAGAGATTTTTAAGTGTAATTCTTGCCTAAATCACTTTGGCTAAACGATAATTACTCTGACCGAGAAGTTGTTCAACCCTGTGACAGATGCGCGCACATTTACACTCACTCACACACATACACACACATTCACTCATACCCACACACATTCACTCATACCCAGACAGACAGGTAAAACTTTTAAAAGTTTACACGTGTTGGCAAACGTTTTGCGGTTACATTTGGCAAAGCTTAGTCCAAAAAAAAAGAAAAAGAAAACTAAATTTGTTTTTGGTGCATTTTCTTTTTCTTTTTGCTTTTTTTGTTTTGCTTAATTTCAGCTGTCGCAGTAGCTGCCTTTGCGACTTAGCGTTGAAGCTTACACACACACACGCACACAGACACACACGCTGACCATTTCCTAATGGCCCTTTCGTGGTCAAGCATTTAAGCTCCAACCCTGACCATCTCCTCAACCTCTACCTCTACCCCACTCCCCTTTGGCTCGACCTGCTGCGCCTTGTTCAGCTTTTGTGCAACCGCAAAAGTCGCAATATACACACACACACACACTCACACATGGACACATATTGTACACCTTTTTCGACCATTTCGCACACGATGTTATGCGGTCGTGTTGACATTTTAAATGCCTTTTCATTTGTCTGCTCTCTCACACACTACTCGGTCTCTCTCTCTCTCTCTCTCTCTCTCTCTCTCTCTCTCTAACTTCCTATATATATCTCTCTTTCTATCAGCTGTCGCTAATTTCCTGCCATTTGCGCTTAAATGCCACAAAATTTGACTTGACATCAAATTGAATAGTTCTGGCTGTGACCTCTGACCCGCCCACCCCTGGCTGACATTTTGCCATTTACCATTTGCATATTTGCTTTTGATTAGCGCCAACAAGTTTTGAGGCCCCGCTCGAAGAGTTTTGGTAACATCTTTTAGCGCTTTGGCTAATGATTCTACACACCCACACTCACCCTCCCACATACACACATTTCTGCAGTCCGCGAAACTTTTGACTGCAACTATAAAATATTTCCCATACTCGTTCGGCATTTTCTCATATGGATTTCATTCAGCTATTTTGCTTGCTTTTTTGCTTTGGGGCTTTGCTTGGGATTTTGTTTGGGCTTAGGGTTTGTTGGCTTTTGGTTGGAGCTCCCATTAATTAAATTCGCATTTTCCTTTTGCGACTGCGACTGCGATTGCGTATAGCGCTTTTTCTTTGTATTAGTTTTATCTCTGCCCGTGGCGCTGAGCCACCAGAAGGTGGGGGCAATTAAAACGACATTTTTCACACGCACAGCGAAGAGCATTTTGTAATGTAATTAAAAAATATCACGTATACGACGCGTGTTGCCCCACGGGTACGATTTGCTGCCTATTTATGAGCCCCATTTTCAAGCTAAAGCCAAACTTATTTTATACTCGTTTGAAATATATACAGACGCCCAAGCTCACGCACACGCACACTCACACACACGCACAGCGCCCGCTATTTATGCGCCATTTATGGCTTATGATGGGTGAGCAGATTCAGTAGAAACGGAGCTGGGGCAACCAGCAAACAGCTCCAGCTCCAGCTCCGTTGAATAATTATATTCAGAGTCTCGCTTTGTTATGGCAACAATAATCGGAGATTTCGATTTTCAGTTAGTGTATTACGCCGAGATCTCAGATATGATGCACGTTTAAATTTTGTATTTCTGTGAAAAAAAAAAAAAATAATAATAATATATAATTATATTGCGCAGCTTACATTTAATCTAAAAATTAATTGGAAATATCGATTTAACAAGAAACTTTTTGTATAATAATATATATATATATATATATATATATATATATATATATATATATATATATATATATATATATATATATATATATATTTCGATGAATATTTTATTATATTAAATTAGTCTATGATAAATCAACCGAAATACCTAAGGGTATGAATCAGTGTTAAGCCTTTCATATTTCATTTTGCATGCGCAAATATATTTCAATTCCAGTGAAAGAAAACTCATTCATTTGGCCAATTAATAATCTTTGCCAACAACTAATAGTTATTTGCTTTGATTATAAAGTTGCTCTATTAGCTCGGAAATGTTGCAATAGAAAGGCGTAGCCGGATTTTCCATTTAATTAAAGCTATTCAATTAAAAATGTTTTCCTTTTTTTTCTGTTTGCCATTGGATAAATAAAAGCAAACTAGCATTCAGCTTTATTATCCATTTACAAAGAGAACTAAAAGCAATTTGAAATGCACTTGGATTTGCCATGAATGTATTGCAAAAATCTTTTATTGAATTTCGAATTAAACTTGTGACGAATGCGAGCTGTTGGCACTGATAAAGCAAAGTCCAAGATATACAACGTTTTGGCAAATATTCATGAAATTCTAAACTATAATCAAATCATTTGTTGACTAGCGGGTGAGGAGGGGCTGCACTGCTTAAGTGGCGGCAAGTGTGCTTAATGACAAAAGTTTGCAAATCAGTAAAGCATTTTATTGTCACACACGCACACACACACACACACAGAAACACGCATCTAAGAGCAGTTAGATGATAGACATAACATATGATATACGAAAATCTCATAATCGCTCTCAGCACAAAATGCTCATATCACTGTGGGAGGCCGGCCTGGCAGGATGTGGGTGTGGCAGCGGCAAGCCAAAAACTTCATATCTTGTGTGCAGCCAGGACAAACTCATTTGACTGCATTAAAATTAACACAGGCCAGCCCACAGCGGGATATACACAGGGAATGAGTGAGAGAGAGGGAGGGACAGCGAGAGAGAGCGAGACAGCATCAGTTGTTACTGCCATTGTTTTGCGGCATGCGGCTTGACAACTTCCTGCTGCATTTCCGCAACTGCCGCAAAACACGCATAAAAAGATGTGTTGCCATAATACGCATACGCCGCGTGGCACGCCGAAAGTTCGCTCGTTTTGTGCCGCAAAACCTCTGCCTATCTGTGACTTAACCAACAGCAACAACTGCCGTTCTAGGCAATACCTGTACACCCCTACTCTAAGTAAGCCACGAAATTTCACAATTTTCGGCACTATATACTTATATATATAGATGTAGACATAATTAAAAACTTTTGGCAGTGACAGCAATCTAATCAGCGTTGAAAATTAACGCTGCAAATTGCTTTGACAGTTTTATTTAAGCAACTGCCACGCCCACGCCGCCTGCTGTTAATAAACAAATTATAATTTCAATAAGCTTGTCGCACGTAAAACACATTTCATAGCCTCACAGCAACAAAATCAACAGCAGCCAAATTGTTGTTTGTTTATTTATTGCTGCTACGTTAGCTGTTGTTATTTTTGCAGCTTATTTAGCTGCTGTCAAAATGGCAGCTGCAGCTGCCGCTGTCGCTGTTGCTGTTGCTGTTGCTGCAACGTTGCAGAGTCAACAGCAATTTTCATAAGTAAATAAATAGATTTGTGCTTGAGATAGCCTCGCGATGCGCCCTACAAGAAAATTAATCTTTTGCAAATTATTGTTGATGAAAATAATATACCGTGAATTATAACTCGATTAAAACTGGATTAATCTATATGCATGTATACACATATATAATTGAGAATTGCTTAAAATAAGTACATTTTTAAATGATAACTTAAAGAATAATTTTGTTTTATTTTTTATAGAGATTTTAGCAGCAGAGATGTTGAGGAGCTCTATAATCAAGCATTTAGTATACATGTACATTCCTCCTCTCTCTCTCTCTCTCTCTCTCTCTCTCTCTCAAGATCCCCCTTTTAACTGAAGTTATCAGCACACTTATGCGACAGGCATTAGCTAATAGGGAAACTGCATTAGCACCTAATTGCAGTGCAGCTGCTTGCTTTGGTGCTCCCAGAGCAAACGCGATGGGGCAGTTGTTCAACCTGATATGGGCAGTTCACCAAAAAGTGCAACCAAACATGCCCATTTTGCACTCAGGCCCACCAAGCTGCACCCTCCTGCTCCACCCAGCCGCCAACCTCAACAACATGCCGCAAACAATGAAGCTTAGCGCCCAGTTACAAGCTGCAAGTCAAGCAGCTGCCGGGCAAAACAGCAGCTGGTACTCTCACACACTCTCTCACACACTCACACACACACACATTGCTTATGTGAGCGCGTGCACAACTCCAACTGCAGCCCATCGAACTCAGTTGCAGGCCAGGGACAAATGTGGCGACGCCTACGTTGAGAAAAATATGCGAAAATTTGCCGAAGCAAACGCGGACTTTCCTTGTCCCATGTCCGGGGCAAAGTTTTTCCCGACTGGCACATGGCCAGCCCATGTGTGTGTGGGTGTGTGCGTGTTGGACTGACAATAATCCAAAAGTTTTACAAGCAAAACGAGCGACCATTACATGGGCGGACGGGCAGAAACAGAAACCACTTGCAAGCAATTTTCATCAGCGAATTTTCCTCCTCTTCATTTTGCTGCTATATATGTATATAAAGATTTTTTTTTTTTTAGCATTTTACCAGGCGCAGCCACAGCTGCTGCTGACAGGCAGTACGAGCATTTTGCTTAGTGTCTGACCGCAACTCGCTGCAAATCCTCCACACACAAAGTCTGCAGAGAAATCTGTGGGCAAACGCATTTGGCATTTGGCTGCAGTGCGGCCCATGTCCACATCCAGCTCGGCAACCGGGGGCTACAACTTCATTGTCTCCGGCAGGCAAAAGGTAAACGATTCGAGGCCAGCTCGATAAGAAACCAATGCCAGTGCAACCGCAGCCAGCATGCATAGCTCTCCCCAGAGCTAAGTCCATTTAGCAGTACTTACCATAAAGCTCAACCAGCTCTAGCTCTAGGCACCGAGCACTATATGGACTGCGCGTCGGCTGCGGGCTGCACTGTGGGCTAAGCCCTGGATAGAGCTGCTTACAAGCCTGACTGAGAAAAAATAAAACAAACAAATAGACAGTCCTGCAGTCAGGAGTAGTCGACCCAGTCGATACCTTGACCATGAGTTTAGATCGGAATTAAGTATCAAAAGTGCTAGCCATAAACATTCATCTGTGTTTATTCACGTTTTAATTAAATTAAAAACAAACAAAAAATAAATTAGATATAATTATAAAAATAGACAAAGTTTGTAGATCATATTTAATAATTTCTTTAGCAAACAAATTACACTTTTTACTAAAACTTAAATGTCCAATTCGCATGAATCTAAAGTGAAACAAACACATTTTGGCAATTTAAAGCAGTATAGACTATATTATTCAAATTATATTCAGAGTCATGTCAATTGGCTTCAGGGCTGTGCTATGGAAACAAGGATTTGTCATCCCATATACCCATTTACATTTACAAATAACAAAAAAAAAAAAAAAAAGGAAAAAAAATCCTTAAAGGAGAATGCGAAAAGAAAATATGGTTAGAAGTGAAAAATAGCAGTTTACACTTTACACTTGCCACAATGCAGATGTAAATGGCCACGCCCACTGGTCAGACGCTTCGGTTACTTTCGCCAGCTGTTAATAAATTTAAAGTTTTGCTTTTACTTTGCTGGGCAAAAAGGAAAACCGGAGCAGAGCGAAATAAAAATTGAATAGACAATTGTGCTAGCAGACAATTCACACACACACACACACACACACATACAAGTGTGTGTATTTGTGTGTGTGTGTGTAGGAAAGTTTAAACTTTCTTTAAACGTTGCATGAATTGTTTGTCTTGTCTCTTTTCTCTCTGCAACTACAACAACGTGTTGTTGTTCAAGCTGCTGTTGTCCAGCTATCCATTTGCGACGCTAAAAAAACGCTTTACAGTCTGTGTGCAAAGTATACGCCCGTGCTTGTGTGTCTGTGTGCGCTTTTTGGCAGGACATTTATTAGCTTTGTTTTGATGTTTTTGCTTATGCAATTTCCCAGCTACGTATACCGAAAGAGATGCATTTACTTACAGGTCGATTGAGCGTGGCATGTAGATGACAGCAAAACTCGTATTTCCCAGACGGACATTTATTGCTGTGATACGTTTATGCAATATTTGGAAGGTTCTCCTGCTACTGATTGATTTAATAGTTATATTTTGATATGAATGAAACTTGCAAGTGAATTGAAAGTAAAATACGTTTATTCATTTGCCATTTTATTTTCCATTTATGCATTTTGTTTACTTTATTTTGTCAAGTACTTTTACATTATAAGCTCAACATGTCATTTGTAACTGTTTTCTACGTAATATTAACTTGGGGTTTTTGAAAGGGACTTCGCGTGAAACAGGTGCCATATACAACATTTGCCAGAGAGGTGCGAGGGCTAAGAGGCTAATACTTAAGCTGTCAATGGACAGAAACTGTAAGGTAACTATTGACATTTCCAGGGTATTTAGTACGCTATCAAAAGACTGTTAAAAACGTTACGGAATTCTACATTTATTTGTTTAGCAAGAGCTGGCTGAGCTACGTTGAGAAAAGGCACTTGTCAGGTGTTTGGTTTATTGGATTTGAACGGAGATGCACTAAAGTTTAACTAACCATATAAACTAGTTGATATCGCTAGAGAGTCCGCAGCAGCTGTTCCTCTTGTGAATGCTTAGCTTGTGCGATTTGTGATGTCTTGAATGTTCGCCTTGAGCCCTTTAGAAGCTGGGCCTGAAACCGTTGCGCTGCGATAGCACCGAATCGGGACTCTTGAGCTCCATGGCCAGCTTGTAGCCCAGCTCGGGTCGACGATCGCGACCCTCAGCCATTGCCTTGACCTGTGCAAGAGCAAAAGTTGATGGAGTAAATCCCATTTTTTAACTACTCTGTCGCTCCACTCACCTCGTTGCTGTGCACAATGACTCCATCGCTCTTAATCACCTTCTCCTTGGTGTGCTCAATGTCATGGAAGTCGGTGCCGCGGCAGCAGTCGTCTATCAAGACGGTGCGATAGCCAGCGGACAGAGCATCCACAGCCGTCGCGCCCACGCACACATCGTAGGCCAGGCCGCACACGTAGATGTCCGTGGCGCCCTTCATTTTGAGCTGGGCATTCAGCGTGGTGTCCGACAGCTTCTTGTTATCCCAGAACACCGAATAGGAGTCCACCTCCGGATTGGTGCCCTTGTACACCTTGATGCCATGATCGACCACCTTCAGATCCTTGTGCAGCTCAGCGCCCCAAGAGTCCTGCACACAGTGACGCGGCCACAGACGCTGCTTCATCGGCGGCGGCCCGGCAAAGATGACCGTATCAAAGACCTTGGCCGAATCGGCATCCAACTGCGAGCATATATATGCATATATGAGGTTCATTTATATTTAAATTGATGAGCCTAAACACTGTCTATATTCTAGCTTTATTAAGCCCTAAGGCATTAAGTAACTAACTAACTTGTAATTGAGGTTTCAATATCAATTTCTATCATTCATTTGCTTAACATCAAAATGCAAACTGTCATCTACTTGGGTAAAATGCTTGGCTAGTGAATCAACAAGTCGAATATACATATATGTACATATGGGCCTCACTCACCGCCGACGACTCGTCCATGGGTCGCATTTTGACATTATCAATAAATGAAACATGATCGCTGGGATGCCAGTCTAGGGAGTAGAAAACCGCATCGAAGTCCACCGTGTCCAGCAGCTTGTTAATGGGCTCCAGTATCTGCAAGGAGAGCGGTCATTGGATAAGCTCGCAACATATAAAAGAAGCAAACGAAGGGGAGGGAGAGGGAGAAGGGGAGCAGGAGTGGTCTGTCAGCTGAGTAGTCCATAAAGCGGCGACGGAAGTGTGTGTTATTAATTTTGACAAATTTTCATGTTCGAGCGAGGGCAGTAAGTGAAGTGCCGGCCAGCACAAGTGCACCACCGAGGCGGACGTACGGCGGTGGGCGGGTGGCCTCGGCTCAGGCAATTGCGGCAGATGGCAGCCAAGCCAGCTGATGTCGATGCTGCTGCCGATGCGGCACTTGGTTGGCTTTGCCGCTGACGATGGCATCCGGCGTATGTCGCAGCGCGGATGCGACTTAAGTAAAGCATATCCGCTTCCGCCTATGCACACGCACACAGCTACAGCTACATCCACAGCCACAGCCACAGCGACAGCTACAGCTATATATAGAGCAACAGTATCATTCGATGGTGGCTGACATGCAGAGTACCGAGCATCAGGCTCTCGCTCTCGCCCTCTACCTCTCTTGCCGTCCCTCTCGTTGGCGGCAATGACTTTGGCTCATCCTGCGCTTCGCTTGGCTGCCTCCATTTTCATTTCTTGTTACGTTTTATGTCTTTCCGTCGCCGCGTACCTGCCAGCCCCGCACCACCCAGCCCGCCTGCGCTTTATCAGCTGAGCTGCTGCCCTAGCTGTGGCCACAGCCCACGACTCACAACTGCCAGCTTCAATATTATCTTCGCCTTGGCTTCGTTATATTTCTCCATTTTTTTTTTCTCTTTTCACCAACTCCAGGTCTCACCTCATGTCCTTGCTGCTGTGCACTGCAATTACTTATATCCAAGGAACCACTTATAAAATCATTTTGTACATCAACAATGAGAAACGCGTTCACCGGTCGCACAATCTGCCAAGAGAGTGGGAAAGAGAACGAGATAAGTTATATGGAATTAGAGCGAGAGCAGCATACACGAATTTCTTTACAAATGCAATTAACGAATGCGAAATACCTTTACCTTTACATACTAGATATTTTGAGAGGTTTATAGTAATACTTATCTTAAGAGAAATCTTAGCTTAATTATGTGTTACAACTATTTATGATTTGTGACTTCTTTAAGCAGGTCAGTCAAAACCGACTCTTTGACTTAGGAAAGCCAATGGCTAAATATATGATGTGATAATACTCTAGTTGCATATATGGGTAATAAATGATTCAGATTGCCTGGAAGGAAGACCTACAGGCTGTCTAAACGTTCTCTAAGCAGCTGCCTGTTAAATTCTATGACTATTTCCAAATACCCTAACCGGTTAGGGTATTAAGATGGCAACATGAACAGCCACGAAAAATTGTAAGAAAATTGTATGGGCAAAGTAAGTGAAGCAGACACCACAAAAGACGTCGGGCCAAAGTACATAAGCACAAACATGAAAAGCTACAAAGAAATTTGTATACACGTGCATTAGTGGGTGTAGCATAGATGTGTGAGTGTGTGTGTGTGTGTGTACATGTGTGTGTGTGTGCTCGTGTGTGCGCTGATGAGTTTCTTCATTTTATTCATTTTTTTTTTCCTCGGCTGCTGCTCCTCCTTTTTTGTCGCCGCCCATTATAAATGCGTTTTAAATGAAGTAAAAGCCAGTCAAAAAAAAAAAAAAAAAAAAAAAAAAAGAAGAAGAAAAAAGTAGCTTTCGAAAAAACGCTCGCATGAGAGCAAAGAGCTCGTTAGGTCTGCCATTGCTATCTTGACTGTCAGCCCAGCAGCTGTATAGAGTATAGAGCAAAGGAGCTGCGCAGAGCAGAGCATCATCAGTAACTGCAGCAGCAGCAGGAGGAGCAGGAGCGGTAGCAGGGGCGGTAGCTGATGCACGATGTTCGTCGTCTAAGCTGATTATGTTCGAGCATATTTAAAATTAGTGAAGCGCTTTTAATTTGTTATTTATGTGCACGCTGATTATGAATGATTATGATCTATGCGCAAACACACACACACACACAGACACACACACGAGCGCATACGCAATCGAAGCGAGTACTGAAAATGGAACAGGAATAGAGAGTGGCAGGAGTGTGAGGAGCAACAGCAGGAGCAGCAGGAGCTGTGGCACATTAGCGTCAGCACGTTGCAAGCGCCATGCAAATGAGAGATGATTGCGTGACACGTGAGTCACGAGCTAAGCTGGAATTTTTAATGCTATACAAATTCGTATTATTATTATGTATTTATTATTATCATTATTCATGCAATGAATAGGGAAACTTATAGCTTGATTAGATTAATATCCCTAAGAGTTGCCCACATTTTAGTTTGCATTACTCGTAATTAATTTATCTTGGAGAATGTTTCATTGAATGCTGAATGTGCACTCAGCTCGGCCATCTCTAGATATCTGTTATTTACCGCTTGTTGTTGCCAGCTTTGATTTGTGTTGCTGTTGCAACTGTTGGCAGAGCGTTTAAAATATGTCATCCAGCTAAATGCTTTAAAGCGGCCAACGTGAGTTGCAGCCGTAGTCGTAACCGTAACTGTAAACGTAGCCGTAGCCATAGTTGTAGCCGCAGCCGCAACAGCAGGAGCAGCAGGTGGTACGCAAATGAAGCTGTGTGACTTGGTGGGAGTCGAAGGAATGAGTGAGAGAGAGAGAGAGAGAGAGTGAGCGAGAAAGATATAGGGGGGCTCTATGCTGAAAGGTTAGCTTGCTGTTGCTGCTGGTGCGGGGCAGACAGCGCTTAAGCAGTTGATGATTTATCGCCTGTTGCCAGTGGCTGTGGCCCTGCCAGTGGTTGGCATTAGTGCCTCTACAAACATGGCGGTGGTGCAGCGGTGCAGCGATGCAGCGGTGCTCGGGAGCCGCATAGTTGCGGAAGTGATTTACATTTCGCATGTCGAGCATGCGACGTATTTTGAGCATAGTTTTCGGTTAGCATACTTAGAGATAATGGCCGGATAAAGGTAGTTAATGTATCAATTTGCTGCCACATCTCTCTCTCTCACTCTCTGTCTCTATGTGTGTGTGTGGGTGAGCTATTCCTGGAACGAACATATATCACGTTGGGAATTAAATGTGCTCTAACTGGCTTAGCAGCCCATAAGCGGATCAAAATCGAGCTGCTTCGCAAGGTATTAAGTGGCTTAAAATAGAAATGTCAACGGTATATGCGCCAATCATATTGATTCCGTTGGAGTATCTATGGAGCTTAATAACAAATTATTTACGTTTCATTTTGTAATTGTATTTTACACAATGTAATTGCATTCGAACTAGTTTTAATATTTAAAAATTTAAATAGCATAAGGCGAACTAATATAATGCGAAGAGCAAATACAATTTATCTTTTTAATTCCTTCAAGTATTTCTTATCTAACTCTCTGCTTGCATTTCACACTTACAGCTCTCACTTAGTTTCATCAATTAATTATGCATACAGAGGGGATCAGCCTGTCAGAGTTTCCACAGCTGACCCCAAAATTCTGCGTCCATCAATTTCGGCTCACAATTTCACTCGCTCACCTCAAGTGAGGCTGTCGCCACAAGAAATCACAGGAGCAGCATCCAATTATGAACCATTTGACGCAGCTGTTGCTGACGAGCCTCAATCCACCAGCACCCGCCACCCGCCTCGTCCTCGCCCACGCCCTCGCTCTTTGAAAGCCAAAGTAAGTTGGCAAATTAACACGCACCTCACACTGTCCCATTCCATGCTCCGAGCCCTGCTCCTTGGCGCTGGCTAATGCAAACAACTGACCCTTGGCCCGAGCACTTATTGTTATAGCAGCCCACCTACCACCTCCCGCCCCCTTCTCGCCTGTTGCTACAGTTTAATTTAAAGTTGAAACTATGAATGTTTGATTAAAGTGCCAAGCAACGCTCAGAGCAGGAGCGGGACGACTGGGGACCAGAGCCCAGAGCCCAGGGCAGGCCGAAATCCTGTTCATTCATTTGGCTGGCAAATATGTTACGGCTAAATTAATTATTGAGCATTGGAGTGCGGTAGCCACAGACATGTTGTGGATGTGACACCCCACCTATTGGATGCCTTTGCCGTGTGCCAGGGCACTGTGGTCTGTGTGTGTATAAGTGTGCTGAGTGTATGTGTGTGCGTGCGGCCAAGACAAGGCACCTTTTGGTAACCACAGCAAATCTTAAATTCAAATTACACTTCAGCCCGATTCTGTCAGAGTTGGCAACAAAAGAAACAAGTTATAGAAATAACTTTGCTACACCTAGTGCTCATTCTCGCTTTCTCTCTCTCTCTCTCTCTCTCTCCCTCACTCTCTCTCTTTCTCTGCGGCTGTCAATCTCTCTCACTCTATTGCTCTCCGTCTCCCTCTCTCGCTTTGGCTGACATGTGTGGCTGGCGAAAGTTTCAGTCTTTTGGCTGCTGCCATGCAACATTTCGAGTCAATTTCAGTGCTGAATAAATTTCAAAATCCGTAAAACCCAAAGAGCTGAGCTCTTTTTGCCTTTAGTTGAGAACTGCTGCTGCTGCTGCTGCTCCTCACGAGCCGCAGACAAAACTGTCAAAGTGTATGTGTGTGTGTGTGTGTGTGTATGTCTATGTGTGCCAAAAAAGTTGCCAAGCTAAACGAATAAGTACGGCAAATGGTGACGTCGACAGACATCCAGGACGAGACGAAGGCGCACGAATCGAATGAAATTCAACGTGATATTAAAGTATGTGCCAAGAGGGAAACGTGCCCACCCGCACTCACATATACTCAAACATACCCTTACACACACACACACACATACATACGTACATATGTATGGGTTTGAGGCAGGTGCTAAAGCAATTTCCGTTTTGAAATTGTTGCATAAGTTGGCGGCTCTGGCAGTTCGGGGCTGGGCCTGCCATTTGGCACATACTTCACTCGCGCTCTTTCGCCCTTTCTATATATTATGTATATATAACTTTCTTTTTTTTTTTTTGGCTACTCCTCAACATAGGCTAGACAGCACCCGAAACATTGTCGCTGACAGTTTGTGGGTTTTCGCTCCGTGTCTGTGTGTGTCTCTCTGTATGCGTGTGCGTGTTGCAGGCAACAAAATTACATTATACAATTTATGCGGCTGACTGGGACCAGAAATTGTTTGGCCAACTCCCTGACGAGCATCTAGCGCAAACTAACTATAAATAAGCTAGACGCTTCTACGGGCAAAGCGTCTACAAAACTTTGACACATTTGCAGGCATCAGAAAAAAATGATAATAATAAATAAATAAACAAATAAAACAACAAATGCCCTGGAGCTGATGTGCCAATAAGCGGCTTAAGAGAGTATAACTTTTGCACAAATTATTCCAATAATCTGCGTGGCTTGCAAAAACATTTTTACTGTTAGTGTTTTAGTCTCAACTAACGGATTTATATATCACATAATACTTTAAAGTCGAAAATATATCAATGTTAGGCGTTAAATAGAAAATTCTTTAATTGCTTGCTAAATAATAATCTATAGTAATCTCAATAATCTTAGGCTAATTTATCTACTAATAATCTATATTATTATTAATCAATTACTTATAATATTCTATATTTACCTTCAAATTGTCTGTGTCAAAAATATATTTATAATATTATATATTTATTGATTTAGAACAGAAATTCAAGTTCAGAGCAAAGGACTGCAACTGCAATATAATCTTTTGTCTTTAATGTTGTACAGGAACAAAGACAGCAAGAGAGTCGCCTCGACCTAGCGCAATAATCATAGCACTGAAGCAAGCATTAGCAGAAGAGAGAGAGAGAAGGAGAACGAGAGAGAGAGAGAAAAAGATAAAACACAATTGCAGGCCACACTTAGAGGACAAAGAGAGAATAGATAAGACACAATTGCGACTCGCTGCTCTAATTAAATAGTGAACAAATAAAATTGAGTCTGAAATAGCTACTGAGAATGCATTTATGCTCGACATTTAAGCACACACACATACAGACATATTTTCTAAGGAATTGACAAACATACATACATATACATATATACATATATTTATATTTATATTTAATTGTTTGCAGAACATGAAAAACGCTTTGTTTCACTTCTACACTTGTGCTCTTTTTACACAATTTGTATATAATTTATAGCTTACTATCAGCTCCTCTGTTTCTCACTCACGCTGTCTCCCTCTCTCTCTTTCTCGCTCGCTCTGCTTTTGATTTAATGATGCCTACTGCTGGAAAGCTTTTTCTATTGGAAAAGCATTTTTCATGTCAGACAACTGGCCAATCCAATTAAACAAAAACTGCCCAACTGCCAACAGTTTTCTCACTCTTGCGCCTCTAAATCAACTGTTTCGCTTTCTCCTGCATCGCTCCGGCTCCCTCTTCCAGTCCCTCTCCTCACCCTCCCTCGCAGCTGGTGCTTTTTGTATGTTATAAGTCATTAACTTTCTAAATAATCGCCGCAGCGTGTCAACTTTGGTCGTTAAACTTTCATCAGTCGAGGACGCAACGGTAACTGCTGGGATTCTGGATTGGGGATTGGGAATCCAAAAAAAAAAAAACACACAAAAAGAGTGTGAGAGAGAGAAAGAGAGAGAGAGAGCAACAGAGATGGGAAAAAATTAAGCTCTCTGGACACGCGACAACGTCGCAAAAACCGGAGCAAAATTTATAGCAAGATATTATTTTCCGCTCGATGAGCAGACAAGTCGTAGGGCGACTTTTGGCACTCACTGTGCGGCGGTGTTCCTTATGACTGCCAGCCCTGCCCGCTTCCATCTAGAACCTGTGGCCGTGTTTCTCGGTGTCGGTGCGTAACTGAGCACAAACATAAAAAATAAAAAAATAAAAAAAAAACACACACACTGCGGCACATTGTGCCATAAATGAAGACATTATAAACGGTGCTGCAGCACGACCCACCTCAACCACCCGAGACCACGCTCAATCTGACTGTTTACGTGGGTGGTGGCGTATGTATGAGTATGCGTGGGATGTGTGTAAGTAAGTGAGCCCAAGATTAACGGTAGACATTGTAAGACACTTAAAGCTGTTGAAGATTTTTGAGTCGCTTTGTGGTTGGGGGTTCAATGAACTATATGATGACGCGCCTTATATGATATATTACAGCTTCCCAAATGTGCCAGCAATATATACCCATACATATATATGTTTTTATATATGTATTTGTGTGTGGGTTTCCGTTGGCAATTTACGATGCGTCTGGCTAAGAGCAGGTGGCAGCCGGGCAATAAATGTATTATATGAAGATAAAACTGTTTGAGGAAATGGCATACACACATAAAATGAAACTGCCAGCAGCTGCCTTTCTAGGTGATTCTCAGTATTATCAACTGTTATTTTGTAGCCCCTAAAAACATTTATAGCTCGCAAATGAGTAAACAAAGACGAAAGGTCAGTTAAATGTATACGAAAATATGATAAATACATGGGTATTACATTATAGGCTTTTGTTAATTTTAGTAGTAGTAGTAGTAGAAGTAGTAAATATAGTAGTAGTAGTAGTAGTAGTAGTAGTAGTAGTAGTAGTAGTAATGTTACTATAAAAACTTTATATATTCATTAAATTCTTAATGACGCTTTCCACATATTAAGTTTCTTATTCGGAAGAATCATTAAGAACTACTCTCTGCGATAATTAATCCTATGCTATTTATTTAGTCTCTAAAGTTATGCTGAATATTTTAAAGTTCTTTTAACTTTTCGGATGGAATTCTTGAAGTTTCAAATGCAATTTCGGCTTGTCAATTAATTAATCTGAATACCATACTTGATGGCACAATGCAAAAGCCGCAATCTGCCCGCAACCTACCCAGCAGCCGCCGTCCCTTTGTGCCGTGCTGTTGCCTTCAATTCCAGCACTTAAACTTTCAGTGGAAAAGGGCATTTTCGTGCACTTTGTCCCTCATCAAAAGCGCTGCTTGGTTGCCTCTTGCGGCGAGTGCTTGTTGGAGACCGCAGCATTTAACGCTTCACAGGACATCGCCAGGACTATTACGCACAAACAGGCAAAACACACATACACACACACGGACTAGGCACACCTTTTGTGCAGTTGGTTAAAAAGCATTTTATGCGCATTTAAGCCCATAAATTACGCATTTCACAATGAAATAATCAAAATGCAAACGCAGTTGCATTGAAATATCTGCTGCCCCTCTTGATCGACCCTTTGCCCCTCTCCCCTGCCCCAACCCCATGACCAGACTTACTTTGAATTGATTGTTGTTGGCTGCGGCGGGCGGGCATGAATGCCAGTCACATTATTTCCATAAATTTGCGTTCGTTTCCGTTTCCGGCGCACTTCAAACGTTTACGCGCTGTACAACCAGCTGGACGCAGTCACACGCACACTCGCCGAATAACTGTAAAGTGAACCTCAAAGCCGCGAAAAATATTTGCCAATGATTTACGGGCGCTAAATGTTCTATTTATGTGTTTATGTCATTTAAATGGGCCAGCCGCAAGTTTTGGCCTGTCTAAGTTTTTGCCCGTATCGTCCAACATTTGATTTGTTTATTATGCAAATTTCGCGCTTGCCAATTGTTGTTTTTATTTTCATTTTGCATACTTTCGTTTTATTATTACCTCCTCTCTCTCTCTCCCACTCCCTTTTGGTCTGGTCGCAAACATTAAACTGCAAATTACCATTTATGCAATTCATGCGGAAATACAAACAAAAGTCAATTTTATGGGGCGAAATTGTTGTTGCTCTCGGCGTTGTTGTTGTCATTTACTTTTCTTCTGTTTTTTTTTTTTTTTTTGGCAAGCCTACATTATGCTGTTGCCAAAGGAAGCAGAGTAGGGCGGGGGGGTACTTCCATTTTTTAAGTGTTCCCTTTATTATTATATCAGCTGCCGGGACAATTTTTTTTTATATGCGTTAATAAATTTTTATGCAATATTACACAATTTGGCAGGCACGAGAGGGTGGCGAAATCATCATCGTTTAAATGGCATATCAAAAATGAAATTATTTTTGTGAAATAATTGGTCGCGTGACAAACGAGGACAGCAGTCAACAGGCAGGCAGCCAGGCCAGCCAGGACAGCCAGACAGTGCGTGCCACCTACCATGCGTATACGTAATATTCTTCCAGCAAACTAATGCAAGCGGAAAGTGTAGCTAAAAGAGAGTTTGCCCGAAGAGCAGTTCACCTAAAGATGTTGACTTCTCAAAATTGCGGAAAACTTTGATGCATAAATTAAAGCAATTTGGCAAAGAAAGTTTCAAAAGTTTTCTTTATAAAATTAGGCGAAAATTCAACCCAACATATTCACGGATAAATTTTAGCACTTTTCTAGCGTTATGGCTAATTTCCCAAGAGATTTTCAGAATCTTTGCAGTTTGAAAAATAAATTATATGCAAAAAAAAAACATGACATATGTGAGAAGAATGAATGAAGAGTGTAGAACTAAAAACTCCTCCCAGGGCTTTAATAATACATAATACTCTGAAGAAAATTCAATTTGATAAAATAATATTTGGTATAGCGGTTAAAGCTGTAAGGGTTTTTAAATAAAACCGGCAATGTTTATTTTTTATATTTATTTATTTTTTATCTTATCCGAATCAAAATCTCAAGGTAGGGAATTTCTTTCAATCGCTAACCGAGCCACAGTCTTTTTTGTCGGAGTTTCCGTTAAGCACAGGAACATCACGTGGAACTCATATATATGTACACATACAAATAAATATGTATATATTTACGCAGCTTTTTTACGTAACTGAATATATATAAATATAATTTGCATACTAGTACATAAAAACTTTTCGTCACTCTGCATTTCGGCTTGAATTCAAATTAAATTGTCATTTATATCAAAAGTACATTAACCCGCAAAAATTACCACCGCAAGCAAAAACTTTTGTTTTGCTTCAATTTCAAAATATATTTATATTTATATATATGTATATAGTCTGTGCCAATTGTTTGCGGCCCATGAAGTTAAATCGTAATTTTTGACTTAATTTCAAGACTGTGATTTACTTCCTGATGTATGAAGTGCAGAGCTCTTGGAGACTTTTGAGGAGCTTTAAAGAGTCACAACATTTTCACGTCACGTACGCAACTTTACGACAGCCACTGTGGGCAACAATGTAAAGAGCAAACGCTGAAAGAAATTTAGAAGAAAGCAGGCAGTAAATGAAGTCGCCAAGCCGTAGACAACAATAAAATTATTCGAAATATATATATATGTATATATACATTTTTTGCCTGATATTTTAATATGCGGGCAATGCCACTCGAGGAGCCAGAAGCCAGCTAACCAAATGAATGCAGCTCCGCTTCACATTTGCTGTGCCATTTTATTTGTCACGCGTTTTTATCACTTTGCGTGGAGAGAGTGAAGGCAGCGTATGTGTGAATGTATACATATGTATATATATATATATATATGTGTGTGTGTGTGTGTGTGTGCGTGTGTGGTCCCAGCATCAGATTATCACATTTGCATACGCCGCTGTTGCTTCGTGACAGGACAGTGCGATGATGATGACGATGACGACGGCAAGGGATATGATATAGGAGTTTCAGCTGTGTAAGGGTGTCTCTGTATCTGTGTGTGTGCGTGTGCGTATGTGTTGAAAGGCATATAACCTCATATGCAGACAGACCCAACCTGATGTGTGACATTTGCTGTAAGCGACATTTTACCGTCCAACATGGACTGATCAGGATTGAATTACACCCACAATCCGGGAGTCGGTCACTTTGATTGCAAACGCTGCGAATGGATGCGAATTTCGACTCGGTTACTGTCTGTGTGTGTGTGTGTGTGTGTGTGTGTGTGGGTGTCTGTGTGCGTGCGTGTATATGTTTGGGTTTTTATGACGCAACTTCCGCGCAGCAAAACGTTGACAAATATTTTATTATCACATTTTATGATTTTATGAGTCCCCGGATATGAATCACTGAGTGGTGAGACGTTTGCCACACCCACACACACACACACACACACACACAGACAGACACAATCACACACTATCACGTAGACCCATAACAGTGGATGATGGGCTTAAGCACACAAACACACATACATACATGCATATAGTGAAAACTTTGCTTACCGTTTTTATCCATTGATTCCAGCAGAATTTAAACTCCTCCCTATCGATAAAGCCATCGCCGTTCTTATCAAAGACAGCGAATATTTGCTCGAGGCGTTCGTGTGGCACATCGTAGATGTGGCCCTTGTCATTACGGAACAGAGCACGGCAGATTAGCGTAAACTCAGCCAGATTCAGACGGTCATCGCTGCGTGGGCGTCGAGTGCCAGCAAAGGTGAATCGGGCATGAAAATAAACGAGAGCACAAGATAGAGACGGCTGCCAGATGGAAAATAAAGTTAAGCTAGTTTCTAGCAGCAAAATCAAATGAGAGCACATTGAGCCAGGCCGTCTTTTGGTGGGGGGAGGCGAGCGGAGACCAGCGGAGGTTCTCTGATGTTTCTATAAGCCTGCTGCGAGTTGCCAATTGGGGTTGTTTGTCATTGTAGCCGGCTGTCAGTTGGTAGCTGAGCTTTAAGTTCCATTCAGATTTCACTTATTTATAGCACAGTTTTTGGGGCGCGCCCTCGGCAACAGCAGCTGCTTTCAATTTGTTTTGCGTTTAATTAAGGTAAAATTAATGCGATTACGTTTATTGATTTGCGCTTAAAATGAATGGCGCCATAAAACTGTTGAAAATGTCAATTAGAATTAATTTATGCAATATTTACATACATTTTTTATTCAACTTTCGCGTACATAAATTAACTTAGATTTTGCCCGCAAATGAATCGAACGATTTTATTTATTTTTCTTTTATATTTTCATAATTAATTATTAATACCTGTCACGGTCCTTGTTGATGCTGGTAATTCACTTGATTTTATTTATTTATTTTCATGATTCACATTTTTCCTGTTTGCTCAATGTTTTTCTTCTATTTTTTTTCAAGAATTATTTTAATTCCAATTGGCTGCATCATATCAGCTCGATTTGTATACAGATCCACTATATGTTTTAAGTCGTCCTCACAATTTTCATAACATTTTAGTAAAAATAATTTAATAAAATTATTAGTTTGTACTTTTCAATTATATTTTAATGAATATGTGATGCAATGCAAACATTGAATATTGAATGCAAATAAATATTCATGCAGAGTTTCGCTTAATTCATTTGAACACAATATGCCCATTTCGCACTCAGCTCCATTCACAGGGTGCACAAAGAGAATTATGATTAAGAAAAATATTGCATGTGCTTATCACAATTATAAAGATTTCACAATTTGATGCAATTTAACTGTTTATTTGTAAGTTAATTAAAGTGCATTAAATAATTATTCGAATGCTTTTACAAGCAGCACGCGAATTAAATTATATTATGTATTAAATGAGTCAATAAATATGTAAAATGTGTTAAGCAATTTTCAATGTGTGCTCTGAATTTATATTATTGATGTCTTTTATTTAAATTTTTGTTCCTTTTTGTATACATTTGTATTTGCGTTTTTTTTTAGATTTTACAGAATTTAATCACATTTTATAACTTGTTTTATTTTTTATTTTTTCTTATCTATTTATTTATTTTTATTTTTATTTTGTTTGTTTGTTTATTTATTTTTTATTTTTTTGTTTGTCCGTCTGTCCTCTGTCTGTTTGATACGCACCCATCCTTGTCGAATGCCGTGAAGCAGGCGTCCATTGCTGAACCGTTCGAATCGTCGATGACTATTGGCGGTGTTGGTGAATCCATAACTGTGACAACGTTGCTAACGTGTCCAAGCAGCAAACAACGAGAGCGCTCGACGTGCGGCTTCTCTGAACTTGCCACTTAATGAAGCACGGAGACGAAGCCAACTGCAAGTTAAAGTGAAACCATCAATAATGACGTTAGTAAGTCTGTCTACTCTCTCTCTCTCTCGCACACACACACACATGTGCCACGCCCACTGCCCAGTGCCGTTAAGACTGGTGTCTGGTGGATGAGTTGGCCTGGTGGTTACCCGGCTTACCCGCTCAGTTTGAACGCCCGCTAGTTACTGAGCCACCGGCCGAGGCCCGTTCCGATACTCGCCTTGCAATAGATTTATCGAATAAACAAAATAATGCCCGCACCACCCGCACCACCCGCACTACCCGCACTACTCGCACCGCTCGCATTGTCATGACGACGACGTCATCTTGTGGCTTATTTTATTTATTTGATTTCACGCCCCACCCATTGCTGGAGCCAGCCAAGCGAGAGCGGCTTTTGTGGCTGCGCCCGCAGCGATTACCTGGCGGCCGTTTTCCTAATCAAAAACTGCGCATTGTGTAAGCCTTTAGTGAATGTTGTTGCTGCTGCTGTTATTGCTGTTGCTTTTGTTGTGGAAATGTGAAATTGTGAAAACGCCTTTGCAGCAGTTGCCACAACAAAATGCCAAAAGCTGCACCAAAGTTTCCAACTCGTAACCATCAAAACAAGAAAAAAATCAAATGCGGGTGAATCCACTGCAATTGCCAACGAGCTGTGCGAGTCGCGATGTATGCGAATGGCGGAGGCGATTTTAAGCGCGTCGAATGTACAGTTGCGCACACACACATCATGTGTGTGTGTGTGTATGCCTTTTTTTTTGGCCTGGCTTTTGATTGGCATATGTTCCTTTTGCTTTGTTGAAAGGCAAGGAAATTTTCGTAGACGACTCCACTCGACGAGTTGAAATCAAGCTCTAACTAACAAGGCCAATTGTTGACATTTTGAGGCTCTTTCAGCTACTACAACGTCTTCCTCTTCTTCTTCTTTTTCTTCGCCCAAGCTCCAACTTCTCATATCGTCTGTGAGGAATGACAATGAGCATTTTGTTGGCTAACAACTTGGCAATTATTATCTGTATATGGCTCGTTATTTAGGTACTCGCAGATTGAAGGAGTTCTCTAGTTCAGGGTAGAGGCTTTTTAAAAAATGAGGTAGATATGGTTTATTGGGTAAAAATTAAGGATAATTATGTGGATCATCTTATCCATTTATGATGTAATCTCTATAATGATATATAATCCAAGTAAGTATGATGACGGTGCTCAGATCACAGCCTTGACGATATAAGGGGTAGACTCCTCACAACGTGTTTTTTAATAATAATACTCATAGTAATGATAATGACAATAATAATAATACAAATAGAACTATAAATTTTATTCAAAAATAAATATGTATAAATAATGTCCCATTCAGTCTAGCGTTTTGACTGCAACCTGAGCCTCAGCTAGAAGCAGCGTAATCCTTCATTCTGCTGCCTCTCCCCCCTCGTTAACAAGTGGAATTTGTGGTCCGCAATCGCCGGGAGCTCTGCAGCCAGAAGCAAAGTATATAAGCCATAAAGCCATAGATTTCCATTTAACTTAAAGCAGCAGGCATACGAGCCTGCTCTAAGCCGAGCATTGTGCATGTTGTGCCGACATATACGGACTAATGCGCAGCGGGCAATAAATTTAAATTTATATGGATGTTTACTTAATATTAAAGATTTATGCACAATATGTGGGCACAGCGACTGCAGCAGTCATTCACATGAGAATATATACGTGTATATATATATATAAATATATATGTATATATATATGGATAGAGGTGGAAAAGGTCTAATAAAATAAAAATATGGCACAGCAAATGTGACCGGCAATGGAGCCTGGTCATGATTTATGCCAACGCATAGAAACCTATCCCTGACCTATGAACCCAAGACCCCTTTCCAACCACCCCCCAGCCCCTCTCTCACTGCTTTAGTTAGCCGCATGAATCAGCAGTAAAAATCTGTAAAGGCCCAGCAGCCACATAAAAACCATAAATGATTACTCAGTTAAGAGTCTTCGCTCCGCTCTCTGGCTTTTGTACTTTAATATACTGGAAGCTTGGCCGCAGATAAACAAATAACAAATAACAAACAATTTTAAGGGCGCCTTTGTACGTGTGTGTGCGTGTGTGTGTGTGTGTGGTCTTTCTGCTGTTCGCCTTGCGCTACAATAAAAATGCGCATAATTTGCGCTGAGCTAAACAAAAGTTTCGCCCAAATAAACTTAAGTACAACTCCCCAAGGTAATGAATGGATGCGGGGTACGGAGGGAGGCAGGGATTGAGTTTCCAGGCGCCACAACACTAATTGAAAACTATTTTTAGGCAATGGCCCGCAGTGCCCCGGCCGGGGGGTTTAATATGTAAATGGAGGATAACGCGAAATGCGCAAAACTTTTGCTGCCAAAACAATTTACGCGGCATTAAGCAAAACGCAAACGCAAACTCAAACGTTCACCTTACCAGGCCCTCAACAACGCCAGCACACATTTATTTATATATATATATATATATATATTTTTTTTTTTTGTGCTGCTTTGGACGGAGCTTCCAATTGTTTTCGATTAAAGTTGTCGACGTCAAAGTCATTGACTAAATAAAAAGCATCATAAAAGTGAAAGCAGTTAGCCCCAACTCTGATTCGTCATTCCCCCCTCACACTTGGCATCGCCCGCATCAAACGGCAAAAAACTTTGACAATTTTGGCAAATAATGAAGCCCGCACGTGTCGAAATTGTTTGCTCCAGGTGAGACAGTCGAAAGGTGAGACCCGAGTTGGCACCCAAGAAGAACTTAATCCTGACTGCTTGACTGTGACTGAAGCTCCAAACTTTGATGGAATAAGAAACCTGAAAGACACTTTAAGCTCAACTTTCCGCCAATCATTGCAGTGCAGAGCCATGCGCATTATGAAAATTAAAAAAAAAAATAAAAACAACAAAAAATTAGAATGCGTGAAACATGAGCTGAGAATTTTCTGCTTGAATTTGAGCTTATAAGAAGTTGAAATTTCCACCCTGAAACTGAATGTGAAAAGGCTTATTGGAGCCATTTATAAACATGTGGAAAATTCATGGTACATCAAGAGTTTTCAAGGTAGATAAGCGCTATATTCTTGCTAGATTATATTACATATTAAATTTCAATTAGATCAAAACTAAATTCAAAGAGAATTTTCGATAGAGATCCTAAGCCAAGCTTTAGCAGACTTGAGTCAAAGTCTTAGCAAATCTAGACAAAGCCTGCGCAGCTTAAATCAATGCAAATAGCTTTAAGTACAAAGGAGAGCACGAACCAACTATTTACATGACAAACTGAAATCAACGCAAACGAATTTCAGAAACTAGCCCCAAACGCCATTTATTTCCTTTCCTTTATGTAATCACTCCAAGCGGCGTGTCATCAAGTCAGCCATAAACAAAAATCATGGCTGCGAATCTTTTGAAGAATTTTAGTGGTTCTTCATCAAGGCTGTCGCAAAAGCTGTAACTCACAGGAGGCGGAAGGCGGAAGGCGGAAGGCGGACAGCTAAGCGCTGATGGTTGAACGCCGAACGTTGAACGTTAAGCGGTGAACGGTGAACGGTCTGAAGGCTGATGGGCTGAAGCCTGAAAGTCTTGCATAATTTGCCAGTTGGGGCACTGAAAAGTAAATTACCGCCTAAGACTTCCTGCTCAGCTGGATGGGGCCGCGTCAAAAGTGGCTTGTCAAGCCGGTGGGATCAGCTAATAAACCACGCAATGCACGCGGCCCCACTGAAGCAGGAAACATTCGCTAAGTGGCACGGCGCATTTAAAAGCAAACGCCCCGAGGTCGTGCCACAGTTTTGTTAGGTTGTGTAGACGGAGTAGGCGCAGGGAGTACGGGGAGGGGGACAGGGGCGTAGCGAAGCCAGCCATCAATTGAATTGCCAAAAAATTTAGCAGCTTCTGTTGAAGCAGCGCCCCAACCCGCTGCCTATAAAAGCCTTTCAATTTTTTCACTTCTTATACGCTAACTGTGGGCATAACGAAATGTTCAGCACGTTTGTTATATATAGATATATATATAAATGGCTAAGTTAAAAAACCTAACAACTATGTCTCAAGCCTCTCAGCTTGGGCGAATCGAATGAAGTGAATTTGTCTGGTGTACAGAAGAGAGAGAATGAGAAAGATAGAGGGATATATGATATGAATAGGATGTGTGGATAGAAATGAAACTTTTTCTCTCATATATGGGACAGTGTTTCTATGAAACATCATTTGGAATCTTCCGACCTTACTGACTCTTCTTCCAGCTCTCTAAATGCTCAAAGTGTTTTACTCAATCTAGCATAACAAAATCATATGGAATGAAACGCCTTATACTCATTTATGGAGCATATGATAAGTAGAGTGTAAATATGACACACTTTTTAGGATCTTCCAATTCCCCTCTCTTCAGACGGAAACTTCGTAACTATTCCAGTGATCTGCTCTAGCCCAACCCATGGTTCGACCCTTCTCTCCACTAATCTATCCAACTATTCTGTCCAACGCTTCTATCCCACACTGAAAACTGTTGTCTATGCAACTTTTATATGTTTGCTATTGCAAGCGTATTCAAATTTCGGCAAATTGAAAATGTAGGCAAACCTTTGCTTCATTTTCGCATATTTTTTGGTTGGTTTTTCTTTTTGTGTGGATCCATGTTCTTTGGGGCTTGCTTAATGCAGGCACGTCAGCGGCAGACAGGAGAGCAGCCGTTCAGGACGACATGGGCCAGACATTGATGGATACGCAGCGTGGAATGCCACGTCAGCAGCTCAGCCCGTGGCATAGCATTTGGCTCTTGGCTACATTCCACACACTTGCCTTGCGGTCTGGCCATTAACAGTGCAGCCCTGCCCCGCTACGCCCCTCGCTTGCCCTGCCTAGCTGTAGGTGTCAGAGCTGTACCTCAGTTTGTCAGTCACTCATCTGTGTGTGTGTGTGTGTGTGTGTGTTGGCAGCTGCGTGCTGGCCTTTTATCACTTGTTAGTATCTAAAAATACGTGGCGCACATGCCGCCCTTCATTTCATTTCATTTTATTTGGTTTCATTTCGTTTCATTTCATTTCTTTACCTGCCGCGCGCTTAAGCACAAAATGATAAATTGCCATTTTGACTGTAGCTGCCGCCCAGCCCCAGTCTCAGTCCCAGTTCCAGTTCCAGTTCCAGTTCCTCCCCAAGCCTTTGGCTATTGCGCAGCCCTGCCTGCTTGACACGCGTCCTACCCTTTGCTCCTCGGCCTCGTGACCTCGTCGTGCTCAGCGCAGCGCTGAAAATGTGCAAAAAAAGAATCGAAAACTTCATGAAAATGAACTCGAATGCTGCACGCGCTATGGGCGCGGCTTGGACCAAAGCGACTGCGTGCGATTAGAGATGGACCCGTGCGAGTCAGCAATCACGAGACCTTATCTGCGCGGGATTTATTTGGAGTAATTTGTGTATAATCCAGTCTGATTGAGAATATCAAGTTAAGTTGAACTTATTGTTTCTAATTCTCTTATTCTAAATTATTTTTATAAATTTTCCAATTGTATAAAACATATGAACTTCAGTCAAGTTAAATCATTTCAATTCCTTCACATTCAAGTGTAACTGTCTCTTTTTTTTTTTGTTGTTGTCATGTAGCTTGATTTAACATCCAGACTAGCTTCTCAATAGATTCTCTGAAAAGTTCAGGTTGAGTCGTGTCACGAATCACGACGCGTACTCAGCGCAACTCAAGTGGAATGCGATAGAAGCTATCGTCCGTATCCTGTATCTGTATCTGGGTCCTGGGATATTGTTGGTTATTGCTGCGTAGCTTTGAAAAATGTTCGCGTTACGCGCCGTTGATGCTGACGCACAGATAACACTAAAGCAAACAGACACACACGCGCGCTCTCAAAGGCACACACACACTCATACACCTAACCAAAGCAAACAGAGGCATGCACATGCAGCAATAGCTTTGTTTGCCATTTGTTGTTCCTGTTGGCCTATGGTGATCTGTTTTGTGTTGTGCTGCCGCTTGCTGGGATACAGTGGTGCGCACCTAGATAGAGACGCTGCTGCAGATATTGCTACAGATAAAGATGGAGATGAAAATAAAGATAAAGGTACAGCTACAACAACTGAGAACTGAGAAAGGACTGGAGGCGGAGGGGTGGGGTAGGGTCCAGTGCTCAATATGAGAAAGGCCTGCGAAAGGCTACGTTTTGGCACGAAAAGGTAAATTGAATATCGCCCATTCAGAGGCGACCTTTTTATTCGGCGGCCCGTTGGAAGCTGTGTTGGGGCACACGTCAACATGACATTAAAATGGTGTCGCATAAAACGTGTACTAAACGGAAGAGCGACAAAAAGACCTAATGAAATGGTTAACATGCTTAGGTTTTAGAACCCCATTAAACGTTACGATGTGTTGCATTTCAGATACAGCCACCCGCACACTGTAATGCGACATGATTGTCTAATAATTCATTAATTTTAAAGATACGCATAAAAAGTGGGCAACAAATTAACTCGCACATATAACTGGCGTTTTTCACATATATTATGAATTTTTTTTAATGATCTTTAATGGAGAAAATATGTTATGGAAATTATGATTATATCAAATTGATATGACCATTTGAGTGGCATTTTGAAAGAGCGAAGCAATATTACAAGTTCTTATAACTCACAAAATATTAAAAAATATAATAATAATAAAAAGCATTAATTTATTTAAAAAGAAATTTGTTATTATGTTTTTAACCCTTTTTGAAGATTTTACCGAAAGTTAAAATTATTTAAAAATGATTATGAAATAAAATATAAAATAGAAATATTTATTTATAATACAATTTTTTTAAAATGTAAAATAATAAATATTTATTAATTAATAATTTAAGTTGGACTTTTCACAAATTAAAAAAAAAAAACAATTGTATAAATTAATATTTAATATTTTCACAAATTTCAGTTAACAAATTTATTATTCTCTCTCATCGATGCATCTATCTAAATATAATTTATACGTACATATACATGTATATCAGACACTATTCATTTTTTTCTCTCACTCAATATCTTTCCCTCTCTTTCCCTTTCTATATGTATCTAAGTCTGTACCTCTCTCACTCTCTCTCTCACTCTCTTTCTCTCTCTTGCTCGCTATCTCACTCTCTGCCGCCCTTTCTCTCTCACACACGCTCGCTGGGTCACTCTGTCTGGCACACCCTATTTCACTGTCTCTTTCTATCATCTAGAACAGCCTGTGCCCTTCTCTCGTTTCCTATTTGTTGTCTCTTCTAGATCGACGCAATCTTATCGCTATGTACCAGCTGTCCGGCTATTAAAGACATTTACTTAACAGTCCGACATGTCCTGGCTTTATGCCAGATATGGCCGACGAGCAGCGTCAAAGTGCCAATTCGCAGGGAATTACGCCATAAAAATCTTTTAGCATTACAACAGTCAGAAGCAAGATGCTTGCTACTAATCTGCCGGTGCAGATTATACCCTCAAGTCAATTTGGGCCGCAGCTTGAATGAGTCTGTGTGGGGGTGTGAGTGTGTGTGTGAGTGTGTGCTTTGTTGTGGCCATCAGTGCAAACGGTGCAAAAGAGTCCAAAATAATAATAAAAAGGGAAACTTCAAATGGCAAACGACGCACAACTTCATTTAAAAGGCATTACGACAACACATTTGCCCCAATACCAACAGCGGGAGCCAACAGCGAGAGCCAACAGTTTACACCTTTTTTTTCTTTTTGGCTTTAGCCAAAAGCAACGCCATAAACGTTGGCCCATTAGCATTTTTTATGCATTAATGACAAGCCACAAAAATGGACACATCGTCATGCATATGAATGAAGCGGATGTGTGTGCGTGTATGTGTGTATGTGTGTGGGTAAGTGTGTGTGACAATAGACACTAAGCCTTAACACACTGTGCAGCACACACTCACACACACACGCACAAAAGAGAGAAAAAGAGACGAGGGCAACCGAAACTAGAAATGATTTTGACAAACTGCGCCTGTCTGTCGCTAGATGGCGCTATTGTTGATAAGCGCTCGCAATTGCGGATGTTTTGAATAATCGATGCTTCCTGTATGTGTGTGTGTGTGTGCGGGTGTGTGCATATGCATGTGTGTGTGTGTGTGTGTGTCTTTTCTCTATGATCAGCATACTTTTTGGCGTCGCGTTGATTTTTCACAATAAATTTTCAATTTGCAGCTCGCTGGGCCCAATTCATATGCAAACATTTCTCGCTGGCTGCACATTTTTATTTGCCAATTAAAAATTGCCGCAGGCAACGCCAAATGCCCCCATCCCCCGAGCAGCTGCAGCAAATTGCAGCACATTTAAATATAAATTGTGTGCATTTGTTTGCTTTTTCTTCTTCTTCTTTTGCACCGCCTCCCTATTTTTTGCTGTATTTGCTCCGGCAATCGTTGCACCTGCAATGGGCCAATTGCACTGTGTTGCATTTAAATTGCACATTGAACTCTGGCATTTTGATATCGCACACAGAGAGAGAGAGAGAGAGAGAGAGAGAGAGAGAAGCGAGCACGCATATATCGAAGCCATTCGATGGCAGTTAGGATAAAGCCGGCTGGCAGCAATCGAGTAAGGCGCCCAGGCAGTCGGCACAATTTATTGGCAAAATATGCAGGTGAAACGAATCGTAGCTAAATGTAAACGAAATGCCAGTCAGCATACGGTTAAGAATGGTAACTACAGCCAGCTCCTAACTCAATCAGTCCTTAGCTCCCACCCAGGCATGCCATGGCGGTCCTCTGTCCTCTGTCCTCGCCTGGCCTGCCCAGGTGCATGTGTTGTTAGTTTAAGTTATTGATTGCATCATGAATTATTGAAAGATTGCAAGCAAATGGCAGCAAACGAGCCGCCACGCCATGCGTTGCATAGATGCAGGTCATGCAATACCAAATGTTTCACAAATCTCCCTCTCAACAGGAACCAACAATGGAGATTCGAAGAGACCCTTCAAATAACATATAAAATATTGTACTATCATCTTTCGATTGTGCATATTTCCAATTAGCAGAGCACTTTGACATGCTTTCAATAATCCATCACTTCGAAAGGCATTCAATGCTAATATGCTAGATGCCATTGCAATTTGATGCCAATTAATCTGAAATTCGTGGCTAATTAATTGGCGAACTGTACTGTAGTAACTCATGCGTGAGCTTCCTCTTGATTTTATATTTTGTATTTAATACAATAATAAATATATTAAAATATATATATGCTGAAGAGATTTTCCTTTCAAACAGGGCAGCAGCAAGTCATGCAAATATCAGAGAAATCAGAGAGAAAATTCTCTCAAAAATATCTGTTTACCGAAAGTACGATAGAGTGTGCTATATATATGAATATACAATATATAGATATATATATTTATGAGAGCTTGTATTTTCGCATATAAGTGAGGGCCTTTGCTACATTGCATAACAGTGATTTATGTGCTGTCACATGTTGAAATTCGAGCAGCAATTTAAAGCAGAAATAATTCCTTAACAAGTGCAACGGATGCATGCAGAATTGCTGAAAAGCTTACAGCAATTTAAGCTCGATGCAAACACAAGCCAAAAACTACGAAATGTGAACGTCGAAATTCCAGTGAGAGATGATTCCTAGAAGATGGAGAGAGCTACACACACACACGCACGCTCACGCACAGCCTTAACTCTGTTCTGTTTAGAGTGGATGTCAGTAAATGCAGGTCATGCTCTGTTTGGATTCACCTTTTCAGCTAAAGGCCTGCTGGCAATTTGTTGGCCATTCAGGAACGGCTTTAAACTTTGCATAGCAGAGCCACATGAATAGGGTCAAATAAATTAAGTAGCTTAGCCGTAAGACAAAGGACCCGAAATGCGTAAGCTCCGGCCTTAAACTAACCGGCAAGAGCAGCATCTCTGGGTCAAGGCGTCCCAATCAATTCAAACTAAGCCAGTCCAAAGCAGCCGAATAAAAATGAAGGCTAGATAAGCCGACGCCCGAAAATGAGAGCGAAGAAAAAGCAAACAAAACGAGAGATAAATACAGGCCTAAAACTAAACTAACAATAAGTTTGGGGACCACAACAGCAGCAGCAGCGGCTGTGGCAGCGGCAGCGGCAGCGGCAGCGGCAGATTGATTGATTGATTGATTTAAATTAAAGCCATTAGGCGGCTGGCCGTCTAA
Organism: Drosophila mulleri; assembly: GCA_035047565.1. Taxonomy (NCBI): domain Eukaryota; kingdom Metazoa; phylum Arthropoda; class Insecta; order Diptera; family Drosophilidae; genus Drosophila; species Drosophila mulleri. The sequence goes on from JAWNPK010000168.1 coordinate 4,501,651, forward strand.
TTGAATCGATCAAGAACTCCGGGAGCTGGGTGCAATTGTAAATTGCTTTATAGCGATGCCTGCAGCCTGACTACACTTCATCGTAATGTCATTTCAAGCCAGGACACTTCATATAACATCCTGTCGTCGTATTTTATGACACAAACAGGCGTCGCCCCGTGACTGTGCCTGAGACTGGGCCTGCGACTGGGCCCGGGCCCGGGAGAGTGCGGGTTATAGGTAGCTGAATAAACCAACAAATCAATTTGCCAGGTGCCTAGGCCCCAAAGCCCCCGCTTCAACAGAAGCCAGTAGCTCGTATCTGGACGGTACGTTTAGCTTTATTTCACTCTTGGTTGAGATTTATGAGCCAAGGGCGCGTTAGCCGGTAAAATAAAAAGAGGAAGAGCAGCAGCAGCAAAAAAAGAGCAGAAAAAAAAACAACACAGCAAATTGTTTTTGCTCAGTCGGCGCCGAAAGTTGCGCCTTGGGCCTGGAACTGGAACCTGGACTGAGCCTGAGCCTGAGAATGTAGATAAGGAAGATGGTGGGACGGGGGCCGAGTGGGTTAGGGCTACTCCACTCCTCAACTCGAAGGCTCTCGGCTCTCGGCTCTGGCTCTGGCACTGGCTCTGGCTTGACCAGTCAGCATTTATTATTTATAATAGTCGCCGGGCTTTCCTTTTTGCTTGCCATTTAGTTTGCTTTGGCAACCTTTTTTAATAGACGACAGGCGCACCCAACTACCGAGCCCCACAGCCACTGAGCCACCCGCCCACACACCAAACACAGTGAGACATTGCCAGCCATCCGGCAAGCAGTTTGTGCCACATTCAATTGCTTGGCCGGGTTTATACTCTAGTAGTTGTTGCCATTCCCATGGTTGTTGTTGTTGTTGTTGTTGTTGCCTATCAGTAAACATTTTATTGTCACACACTTGGCACAAATGGGTCGCTGGACGAGCTGCTCGGGCAACAACAGCAGCTCATAGATCCTAGACTCCTCCATACGGCAATCACAGCACAAAACAGTCAACAACAGCACGTGTTGTAGTTATGGCCATCGATACCCTTTCGACAGGTTTTATGGCATTTCAATAAAGCTAGTCAAGCATATAGAGTACGTTGACATAGCTGAAAATATCAACAGATATATATAGGGAGAAAAAGAGAAGAACACAAACTGAGGCTATATTTCAATTGAATTTTAGCTTTTAGCTTGAGTTAATCGAGTTTAATCAAGTTTTTCTTGGCTTGAAATAAAGTATTTATATATATCTACTGCTTAAATTCTTTTCTTAGTTCATATAAACCTTACTGTATAAAAATATTTTTTAAAAATATTAAGTATACGTAAATTGATTGGTCAAACTAATCTTGATATTAATTATGCATTCATACTTATATAAAATATCATAATAAACATAGTAATCATTATCACCTTCCTCATCAGCATCATTATAATTATCATCCCCATCATCATCATTATTGATATCTCCCATCCTGTTCATTTCTGATTTATTTTTATAGAGTATTCCAACTTTGGCTTTGCATTATTGTTTTTTTCCGCCAATCTGGTTATTTCTTCGACGCTCTCTGATATACATTTTTTTCTTTCTTACTCGTTTTGCAACCGTTGTAATTTTGTGCTGAGTTTCTTTCGTGTTGCCTTTTGCTTTTTATAGTCCGTTAAGCCTTTTTGGTCTTTTGACTTATTGGTTTTGTGCTGCGAACGCAAAGAGAGAGAGAGAGAGGAGAGAGAGAAAGTGGCAGCCAAACAGAGCCAGACAGAGAGAATAAAAGAAAGAGAGAGTGAATGTCGGATTGGCAAAATACCCCCATTCTGTACTCTTGGCTGCGTCCTGTCCGTCCATAACGCAACAACGAGTGGCATGCGTTTAAGCGAGCTCAGTTGCAATCGCCGCTGGTCGTCCTGTTTGTCCAGTGCGGAACAACCATGGGCGGCGTCTGTTTGGCATGTCCACTTGCCCTGGCCTTGTATGCTGTTTGTTTACAAACGGGCTATGCACACACGCACACACGCACGCACATAGACTTGTGCATACACGTGCACATACACATGGTCAGAGATAACATAGAGCATGCAACAGAGGGGCGTCACACACACAGCTACAGTTACACAAATCCCACCCACCCACACACACGCATTCACGCGTAAAGGTCGCTGCGTAGGCGTCTGTTGCACAAGGCAAAGGCGCCGCCAATTGCAACAAGCAAAAATATCCGATTACAGTTATAAAACATCAACAGCAGCTCTTTAGGACAGGCTCGCCTCGCATTTCAATTGATTGTAAATGCTGAAACATTTCAGTTGAGCGATCTGATTACCTAGCCGAATCTTCAAGAAGACACATTTAATATTGTAGCACAGCAACTGCGAAATGCGGCGATTCAAATGGCAATGCCTCAGCGTTCGCTGCTCTCTATTCGAATGGGTGCTACCCATCACCCATCACCCATCACATCAGTAAAATGCCCGTTGCGGCTTTAATAATCTTCAATCAGGCCGACGCCACATTGGCATTTTCAGTTACTTCTGTTCCGGTTGCTATGACTGCTCTGTTTTCACTTCGCCTCGTGCCATTTGGCATTTGCATGTTGGCTTCATATCCAGCAAGCTCAGCTCATGCGAATTGCCGGTGCATTGAAGCTAGCAGGAAACTCACATTGCTTATTAGAAACCGAGCATACATGTCGAATACTTTATTCTAATTAGTTCCAAGAAACCAAACCTCAATAAAATGTACTAAATTTATGGATTTAAATCCAAATAAATATAACACAATATATAACGTATTTCTCAGGCATTCGATTTTAAGAAAACTCAAGCAATGGAGAGCCAGAAATTGAGGCAGACTATGCACGAGTCCAATTCCTTAAGAAAATGCTGCCAATAACTTATAGTATATCATTATAAATATTAATGTTCATATGCAATTTGGCATATAAACATTTAGCCTTATCAAGTATATATATTCTTGCTATTCCGATGTAACTATATGTGTCTGTTTGTCTATATATGTATCTGTTTGTATGTGTGCCTGTATATCTGTCTCTCAGTCTGTCTCTATGTCTGTATCCCTGTATATCGCACAGTCAAACCCTCTCTCTCTCTCTCTCTCTCTCTCTCTGTCTGCTTCTGTCTTTCTCTCTTTATCTTTATCTCTCTCTCTCTCTTTCTCTCTCTCTCTCTTACTCCAAGTATTTCCTCTAAGTCTCTAATGGCTCGCTGAACGATCATTAAATATTTTCACTCACTTCATCTCACTTTACTGCACTGCACGACTGACCCCCTCCAGGCCTGGGACGACTGAAGAAATGCTGCAGCTGCTGCCCTTTATATAGGGCGACTTTTACTCAAGCCCAAAGTCTCTCACAAACGGTGCCAGGTAGATATCGTGTCAGTTGAGCTTTAAGTGACCATTGCGAGCACTCTCTGATGCTGCGAGCATTCTAGCTTCGTTTTACTTACCGAATGAATACTGTTGCACACAAACAGAGTTATGTTGTCTGCAGAGACTCTTCCCATTGGTCACTTAAAGCTCAACTGAGACGATCTCTATCTGGCAGCGTTTGTGAGAGACTTTGTGTTTGAGTAAAAGTCGCAGAAGAAGTACAGGAGATCATTTAAGTTGTCTATGTGTATGCAGCCGTATTCATTCGGCATTTATATTTACGTAAAACGAAGCTAGAATGCCTGCAGCAGCCGAGAGTGCTCTCATTGGTCACTTAAAGCTCAACTGGCACGATCTCTACCTAGCACCGGGCTGAACATTTGAGCGAGGAATGTAGCCGTATATAAAGGGCAGCAGCTGCAGCATTTCTTCAGTCGTCCTAGGCCTTGGCGGAGGTTAGTCGTGCAGTGCAGTAAAGTGAGGTGAAGTGAGTGCAAATATTTACTGATCGTTCAGCGAACCATTAGAGACTTAGAGGAAATACTTGGAGTAAATTCTTGTAATACTTAGAATAAATACTCAGAGAACATACTTAATTGCATTACACTGATCAATATAGAAAAAACCCATCCATCTTGAGCTCCCAATGAAATAAGAATTAAATTATTTAAATATATGCGCATAGTTTATTCTTAGCAAGCAATGTGTTACAGAGTAAAAAACAATAAAATAAAAATTAAATATCTTTCCGAGCCGTTCTCAAGTTTCTCTTAATTAAGGAAATGGCTCAATAATTTTGATACGAAGCTCTATAAAGAATTCATTAGCTGCACGCTTGAGTTTCGGGTTGAACTTTAGCTGCTGTTGCTGTAGTTGCTGCTGTTGCTCTGGGACCCCCAGCTTTAGCGGAATTCAACTTTGCAGTTGGGCAGCAGCCCCAAGTCGATTAAAGCGCCTTCCAAGCAATTATTGTAAGTTTTTCGTTTCCATCTGTTTTCGGTTTCACTTTAAGTGCCGTCGCGTTGTTTTCAATTAAATGAACACCCCGTGCCGAGGCGAGCCAAGTCGAGTCGAGAGCTGACCTCCCAGTCCCGCCCCATGAACCGTAACCCGTAGCCCGTAGCCCGTAGCCCGCAATCCGCAAGCCTCAATCCGCAAAACCCATGCAAAAAGGGCGAATTGGGAGCAGGAGTGAGCGCGTGACTGTTACACGCCCAAATCGTTGCTTTCATTATTACACAGCTCGCAAATACAAACAACGATGAAAATTGTTGCCGCAATATTGAAAATGCGGCAGTATTTGGTTCGGATTGGTTCCCTTTAACCTCGCCCCAGCTCCCTCCCCTCATCCATAAACGCGCTGCTACTAAAAGTAGCTGCTGCCGCCATGCACGGCCAACAAATTGAGCAACAAACCCTTGGCAACAACAACAACAACAACAGAAAAACCAACAATAACAACAACGACAATCGGCAGCAGATTAAGTTCATGTTGCAGTTACAGTTACAGATTTTCGCCATTTGCCTGACTTTATTTTATTATTTTTTTTGTTTTTGTTTTTGTTTTTTTTTTGTTTTTGTTTTGTTTTTGTTTTTCTTGCTTTTTTCCTGATATTCATTTTTGCACATTTGCTGTGCTGTAGCCCAAAACAAATGTTGCCCGCAACCGATTTTCACTACACACAGACACAGACGTACACTCACACACTCGCACACCCCCAAAGCCCCTTGACTTCAAAGCTGCTCCCTAGCTACAAACTACGCCCCATTTGAAACACCCTTTGCGAGTCGCTTTTCCGTTCATTCCTTTTCAGGATCATTGGCAGCGGCTAACGGGGTATTTGCTGTATGTGTGTGTGTGTGTGTGCGTGTGTGTGAGTGTGGGTTATCGTTTGGTGAAAATATGTCACAGCATTTGTTACACATTTTCGGGTCAATTTTTTATTGCATCCTATGTAAGCCAGGCCAGACGAAGCGAGGCTACGCCGCGCCAGCTCCCTCTCGTGATTCTTGCTCACAGCTGTTGACTACAGCCCCATGCCACGCCCCCTGCCTAGTGCTGCCGCTGCTTCACATGTGTCGTTGACACTGGCTTGTCTTTTTTCAATTAAAACGCGCTGGACTGTAAAATCGTAAACAGTTTGTGCCCAACCCCCCGCGACCCTCGCTGTGATTACAACAAACAAAGAAACGTGCAAAATAACTGCAAATTAATTATGCACAACAAATGACGCGCTCGACCCCCTCACACACACACACACACACACACAAATCCACGCCAGCTGCCCCTTAATTGTTGCTATAATTGTTCTGACCCCAACAAAGCCCCCCTAGAAGCCGCGCCCAGTCACGATTGTGTGCTTCATCAGCATAGACTCGAGTCGACTGCGACTGGCAGTACTCGAGGGTGGGGCTGGGAGCTGGGGCTGGGGTTGGGGGTTGGGATTGCTTATAGGCGCAGTCCAGAAGCCGTACCAAACAATGCGCGCCTGTGGTGGCGGTGGTCTCAGTCCGCTCTGCAAATGTCGACCGCAAATTAATTTACAACGTAAACTGCAAAATTGAAAATTATGTTGTAATTACTCAATTCTGACATTTTTCCCATTGACCCAAATTTATGGGGCCATGCCACACAGCCATAGCAGCAACAACAGCAACAGCAACAAGAATCACAAGTTATCTCTGGATTGCCGAAGATTAAATACCTTTGCCATGGCTCAAGGCATATGAATGTTTCCTACGAAATTCCATTGATAATCTCTAAGCAGCATGCAAAGTTCTGATTAGATAACGGTTATTTAACAATATAATTTAATTTTTGCAATTTTAATTTAATATTTATAATTTGTATCAAATAATACTAGATGGACGTTAACAACAATGAATAATAAATAGGCGCTGATAATAATATTCATAATATAATATTAATATATTTTTAAATTTAAAAATGTGCGTATTTTTATTTGTACTATAAATAAATACTAAATACTAAATATTGTATTATACAAAATGCAATGTCTCCTATTTGGGCTATACATTTATAATACTCTCAGTTATTAAGGTATCGCAACAGCAACAAAAGTAAGCCAACAGCTAGCTCAACATTCACATCCATGGCTAGAATATCCCAGGCCTGGACTCTGTCTCCATCGTCGCCTTTATCCCCCATTCCTATCTCCATTCCCTTTCCCATCCCTATCCCCATTCTCTTGGCCGAACCTTTGTGCCAATTTAAATGCGTAATTATAACGAGTGCGAGCAGTTAGAGAGCGTTCTTGGCCTGCATATTAATTGTGTGCCAGGGGCAGGCGATAAGGTGGCGAAGGGAAAGGCAAAATCTATGCAGGCCAGCGCAGACAATAGGAATTTTAATTAAGGATCAACATGGGCAAAATTTATTTAAAGGTGTGCCGTAACGGGGTCGGCCGGTGGGCTTTGTGGATGGGGGGATGAGGGATTGGACTTGTTGAAACTTGACTTGGTAATCTGTGTGCATGTTTCAGGCATTTCTCAACTTCAGCGAATGCCTCGAATGCTTCATGTGCCCTCGGTGCCAATTGAGCAGCCATTGAAAGTGGGCCGTTTGGCGAGTTGCCAATTAACTGTGGGTGTGCGAAACTCCGAAGTTAGGCACAATCCATAGATTGGTCTATGGCCACAGTGCACTGTGATACAATTATTTGCCCGGCTGCCAAAGTGTCGCCAACCGATGATAAACTGTAGTGAGCTGACGGATCACAAGTTGTTTCCGTAGTGTAGCGGTTATCACGTGTGCTTCACACGCACAAGGTCCCCGGTTCGAACCCGGGCGGGAACAGGTCTATGGTCTTTTTTGCCACATAATTTTCGAGCGAAGTGAATTTAATTTGACAAATTTTTTAAGTAAATACTTAAAAAATATGACTAAAATTGTGTACATATTTATTTTAGAAATACTTGATGTTCGAAAATTTCAAATTGGGCTTGTTGCTAATCTTGAATTGCTCTAAATTAATCGCCGTCAGCTGTTTCCGTAGTGTAGCGGTTATCACGTGTGCTTCACACGCACAAGGTCCCCGGTTCGAACCCGGGCGGGAACAATCTAGTCTTCTTTTTATTTAAAAAAAATCAATTATTTTAAATAAAAAGAAAACGTCAATATTATTAGTATCGAATTTTTGTTTGTATTTTGTTTGTATCACTCAATAAAATTATCCCATGCAACTAAGTCACCGAATAACGCAATCAAAACGCTAAAAAATCGCTTCAAAAAGCTTTACAGAAACTTAACATTAGCATAAACCTTTACCAAGCAAAACTTTTGGTTATAATAGCACTATGCAAAAAAGCTTAGAGCTTTTTGACAAAACAGCTGAAAGTCATGTTTATATTCAATAATGACTCTATTTCAACAGAAATTTTATTTAAAAAATGTTTGCTAAATCAATAATTATAAAATAAATTATAAATAAAGAAGCTCTTTTTTCCATTTTGTACTTTATTATTTGTACTTTACTATTTATTTTAATTTATTCATGACCTTTACTGACCCATGCAAAAAGAAATAGATATGTATATAGAGTGACAGAGAGAGAGATAGAGAGAGCCAGGGCTAAGTAACTTTTTCTATCTCTCTCTTGCTCTCTTACTCAGCTCTACATATTTATAAGAGAGCAACTTTTCAGGGAGAGTTTTTGACTTACCACGCGTTTTATGCACAGAGAGCTTTCTACAAACAAAACGTAAAAGCTTTTTGCTTACACACTGTCGGCACGCCAAAAAAACAAAACACTATTTTGCTTATCAGCGTTATAAACAAATAACGCAGCTGCTGCTTCCTGTTTACCTCAATGCAAGAACCCAATATTCTTATCTTTAGACTTTTACAAATTTCATTGACAAATCATCCAAACAAAAAACGCGCACATTGCCGGCAAAAGCACAAAACAAATCGCTGACGCGTCCAACAGCTGTGAGAACTTTGCGCGAACTGAAAACCCAATTTTACTAGCGATTGAACTTGCTCCAAATATCCCTCTTCTACCCTCTGCAGCGGTATTCACAGCTGGTTTTGTTTATTTACATGCGAATAGAGCCAAGTTTGAAGAATTCGATTTCAGAATGAATAACAAAAATTACCGTTCAGGTTTCCTAAAATGGGTATTTCGTTCTCAAACTATTCCGAATATGTATTATATACACAACATTGTGAAATACTAGCAATAAACTATAACTGGTTATTTTGTGGAAGATATTTGAGCTGTAGATATTTATATTAGACAAAGATTTGATTTAGCTTTACAAAAATCGTGTTTTATTTTGTCGTTTAAGATTAAATAATTTAGGTAACAAATGCTATACACAACAACGCGTAATGTGGTATACAAATTGTGCCAGTTGAGGGAGCTCATAAATATAAGTAGTATAAACAGCGTCAGGAGGAGGAGAGAATTAAACGTACATAGACTAGCGCGTACATAAACCTAGCTAGAGTTACAACTAAGACGTCCGCCTAGTCCCGCGTGTGATCGCGTATCCAGTCCAGATACTCTGTGACCCGTGTGTAGACGCCTGGATAGCCGGGCTCGCCGCACTTGTTGCCAAAGGAGACCACGCCCAATTGCACCCAGTGCGAATCGTAGCGCATCATCAGTGGACCGCCGGAGTCACCCTGTGAAAGTAGGAGGCTCTTTAATATGCTAAAGCCCACGCGAGTCTCTAGCTGAACCTACCTGACACGCATCAACTCCTCCGTCGGAGTAGCCGGCGCACAAGAAGTTCTCATTGATGGGCTGGAAGTAGCTGCGATCACAGTCCTCGTTCCGCCAGATGGGCAGCTCCGCCTGCCGCTGGCTGGTGGATTCCTTGCCGCCATAGTAGGTGGTGCCCCAGCCCACGACGGTCGCCCGACGTCCGGGCAAACGCTCCTTGGGCGGCATTCGAGCACCGCGCGGCAGACAAACCGGTATCACGTACTTCGATTTGCGCACGGGCTTATCCAGCACGAGTATGGCTATGTCATTATAGAAGCCAATGCGAGAGAAGCTGAAAGGAGTCGGACATCAGATTCGTTTGCTATAACGTGAGAGCATTGAGTGCATTTACCGTTCGTGTGTGCGCACCTCCTTGACGGCAAAGGTAACCGGATCGGAGGGCTCAGCATCTGTGGACAGATCTATGTCTCCTAAGCGTACGGTAAACTGACGTGCAGCAAACCTGAAAAGAAAAAAGAGATTAATGTATAAAATCTAACAGGAAAATATATAGTCTTAAGCTAGCCTTAATTTTAATTTAATATTCAGTCAATGAAATCATTTATGCTAAAAGCTTAAATATGCTTTTATCAAACTTCTACTAGTATCAAGTTTTCCTGAATTTAGATTAGCTTAACTTTATTAAGGCTTTAAAGTTGTTATCCAAGTTCATTGAAAAAGCTTTTTCTCCTACATAAATTCTAGAGACAATCAAGCCAAAGCTTTTGAGGGAAAGCTTTACTGTGCTTTGTAGCATCTCGCAATAGTTGAAAGCTTAAATAATAAACTACATCCAATTCCAAACATCATCTCTAATCTTCACTTACGGCTTTTGTCTGGAATCCCTGGTGCAATGCGCCGCGGTCAATATGTACTTGGAGCCAATTAGGGATCCGCCACACCAGAATTCCGTGCGCTTGGGACCATGCAGGAAGATTGCGGCCATCCAGGGCCACTGGCCATTGGGCGCCTCCACGCCGCCCACGATGCGGCCACTCGAATACTCCTGCTGACCGCACTCATCGGGATCGACGATGTTGTTGGCTATCTCGTCCAGATTCTCTGGCTCCAGGGGCGACTCTGTGGTTGTGCTGGTTGTGGTTGTCGGCGGTTTCTTTTGGGGAATGAGCACCAGACTGGAGGTGGGCCTTGCTGTCGGTCGTTGTGTGGTGCGCTTGGTGGACGCCAGGGTGGTAGTGCTTGCTGGTGTCCTGGTGGTCAGCTTCAGGGGACGCTGGGTCGTCAGCACCGTGGAGCTCTCAGAGGCGGATGTGGTCACGGGACAACAGACGCCCGGCACAAAGAGGCTCTTAAAACAGAGCGACTCCCGCAGGCTGCTCAGATTGAGCAGCAGGGCGGGACAGCTGCTCAGATCCTCGCAACGGCCCGGCCTGCCGCTGGGCGTCTTGCAATAGTTCTCCACATCCTTCGCCGTGCCGGCCTCCTCGCTGGCCAAGGCCAGTTGATCGAGCGGACGCAGCGTGGTGCTGCTGGGACTACCGATGGAACTGGGGGACTGGGTGGTGCGCGGCGTGGTGGGTATTTTGATCTTCTGCTGGGACTGTGGTGTCGTCTGGGTCAGCTCCTCGTTGGGCTTCTTCACCTTTTGCTTGTTTTTGTTCTTCTTGCGCTTCTTCTTCTGCTGCTGCTTCGCTTCCTTGTTCTCCACAAACATGGGCTTGCCCGGCGCCTGCTCCGCCTGTCCGATGCGCTTCGTGGCGACTTGTATGGCGCTCAAATTGGCGGGCTTGCCCGCTGGCAGCAAACTGTTGGCGGAGAGTGTAGCGGTGGATGTGTCCAAAATCTTACCGGAGATGCCCGGCAAGGGCTCCGCTTTGCCCAAGGGCGAGGCAGTTGTGGCGTCGTCGCTCTGCTCTGTAGATTTAGCTGCGCTATGGGTGGTGCTGCTGCTGCTGGTGGTAGTGGTGGTGGTGGTGCTGCTGCTGCTGCTGCTGCTGCTCTCTCCATCAGATTTGCTGCTACTCGCATTCTCCGTTTTGCTCTCCTGACCACCGCGCGTCATATCCACGAGTATGTGCCCAACATGGTTAAGCGCTCCGAGCGTCTCGGAGATGCGATGAAATGTGGATGGGGAAAGCAGGCGGGGCAGAGACTCATTGCTGCTGTCGCCGCTGCTACCCGCAGCCGGCTCCTCATCGCTGTCATAGTACTCACTGGAGCCCTCAGTGTCATCATCCTCGTCGTCATTCTCGCTGGCATTGCTGCTGCTACTGCCGCTGCTAGCCGAGTAGGAGCTGTACTCCAATTCCTCGGCCAGCTGGCGGCCCAGGCGCTTGTCGTGCAGGTGCGGCTGAAAGAAAGACGCTGCCTTAATAGTTAAAGTTATGAAACAAGGTAAACAAAGTGCACAGAAGCCACTTACCATCGTTTGTCAAGTGCTGCGGTTGCTCATCGTCCTCACCGGGCGCCTGTGCCCGCACCAAGATGCCAGCCCCAAGTGCTGTAAGCATATTCAATGGAAATATTTGAATAAAGATATATACATTACTTATTATTCGCATAAAATCAGATTGCAAATAAAACATAAATTTTATTTATTTTTTTATATAAAAACAAGAAAAACTCTAAAAAAAAGCTAATAAATAAATCCTAGCTTAAGTTATAGAGGAAGCTCAGAACTAAAGGGAGGAGAATTGATAAAATGATTGTCTTTCATTATAATTCCTTTATACAATCATTGTTCTTCATTATAGTTCTTTTATACTATTATAATAAAATTTCTAGAAATAATAACAATAGTTTATTTCCAGATTATGGGAGATCTTCAAACGAATGCTAGTGGGACTTATACGATTTGCTCTGAAACACGCAACGAAACTTGACCTGTGTGAATACCTGTAAGCTCAACTATAATATCTCTCTTTATTCTGAGTTATTCGATTCCTAAGCTCTTCAACAAATTATATCAGACATCATTCAGTTGCCAAATATTAATTAATACGTTTCTTTAAAGTTTTGCGTTTAAAGATGTTTGGTTTGAGCTATCAATCAGTTGGCTATAGTTCTATATATGTACATAATTCTTCGCACCGAATTGAGCTGTTTTGGTTAGCTAATGAATCAAATAAATACACAAATATATACTAAACATAGTATACAATAGTATATACATATATATATTCTTTCCACTCATTTCGACAAATCTCCAATATTTTATCACAAACTTATTATCATATTGACAATCTTAAGTTCTTATATGAATGAATGTAACAATGAGTAACATTGTCTTATATTATTTCTTTTATACATAGCAGACCTCACATAAACTATGTATTTTTTAGACATTAGAGTTTGTTTAAAATGTAAACTAACTTCAAGCGCTAACAGCCCTTTGGCTTAGATGAGCTATCATTTGTTTTGTCTGATGTCCATTGCTCGACTCCAATCAAACTCTTTGTGACTAACTGACCTAAGTCAAAATTCAAATTGAAAACTTATGCAAAAGCTCTTTCGAGTTGGGTAATGTCTCAAATCGGCATTACGCATCTACAGTGCGGCAAAAAATGAGAAAGTATGTCGCTACAGTCTCTCGCGTGTACACCTCTATAGCTGTACAGCCATGCCCTGCCCCGCTCCGCCCACTATGTTGGCCATGCATATCCGCGTGTGGCTCTTCAACTGAAGCGTTTAATGTTTATTTAGTTGGCTCTGTGACATAATCGCAGTTCGCATTGGTTACGCGCCCATCAAATGACTTGCAAGTTGATTGTTTCTCGGAGCAGAGCTACCGAGCTATGTTATGCTTAAGTAAGTTAAGTTGCACATTTTGCATAAATGCTGAAGCTGAAGCTGAAGCTGAAGGTGCAGCTCAAGGTCGCTTTAAGATTTCTCCAACTCGAGATTCATCAAGATTTATCTGTGCGATCTGACGAAACATTTAGGCTGCTACAGTTTGACTTGAAGTTGCTTTTGTATTTATTTTTGTTTTATTTACTTTTGTTTTTTGCCTTTTTTGCGCCGCTCATTAACATTTTTCGAGGTGTGCACTGCAACTTTGTCACTTTCACTTGGGAATAAAACTGCTCATGCCAATGCCAAATTGTTTTTTTTTTATGTAGTTGACTTTATTTTTTTGTTCAATTTTTATTGTTTCTTTTAATTTTCTGCCTGCGCCACACAATAAAATATTGGACACTTATACGTAAAGTTAATTTGGCCCGCCTATAGAAACTAATTTCAGATGAAATGTAAATGCCTCGATGCACACTCGAACCATTGTTAATGCAAAGATAAATTTATGTTCATAATTGGCAAGCTATAAAAAACTTTTTGTTGTTAAATTTGAAATACTTCTAACAATAAATATTCAAAGCAAGATTGAGACTTTTATCAATTGTCTTTTAATTGTTCTTTTCTTTTATAAGATTTTTAATGTTGCTAAAAATAATTTGCAAATTTAAACTATTTTTAGAAACAATAAAAATATGTAAAATGTTTTTTTTTTTCCACAATTGGAGCTCAACTAAAAACAATTAAAATATTTTACAAATATATTTTAAAAGTTAATTTTATATAAAAAAAAAAATAAATAAACGAACTAATAAACAAAAATGAATGAATAATCAATTTTATAATATTCTTTTAAGGTAAGAAGTCAGAGTAATATATTGTAAAAGTTGAATAAAATACATAAACATATACAACACAATATATATGTATGTATAACAACCTCTGATCAGCGTAATCAAATCAAATGTGCAAATCGTTGTTCAAACTGCAAGCAACAATCAAGCAGCTGTTTCTATTATTATTTTTCTTCAATGCCAATGAAAGTGAAAATCCCGGCTAACCGGCTGGGGAAACTGAAAATAGCTAGCGTACCGGGGAAAAATTGCAATTGAGCAATGGCCACAGATGCGATGCGACAATAAAAAGCGACAACGGACGAAAGAGAAAAAGAAACAAAAAATGAAAAAAAAGGCAGCTGCAATAACTTCCGAAGCGACAAATAAATATAACATTAAATTGTAGGCAAGAAACACGAATTGCTGGAGGAGTTTGGCTTTGTGCAGCGAGCGATGACAGCAACAGTTTTATTTTTTTTTTTTTTTTTTATTATTTTTATTATTATTTTTGTAGCTGCTTCTTCTTCTCTCTGTTTTTATAAAATATAAGTAGTTGCATAATATGTTTGGATAGGCTGAGCGGTTGTTGCGGTAATACCGAAAAGTCACAAACTGCCAATGCTCGTCGTCAATGCACAAAGCGTCTCTCTTTCCTTCTCTCTCACCCTCTATCTGTATCTGGTAAATGTTAATTTGTAACCACAAGTTTTTTGTGCAGTAGCCGAGTCAATTTGATTGGCCTTGGACACCTGTGTGTGTGAGTGTGCAATTTGCATTTGGGCAACTCGTTTTTTTGTGACGTCACTTGGCGGAAGATTTTGCCAAAGAAAGTTACAAACTTAGTCACGTTTGTTGTTGTTGTTGTTGTTGTTAATGTCTTATCTTGCTGTAAAATGCGCATTATGTTTTTTTTGACTCGACTCATTAATTTGAAGACAAAAACTACAAAATAAAACGAGCGGCAACAAAGCGATACGGCTTGAACTTGAGTTTAGGGTTTCACTTTTACAATACACAGAGGGAGAGAGAGAGAGAGAGAGATGCATAAAGATAACAATGTCGATTCCTTTTGACTGATCAAATAGCATTGGAGCACTGCCTGTTTTATTTATGGAACTGAACTCAATTCAATTTGCTGCCCGCTCCGCGCCCAACCCAAATTCAAGTTCGTTGCCTAAGTCTTTTGTTTGCGGGCAGCACTAATAAACATTTGGTTTATTTCATTTTTAGAGCGCGGCCATCAAATATTACAAAATTGAATTTTATAGGGAAATGTAATGAAAATGTATTTCATTTTCGTATACCCACCTAGGCACAATAGGTATGCACTCAAATGCATTTTGTTTTTATTAGTATTATTTTATTATTTTGTTTTGTGCAGTAAACAAAAGAGTCGGCTTGAGCCCTTATTTCATTTGCAATAAAATTTGAATTTATTTTGGAATTTCGTTGAATCTGTAACGTTATTTAACACGACTTAACGAAACCGCCAGCGTTGACGCACTTAACGAAACCTCGCTCGCTCCAATGAAAATGAAAGTGTTAAGCGCGGTGTTAAAAAAAAACCTTTATATATATTGTATATATATATATATATATATATTTTAATTTGTTCGCTTTATTATTATTAGCCACTTGCTGCTTATGAGCTAGCTGTTAATTGAGCCGCGTTATTGCTGGAATTTTGTAATATTTTTGTTGTTACTTATTTCGTTTGTTTATTTTTGTCGAATTGCATAAATAAATTTCACTCTGCAAATCAGGCACAACTTTTTGTTGTTGTTTTTCACTTAAATTCAGATGATTTTTGGTACTGTTTTTTATTTTGAATAAAAAATTATATTTCAGCCGTGGCTGTAGCTGTAGCAGTTGTGTCTGCACCGCGGCTGCTTCCGTGTGCCGTTGCTGCCCGAGTTCGACTGAAATTGAAATTGAAACTTAAACTGCAAAAGACAAAACGATCCAACAGCAGCAACAGCAGCAGCAACAACAACATCAACAACAGCTTCTACAGCAGGCAACACAATAAAAGCGCTTCAAGTCGCGCTCGCAGACAGCTTTAACTTTGGCTCTTGGCTATGGGGGGTCAGCGGGAGAGCGGGAGAGCGACGTCGGAGTGCGGGCCTCTCTTTTCGTTTTGCTTTTGTGCATAGAGTGCGGAGTTAATACCACGAAGGTAGCGCCGCAACGTACACTGGGTTTTTACTTTCTTTCAGCGTCGGCGCGCATTGTATTGATGGATCGCTTCGACGAGCAAGCTGTGCTTTAAATTCTGTAATTAACTGAGGCTTAACAAAAACACAAAAAAAAAGCAAAAAATAAATAAGCAAAGAAACAAAAAAGCAACAAATACCAGCAGCAGCTGTCAGTCCACCTCATTCTGTGCACCTTCAAAGCAAACCCCAATGAACCCGCCTCCAGCATTAGCGCACTTCTGGTAATACCCAACATATTTAGTCAAAAACAATATTTTGCGCAACCTTCACATGTTTTTGTTGTTTTTGTTGTAGTTGCTGGAAATTTGTGTCTTGCCATCGAGTATCGAGAGTGCGCGTTCAATGTGGCTTCGGATGATTCACGCACTTTGCTAGTTGGTTTCCCCCGACAACCGTTTTTGGCCTACTTAAAATGCGAATCGATTATGAGCTAAGTTTTTCAGTCAAAAAAGGTCGAAATACTAGAGTTTATTTTTTTAAATTATTTTATAACTCTTTTTCAATACAGTTACACAGAGCTGTGGAAAATCCCAGTGTTTTTGCTGTTTCGGTTTTTTAAGCAGAAATCCTTGACTTGTTTATCTTCAAAAGTTGTAAAAAAAACTATGATAGATAAGCTCTTTGGGTGCTTGAATACAGTTGCTGCCTTTTAATATGCAAAAGACTGACAACACAAAATTTAAGCTTAGGCAAAATATAGAAAATAAAAAGTAATAAATCATTTAGTTATATAAATTATATAGAGCAAAAGCTACACAGAATCTAGACCAACTTAAGCCAAAGGTCTTAGGCCTAAGCTTCTTTGGAAACCTGCTTTCTTGAAATCCAAATGTTAATGTAAATTTAATGAATATGCTCTTTACAAATTGATGTAGAGAAATGTGGGTCATTTGCCACAAGACAAACTTCCTAATTGCATGAACTTCTTTGAAAGTTTAGGTCTGATCAGACTGAATGCTCATGCTCTGGAACTGTAACCCTCAGCCGCGGGCTATGTACATTGTCGAGCTCATCTGTAGCATCGATGCTGCGAAGAAGAGTGTGTGTGTGCTGCTGGCCGCGTCATTAACGACCGTGAAAATGAAAAGTATGGAGCGTGTGACCAACATAATTAATTGTGTATTCATACTCATTCTGCGCCTCAAGCTGTTCGACAACGGCAAAAGTTAGAAAACATTGCTCTTTTTATTATTATTATTATTTTTACCTCATTGTTCACCAGTTGTTGACACCTTTCAGGGGAAAAGCAACAAAGGCCATAAACCATAATGGCAACATGTAACAAAAACTTTGCAGCGACTACACGAAAAGAAAACTGCCCATAAAAGCAAGCGTCTGGCTTAATGGCTGAGAAAATGTGACAATAACTTAATAAATTTATGTCAGTCTATGGAAATAAAACCAAAGAAATAAACTAAAGCCATGTAGTCAGAGTGTTGGCCAGAAAGATTTGCGTTTGATTTGCGCGCGCTGGAGCTTTAAGCACTGCGCAGGCGCTTTTAGGAATGAATGAAGCGTATGCAAGCTTTCGCATGCGCCGCACATTTAAGCTTAAGCGAAGAGCTTTCTTTTTAGTTAGAGCTTTCTTTTCGATTTTGAACGAATTAAAATTATTCACACATTAATAAAATAAACATATAGTTAAATAAATAAATTGATGAATATGTAAATAAATAAATATAAATAAATACATTAATACTTAAATACTAAATGGATATAAGTAAGGATAACGAATTGCACCTAAACTTTTTACTGAGGATTATATTTTAAATTATTTTGCATCCTCAATCAAGGTAGTGCATATGAAATACTACCCAATTAAATTTGTTTTTATTATTATCATTATATATTTATTAACTTAATTGATTTTATTTACAATTAAAAGCAGCTTGTAAGACATTAAATTAGCATTAAGATTTAGGCTACAACTACAATGCCATTGAAATGTTTTAACCAGAAGCATTTAGGAATTGAATTCATATGCTTATCATATTCATATACATATACATATATATATGTATATATATTTATATAGAGAGATACTTTATAGAGTATTAGCAACGATTTGCTACAATAATTCTTTGGATCATTCAGTTTAAAATTCGTTGACTTAAAGCTTTTGTGTCTAAGCTTAAGATTTTTCCTACATATTTATGTATATTCATATATATTGCGAACAATTAACATTCAATAAAGTTGTACGACTTGTAGAGAGCGAGAGAGAGAGGGAGAGTGCATATCATCATATTTACAGTAGATATAGTAGATAGTATCTTAGAGATACTCGTAAAACACAATCCAGTAGATACAATTGAGGCTGGCAAATAGCGCCGGGAAGAGCACACGCGACGATCGATCGATGTAGATGGCGCGCTTTAAACGCTCCTGGGCTGGCGTCAGCTTCGGCTTTGGCAGCTCTGGCTCCGGTGCTGGTGGCGGCGGAGGCGGTGGCCGTATGGTTGGTGTCAATATTATGTGCGACTCCTGGCGAGGTATCCAAGGACCGTCCGCATCTAACGGAGGACGTACCACGCGCCGTGTTGTGGTCACAATCTGCAAGAGCAACGTTCAAGGAAAATAGAGTATGAAATATATCTGTCTCTCTCTCACACACACACTCTTTCTAATGCTTCAATTGCTCGCTTCAACTTACGCGCTTGTTTTTGGTCATCTCGTCGAATATCTTCTCAATCTTTTCAATTTTCTCATCCGCCAGTGGCAACATCGTGGGCTGTTTATTCGAGGCGGCATTGCTGCCGGCTGCTGGTCCTCCTTCCGCCTCCTTCTTGCCTGCCTCACCCGCCACGGGCTTGGGCGGGTATGCAATGGGCTTAGGTATGGGCGTGTCGCTGAGCACAATATTTATCAGGCAATACTCCATGAGGGCCATGAAGACGAACACCGTGCAGACGGACATGAAGGCGTCCACAGCCTTCAAATAGGAGACGGGCGGCAAAGACGACTGCGACTTCGCATGCTGCGTGGAGAGCGTGAGCAGCGAGGTCACGCCCAGCGTGACACGAGCGGGCGCCGCCTCGGGCTTGATCCAGAAGGACACCCACGACATGATCACTATCATGCAGGTGGGTATATAGGTGTTAAACACATAGTAGACCAAGCGCCGCTTCAGCGTGAACACCACCTCCAGGCACGTAAAGTTGCCCGTCGAATAAACCTGGGTGCAGTCCGCGGTCTCGTTCCGTATCAGCGCCACCTGCGGCAGCTCAATGTTCTCGTCCACCACCAGCGGCGTGGTGGGATCCCATTGAAAGATCAAATCATCCGTTGTGTGAGATACTGACAAAATATCCAAAGGGAAATAAGTGAGATAAGAACGACTTATAAAAGTGAGTATTTAAATACTAAAATAAATGTTTCTTTTGCTTCTCAACTAACTCTTCTCTTTGATTATTGGCAAAAAGTATTTAATCTAGATTAATTTCAGCACGAATACCTCTTAGAGTTTCCATACTGTAGAGTTGAACATTCACACAAATCAAAATTAGTATGATATAAATTTATAATTCAAGTAAATCTATCGATTTTTATCGAATTTGCTCAAGGGTTCCATACTTATATTATGCATTCATTTATCTGAACGAATAATAAATTATACAGAAAATCAAACTTCCTTCTCTGTTTATTCATTCTGATTTCCCTTATTCAACTTTTTTTCAAAATCCACTACTTCCCTTAGAGAACATGATCTAACGAATACTGAATATGACAATTTAATATAGATAAGAGTAAAACTCACAGCTCTCCATTTGCAGCTTGCACTCCTGTGTGTCGTGTGGGTAGATGGCGAAATTCATTATGCAGGACAGTTTTAGCGTTAGCTTTACCATGTAGAGGATGGTCTTGTCCTTGTAGAGCCACATGTAGTGATTGGGAATGGTCATCGTTTGGAAGGTCACCGACTTGGCGTTCTTGAAGAAGGAATCGGGTCGCCACATATTCTTCAGCCAGTCCACCTCGAGCAGACGATACTCTTGCGTCATATTTTCGGGCAGCCGTAGGCGATGATCCTTCCAGGTTTGCGCGAAGAACACATCCGCCACATATGTCATGGAGTTCTCGTCGATGGAGTCGAGGCCCATGACAGTAACGTGGAAATAAACAATGGTGGGCTGCCCCTCCTTCTTGGGCGGACGCATTTTGTCATAGCGCTTGATGTCCTCCGGCAGGATGTCGGTGATAGCCAGACTTTGTCTAGAGAGTGGTTAATGTTAGGATGGGGCTTCGAGCAGCTGTTGCCATACTCACTGAAATTCACCCTTGGCAAAGTGTTTCAAGCAAATGCAGCATATGACGAGCAGTATGATTTGCGCTACCATGTCTACGAATCGTTTCCTTCTGCAACGGGGGGAATATTATCTTGAGTACTTAAAGAGCTTGTCTTAGATCGATTGATGGCCGTGACTCAACCTTTGCTGGGGATCAAAGCAAAACTCTCGAACGGTGTCACTGGCATTGACAATGCATCGAGTGAAACAAAAATAGCGACAATTATGCTGCTTAACGGTGTAAATAAAATGCGAACTGGAGGACAATGGCGGGGACAGTTAGCGCACTTCCTGCACAATAGCCTCGGCATTGCCAGCCTAACTACCTGTATCTATCTCTCTCTCTCTCTCTCTTTATCTATCTCTGTCTTTATTTCTTTCTCTCCCCTCTCTGTCTTGCTCTGTCTACACGTGTAGCCCACAATACCGACTTAATTCACAATTAAAGCCACTCGAAGCGGGCGTGTGGGCGCCTTGTGGGCCAAGGGGCTCGGGCGGTGCTGCGGAGAGGCACTCCATAAGTGGCCCATGCGCCTTTTGTGCGCTGCCGCTGCCGCTGCGCCGATGCCGCAGCAGAGTGTACCCCCATTGAACGCGACACGGCGACGGTTTGAAGGCAGCGCATGCAACGGACGCATTAGACAAGGACAATTCACATGGTAAACGATGAAGCCGAGGTAGCTAGCGCCCTAGCCTACTAGACGTCACGGCCAACGAGCTGGGTAACTGGAAATTCGTATTCCATATGCGTGTAACTAGGCCAACATGCTCAACTTATTTCTCAATTAAATCAGGCATCGAATTAATGAATATGATTAGTCGAATATTATTGGATAATTCAAAGCACACATAGAATATTATCTGTGGCTTTTCTTTCATTAATCAAGTTTTAATATAGTCTAGCAATTTTGTATTTTATTTATGTGATGAACTCTATTTTGTATCCCTAAATTTCAAATTGGATAAAAAAGCAGATGTTTTTAAAATGTGTTTAAAAACAATGAACAAGGCAATACTCATTTTACAAAAATGAATATCTTGTAAGAACTATGCGAACAAAATGATATTTAAATATTTTCGCATCGAGTTTACTTTAATATTTAAAATAATATTTTTTTCTCAATATAAACAAATTTATTAGTAAAGTGGAATTTAGTTAAATCTTAAAACAGCCGAGTAAATATTTTATATGATTATCAAGAAAATCTTATCAAAGAGAAATCATTCAGAAAACTTGGTTATTAATGGCTTTAATTGATGTCATTAAAATAATATTAATATTAGTCCTTTGGCAGGGTGATTGGCTTCAAGATTCTTATTGACGAAATATATAAAATAGTTTTTGTCTTCGTCAATTTTTTTTAATAATAAATATTTAAAAGATCTCAGAGAATTAAATCAAATTAAAAACTAGAAAAAAGAAATGAATGAATGCATAATGTTTTTTTATAAATTGAATTATAATATTTATATAACTTTATTTCGTCTCAAATTTAGATATTCTAATTACTTTTTGAATGACTTAAAATTGCTGTAGTTATAGCAAACGGATGTGTTACACAGATTTTGAAATCCTCGCAACGGTTATATAACATCAGCTCGACACATTGATAGACATTTTGCAGATCATTAAGACAAATTGTCAAATTTGATTTAACGGTTAAGTCTATTTAATTATTTTTTTGTTTTTATAAATATTTTTAAAAAATACATATATATTTTTCCAATTACTCAGTTAAATTCTCAACACTTTAATTTGTAATTATTAATTTATATTTTAGTTGAATATTTATAGCCGATTTGAACGTCTTTGCTGTTCGAAGTGTCGCTGACAACTGACGTTTCGAGACGAGCGATTTGAATTTAAAACGTTGCCAGGCGAACAGGGCAGAAAAAAAAAACTTATTTGCCAACGAACAGGCGCAGGATGCTGGATACAAGACGTAGCTAGAGATGTGTGTGTGTGTGTGTGTGTATCTGCGTGTGTGTGTGTGTGTGTGTATCTGCGTGTGTGTGTGTGTGTGTGTGTGCTATTGAGACTATGTGGTTGAGTCGCTAAAAAAAACCTTTGCACGCTAGCAAAAAAAGTGAAAGCCCTGTGAGAACTAGAGAAAACTCTTTAATACAGACTGTTCTTGAGCAAGTATGCGATATATATGTGCCTATTGTCTATATATATATATGTATGTATATGTGTGTGTTTGTCTTGTCATAGTCACTTAACATAATTTTGTCAAGTGCTTTGGCATTGCCTTTCCACATAATCTGCTCGTGTCTCTGTCGTCATCGTCATTGTCATTATGAGCCAGGGCCTGGCCCCTCCACCTCCACCATTTCCCCCATTGCCCCCACTCCCACAGCTGCTCTAAGCTAGAATTTTGTACGTTTAGCTGCATTGCTGCTGCTGCCTATTGATTGCTTCTGGACCCTCAATCGCATGGAATTCGCGTGAAAATCTGTCCCCAGTCTGCATTATGGGAAAACTGTTTCTTTAGTTGTTCCAATCAATTGGCTTGTTAGTTGCCACGAAACAAGGCAACAACTTCTCAAGTGGCTTCCCAAGAGCAGTGTTTTTTCTCTCTCTCTCTCTCTCTCTCTCTCTCTCTCTCTCTCTCTTTTGTCGTAGTGTTTGAATTTTGCTTTATTTCTTGTTTTATTGCAGCTGCCTGCAGTACTGAAGGATTCCGAATGACTGCTAATGGCAAAACGTCTTATGATAATCCAATGAACCCGCTGACGTCAAACGGAACCTGAAAATGCGAATATAAATGGAATGCATTAGTTGCTGACGCTGATGCTCTTGGAGGCAATTCTAATGAATAACTTAGCGAAATTATTAAATATTTAGTTTAATTATGCGAATTAAGGAAGATCTCTGAGGGAGAGAGGATAAATGAGATTTAGTTAAAATACATCCAGATATCTGACAGTGTAATAAATAAGATTCCTTAGAGAACATTAATAAAATACATAGAAATACAGCATTGAAGTATGAATTGCTGCAAATGGTGTACTGAAGAGAGGGAAAGAGAGAGAGAGGGAGAGAGATACAGAGAAAAGCAAATGATATATAGAAATGACAAACAAAAGTTAGGGAGAAAAACATGATAAATAAAAGTTAACAAAGAGAGCGAGAGAGAGAGAGAGAGAGAGAGAGAGAGAGAGAGAGAGAATGAGAAGAACCTGGCTAAGCACGCAGATAGGGAGTTATACGGAAAGAGACACATGAATAGAGTGTCAAAGAGTCAGAAGAGAAGAAGAGGAAAACATACGCCTATATAGAGACAGAGTGACAGAAAGAATGGAAAATACATATACAAAGAACTGCAGTATGAAATACAGATAAACAAGAAACAATGCAAAGGAAAGAGCCAACAATAGTATATTGAAGGAAACCTATTATACTTAACGATAAATGAAACACAGAAATGAAAGTTATAGATAAGGAAACAGTAAAATAAACATAATAACAGAATAGGGCACAGATAGATGAAATAATAAACAAGCAAAATTGTAGCTTTGACGAAGGCTCATCTATGATGAGATCTAGTCAAAACTAAATGTAAGCCCATAGAACCCGTGCATGCAAATCATCTGAAAATAAAACCGCAAGTGAATTAGTTTTTCATTAAAAAACCAGTAATTAAATTAAGTGGCCCAAGTGTTAGACGGAATCTGATGAGCTGTCTAGGACCAGCTACTACACACATACATGTATGTAAAAGACAAGTCCGGTGCCACCTGTGAAAGGGGGCGTCTGTGTATCCATAGCTAACCTTGAAGCATCTTACACACACACACACATACATAAGATGCCTATGCTTAGGCGTGCGGCCTTTTGCCACGCTTATTGCAGCTGCAGCACTCAACGCCTTTGCCGCAGACACTTTAGCAACACATCCTTTGGCCTTCCGACAACAACAACAACAACAACAACTCGTCATCAGCGTCGTAATTAAATTATCTCTGATGCGGTAATAACACACACTTAAGTTGCTCGCCGTGGATCTAACTAAGGTTTCCTCTCTTAACGCCCTGCCCTGCCCCGCCCCCATTCTCCCATCTCCCCTCTTGGTTGTGTTATAAAAAGCTGCTGATTTTTCTATAGTTTATTCGAATGCAGTCGAGCGTGACGCTGCTTTTGGACCTGGACCTGAGTACTTGCCACAAGCTGTGGCTAGATGCGGCGCTTGCTTTTCAACCAAACCCAAAATCGCCCCGCACCACCCGCTGCACTCATTGAGTCTCTGGCAACCGCTTAAAGTGGTGCTCTTAACTTTCTGCTGATGGCAGCAGGCGGTGCGCAGCGAGACGCGGGCAGAGATTTCTTCTTAATTCCATTTTTTTCTAGCTTGCATAGTTTTTATTAGACTTGTGGGGAGACTTTTCTATTTGGACAGGCTTCACGTCATTGAAAATTTGTAAAATTCATTTTATATTCGCGCCTATGAGCTGTGTATTTGCGAAGGCTAAAAAGGTAGCGAAGGTCGCTGAAAGTGTGAGAAAGCGAGAACTATTTCTCTGATTTGCATCAAGATAGGAATTATTCAAAGGAGTCAAAGGAGTTAAGGGAGTCAAAGTTACTTTCGAATCTTTTCTAGCCAAAGGGCTGGACACGATTTGTTCTCTGAGTGAATTTATAATTGTTTTGAGTTCTTGTAAAACTTTTTCTAGAGATGATTTGGGAACTCTTCCCATTTAAAACAGTCCTACATCTGCGAGTTTAAGGTCTGATTAGTTCTTTACTTTTTCAGCAGAGCTTCGACATGTTTTACTTACTTAATACTCACTTCGATGTTTAGCCATGAAAAGTGACTCAAATAAATTCAATGATATTCGATCGAAAGCATTAATTACTGAAACAAAGATCCTAATAAATATCAAGAGATGACGCTGCTATCCACTCTATTTCAAGTGAGTTTTTTATTTTACCAGCTTCCTGTTTGCAGCAATTCGCACAACTATTCAAAAATTAATAAGACTTGTCACTGCGTGTGTGTGTGTGTGTGTGTTTGTGTGTAAAATGTGACCCACATTGCGCCACCACATGCGGAAGTCTATTGAATGGAAAGTTGCAGCCAGCTTAAACAACCGCCAGGCCCCCAACTCTCCAAGGCGAGTTCCATTCATGAGACGAGGACATTGAACCGGCTTCGAAATGGTTAATAAGGGAGTTGCGTGCGGGGCTGGGCGAGCGGGGAGTGCCGCCCTTAGGGGTTGAAAGCAACAGTTGCCCAGGTGGAGCGCTACCCAGTGCGTCATTGTCGCCAATGTTGATAAACAAACCTGTAGCCGACTTCGTGGCAGCACGTGTGCCCTCTGCTCGGTGGTTAGTTAGTTGTTGCATGTTCGGCTGGTGGTTGCGGTGCCAGGGGGTGGCTCGTCCGTGCGGCGCATGCGCCGGCTCCGAGCAGCTGAGCGCTCCGCTGTGACGTCGCTATTGATTTTTACACGGCCAGAAGACGCGCATCGCTGCGCACTGCAATTCGTGCTGCCCGCTCAAAAGAAAATACAATAAAAAAAGAAGCGCACACACTAACGCACAAACACGCACAGAAAATGCATTAAACAAAAAGCAGTAGTGAAAATTAATAATAATAGTTAGGCAATCATTGCTAAATAATACATAAACCTTTGGCTGGCAGGCAAAGGAGCTGCGCGCTGGCAATACGGAAGCGTGGCCCAACATGATAAAACTGCGACCATATGTGCCCTCCAAGCGCATCGCCATACGGGACTCCTCGATTGATGAAGACATCAGCGACGACGTGGACGATGAGGTGTTCATCAAGGACGCCAGATCCGCCAAGGTGAGTCACCAACTGAGCGCATCTCCTTTTTTTTTATCGATGTAATAAATCGGCAAGAAAATTTGATGCTTCTCTCTGCGCTCAGTGCGTGTTCCTGGATTCGCTTTCGCTTTCTTTCTTTTCACTCTCGTTTTAAGGGCGCACAAGAGATTTTCCTCTTTTAGGCATTATGCGATTGCATTTGGAGGCCTTTCACTTGCATTCACTGTTTGTTTCTGATATTAGTTTAGATTAGTTTTGGCAGCTCGCCAACTTCTACTTTAGGCCAAATTTGGCCTGACTGAAAAATCTCTTGATTATGTCAATTGCAATTTGTTTCCTTAAGAGTATTTTTATTTGTTATATATTTTCTATAATTTTATTATTATTATTTTTTAATATTATAGTAATATATATTTTTTATATTCTGATTGAAACTGTTTTATAATAATGGCAGATAATCACTTGAGAAAAATTTCTACTGTATTTTAATTAAGTCAAATATAAAAAAATTATTAGGCGAAATGAGATCGAAATCGTTGAGTGGAACTCATGCCATAAAGAGTCTCTGATTGCATTTATCCAATTAATATTTGTATAGTATCTATACTACAACCCCATCTCTGCATCTCCGCGGGGATGCAGCCGCCTTGCAGATTGCGCAAGTACTTATGTATTTTGTAGGCTAATTGTAATTGGACTATAATCGATTGGAATAGGGAATAACAAACCATAACAAGCATCATCGTCTTCAAATGAAGTAGGCTGAGTAAATTATATCAGATGCAGTTGTCAGTGGGAGTTTATCCAAAGAACTTTCACTTCGGAATAACTTTTCTGCAATAAATAAGAATATATCGTCCCAGGCTAGCATTTACTGGAACTGGCGATTTCTTCTACTTTGTGCTTATACTAGTATGCATATAAAATATTCATATATCAATCAAGATTATTAATTAGTTTATCAGGCGAAATTAATGCCAGCTTGTTGACTAGACGGTTCGCAATGCCAATGTTTGATTCATTTGTAAGCAAACTGATTGCACGACAATTCGCTATATTCGGCTTTTGCTTGGGCGAATTCGATGTATGCTTAAGCAAAGCGAATTCACTGTGTGCTTAAGCAAGGCGAATTCGCAAACTGCTCTATGCAATGTGAATTCGCCCATATTCTGCTCGTGATTGTTTGCAATTCCGTTTTAGTTCATAACGAATTCGTCTCACTATTTCTTGAATCTAAATCTCATTAATCTCTCCTACAATTGCAGCGCAGCGAAGAGCAGGGACTGAAGCGTCCGTTGATGGCGCCACGTCGCAAGCACAGCTCCGGCTCGATCAGCAGCTCGACGCCCATTATGAAGCAGCACAAGAGGCGGCGCTGCTGCCGCTGCTGTGAGCCCTTCTGCTACGCCTTGGCCGCGCTGACCGTGCTCTGCGCGCTGCTCAGCTTGGGGGCGCTGATGCTGACGCTGTTCCCGCAGCCGATGCAGCGCATCCATCACTGGTGGCGCGAGGATGCCCAGCTGGCCATGTTGTCCATCAATGGCGGTGGCAGCGGGAGTGGTGACAGGATCAGCTATGGCAGCGGCCTGGGCACAGAATTCGTGCCCTGCACTCAGATCAGCGTGCAGCGTTTGTGGACGCGCAGCTTGGCCCGGATGAACAGCGAGAGTCCGCTGCGGGCGGCCGATCTGAATGGCGACGGCATCAAGGATGTCATCTTTGGCTATGGCGTGGATGACAATATACATTACGAGGGCATTCCGCTGCCACGATGCAAGTCGGCCCAGCAGGGCGACGACGTGCCCTGCGAGGGCGGAGTCGTGGCGCTGAACGGGCGCGACGGCTCCACGCTGTGGCAAACGTGGAGCGTGGCGAACGTCTTCTCGCTGCACTGCAACGCGGACATAGATCGGGATGGCGGCGTCGACTGCGTGGCGGCGGGCAGATTGGGCGTGAGTAGCAGCTCCCACTGAGTCTGGATGACTCCCCCTTTAACTATTTATGTTGCTTTGCAGATGATCTTTGCCATCAATGGACGCACTGGCCAGGTCATCTGGAACTTCCACGAACTGGAGGTGGAGACCAACTCGCCCATTGTAATGGATCTCTACACGATCAACGTGCTGCGCGACCTGGACGGCGACGAGGTGCCGGAGCTGATAGCAGCGCATCTCGAGGAGCGCGAGGAGTCTAAGGCGGGCCACATCAAGCTCATCTCGGGCAAGACGGGCAAGGTGCTGCGCAGCATACCCACGCCGCACCGCGAGGAGATGTTCGTGCCCATCCAGCTGCTGACCCGCGCCGACGGCACCGAGCTGCTGCTCATGCTGACCGGCGGGCAGAACACGGCAGGTGGCATCTATAGCCTCCGGCTGCTCACGCTGATGGCGCACACGAGCGAGAAGCACTTCACTCCACTGTATCAGCAGTCCAGGTCTGGCTTGATGGTGCCCGCCGTGTTGACCGATCTCAATGGCGATGGCATCACCGACGTGGTCGTCGCCGCCTTCAACAGCAGCGTCTTTGCCTTCGACGGCAGAAACTATACCCAACTCTGGAACTATACGTTCCCGGCCAGCGAGTGCGTCAGCGCCATTGTGCCGGGCCACTTTGACCGGGACAATGTCACCGATTTCATGGTCAAATACAATACGGGTCCGGGCTTCCCCGTCTACTACTACTCGCAGACAACGATACTGGACGGGCGCACTGGGCAGCCGCTGCTCGATGCCATGATGACGGACGCGGGTGGCGCCAGTAGTCTGCTGGGCGGCGTGTCCATTTCGCAGAGCTTTGGCGGCGACTTCTTCCTGCACTGGCAGCTTCAGTGCCGCAACAGACCCAATGCCCGGGATGCCTACGAGTTTGTGCCGGACAGCGACATCATCTTGCAGGCACGGGCGGACACCTGCCGGCTGCGCTACAACGAATCGACGGTGCTCAAACTCTATGCGATCGCGCGGCACATTGAGCCGCCTGGCGCGGTGCTGTTCAGCACAGATGATCTGGAGGTGCAGCTGAATCGCACACAGCGGCCGTCGCCGACGGGCAAACAGTCGCCGCTGAAGCATCCCAAGCTGCTCAAGAAGCTGCTGGCCAACCGGGAACAGTTGCTCAGGCAAGCGGCCGCAGCTGATGCAGCGGAGGAGCTGCAGTCGCAGGCACAGTCTGGTCCGGGTGCGGTCAAGTACGCTAAGCACCGCAAGCACCCGCTGCCGGAGCTTCTGCCGGACAACGAGCTGTCCGGCTTTGGCGGTGGCTACATCAAGGAGCCCTACAAGGAATTTGTGAGTTATTTGAATAGATTGAGCCAAGAAATTCTTAACAGCTGCAGCTTCTCTTGCAGAAGGACTACGAGCCATTGCCACTGCCTGCAGAGAATCCCAATGCCATGCGCGTGCCCGAGGAGTACGAGCTAGTCTACAACGATGAGGTGCCCCAGATACCGGAGCAAAACGAGCGGCCCATCCACTTGCGCAGCAAATATCCCAGTGGCAACAATCGGGATGTGCGCAGCGGCAAGCTGGAAGGGACCAGCAGCCCCACCACTAGCACCACTAGTCTGCCGCTGTCGGCGCAGTCGCCGCTTAGCCTGTGGGATTTGGAGCTGGACAATGAGGCTCAAGAACAGGCAGCAGATGCAGCAGCTGCAGCGGCAGCTGTAACCGCCCCCAGCACACAGTCGCAGTACCGCCGACGCAAGCGACACCGACGCGATGATTCGGCTGCAGCCAGCAGCAGCAGCAGTGCTTCCTCTACAGCTGGCGAGGATGGGGCAGCAACGACTGAGACTGCACAGACAGAGGACTGGTATCTGGCATCCATCTCGTCAACGGGCATGCTGCTCAAGGCGCTGTCCAATGCGAGCTCCGCGCTCGACTTTGCCTTCGTGCTCAACATACGCGAGTCGGAGGCGTATCCACCGTTGTTCTCGCCGCAGGATCTCAGCTGCGTCGAGGAGAAAATAAGCGCCTATAAAAGTGGGTTTAGTTTCTGTTATTTCTGTACAAGTATTCACATAATAATCTATTATCTCTGCAGGTTATACCGCCGATAACTTGCGCGTGCTGCGCAAGCAATTCCTTAAACAGTGCCTGAGCGAGCGGCTCGTGGACACGGAGCCCGACTTGCCGAAGTACGAGGCACAGTTGATAATTACAAGAATTGGCATAACATGCACCTGCCACACACTGCAGCCAGGTGAGGTGTGCTCCGAGCTGAATCCAATTGATGCACAGCGCTGGACTGAGTTCATGGGCAACGATGGCAATGGCTATTATGCCAACTAAAAGTCGAAGTCTCTCTAAAATCTCTCCTCTCTCTATCTATCTCTCTCTCTCTTTACTCAACAATAATTGTAATTAATCGATTGTCATTTGTATCTGTGTGGCTGTTTCTTGTAATTGTAACAGTATTTATGTGGGTTACTGTGTATATTTTCGGATTTTTTAAAATGTAATTAAATATTTAAACATGAAATGCCCGCCAATATGCTGCAGTTGGAATGGTTTTGAAGAAGGGTGACAGCTCTACAACAAACTAATCAAAGTGAAGATACATAGTTGCAATGGGATATCGGTATATTGATATACTGAAGTTGCACAATAAGAAATTTTTAAATATACTACAAATCAGTTTAATTATTAATAGTTGATGATCATGTATATTTCAAGAATTAAACGTTATCATTAAATGTTAAAGTTCATACAAACTATCGATAGGTCAGCTTATCGATACGTCTGTCCGTGCCTGGTTCAGCACTAGAAAGTCAAACTTTAGACAACAACAAGAGCGTTGCAGCTGCCGAAATATTATTATTAACTTAATGCTGCGCCCTAGACATATAGAAACACCAGCATGGGCATTCTAGAAAAGATTGCAGAGATCGAGCGCGAAATCGCTCGCACCCAAAAGAACAAAGGTATGTGCCAATATGAGAAGCCGGCGCAGACAACGCGGAGTCGGAATTCGCATTGCTGGCAATGGCGTTGCCAGCTATCGGAATTTAGGGTTAGAATTCATTTGGCAATTCTTGAATCTTGCAGCAACTGAATATCATTTGGGCCTGCTCAAGGCTAAGCTAGCCAAGTATCGCTCGCAGCTGCTGGAACCGGCCAAAAAGGGTGAAAAGGGCGAAGGATTCGATGTGCTGAAGAGCGGCGATGCTCGTGTCGCGCTTATTGGATTCCCCAGTGTGGGCAAATCCACCATGTTGTCCACACTGACCAAAACCGAATCGGAGGCAGGTGAGTGGGGCGTTGTATTCAGCAGGCAGACATCTCATATATAATGATTGCTTCTTAATGCACACAGCCAACTATGAGTTCACTACACTGACGTGCATCCCCGGCGTAATTGAGTACCAGGGTGCCAATATACAGCTGCTCGATCTGCCGGGTATCATTGAAGGCGCTGCCCAGGGCAAAGGTCGTGGTCGTCAGGTGATTGCCGTGGCTCGCACAGCAGACTTGGTGCTCATGATGCTGGATGCCACCAAGCCGAATGTGCATCGCGAACTGCTAGAGCGGGAGCTGGAGTCAGTGGGCATACGCCTCAACAAGCGCAAACCCAACATATACTTCAAACAAAAAAAGGGCGGTGGTCTGAGTTTTAATTCCACCTGCGCCCTGACGCGCTGCAGCGAAAAAATGGTGCAAATGATTCTGCACTCGTTCAAGATCTTTAATGCAGAGGTTCTCTTCCGCGAGGATTGTACAGAGGATGAGTTCATCGATGTGGTCACGGCCAATCGCGTCTATCTGCCTTGCCTGTATGTGTATAATAAGATTGATCAGATCTCCATAGAGGAGGTGGATCGACTGGCCCGACAGCCCAACTCCATTGTGGTCAGCTGTAACATGAAGCTCAATCTGGACTACATGCTGGAGGCGCTCTGGGAGGCACTGCAGCTGATCCGGGTATACACCAAAAAGCCCGGTGCCCCTCCAGACTTTGACGATGGTTTGATTCTGCGAAAGGCAAGTAACTGAACCACATAATACAATGGAATCCCTTTTAATCTCGCGCGCTCTCTCACAGGGCGTCACTGTGGAGCACGTGTGTCATGCCATTCACCGGACGCTGGCCGCACAGTTCAAGTATGCACTAGTCTGGGGCACATCCACCAAATACTCGCCGCAGCGCGTGGGCATAGCCCATGTCATGGCCGACGAGGATGTCATACAGGTGGTCAAGAAGTAAATCGCATTTGTTAAGTGCTTAGCCTTGGCATTAATGGAGTTGAAATATATATTATATTCTACCTAAAACACCCAATTGCGCGGATTGTCCATCTGTTGTAGCATTATCTTTCTTCAAATAATATAAAACGTTTGTGCCGCCTTATTGAGAGTCAGCTCACTTCTTGGAAGAGGGCTATGGCTTCCCTGGATATAAGCAAGAGATGAATCTGCCTGCCCAGGAACCTTTCTAAAACAAAGGCGAATATTTTAAATTGCATGATCGTCGTATAATAATTTTATTGACTGATCGAACAATACAACTAAATTCAAAAATGGAAAACCATCAACATATATTCAGCACTTGGATGCGGATGCATTGTTGGCCGTTGCCGCTGATGCGGCTGCGTAGCTTTTGTTCAACGTGCTCATCGCCGAGATGTTGGTGAAGGGCGTCGGGCCGCTGCTGATGCGTTGTGGCTCCACTGCGGTGTGCACGGCTGGCTTTTCCAAGGCGGCAAATACATTGGTGGTATCTCGCATGCGATATCGGCGTAGATTCAAGTACTGCTCCTTCTGCTCCTCGACGCGCTGGTGGATCTCGTGCAGGCGACCAGCCAGCGAGATAAAGGCTTCGTTCAGCTGGCGAAAGCCTCGCTTCAGATCCGCGGGCGATATGCTTTGTGGATTGGCTAGCGCTTGCATGTGGTTTTCCGTTTGCAGGATCTGCTGCCGAAAGGCAATCAGATCCTCCTCGTACTTGGCCACCAGGCATTGGAAGTATTGAAAAGGTGCGTTATTCTCGAACTGCAGTGCGGCGGGCGTGTCCTGTGTGCGCTGCGCCATCTCCAGGGATTGAATGGCCTTGGCCGTTTCGCTGCGCAGCTGCTTGATGTGCCGACTGTTCGCATCCACCGAATTGGCCACGTTCTGCAGGACCCAGCGCAGATTCGTTATCTCGTGACTCACATTGGTGAGCTTAGAGGTCGACGTGCGTCCAATGTCCGACGATATTGTCTTTTGCTGCTTGATGTAACTCTTAAGGGCATCCACTGTCTTCACTATCTCGTCCGGCACTTGGGTCTCCTTGATCTGCAATTAAATGACAGTTAATGATGCTGCTTTCTGATGCTGGCGCCCACAGTTACCTTGATCCCGTCCTGCTTGTTGTCGCCTATCTTGGGCTGAGTGGCGCTTACATCGATGCCGCCAAGGCCCACAAAAGTGGGAGCCGCTGCTGGGGTCGGCTGTTGGCCTGTCGTTAACGGCTTACCGAAGATCCCTCCCGTTGCCGCGGGCGCAAACGAACCGCCCAGCCGCATGCTCGAATTGAACGGCTGCGCTGTGGACGTCGTTGTGGTCGTATTGAAGTTGAGGCTTGCTGCGGTTGTTGCCAGCGGCTTGTTGAATGAAAACGCGCCAGTGCCTGTTCCGAGAGTTCCCACGCCTGTTGTCCCGAAGGCAGGCGGTGCAGTGGTAGGCGCGGTCGTCAAGGGGTTGGAGAAACTGAAAGTGGGCGCCACCGTAGCGGTTGCCGCGCCGAATGCCGGTGCAGCGGCAGGAGCGCCAAAAGTTGATGTTCCACCTCCAAGGCTGCCAAAAGCAGGGGCTGCTCCTGCAGTGCTGCCGAAGGCAGGTGCAGTAGACGCGGGCGCACCAAAAGTCGAGCCTGTGGCTCCAGTTCCAAACGCAGGCGCCGAGCCGAGACCGCTAAACGCCGGCGTACTCGTTGCTCCTCCAAAGGCGGGCGCTGCTGCAGTCGCACCAAATGCAGGCGCCGCCGTCGTCGCGCCAAATGCCGGCGTCGTCGTTGCACTGCCGAACGTAGGCAGGGTAAGGCCGCCGCTCATTGGAGCGACTGCAGCTGAAGCTGGCGAGCCGAAACTGAGCGTTGGCGCCGTGCTTGCTGCTGTTGGTGCGAAATTGAAGCTGGGCGCTGCTGCGCCGACCACGGCGCCCGCTGCTCCGGCCAGGCTCGATGTGGCAGTAGCGGCGCCAAAGGCTGGCGGCGGGGCGCTTGTTGCTGGTCGCGCGCCAAAACTGAAGGCGCCTGTTGCTGGCGCTGCTGTGTTGCCGCCCAAGCCGGTGTTCGAAGTGGGTGTGCCGAACGAAAAGGACATCGTTTCACGCGTTATCAATTTAAAACAGAAGGAATCTCAGCTTAATTATTGACTTAAAACGAAATTTCACAATAAACCAAAGCGCACACTAAATAATTTATCGATAGGTAATACGTACATACATATGTCCCAAAAATATAACTAGTTCATTATCACAATCAGCTCGGAACTCAAAGAGTTATCGATAAATTTTAGATACTTGGCTTTAAATCCATAGCTAGTTATTATTCCAAAATAATATGCATTATCTAAGAGCAAAGCATGGTAACATATTTATTTAAAAATATATGCAATAATTAATTACTAAGCCAAAATTTGTGTTGCTTTTTCGGTCAGACAAGAACCGCTAAGCAAACAGCTGTTCACCATATATGCGATTAGCGAGTGCTGCCACCTTTTTAGTAGTACCAAAAAAATACGACAGGGGCGCTATGTTGCATTTAGTCGTTTACAGTTATTTTCACTTAACAAGTGATCTTCAGTTCGCACTCGTGTTTTAGTTGAAATTTATTGTAAAGCAATGGCCGCATTGGAAGAGAAATATACGAAATATCTAAATGAGAGCGGCATATTGCCGCGCCTGCTCGAAATATTGGAGAAATTGGTGGATTTGGATCCACTACCCTCGGATCCGCTTATGGAAATTCTGGACGCACTCGGCTGTCAGCTTATACCGCAGGCTCAAATGAAGTCATTGGAAAGGAAGGTAACGCGCGCACAAGATGAGCTGCGCTATCTACGGCGTGTGCTGATCGAGCTCGGCGGCAAGGACGAGCTGTATGACAGCGACACGGACGAGGACGAATATGTGGGCCAAGTTACCGAGATGGGAGTGGCGCCGCTTTACTCGCCCAACTCTACCAGCGAGGACGACAGCTCGACGTCCCAGTACATTTTGGAAACATCGATTTCCGTCAGCGGGCAGAAGCAGCATCCGCAGCTGAAACACGAGCAGGAGCAACAGCCCTGCTGCAGCCAAGATCTGCGGATCAATGCGCAGCATTTCTGAATAAATTCGCTTATGTATCGAGTACATATAGACAAATTATGTATATATGTATACATATATACATACATACTTATAACTTTTAACTTCTCAAAATTTACATTTCTTCACTTTTTATTAGAGAAATGCAACTATTTAAATAGTTCAGACAGCGCCAGATCGTTGCACATTATATAAACCTATATTAATATCTTGGTATAACGGTATTAATAGCTAAAAAGACCATGCAAGAGCATGGCGTATTGTTAAACATCGAATATATGTATTTATAGTGTCAAATACATTTATTCGCATTTGCTCAAGTTTCAAATTAATGCGTAAAGCTTGAAATCATGTCAAAATATGTATAGCATATATACATAATTATAATAAATATACATAATAATTACTTACATTGAAGTTCTTCGAACTGAAACATATATAATACATATATGAATATTGAATGAATAAAATCGAAAATCATAAAGTTAATATTAGTAATTTTTAATCCAAAATGAAAGGTAGTGACTCATAAACTAATGATATGTTTATAATATTTATATGTACTTAAAATACTTATACACTTATTCAAGTGATATTTAGACCAGAGAGTTGCTGAACTACAATGCAGTCATATCTCTATTTGGATTTATTCGTGAAATGATCTCAGATACTGGCAAATCAAATTGCTCTTACCGAGCAAGAACTTCGCTTCGATTGAGGCAGAGGGATGGTAATTTTGATGATGTTACCTCTGGGAAATCAATAGGTCAATAAGCCGCTTCGTGTGCACCGCTTCAGCTGTTGCATCCGCAAACAGCGCAAAACAAAACAACAATTCAATTAACTCGAAACATGCCATCCATGTTGACAACTGCAAACTCCATTTACTAAAACCCTTATCCAATAGCAAATAAGATGCGGAATGTGACCGGAATGTGGGCCGCATAACGTAACTGCCGGATTGCCAAACTGTGCAAAACGAGTTCAGCTAAGCTCGAATAGTTCCGCTTGCCAGTTAATCCCAAATACTAATCGGAATCTGTGCTGGCAAATAATACACCTAGAAGAATTTCGATCGGTTGAGTTTTTTATTTAAAATTTAAATATATAAAATTGCTTTAACTTTAAGCTTGAAATAATGAGATATTGTAGATGCAACAGTTAAGCAATATTGTTACTGCCATCAATATAATGATTTGATGAGAACATACTATTACCCTTCAACTAAAAATAAATAAAGTAATGATTGATTAGTAAAGTAAATATGGAAAAAATTTAAATTTAAATTTAAAATTGCAATATTTGCATATTCAATGATTCAATATTGAAGCACAGTATATTGTTTCAAGCAGAAACGTTTGACAATTTTTGGTTGTTACAGTTTTTCATCAACTGTTTTGTTAGGCAAAAAGTTTATCAAAATATTTGCAATACTCTACACTTAATAACTGGAAGCTACAAAAATAATAAAAGAAAAGAGAACATAGTATGTATAACATAAAATATAAAAAATTGTTATTACTATTTATTTACCAATTCGGCGATAAATCCATCTAAGCCACAGTGAGCAGCTTTGCTGGGGGCGTGGGGCGTGGCAGTTGACAGCTGCTCGTCCTTGTGATAAATAAAATGCAGCTCGAGTTGACACGCATAAATATTAGCAAAAACAGAGCGCACAACCAGCAACTGCTCGACTAGCAGCTACCCTGCATTGTGATAGAGCATTAGCATTAATATTTGGCTTCTTTTATAGATTCATAGAAATTAACAGAATGAGATGCCGAATGAGAATGCTTAAAGAGTTACGACACGCCCATTAGTCAAAATTTGCATGCAACGAATATGCCCAGAATTTATACTTTTAATGCGTAAACAACTAAAACATATTTACTCCCCCCATGTATGTATTTTATTTATTTGCTTCTGTGTGTGTGCAGGAGGGCGTGTCGTTTGCTGTCAACTGTAGCGGCTGCTTTTAATTGCGTTTTTTTTTTTTTATTTTTTACAATTTATTTAGATTTTTTCTCCCCATTTTGACTTTGAATAATTGCTGCGGAAATTGCCTTTTAGCGGCAATTTTGTGGCTAAGCAGAAAGATAAAAAAGGCAACAACAACAAAAAAGGCGCCGCGCGATAATTGATTGAAACAAAATGCAGTCGCATTGGTTTACAAATATCGCGTCTTCTTTTTATTTTTTGCTCTACTTTTTTTCTCGTGCTGCCAACTAAGCTCCGCACAAGCTGCATACTTTTGGGCGCTTAATCTGTGCGTCCTGTGCGGCGCAAAATCTGCTTTGCCTGCCTGTCTCTCTCTCTCTCTCTCTCTCTCTCTGTCCGTCTGCCTCTGTGTCAGTGTGTCTGTCTGACTGGCGTAAAACTTTAACCACGTAAAATACGAGCCCGCTGGGCAACAGCCGCAAAACACACAACACACAGAAAAGGACAAGAGAAAAGAAATCCGCTCCGAAATGAACGAGCTGCAAACGTGGAGCATTCGAAATGCATATGAACAAAAAAAAAAAAAAAAAAAAAAGACAACGACAGCAATCCAATAGCCCAACAAAAATAACAAAAAACCGTGGCCAGTGTTGCCAGACCAGCTCGAATTTCGAATGAGCTATGCGAACCCAATTGCGGTACTTAATGATTTAGGCCACATGTTTGCTTTGGCCTCTGCTGGTTAGTTATACAACGCCTATTTCTAACTGTTAAGGACTTAAACTGCAAGCCCGGAAAGTTAGGCATTATTGCAAAGAATAAATCTCGCTTATTAAATGATTATTTCCCTATGCTAAGCTATGATACGATCAATGCAGATCGCTCTTCTAAGCGATTCTCATTAATATTACAAATAATGGTTTAATCTGATATTATATTTAATATATATAGACTATATTCATATATATGATATATTTATTGTTTATCTATATAATTTAATGATGTAAACATTTTATATATAAATTTCTTTCTCTTACAGAATTTTCTAATCATCTAATATGTTCTATAACTCTGTAGAGCTATTGAATCGATATGCGGAATGCAGCTCGATATTTGGTGCAGCGCCAGACTCTACTGTCGCGCCTCTCTCCGGTCGACTATCAACCGGAAACGCCAAAGCAACTGCAACACAGAAAGCAACCAAACCAGCGAAAATATATAAAATTGGGAAAGGGAAAAAGGGAATGAAATCGGAGCTGAGCGGAGCAGAGCGGAGCGGATCTATGTGTGGGACGCCGCTTCAATTTCATGTCGAGTAAATTTTAATTTACAGCTCTTTTGTGACCGCAGGTTTTGCCAGCATGCGAGCCGAAAACTTTTTCACTTTTTCACTTTTTTATTTTTCTTTTATTTTATTCTCTCTTTTTTTTTTTTAGTCGGTTAATTTGTTTTTCTTTCTGTTTTCCTGTGCGGATATATATATGACTTTTGGGCCATTCGGTCAGTTTGGCATGTTGGCCAAATAATATATATATATATATACCATATACATATATACATATATATATATATATATATATCGCTGCCATTTGCTGCAGGGCCACATTTGCCATTA
The DNA here is from genome assembly GCA_035047565.1 of Drosophila mulleri. Classification (NCBI taxonomy): domain Eukaryota; kingdom Metazoa; phylum Arthropoda; class Insecta; order Diptera; family Drosophilidae; genus Drosophila; species Drosophila mulleri. The sequence continues at coordinate 4,540,497 of JAWNPK010000168.1, forward strand.
GTGCAAATAGCCGCTGGGGGGGTGTGGCCCGGCGTGGGCGGCGGGCTGCACAAAAGGCGCCGCCGGACTAATTGCAGCTGGAAAAAGTCTAAACTATGCTTCATTAGCGCCCGCTGAAAACTCTATTAGCCAAATGAGGCAGCGGCGGAAAAAGGGAAAAAGAGTCGAAAAAGTTGTACGCGTCGGAAAAACGTGCGGCGCCTAAATAATGTACAAAACTTTATTGGCAAATGCTAAACAAAAACAATTAAAATGCAATTAAAAAGCATAAATTACGAACTACGGACGGAGTTGTGTTAGCTGCAGGGGCGTGGCCAGGGAAATACTATATTTGCAGTATATATTGTACATATCACATGAAATCATTTGTTGTTTCCCGTTTTTTGTCAGCTTGAGCAAATTGCAGCTCAATTCGAACCGAAATACATCAATGTCTCAGGCGCATGCAAAAAGAAGAGAAGAAGAAGAAAAAACTTTGCACATTTTATCATCTATTGTCATTTTTCATGCTGCCAGCAGCAACAACAACAAGAACACCAAGGAATTGGTAGGTGGGAAAAGGGAGACGGGAAGGGTTAACAATTTTTATGTGTCAACAAGAATAATTTGTGTCACGCAACGCAAAAACTTGGCTAAGAGATGACAAAATAGAAACAAGAACTGGCAAAAGTGTCGTAAACAAAAGCAGGCAGCATATTAATAATGAAAACAGGACAACCAGCATGAACACACACACACACACATACACATACACAAGCAAACAAACGTCTGAGACAACAAAAATGTGGAAGGAAATCAACATGCTTCTAGAAATTAATACCCACCCACACATACACAAACGCACACACACACACATTCACATATACACTAAAGGACAGACTCCGTTACAAACTGCCGCCAGCTACGTGCTGTGTCCCCTCTCTCTCTCTCTCTCTCTCTCTCTCTCTCTCTCTCTCTCTCTCTATACGTGTATGCACGTATCATAATCCTTTTGTTCTGCAACATTTTTCTTCTTTGTGCAATGTTTTTTTTTTTTGTATTTCTTTCTCTTTCTAAGCTTTCTACTTTCGGCACAAAATTTTTCCCAATTTTCACAAATTTTCTCAAATTTCAGAGAATTGCCAAGTTTTTCACGTAAGGCTAGCTTTTGTAATATGAATCTTTATTTGAAGCAATCCTTCGGAAAAAAATAAGAATTGTTTATGTAGTTAACTCAATTATTGAACTAAATAAAGGAAATCTATTTATAAATCTTATAGAAAATTGTCTCAAATTTTTATCAATGTACCAAAGTTAACAACGGTCTACCTCTCTCTCTCTCTCTCTCTCTCACTCTCTTCCACCATTTCCCTCACACCTTGTAATAAGCCGAATTAGAGAACTCGCCAGCTACCCCAATTCGTTCCCTTTCCCTTGCGAGTCGCTGGGCAACAGATTTCTTTGTGTTCTTGTCCATTGTTCCTCATTAATCCAAATGAGTGAAGCTTAGAGGCTATTTGGAGCATGTACAGCTCCTGATTGGGTGGGCTGCTATTCAGGCATACGGCTATTAATAATACTAACTATGAAAATACGGACGAAGTGCTTTGCTGGTTTATTGTTGTAGGCATATACATATACATTGGCTATGTATGCTAAGTTAGATAAATATACCTCGAAGTTTACTATGTCATCTGAGTAATTCCGAAAATATATTATTACAACTTCTACTGCTCTTCAGATTTTCAGGCTTTCACTTGCTCGTGCATCCGATTTCTCCAAGTGTAACTCCCATTCGATATCGATAGACTCGTAAAACTGTCGAGTCATTGTGGGCATATTGCGTATACGCCGCCTGTCACATAGCTGTCGAAATTGCTTAATGATGACAGCGAGTATTTTTATGCCAAAAACTTATTCTAATTGCAAAATGGCTACTGTTAATGCAAAGTGGGGCACGCAGGCGGCCAGGGCGGGGGGCCACTTGTCCCTGGGGCATTAGCACAGGCACAGATCTCTAATTATTTTGTAAATGCGGCCGCCCACAAGGCTGCGCTTCAATAAAACACGCGCGCGCGCAAAAAAAGAAGAAGAATACATAAAAAAAAAAGCCTGGCGACATCTCCAACTTTGTCTCCGCTTCCAGCTCCCGCTCCGGCTGTCTCTGATGGATGACTTAATCACCCAGAAAAGCGCCACACAAATCAACAAGCAAACAACGCGCCGCCGAAGCGCTTCTCGCAGAAGTTTAACGAGCGGCCAAACGGCCGCCGCGGCAGCGAGAGCGGCTCAGCGGCTCAGCGGCCCAGCGGTTCAGCGGCTCGACCTCAAAATTAATGGAGCAAATCAAACGAGCAAAGGCAGCTCCAGACCCGTTCCAGTTTCAGCTGCAGTTCCAGTTCCATTGCTGCTTTTTGGGTTAATAATGACAAGATTTGTGTGTGCCGCATACGAAATTAGCCGCGGCCCAGCGTCCGCCGTCCGGCGTTGCCAGACTGTTGTGTTCTTTCCCTTCTGTCCTTTATTATTATTATTTTTTTTTTTTTCTCTCATTAATTTTGCAGTAGATGTGTCGTCGTCGTGTTGCTACAGACTTTGTTTTTAATTAAAGTCCAAGCGCGAATTGCAAAAATATTAGCTTCCGGTACAGACACAAAAAAAATTATTAAAAGCAAAGAGTGGGCGTAGTGGGCTAGACAGGCAGACATCTTGTAATGCTTCCCCTATAAAAGAGGGTAAAATTAAATAGAATCTATTCTCAACAAACAGATACTCTGTGGGTTATATAAATACATACATATGTCTGCAAACCTCGAGTTTTTATTGTGGAATGTGAAGGGGATATCCAATTAGTATTTTTTGAAGTATTAATATGAAGTATTTATTTAGTATTCTTGGTCAAAAGTATTCGTAAGAAAATAAGCTGCTGCTAATTAGTGTACATATATATGTATGTATATTAATTCATAAAATGTTGTACCAAAAAAATAAATCAACAAAATCGTATGATAGCTATAAAATACCCTGTATACGCACTACAGGCATATCTCTGATTTGAAACATTTTTATATATGCTAGCCAGAAAATTAAATATATAACTGAATGAAATTTTCATTCAATGTTTTGGAAATAATATTTGTATATTTAATTCTAAGAGTGATACTTAAATATTTTGTATAACTTGATTAATAACTCTTACGAAAATCTTGTATATATTATAAATTACGATCTGATTAATATGCTCATTCGTTACATTTGCACATTTAGAGGGTATACGCAATTCGTTTCGTCTTAAGTGCGCTTAGTGTTTAAAATTTATTCGCGTTTTTGTTCGCGTTGGCGGCTTTAATTAAGCAAACGGCACAGCGGAAATTACCTAACCAAGGAGTCGAGGCCAGCGGCACAGACATGCCCACTTCGTCCGCCCACATGCGAGGCATCATGCAAATATGCACACAGTCACCTACTCCACAAACACGTAAAGAGAGTGAGAGAGAGAGAGAGAGAGAGAGAGAGAGAGAGAGAGAGAGAGAGAGAGAGAGAGAGAGAGAGAGAGAGAGAGAGAGAGAGAGAGAGCACAAAGTCGTTGAATTCGCATAAAATGTAATAATAATTTCGCACAACGCGTTTTTAGTGGAGGATTTTCGGTCAAAAGTTGCTGTAACGGAAACAGCTGTTTCCGCAGCCAGTACAGCCACATAGCCACGCCCACCACTGGTTCGCCCACTCATGGCCCCAGCAGCTGGCAGTGCAACTGCAACTCACTCAGGCCCACTCTCGTTCCGCAATTTACTATTCATTTGAATTTTGGCTGCCGACTTTTGTGCTGTTTGCTACCGCACAGACCATAAAATGCAAAAGATTATGAAAAGTGCCGCTGCTGTGGCTATGCCGCAGTCGCTTCCACTTCCTTAGCGAACACACACACACACACACACCAGCAGCACAGTTGTGCCACACAATAACAGTAATAATAATAATAATGCAGGCAGCCGCTGCATAGCATATGGAGCTCATTTTGGCAAGAGTTAAGAGCGCTCGAATACAATTTGTGGTTGAAGAAAAACACTTTTAGGTAACTCACAAAATACCAAGAACTTTGCGCTTTAGCTAAGAACACTTGGCGGCTGCTGAATGTTTATATTGAGCTGCATAGAATAATATTGATATTTTTGCCGATTATTAAACTTTGTAAATTTTGCAATTCGAAATTTTGTGATATTTGTAGACTAAAAATTTCCCAGAAATGCAGCTTGCTGGAATTTCTGTGTAGGTTGAACGTCTGGACAGTTACAAATCTTGCTTATATTAAAATAATGTAAATATTGTTGAATATATTTATAAATTGCTATTAAATACATATTCTATAGAAAAAGTATAATTTATATAATATTTTCTCTGGCATTTTTTGTATACAATTTAATACTTATGTATGTAGGTGTGCAATCAGTATTAAATTCATTGATCTTAGCAACGCATTTCAGCAATCTGGCAGCACTAACTTTTGGCATTTTATTAATATTGCTGCACTGCTCTTGCAGTGTCGTAGCAGTCAGCTTTTAGTGCTTCTGCAGTCTAAATGGCTTTCGCTTTAAGGAAGCACAAGACAGTCGTAAAGGCGTCTACATTGTGTTCTTTTAGCCGGCGCGCACAGCTGTGGTAAAAGTTATTGCGGGATCTATGCATTTATGCACTTGGTCAGGGCATCCTTGTGGGTCAATTGAAAGCTGCTTGTTTGCTGGCCTGTGATTGAAGCGCGTGCAACAATTTGGGGCTTAGGAAAGTTGTGTAAATATTTTATAAATGCATCATTTGCCAAAGCTTTTTGTTGCGCATTTGATTTATAGCATATTGATTACAAATTGATGTTTATTGCACGTCCGATAAGTCAGCCTTTGGTTGCCTTCATTTGCATTTGTCACGCTCGTTAGAGCTCGACTAATTCCCATTAGTCGAACTGTAATGCGTAATTCGATATGTTATGGCATTCACGTGACTACGAACTTCTTCCACTTTGCTCATATGCCATCTGCAGAAATTTGTAGATGAGACTCAAGTGTAACCTATTCGGGCTCCCTTTCCGTCTCTCTATCCACTTTCTCTCTCTCTCTCTTCAATCTGAAAGTTCGAGTTGAAACGGATGCTTACGAGCTTACAACGAGCAAACTTTGCCACTTGGAAAATTGTATATTCTTTAAGCTGAAGCACAGAGACACAAACACAAACACAGACACAAACACAGACACAGACACAAATAGAGCCGCAGCTCATAAATAGCATTGAGTTGGCACAGTAGAACGAACTGTGCCAGCTTTTAGTTTTACTTGGCAGCAAGAAGTGCTTTAAACTGAAGCCCTTTAGATTAGCTACATAAGTAGTTGTGCTACTTAGAAAGAGTCAAAATCAGGACTTGAGTCAACTAAAGTGCTTGCCGAAATGTGTGATAAGTATGTTTTGGCTGAGCGATTTCAATGCGAAATACATAACTTGGTATTTGATATACCTTTACTAATTTTGAGCTTTATTGAATATGAGCATAATATTCCTCTGCCTTCTTCTTTGAGCTCTCCTTTCTATCTGCTCAATTTACATCTTTACAAAAATTTAATTATGGTTGGATTTGAGAAATCTAATGAAATTTTAATTCTCTCAGTATGATTGGTAAAATATGATGTTAATTTAATACCGCCTAAGTAAAAGCGTCAACCTCAATTAGCTATTCTCACTCACTCTATTTGGCATTCAAATTGTTGCATATAAATTAGGTGTATAGAAATGAGTGCATATTTAATTGGTTAGTTAATTTAAATTTCATGTTAAAAATAATTTGAATTTTATTCAAATAGCCATACAATTCCTCACGATTCAGCAAAAGAAATATCAGCTTTTTATATATGTATATATATATATATATATATATATTATTTTTTTTTTTTTTTTTGTTCTTTTTTTTAAATATATAATTTAATTTTTGTAGCTTTGATTATGATTGAATTAAATTTTTGAATTTAATTTGATTATTTGAAGCAGACTCAAAGTTAATATTTCATAATTTAGCTCTTGGGGTCTGTTTTTGCCTGCATTCCTGCAACTATTGAACTTTTGTGCCACGGGCCGCAAATTATTTCTGCAGCTAGGCAAACTCACGAGGGCCTTTTCGCAATTTTCCACATGCCAATTTTTTTAGGGAGCAGCACGGCAGTGGCCTGAAGTGCCTGAAATTACATTTTTCACATTAATAAAAGAAAATAAGTAACTATATATGTATATAGCAAAAAAAAACAGCAAACGCTGAGCTGCCACTGCTGCTGCTGCTGCTGCTGTTGCACGAACTATGCAAATGCGTCGCGTGCAGCACAGCAGATAAAACAGCAGCTGGAGACACACACACACGTGTGTCTATGTGTATGTGTGTGTGTTTTTTTTTGTTCTCGTACCCTTCTTTTTTTCGGACTCCCCTCGAGAGCTGGCTGACTTTTGGGCTTGACTGAGGGTTCGGGGTCTGAGCGAAACAGTTCCGAGCAGTAGGGTCTACATAGACGCACATAATGTGCGGCAGCTGTTGCCGCCAGTGCCAAAAGTTACAATAAATTTTTGCATTAGTTCGCAGCGCAGCTGCTTCTCGAATACGTTTCAAAACCCAACTTAAAGAAAAAGAAAAATGTATATGTTAAAGCAATCATGAATAAATAAACAACGAGCCGTGCAAATAAAACAATGCCTGAGCGATGGGGGGCAACAAAGCAAGCCGGGTTGGACCCAAATGTTCGCGAAGGCAGAAAGGAGCCCCGGGTTATTTGCACTCTTTTAATAAGAAAATTAATTAGCTCGTAATTTTTGCTTCCTGTTAAACCACAAAAACAGTTGAGGAGCCACTGCGCAAACATCAAACAAACGAGAAACTGACTCAATTAAGACTTTAATTAAATCAGAAATTCTTGAGAATTTTTTAAAGTCCTCAACAAATAGTTGAAGTAAAGGCGTGTTTGCATTGGGATTAAGCCAATTGCAATTCCACGAAATAATACAAGTGGAGTTGATCTCAGTTTGGGTATTGATATTTTCATATAAAATATTATATTATATAAAGTAGTATATACGATATATTGAGGGCTAATATAAATATAATATTTTATATATAATATATTTAATATATAATAATAATTATATATAATAATAAAATATTATTTAGTTTATTTTTTAAGTAGAACTAAAGTAAAACTAACTAACTAAGACTAAAATATTTATAATTTTTATATATTTTTATATTAATATCTATTTACATTCATATTCATTTATATTTTTGACACTAAATTATAATATAATTAATTATTATTTTATTTATTGTTAAATAAATATTAGTAGGTTTAGTAAGTCTTAAAATATATTTTTCAATTGAACTCGCGAAATTAATTAAATTGATTAATTATAATATAATAATATATTACAAAATCTTTTTTCTCTAATAATCAATAATTTTGCAACGAAGCAACAATAATAGTCGACTATTTGAGTAAACTAAAATATATGAAATGATTTAAATAAAAACAACATTCTTTGATATTCCATTACAGATCCATGCATGTATGCTCTGTGTATGTATGTATTTGTAAATGGCCATATGATTGAAGGCTTTATTGTATGCCAGAATCCTTAGCGAACTTCTGCGGTTGCTAGCCAAGTGTAGGCATAGCATAGTTTGGCAATCCAATGGCAATGACTTCCTATCCCGCAGGGCTTCAAGTTTTATGCTAGCTATGGGAACGGGCAACTTTTGTTGTTGTTGTTGCTGCTGCTGCTGCTGCTGTAGTTACTCAAGCTTTTTATTGTTGTTTCAAGTGGTTTGCTTTGTTGTTGGTTCTGCTGTATAGATAACTACGTGCTAAGAAATGTGTAACAAACTACACACACAGCGATACAGGCACGAATAAAGATACAAATACAAACACGCACATACATACTATATATCTATACAGACACATACATATATATATACATATTTATATATATTTATATGTACATATACATATATAGCACTGTTTGTGGCCAGAGTCGAATCAGACAATGGCATCGCCGCTCGACGTCCCTCCATGGACACATTCTAATAAAAGGGAAGCATTGCGAATGCCATTTTGTGCTGCCTGCCAGTGATGCGAAACGTTTGCGAGTTTGTGTGTTGTGTAAGTCACTGGACAAACTGAGACTCCCAGAGGCGGCTCTTAAATACGCTACACTAGCATTTTTTTTTTTTTTTGCCTGTTTTTTTTTTTTTTTTTATGGGCGCACGTGCAGCTGTGTAGACGTATATACTTGTATTGCTGGCCAGGCTATGGCTAGTTGTGGTTGCAGTTTCTGGCAGTGCTCAACACTGATTCTTGGCAAATCCTTTTGCCGTTTCACAGTTGAGCTTTAGCTGTTCCTATTTTTCGTGTATTTTTCTTTTTTTTTTTTTAGGCATTTGAGTTATAAATGCCGCACTACTTGAATGAATCTCATGGGCGTAATAGTTTTCAAATGGCTTTTATCTAGCTCCAGTTCTCGCACACGAGTTGCTGCCCGCCCCCCTTTGGCTTGCAGCGCTCCCTCTCACAATCACCCACTCTGAGTGTGTGTGTGTGTGTGTGTGTGTGTACGGGGGAAGCAACAAATTGCCATTATATGCAATTTGTGGTACTCACCAGAAAACACGCGCATCCCGCATTTGGAGGGAGAGAGCTATAGAGTGATAGAAAGAGAAAGTATTTGGTAGCTGTTGCAAACATTCATCGCATTGCTCGCATGTCTTCGGTTTCGCTTGCTAAAATGCAGCTCAACTGTAGTCAGCCAACCAGGTAGCCAACCACCCATCCAGCCAGTCAGACAGTCAGTCAGGTGTCAATTACACTCTTGAACAAAAATAGAGAATAATATAAATTGAATAAAATTGAAATTGAATGAGGGAAATGTGCATGGAAAGTATGCTAATGTATGTGTGTAGCACTTGAAAATGTAATAAAAAAAATTCAGTTTGATTAAGTTTTGGTAGATTCATCTGCATTGTATATAAATATATACAAAGTGATGAAAATATATACAAATATTTCTAAATGCTTTCTGTTAAATTGAATATGCTAAAAGTTTCTCTAGTCAGATAGAGTTTTATATATTTGCATATATTTTTATATATCATCAACTCAATTTACAGCTCGTCCTCGATTTCTTGCTGTGTAGTGTAATGCTGGTTGTCTTGTTTGACGCACTTTTTAGCTTAGTTCCAGGTGCAGCCATTTGGATAGTAATTTGTAAATGTTATAAAATGCTCGCAACTTAATTGCAGCAGAAGTAACTAAGGTAAAATAATTCCCGCAGCCACTGAACAGGAATACGTTTCTGCCATGGCAAACTTACTATCCCGGCGCGAAACTTGTGCTGAATTCTTGTATTCGCAACGTTAATTGCACATGCGGCAACGTGACGTATGCGCAATCTGAAATCCCTCGCAAGCTTCACGATTAACTTTCAGGGCGCACTTTAAGGCGTCTGATTAAATTAAGCATATTTAATTTGAATTAATGTGCTGCCAAATAGATGTTGACCTTCGGTCCAATGCTAAGCCCCCGACAATTTCGTTTTTATGCCAAATGCCAATCAAGCCGTAAGCCATGGAAATAGATTTATGGCTGTGGCTGCTGAACTGTGGCCATGTCCTTGTATCCTGCCACTACAAATAGCTGGCGCAACCTTCGCCTGTAGAAACTAATCAATTCTATATTTTTACATTGCTTTTTTTTCCTTCAATTTTCTCATTTTTGCATCTACGTTTCCGGTCAATTAACGTGATGAAAAATGCATGCAATTTAATCGCCGTAGCAAAGCGTGCGAAGCTGGCGAAAAACATTTGATAAGTGGGGCAAATGAGTGAAGCACGATTAAAGCAAACATGAAAACGCAAATGCGAGATTGATGAACTCTTTGAACAAGACAAAGTCCCCATACAGACACGCGCTGAGGCCCATTAATCAGGCTTATGACAAGCTACATTAGCTAAGCAATGCTCAAGATAAGTACTTTGAAATATATACGCATATATATTATCTTTTATATAATAATCGATAATAGCTGTAACTAAATTAAGCACAAATATATACTCTAAAATAGACAAGTTATTCAGGCAGCATTCTGCAGTTGCAAAAGCCATTCCTTTGTAATGCAATTACATGCATCAAACGTAACAGAAAGTTATGCAATCATGAGCTTCATGAGCAGTCAAAGTTCTCGCATGGGAAATAGATATGCTTGAGCAATGCCTTGAATTTAATTATATTGCGGCAAAGTCCCTTACCTTGTGCACATTTCTGTTTAGTTGATATGCCTATGTGCTGCGGCTATCATATTTCATTAATTTTGTACATTTGCGCACCTAGTTAATCTTGCTCCAACAAATGGCTTGGTTCTTTCTCATTACATTAATGTGGAAACCACATGGCTGCCCCTGCCGCTGCCCTTGCCCCTACCTCAATCTCAGCCTCATGCCCTGCCTCCCCCCAGACTCAGCTACAGCCCATTCCTCTCTCCCTCGCACAACCCCAATTTATTTGCCCGTCATCGCAATTTAATTTGTGTGCTAATGTTTTGCTTTGTAAAATCCTAATGTATATATATATATATATTAAAAATAAAAAAATACCTTGCAATGAGATGTTTTTGATATACAATATATGTGTAGAACAGGCATTTTCTGTGTTGCTTTATAAATGAGCGTAACACGGGGCGTATTAGCAATTTTAATGCACTTGGCCTTATGGCACGCTCTCTCTCGTATTAAATGCTAATTCGCCTACGGCGCACAGCACACGGCCAAAAGCTTAAAGCAGAAGCAAGCCAAGGCGAGGCAAGGCGTAGCAAAAGGACACACACACACACACACACACACACACACACACACACACTCACTGACTCGCACTACATGACATTTTACAAGTTATTATTATGCAAAGGACACGCGGCGACTCTTGTCGTTATCCTGTTGCAAAATCTGCGACGGTGTTGGAAAATTTGCATTTATTCATGGCATAAATAAAGCATAGAACGAAACACGAAACCTAAAAAAAAAAATAAATGTGTACATACATATATATAAATGTATATACATATATAAATATATATGTACATATATATATACATATTTGTATATCTATTTATGTGTGAGTGAAGGCTCCAGTTTCCGGGCTGAAACCTGTGACTGTTTAGATCGCGCTGCTGCCTTTGAATTCAGCTGCAGTCGGATGGGCTGCCTGCCACAAATGTTGTTTAAACTGAATTCCGAGCGTCAGCAATTACATGATATATTTAACATCTGGTTTCGGGCGATGCGCCGACTGTCAGCTGCGTGCGGTCGAATGGCGCGCCCCTTCAATTGATTTGAATGCTGAGTGGTTTCCATGAATTGGCCAAACACAAAATACGAATTACAGCAATTTTTGTAATCAGCGCAACGCATTTTTGATTGCTTCGACAAATAATATATAATTAAGGTGTGCAACGAGTGCAAAATAAGCCGCAAATTAGATGTGAAATAGAGATTAAAAATGGAAATTGTGAAAGGAAAGCCTTAGAGCGCATTTCAATGGAGCTCTACTTTAAATAACTATCTGTTGTGGAAAATACATTTAGAGAGAGAGAGAGAAAGGGAGCGAGAGCGACAGAAAATAGAAAGCAAAATGAAAATTGAACTAGAATTGTTTTGCAGTTTAATTACTTAGCAAAAGCGTTTATAGGTTTTAAATAAAATGCATTCCAAAATTAATTGATATCAAAATTGCATAGCATTGCATTTGTTTACTGCATATTTTCAATGTCTAAATGAATTTAGGTGTGAATGAATGAGTGTAATGAAAATATATGTAAATCATTTAAAAGGGAATCAAATTTCAAATTCAAGCTATTCAAGAAACGTTTGCTTCATTTTAATATTATTTTACTACAACTGCTTAATTAACAAGTTATATAATAATCCAATTTATAAACAATTATATACGGACTAATTCCCACGACCGCAAATAACAAATGAATCAAGTTTCAGCGAAAACAAATTATGAACTTTTCAGTGGGCTAATTAATGCCGTGCCTAACCTCAAATTATGATAGCAACGTAGCCTCAAAGTGTTGGCAGGTTAACCTCGAAATCACCAATGCTCGTTAATTCTCAATTTTGTATTAGGGCCAACCGCAACATGTCTAAAATCCAGAAAAGCAACACTTGACAACCCCGAAGCACTCAACTATATATTTGAAAGGGCCTCGGGCTACGCTCGAACACCCGGGCCGACGGAGAACCTAACCTCAATGCGTAAGCCGTAAGCATGAAGCCAATCCGACCGCAAGGCATAATGGCGCATAATATTGAATTAGAAATGCGTAAAATTAGCTGCAAAATAATTCGGACGGAATACGTGTAGGAGCCGCCTCCTCCCGGCGGCTCTGTCATAATTTTATGCACCACGAAGCATTGTTAACCTTTGCGACAAATAATGAAATAAATTAAAATTAAACAGCGCAAAACAAATGTGGAAACTGCCATAAAATTTCCCTCGAGAAAAGCCAACTTTAAGCCAAGCGTGCGAGCCAACAAATATGGCCAAGAGCACAATTTTAGGTATCTGCGTGTGGAAGTGTGCGTCTGTGTGTGTGTGTGTGTGTGTGGGCGGATGGACGCGGTTGGGGGTGTGGCACACATTCAGAGAGACACCTGGCCATGCTAAGATATGCATATAAAGCACATACGGCATATGGATATGGCGCCAGGTGTATGGCATAAGCCACGGCTAACGGTAAACAAGTGCCAAGTAGTTTTCCTTTTATTTTCGTTTTCATTTTTTTCTCATATACATATACATTTTGTTTAGTTTTTCTTTTTTCCCAGGCCTTCACAGACAACATAAAAAGTAAACAAGCTTCTGTTGTTGTTTTGCTAGCTTTCCATGTGAATGTAGTTTCAGCGCCATGTGAATGTAGTTTCAGCGCCCTGTTTCGTATGTGTGTGTGAGAGTTTTTTTTTTTTTTTTTGGCAGCGTAAGCAAATTTGTTTGCTCACCAGGTTCTGGATTTCAGTTTCTCAGAATTTTGTGCGAAAGCAAAATAAAGGTTTTACTCTTCGGAAAAAATAAACGATTTAGCATAAACCCCCGATAGTAAGAGATGAAATATGCTTAAGAAGCAGTTCGATATATGAGCAAACGAATAAGTGAACAAAAGTTGAAAAGAGGAGCTAGCTAAGGGAAACTGTGTGAATAGGAATTGAAAATCAATATGGAATTATCTTGAGGTGGAACTGGCAGAAGCTGGAGCAAACGAAAATAAAATTAAATAAACTCTTGTTGGAACTAAAATAACGAAACTGGAACAAGCAATCAGTGCGAAATTAAACTTGTTTTAAAAGTGAAGCGTTCTACTGGAATAGTGCAGACAACTTACTCTTTGTCTTTCCTCTGGGGATGCTTTATACCTGTCTCCCTCTCTCACGCTCTTACTTCTTCATTCATACGTGCGGCACACTCGTATAAGAATTCTCTGTATGTATATATATATATATATATATATATAGAGAGAGAGAGAGAGAGAGAGTAGAGTAGAGTAAGTTGCATTTCCATTAGCACTTTAATATTTAATGACTGCTGTTTATCGCATAATAATTGAATTGAATTCCTTCGCCTTTTTGCTCATTATATGATTATCTTTGTTTTGTAATATCAGCAATATGGTTAAGCCGCCGCCATTCGGCTTGCCATTCTTATGGGGTTTTATTACTTCGCTCATCTCTCTACTTCTGCCTTCAATGGGCGGCGGTTGGCCTTGATAAATAATGCAAGAGGCATCGGCTTTGGTTTCGTTTTCACGCGCGGTCTCTTTAATGGGCCGAGCTTCCTCACGCCGCTCATACATAATTCTCAATCAAATGTCGGCCGAATACACACTCACACACTTATTACATGTATGTATATCTGTTTGTAATGTGCGGGCACGAAACATGATTCTCTTTATGCCGGCCTCCCTTCTGGGACTTCCCCTTTCGCTGAGGCTTTCTTCTTGGGCGCCGTAAATAAGAGTTACGAATTTTTGGTTTGCCTTTTCAAACCGAAATTTAATTAATGCGTTTCCTTCGTGTTTTCGCATATTCATGTTACTAGCACTTTGTTTCGCTCGCTCTGAGCCAGAAAAGAAATACATATAAAAATAAATAAAAATCTGAGCCAGCTTCACACGTATGTGCACATGTATGTGTGTGTGTGTGTGTGTGTCTGTGGCACGTTTTGATCATTAGCCTGGGTGTGTAGGTGTTATAAATATGCGTTAAACTGCGCTAATATGCACGGCAATGACAGCCCCACACACGAGATGCCAGAAAGGGGATATTATGTAGATGTTGCACACAATTTATGGCGGTCACACGAGACAGCAGGACAATCAACAGCCATGGTCAAATTCGAGTTCAAGGATAAGGGCACGGCCGCCTGTTGGTGGCGCAAATTCTGGTAAGCGGACCCGCCTTAAAGTTGTTTTATGACTGATAAATATGGCTGCTTTATGACTCTGTTTTTGCTGCACTTTCAATTACAAACACTCGCTCGCAGCCCGGGTCCCTTTTTACTTTTCAACCTGCATAAATTATGCCACAGAAAGTGCCCACAATTATTTATTATGTCACAAAACGAATTTCGTGTTGAAAGCTTGTCAGCCGAAGAAGAAAAAAACCAAGAAAAGGCTTAAACACGCCGTCCCTGCTAATATTTCAAATAAATGTATACAAAAAGGCAAGAGCGAAAAAGAAATGGCAGTAAAAGCCACAAACGACCCGTTTAACTTGGCCTTCAAGCATCATTTGTCAGGCGTGAATTTCATGGCCCTTTAAGCGCGAGCTTCACTTGAATTTGCCTAGCTCTCATCGCCTGCTGTCATATGCGAGGCAGTCTGAGATTTCTGCTGATTAGCGTACAGCCCGGCACATGTGCAGCTCGGGCAGCATCCATCAACCATCAACCAACAACCGCGAACCATCAACTGAACTGACGACTGACACCGACTGACGGCGACTGACATTGATTGGTTCGTGGCAAAGAGCAATCTAAACCAATTCACGTTCAAGTGGTCGCATTTGGTGCTTTGCAAATTATGTGTAGACCTTAGTCTTTGTTGGCTTACATAGCCACTTTTCAAGCACTTGAATGTTGGTTTTATTTATACATATTTGCTTTGTTTATATGGAAGAGAAATATCAATAGGATAATCTCATATCAGAAATACATATACATATAATCTGAAAAAGAAATTGTGGCAGTCAAAATTTTCAAGCTTGTTCACGGAAGTGAACTAGTTCTGTATTAGATATTCAATGTGAGTCTACTTCTTATTATAGTTAAGCAATTTCTGTATATTCTCTTGCCGGGATACATTAGCATAATTACTTTACGACGAGGGCATTCAAGGTTCGTTGTGAGCTCTTTGTGGCATCCATTTGACGCTTGCGGTTGACATTTGAACATTTTGTTGTTGCTCTTACTATTCCGCTTTAGTGCTTTCATTGTCCGAGTCGTTTTGATTTTCATTTAACAGTCGACGCGGCTCAGACGTCGTATACGTAATCTGGCCGCGCTTGAATGTGTGTTATGCTGTCTTTTTTTTTGCCGTCTTTTCTCGAATGAGAGGCGTGTTGACTTAATCAAAATGCCAACTGCCACACGTGGCTGGGATTTTGCTTTAGTTTTTCTTTGGTTGGCCATAAAGTGCACACGTGCATAGACTAAACGTCGCCGATAAAAATAAAGATGGAGACAGATAGAGAGTGAGGGAGAGTGAGAGAGGGGATGCGCAGGATACAAGATGGAGTGAGAAATTGAGAACTTCAATTCAGCTTCAGAGTGTTTAGCATTTTCGAGCAATTTGCATAAATTTGTAGTTTTACTTGCGAGTTGCCAATCTGCCAATCTGCCAATCTCTCAATTTTCGCTCTCTCAAAAATGTGTTGCCCGCTCTGGCTTCGGATATTTGTGCTCTGAGCATGCGGTGCAATTAATGGAAGACCTCTTAAAGCAGCTGCTCTACATATACATGACTTTTAATGAATTTATGCAGCTTGTATTTGCCAGCTGACGGCTCAATTTATGGGCATCGACTGCACTTAAAGGCATTTTCCATAACCAACTTTCCTTTTAGCCCCCCTCCGGCCAGCCCATTTCCCACCCAGCTCACAGTGCACAGCGCACAGCTCACAGCGCCCTGCGCCCAGCTGACCTCATAAATAAGCAGGGACCATGCAATTATGCGCTTGAGCTGTCATTGCCCGCTGCCCGTTGGTGTGAAAATTGCATATTGGCATAAATTAATCAGCTAGCTGCAGCACCAGCAGCTGGCCCTGATTGGACTCGATTGGCCCAACTATTCAATTGACTGACGGCCTGCGGGCGGTCCACACATACATATACATAGCTGAGTGAGTGAGTGCTATGTATGTGTGTGTGTGTGTGTGTGTGTGTGTGTGTGTGTGCAATTTAATCCATTTACCTATGCATAAAAGAAATTGCCAGGCAGCTGGCAGCTTGAGCCAGTTGGCTTACACTTTAAACTAATTTAAATAGTTAATTTTCATTCAGCTAACAACAGTTGCCAGCTGTGCATTTTGCAGTACTTAATCAGGCTTTGAATAAATTGAAAATGTCTTCAGAATTGTCATATTCTGTTATTTATTAGCTTAACTGTGCAGCATCATTCGCAAGCTTCGCTTGAATGGAGCTAACGATAGCCACATATTTCAGTTTCCGCCCAGCCCTATTGTCTCTTGTCTCTAAGCAGGGTAGAGAGGTGTAATAGCATGCGCCTTGTTCAATTTTAAGCCCAAGACAAACAATTTGCACAACACTTTATGCAGCAGCTCAGCAAAAAGCCACAGCTGAATGAGTTATTGCTGCAGTTGCTGGCCTTTGGTGTGCTGCATTTACTTGTGGGTTCAGTTTAATTGATTTGCCTTAAGGCTCAACTGAACTTGAGGCAAAGGCTAGCAAAAAAGAAAAGGAAAAAAAAAAAGAGTGTAGCCCAGCTGAAAAGGAAACTGCAGACAATTAAGCAAACGTAGCAAGCAGAACGCAAGATGACGAAGGATGGGGCTCTGTTGCAAGTGGCAAGTGGCAAGTGGCAGGAGGCAGAAGGCAGGAGGCAGTGAGAATTGCTGTGAGAACTGTAGCAATTACTTACTCGAAATCTGTTGGCCTGGTCTCAGCCTGGCTGGCGGTGTCTCGACTCTTGCGGCGTGAAAGTGAAATTCTTTTTGCCAAGGACTTTTATTGTTGCGGTTAGGATTGCAGCCCGGCACTCGTTCTCCACGCTCTTTGCCTCAACGATTGCAGCGCAAAGGGCAAAGGGAATTGTGTCAAGCGCTGAGCCAGCCAGCGCACTGATTTGATTACAAATTGCAAGTAGTCTGGCAATATTTATTTTGAGCCTGGCATTAAGCGCGCTTCTAATTGAATTATTAGGCAACGCTCAATTTCATTAAAGCGCCCCGCATTCAACTGGCACGCAACAAAAGTCGGTTGACAATGTGGGAGAAATTAATTGCAATTGCGACCAAATTGGATAACCGCAAATAAATTCGCGTAATGGCTGACATTTTATTGCCGTCTGAGGCGTACGACGGCCGCGCGCGTTTCATAGGCGATTTTAAACGCGTCGATTACGGGACATGCACAGCAAGCGAGAAACGCGAGGGGAAACTGGGCAATGAGTGATAGGCAGATAATGAAAGAGGAGCAGAGCAGAGCGGGAGAGACACAAGTAGGAAGACAAAATAGCGAAAGTATAAATTTAAGGTCAGAGAATGAAAGGCGAATGAATGAGAATGAAGCTGTAAAAAAGAATAAATAAAGGTGAAAGAGAACTTAAAGCAAAATCAATTTCGCAGAGAGAAAGGCGCAGGAGAAGTTAAAGCAAAGTCAATTCCGTAGAAAAAGAGCTTAAGTTTAAATATGCGTAAGATCTGGCTGAGTCTGAAGGAATCAAAGAATTCAAGTACTTCAAAATTGCGACTCGAGTAGACAAAGCAGAAGCAGAAAACATTTATATGAATTGGAGTAGAGAAGAGGAGAATTGGAGCTGGAACAAATTGATATATAAAGCTGCGTGGCTAACTCAGCGGAAAATAAGTCATAAGCAATGGAAATGTTTTGGAATTGAAATTGAAATTAATATATGCATATGTACTTAAAATTTATATATTTTATATCAACTAGCATAGATTTCAGTTACGTTTTCTGTTTCTGTTCTTGGCCGCAGTTGCTCTGCGAATTCATAAACATTTTACAAACTATTTATGCAAGCGATTTAGCAGGAATTTTCTATCACATTTCAAAATTGTTGCATGCCGCGCGCAGGAGGCGGGTACGGCGGGATGAGTGCAGCTGTTGGCACTCAGGTTGGCCCAGCAACAAGAGTCTTCTGCACGCTGTAAGCGCTGTCCACCGTCGGGCAATCACTCAAAGTTGTCCGCATTTGCATAAACACTTCTAATCCTAATGCCCAGCAGATTGCTGCTGCAGCAGGAGCAGCAGTGTGCTCCAAGCTACTTACAGTCAATTGACCCGCAGCCCCACTCTATCGCGCTGAAGTGACAACGCTACAAGACCCAGCAGCACTTGACAGCAGCAGCAGGAGGCGCGAGCGGGGGAGGAGTAACAGGAGTGAGTAGCCGGCAACCAATTGGTGTTGCTTGGGTGGGAGGCTTTCGCTTTCGCTTTGGCTTTGGCTTTGGCTCTGGCTCTGGCTGGTTTCCGCTTGCTTTTGCAGCACTCAGCTACGATTACATCAAACAAACTCTGGGCTATTGCCAACTCCTATGTCACTCAAAGCATCGCGCCTTATTGCCGTTTGTCTGGGTCACAAGACTAGAATTCCAACAGCTGGCAACAGCAGCAATAGCAACAGCTGGAGTAGCAACTGCCGCAGGAGTATTTAGGCCGTCAGTCAATCTGTCAGCCACGTGGCATTTTAGCTGATGATTTGTATACAATTCGCTGCAGAAATCTCCTGAAAGGTTTAGATCATGTGCAAAATATATAGGAAATTTAAGAAATTTTTATGATTTAAAAATAAATGAAAATACAATAAAACTTCTTACGATTTAGTAAAAAAAAAAAAATGTTTTATCTATATATTTTTTATAGATATAAGGCCTTCATTATTTTAGGACCATTTTAATTAATTATTTTCTGCCTTGCTGGGTATCTCCAAGTACATCAAAGCGAACGACTTGTACTAGTTTCATATATAATGCTCTCTTTATTTTGTCCTCACAAAAAACTGCAGTTTATTCATGAACTAAAAATTCGTTTAGTTGAAAGTTGTTATTTTTCGCATGGTACATCTCGCATGTCGCTACTTCCAGTCCCTCCCCATGCAAAGCATCCCCCGACTATTGTCCTTGTAAAAGTTTATCGCACAAAAAAAAAAAAGAAAAGAATAATAAAAAATAAAAAAATGCTGATTAACTTTGGTAAACTGCAAGCGATGTAAATCGCGTAGAGCTTACTCTGCAGGAAAAGGGTCTGATGGGTTCATTCAATCCACAAATATATCTTTTTAATATACATATATAATAAATGAAATGTTGGCAAATAGAAATGTTTTAAAAGTGGAATTTAAAAAAAAAAATATTTTCTTTTTTTATGCAATCTTTAAAATTTTTAATACATATCTATCTGTCTATAATCAAATCATATATTTAAAATAAATTTATGCGCTAGTTGCATAATGTTCTAAAGTTATTTTCCTATAGTTCATCTACAGTTCGCTTTGGCCAAGTTTCTACAATAACTTTTCCGTATATATATTGTTTTTATTGTTGTAGAAATATAGTTTCTTTTTTTTTCTTTTATATTCTCTCTGCTTAAAGTTTGCAATATAATTCTAGTTAGCTCTTGAGACTCTGCGTAGCTCCATTGAAATTATAATTCACTTGGAGTGCTCGGCTTGGAGTGCTGCTCGCCCCACTAGTCGCCCTCCCCGCGCTGGTCCCACCCATTGGCTGCCCGACTCGTCAACCGAACTGACGCACTTTGCATAAATTTGAGCTTGAAGCATTGCACTTGCTTGACACATTTTGTTTGGAGTGCAGCTGCCCCTCTGCCACGCTGCTCTTGCCAAGCAGTCGTAACCCTTTTTCCATTTTGTTGTTGTTCATTTGTAAAACAAAAACAAAAAAAGTATATATACGTAAAAGAGAGGCAAGAGAAGATGAAGAAAACTTTTGTCTTTGGCGCAACAATTTACCGTTAAGAGCTCAACAGTGTAACACTGGTTTTTCACTTTTCACTAAGTACCAGGTTAGTGTAACACATAAAGAACGCAGCCGCAGCCCCAACGGAAATCTAGATGCCGGTATGGACGAGGGGGGCAGGGAGGTACGTTTACGGAGGGGCCGTCGAGCAATCTGCGCAAGTTTTGTTGCCGTCTTTTGTGCAACGTGCGAAGTTTGTCACTCTGTCAAAGAAATGTTAACTCTCTGTCTGTGTAATGCATTCGCCCTGTAATCCATAGTCAGCCAGGTGCGCCAAGGGTCGTGGCTGGCGCCTAGCTGTCGTGTCAACACAAGTTTTGCATTTTGCAATGTGTTTCTCTTTTGCTGTTCTTTGCTCCTCTTCCTCTCTCTCTCTCTCTCTCTCTCTCTCTCACTCTCCTCTGTGTGTCTTCCCTGCACCTCATACGTCCTTTAAGCACTTAAATTAGTTTTCATAGTTTGGCGCCATTTGGCGAACAAAAACTCAGTTTTCACTCCATTCTCTCCCTCCCTTTGTCCTCTTTTCCCATGCAGCGTGTAAATTAATTTTTATTCTTCTTTTTTTTCTCGTTTGTTGTTTATAAAATTGCCGCTGAGGTGCGCGAAAAGTTTTGGCATTTTATGTTGGCCGATTTTATTAAAATTTACAGCCAGTTGCACTTGCAATTTACCGCATGAAGTTCATATTACTTGAGCTAAAAGCAAGTAAAACCAAGCTGGTTAGCCTTCAGTAATTGCACAGAGCTACAGCTGCAAATTTCATTGCTGGAATTAAGTTTGGATAGGGCATTATAATCTGGCTATATATACAGAATATTTGATCTAGACATTGAATTATCTATGACAGGGGAATTATAAAATTAAATCAATAAAAATTTTTAAGTTTGATTTTTGGTTTGTTTTATAACTCATATCGCTTACTTAAATTAATTTCTAATTATAATTTGTATATTATTAATAAATAAACAATTATTGAATTATTGTTACTTTTTGGGTATAATTTTAATATTATAAATAATTATTATTTATTTATCTATGGTACAGTGACTCTTTGGACCAAATATCCCTTCCGCCTTTAAAATATGTATTTCAGATACCCTTATAAAAACTGTCAAATAAAAAACAAGTCAAATTATTTTGTTTTATTTTTTCCAGCCAGTCTTTCAAGGTTTTTATGCACAGTAAACGTTTACTTTGTTTCTATTGAATTCTGAAAAATTTTTATTGATTTTGAGTTAGACAAAAAGTAAACTATTTTATATATTTTATCATATACACAATTTATTATTCAATTTAATCTGCTTCAAAGCTCAAAACTCAGTTAATTTTCGCTTAGTCTTAAATATTTTATGAATACACTGAGTTAGAATTGCAATGAAATGTGTTTGATTTGTTTGGCTAGAAATAAAATAAAATTGGCTAGAAATGTGTCAGTGCTTTGTCAGGCTTTAATAAAATTCGTTTCTTTTCGAGGTATTTTATTTACGTATAGCTGATATATATTACTCATTCGGTTCCAGTTGGCTTCGCTTTAATGCCACTGGTGCTGAAATTTCAAACAATTGTTTGATGCAAAACAGTTATTCATATGCGATACACACACACACACATATGCGCGCTTACTGTGCGAATGGCTGCAGTTGGAATTGCATTTGTGCATTTCCGGTCAGCGCACGGATGTTCCGGTGATCAATTTTCAAATACGCTGTGTCAGTTCGCTGGTTGGTCACTTGGTCTGTTGTTCATTTAGAAAACGCCAGCTCAAATCGGAGGCGGCTAAAAGGAGATGATTGTGTGTGTGTATGTGTGTGTGTGTGGGGAGTGCTGCTGGTGTAGTCGACCTGTAGCCCGCTTGGTAGCCCAGTGCAGAAATTGAATACAAATTCACAGTTTTTGCATATTTGCTTACAGCTCTTGCTCTATCTCCCTCTCCCTTTCTATCTCTCACACACCGACAAATAGTTGTGGTTTTTGTCTACCTTTTGCCGGTACATTTTAAGCACACTTTTCTGTTTTTTTTTTTACCTTTCCATCTTTACCTGCAATTTGTGTGGCTAACAATTTTTGGCTAGTGCAATTTGTAGCTGAAATTTCTATCCCGTTGCTTATCCTTTTTTCCGCTATCTACATATATATTCATCGAATCGAGCTAGGGCAGCAACGTCAGCTATAAAAACTGTTTGCAGCAGCCAAAATAAATGCAGCCAGCTCGCAGTAAACAATGGCAGGACACAAGGGCAGGACAGGATGCGGCTGCCTGTCGCCTTTAAGTAGTCAATTTCGCACAATTTCTGACAATTTCCGCACGCAGCTGTCGACAGTTTTCGCAAACTAAACTCGGAGTCGTCTCAATTAATGAGATTAATTAGCAGCTAATCAAATTTGCAACTACACAGCTTGGCAGCTGCCATTGATGTGTGCCTGCCACACGCCTTTGCCCACCTCGCCAGCACCACACAAAAGTTGGCCACGTCAAGCCTGTCTGTCTGTCAGCCCTCGTCTTGGCAAGGCATTGCGTCGACGCCTTGATGCCTGCAAATTGCTTGGCGCAATCTAATTAGCTTCATTTGGTTAGCTACTCTTAGTTGCTTTTAGCATGTTTCCAGGCATTTTTTTTCTTTTTTTTTTTGACTGGCCAAAAAATTAATTGAGATTCTTAACAGAGGTCTTCAGGCGACACAATCAGCTGCACACAAGCAATTTTCAAATACGTTAAGCTAGTTATTTATTGGTTTACAAAGTGTCTCAATTTTTTCAAAACTTTTTCGATTTTCCTTTACTTTTTTACAGCATAAACTAATGAAAATCTTTAATATCTATGCCTATTCCTTATTTAAAGATAAATAAACTTTACAAGCGAATGTCTGTTTGAGTTTTATTGTTAACCATTTTACGACGTTTGTTGAATTAAGCAATTTAGTTTTTCTGTTGCTCATTCATATTGAGTATACGTCGCGTTGTCGTACGCTATTTAATCTCTGGCGAGTAGACCGTGCAATTTTTATTCAAACAAACTTAATTGACACCACACACACATACGCACACATCGATAGAGCACTTAGGTATCTGTCTGGATACACTCTCCAATTTGCAGCGTACAAATTGCAATTTGCCAGCGACGCCTTTCGCCGCGGCTGATTAGTTGCGGCGCCTTGAGCTGTGGCCGGGCTGCCAGTTGGCCAAGTTAGTTGCAGCTGTGGCTGGGCCAGTGCTTGCCTTACTTTTACTTATTTATGGCCAAAGTCCATGGCAAACAGACAGCTTAGCTCAAGACCGAGCTGGACTCAGTCTCAGTCTCAGTCTCAGTCTCAGTTTCCACACAGACACGCATGCAGCTTTATCTTTGTAATGGAAAATGATGTCATCAGCAGCCAGAGTGCTGGAGAGAGAGCAGTGCTACTTTGGCTTATGTTGTCTTCTTCCTCTTGAATTTATGGCTGCCCTCACTTTATCTTCCTCTCGTTTCGTTTTGGCTGTCCGATTTGTCAACGCTGTGTTTATTTTTCTATTTCTATTTTTAATAGAATATCGAGCGTTTTCCTAGTCCATGCTGAGTTTATATCATTCGACAGCTGAGCCCGTCAAGGGTATTACCGAAACTGAAATAAGTTTCCACTTTATTTATTTGTTTTGCCATCCATAATATTCGCTGTTCAATTGCCTTGCAAGTTGCAGCTGACAGCTGACAGGCGTAGCGCATTATGAAGCTGATAATTAATTATTTCAGCTTAAGTGGCAGCATTCAATTGTCAATCAGACAATGCAATTAAGCTGTTCAATTATTTAACGCACCAGTTAATAGTAATATTACTTTTTTGCATTGCGTATTATGCATGTGTGTCACTTATGCTTTTAGTGAAATCTCACTCGTGAATTGCATTTGCATTCAATATGCAAGCTTAGTTAAGGAACAACAAAATGGTAATCAAATCTGAATTTAACTATAGTATTTCTTTTTATATGAGATGTTATTGAATATTATGGTAAAGGTATTACATAGCTCTACTTACATTCATTCTAAAATTTTCATTACCAATCAATATTCAATGCCTTTAGCTAGCTGGAAACCGATTTCTTCGTTGACTAAAAACAAAGCGCTTTAGGTTCTGCTAAAGGTACTTGAATACCTCAGCATTACCACAAAAATCCTAAAAGAATTTCTGATTACATTTTTTGGATACAATTTTTGCGGCGGCATTGCACTTTAACTGAATGCGTGACTTCTTAACGAGCCAACATTTTGTGACACATTTTTGTTCGTTTTTGCAGCAAAACGCTGACAATTCAATTGAAATGCAGCAACGAGGCTGCCTGAAAAAAATTGTGAGCTGCAATTTTGCTGCGATGTCATCGAAATCCCTGTTGCTGCCTCCCGCTTTTAACCAACCAAACAGAAAAAAAGCCTGAAAATGTATAAAAAAGGACGAAATTAAAACAAGCTACGGGACTTGAATGCGTTGTGGTACGAGGGGCGTTTCAGCAGTTGCTGACAAAAAACGAGCAGCAGAAACAAATGCAAATACTCGAGTGTATGGCAATGTAAAACAGAAGCTGAGCTACCGTCCAGCATCCAAACCCATCATCGTCCTGCTGCTCCGCTGCAGGAAGACAATGAAATGGCAAACAGCAAAAAATAAGTGCCGACAGAGGTAAGGAGGAGGAGGACTACTCAAACTAAAAAAAAAATGTAAAGACGAGTACAGCGCAGCAACAGCAAGGTGGAGCGAAGGGGAAATGCTCTGCAGATATGTGTCATAAAAAAAGATGACGAAATTTGCCAGAAATGGAAATGGATTGGACAGGATAATATGGATGAGCCAAGAATACACAAAATAATTCAGCAAAAAAGAAGATATATCTAAAAGAATTCAAGTATGAAAGCATATTGTGTAATAGAGTTAGAGTTAGTTAGTTAGCATCGACTTTTTTATTGGTAATACTTCAAATGATTTTACTGACTCAGAAGCTTTGTAATTACTTCAATTGAAGTATTTTCACAAAAGTTGCTTCACTATATTTTCAAATATTTCTTAGATTGACCACAATAATAATGCTTTCATATATTTAATTAAGAATATAATATAGCATATCTCTGTGTCTAGTAAACTTACCAGAAATCAGAAATTTTTGCCACTTGTTTTTTATTTGGTTGGCACAAATTGAATTACAATTTTGCCATATTTCGTTTCTCGCAGCGTAAGCCTGAAGCTATATATATATATATGTGTGTGTGTATAAATAACTGAATGCTCGAAACATGACAGGCAACCACGGCGAATGCAATATTGACGAACAGCAAGTGGTGCACGCGGGTGGCGGCGGTTGGTGGTGTAAACAAGGCCCAACACGCTGCGTATGAGTGATATTTTGTGTGCTGGCCGCATGAAGGGTCAAGCTCACATACATACCTACGCAGCACTCTGTGCATAACTATGAATACTCAATTAACAGTTGCTGCAGCTGAAGGCTCATTATGAAAGTAAATGCCAGTGGACGGACATAATGTGAAAGGCTCGTGCATAATTTCGAATTCTGTGCTGCAGCACGAAGTCAGCCTTATGAGGCGCTGCAGACAAGCATCATTCATGACAACACAACGCTGACGGGCAGGTGAGGCACGACAGGTGTGTGTTGTTGCATCAACATTTTACTGCTAATTGACAC
This sequence comes from Drosophila mulleri, assembly GCA_035047565.1. Taxonomy (NCBI): domain Eukaryota; kingdom Metazoa; phylum Arthropoda; class Insecta; order Diptera; family Drosophilidae; genus Drosophila; species Drosophila mulleri. Next base: position 4,566,439 of record JAWNPK010000168.1, read on the forward strand.
CTTGATGGGCAGCGGCGTTGTATTACTTGTATTACATTTTTAAGCTGCTGTGTATAATGCAGCAGATTTTCTATTACATTTAGTGAATTTAAGAAACAAATCAGGCGATAAATTCGAGTCGCACTTTTATCTTACCTGAATGCTATTTATCTCTCTGCCTCTCTTTTTCTTCTGCTAGGCGATGCGGGCCTCACAGCTGAGGCGCAATTTTCTACACTTTGGCGCATTTTTTGTGTTTTTTTGCGTTTCCTGCCGGCATGGTCCAAGCCCCTTATCATTTATCAGAGCACGGGAAAGATCAAAAGCAACCATCAAAAGCAGCGAACGCCAAGTATGAGGAAACTGAATAGAACAGGAGCAGTCAGAGATTTAAAAAAAAAAATATCAGTGGTAGATAAAGAGAGGGGGTGGGGGAGGTTCGGGCAGCTGAGCTCTAAGCGCAGTCCATGCTATGTGGGTCGATTGCGATTGTGGCTTGGCTGGCTTTCGGCTGGTCTCTGCTGCCTTGCCATTTGTTGGAAATGAAACTAATTTCGTTGATTGTGACGGCAAAGCATTGCACAGGAATTGACAGTTGATATATGGGCGCAGCGGGCAGCATGGCATCCTTGACAATTGGCTCACTTGGATGGTATGAAAAAAAAGTGACTTGATGAATTACACTGAGAGAAATACCAACAACTAATGCTAGGGAATAGAATAGAATAGGGTGCACATACAAGGGAAATGATAAAAGGCGAATTGTAAAAAAAAAGAAAATAATAATAATAAATGTATGTATAAATAGATCCAGGATATAGATGGGATAGATGGAATGACGATAGTAAGTACAACTAACTGTTTCACGTTAAACTAAAGCCACAGCTAAGGGATTGTAAGAGAGTTTAAAGAGAAATATAAATTATAAAAATGTAATTTAAATAAAAAAGTTAGGAAGACTAACTTAAGTTACTCAAAGTGCACTTCCTATTATCGGACGAAGGCATCAGTTCATTATGTTCTGAAGAGTTTTCCAGCAACTTAAATTAGTTGCAAAGTCAGTTCATCTATTGTGTGCCCTCTCTTCATTGTCTTATTAAGAGTAATTTCAATATTTTTTTTTCACTTATTTTAATGCCATTTCTATATCTCTCCCATGCAGCAATATGAGCAGCCACTGCTTAGTCGACTCCTGCTTTATTCCAAGTGCACAGTCTATCTATCGCCGCTAAGCCTTCCTTCCTTAACTCTTTGCAAAACTTTTAGCCAGCCGACCTGAAACCAATCGGCCAACACTTTCACCTGCCCTGTCCCGCAGCATCTCCCCAGCCTCAGCCTGTCAGCTTTCCTCATAGCTTAACTGGCCAGGTCCACTGCTCTTTCGGTTTATGACATTTTATTATACCAATTAGACTGAGGCGCCATCGCCTTGGGCCTGGGCATTGTTCTCATTCGCATTGTTCGCTTTGGGCTATTTCTTTTTCATTTTTGCTACCATTTTATTTTATTTTTTTTTTTATGCCTTGCATTTCTCTCTTTTTCACACCTATTTTACCTGATGACTGCTCGGAATTTATGGCTCTCGATTGTGTTTTAACATTTATTCATGCGCAGAGGAAGCCGCTTCAGCAATAGCAACCTTTGTTCCGTTACAGCGAGCTCCCTGTGCTGCCCATTTTTTTCTTTCTCTGTTTCTGCTGTAAACACTCCATTTGCAGAACGGTCCTCAAAAGCGCAACACTTGCCAGCAGCTGCTGTTGCTGTTGCTGCAATTGTTGCTCTCGTTGACACCTTGTTGCTGCTGCTTGGCGCACAAGTGGCATTCGTTGTTGTTGTTGTTGTTGTTGTTTAACACTATGTGATAATTGCGAGCACTTCAATTGCAACAGCATGTTGTTCCCAACTAACAACTTCCTGCACTTCTGGGCAACAAATTGCATTTTATGACTTTAAATTTGCACCTGCGAAAAGCCAAAGCCAAAGCTAAAGCCCAAGCTGAAATGAAAGCCCAAGAAATTACAGTAATGTATACAGATATGTATGTATATGTTTATGTATGTGTATGTGTCGCCTGCCTAAGCCGTTTATCAATAGTACCGAAAGGCACTGAGAGAGACAATAAGTAAGCGCACAGCTGGAAATGCGGGCAACAACAATACAGATTCCAAATGACAAAAGCCCACTTCAAAGGCAAATGAAATCTCTTAAACAAGCAAAACAGCACGAAAGCTAAGAAAAATACTGAAAAACCCAATCATGAGGCACAGAATCAGAGTGCAGATCAAATCATTGTTTGGAACATTCAAGTGAAGTCTGATTAGATAGCAAGCAATACGTTTATTAATTAAATTCACGTAAAGATTGCTTTCAAAAATCGGAAAAGTATAAGTTTAATAACTGTCCATATCACGTTCGTCACGGATTTATTTTTGACTAAATCGTCAATTTGATTGAGTTCATCGTGTGGCTGCAAAAGCGTGGGCAGCTGCTTTTTTGTCGCTGGACATGACGATGCGGAACTGACATCGATGCCGCAATCTATAAAGAAGATCAAATTCATATATATTTATATAGTATATTATATGCATATGTATGTGGGTTAGTAGACTTACCTGCTGTGGCCTGCTGTTGATAGGAGCACAGCGCTAGCAGTAAAAATGTTGCCAATAAAATGCGATGCATGGCCATTTGGTCTTCTAACTATTTGCCGATATCCAAGTACAGCTCATTATATACATATATATATATGTATTGGGCCAGCTGAATACGCTGCTAATTATATGGCTTTAGTTATGCTTCGTTTTGATAAACGGCTCGAGGCTCAGCCGTAGTATTCCATTTAAAACAGTGCCTCAAAGCAGTAGTGTTAATTGCAAAGTATCATTGTGTTTGCTCGCAGGAAATCAAACTTGACTCCAGTTGCCTGTTGTTGTTATTGTTTTTGTTCTTGTTTTGTTGTTGCTGCTGCTGTTGTTGTTATTCATTGTTGTGCTGGTCTTTGTGTTGATTTTCCAGTCAGTCGCATTTCAGCCTTTTGCAATTTAAGTTATGAAAAAGCGTTGCCTTTCGATCCGTTTCTCGTTTTGTTTTGTTCAAGTCGGAATTGTGCAGGGCAAAGCGGAATGAAGGCAAACGTCGCTACAGCTGGTAGCACGGGCTAAGACCTGAAATTTGATAGATAATAAATACAAAAAATTATAAAAATATCATATAATATACAATATTAATAATATACAAAATAAATTTTAAGTAATATAATCTCTATAACAAAAAAGAAATAAATAAAATTAAATTAAATAATAATAATAATAAAAAAAAAAATTATTTCTTCTATAAAAACTCCGCAATAATAAAAAAATATATATATTTTTATTTCAATATTAAAAATTAATAAAACAAAAAGTAGTTTAATATATTTTTTGCAAGTGCAACGAAATTAATTTTTCAAAAATAAATAAATAAAAATAAAAAAAAAAAAACAATCAATAGATTGAAATTATTTCTTATATAAAAACTCCGCAATAATTACAAAAAAAAAACTTATTTTTATTTCAATATGAAAAAGTAATAATACAAAAGAGTAATTATATATATTTTTTTCAAGTACAGCAAATTTTATTTGGTACTATTAGATAAACAATTGATAAGTGAAACTTTATTGGTAAAGCTTAAATGGAGCACTTCAAACTTACACTCAATACTTTTACAGGGTATAATGCTTGAGGGGTATATATATGTACATACATACATAACTGTGCAATTTTTTCCTAAAATGTTGCTTTATTGCTGCTGTTGCTTTGTTCTTATTGTTGTTTGAGTTGTCTGCATGTGTGTGAGTGTGTGTGCGTGTGTGTGTGTGTGTGTGTGTGTGTGTGATGCCTTTTTGCCTTGTATGCATTTCACATGAGCCAGCAGCAATTCCTCATTTGCATTTCTGGCGGTGCTTTCCATTTGGTTTATTGCGAATTTTATTGTTTTGCGGTGTTTTATGGAACAGCGTAGTGTGTAAATATTTTTATAGAGCAGCTGCCGCCCACCATTTCTGCTGGTGCTTCTACTCGACTGCCGTTTAAACATGCAGAAAAGTGCAATATTTGCTTGGCTATTTCAATTAGCGCCTGGGCTGATGATGTTGTTGCTTTTGCTGTTGGCCTGTTGAAAAATTCAATTAAAATGCCTGGCTGCATACTTTTGGCTGGCATTGTCTGACGAAGTTTGCGGCATTTGCTAAATAGCATGCTTAAATTTTATTAATTTTAAACAAAACTCATTTACCCAGCCCAAGCTGCGACTGGCCTATTAAGCAAAAACTTTGCTCAACACAAAGCCTGTAAAAATAATGTGCTAAATGAGGAACGCTTCACGCTGGGGGCTTGCTTTATTTAGGGTGGCGTGGGCGTTTCTACCAAATACAAATAAAATTAAATGAACTCAAAACAAATACCCAACTCTGGTGTCCAGTTTGTAAAGCGTTCAGCGTTCAGCGCTTAGAGCTGAGCGTTGACTGTTAAATAAAAAAAAAAAGAAACAAAAAAATACGAAAAACGAAAAGAATGTATGTATATATAATTAAAAACTAATTAAATGGCCATGTCGAGCTGTTGCTGCTGCAGTAAAACTTAATTAACTAAATGCCGGGCGGCAACAAAAACTAAAACAATAATAATAACTCGCAGTAAACTTTGGCCATGGCATCTGGCGTCTGCAGTGTGTGTGTGTGCGCGCGCACGGCTCATGGGGCGTATGAGTAATTTAATCATCTTGTTGGCATGACCAAAGCTTTTGTTGTCATCCACAAATGCAATTTGTGTCATAAGCAAACAAGAATCTTACATGGCCGAAAGGACCCATATACAAAGTCAACAAAACTTTGCAGCGTGTGTGTGTGTGTGTGTGTGTGTATCTTGGTTTTTAGAATTAACACAGCCCGAGAGCAAGTGAGCTAGCTAATTGAGCTGTTTACCAATGCGAACAAGCGTACATATAAAATAAATAAAAAACATTTATTCAGCTTCAAATGGATTACATTTTTTATTTATATATGAAAACAAAACGAAATTCTTGGTCTCATATAATTCACAACTAATTGGCATGACTGTATGAGCTTCTTTCCCTTTATTTTCTGCATGTACTTTTTCAGAATGTAATTTAATTAATACCAAATTGATTCGTTGCATTTGCTAATCAAAGAGAAGTACAAATATTTATGCAGCTGCAGTATAAGCGAATTTATTACAGCCCGTGGCGTTTCTTTCAAATTGCCAATATGAGAAGTGAAATTTCTTTGCTCACTTTGATTCTTCTGCTGTTGCTCAGCTTCCAGCTGATTTCGGCCGGTAAGCTCTATTTTGCACTCACTCACTCACTTAATCATTATTCAAGCTTACCTTAATAGAAAAGTCCTTCTGGGAGAAGCTGAAGAAATGGGCCCGAAATGGTGATCAATACCGATTGAATTCGGATAGATTCATGGACGCGATATCACTAAAGCTGATATCAACCACAAAGAAGGGAAAGTTTAAAAATACTCTCGAGCTGCACAGTCGTTAAAACTGAACCCTTTAATAAATGGAAGAGTCTCTTAAGTCACCCACACTTGAGTGCGACAGCTGGCTTGCTTTTCTGTTGTTTTTTTGTTCTTTATTTTTTATTGTGCCTGAGCTTAGTTTGTAGTCTGAGTTCAGGTTTAGACACTGCCATTGACTACATATTTGTTTTGGCACTTCGGGCTGGCTTGTGTATCCTGGCACTGTTCCGCATCAGAGTGCCTGGCAAAGAGTTGAAAGCCATTGAGATTGACTTGCATTGTTGCTGGGCGTGGCAGGATTTCGCCATTTCCTTTGCTTTGCCATGCTTTGCTTTGGTCTCCAAGTCTGCTGTGAGCCATTTAGAATGTTTGATCGGGGGCTGGGCTAACACGTTGCCGAGTATTTGCCTGTGTGTGTGTGTGCTATGCACACAGACAAACTTGCAAAAAGAAAAGCCAAATGCCAAAGAAAGCAAAGCTTCTCTTGCCTCGCTGCCTTTAATGAAAATCGGCAGCTGCTGCTTCAGCGGCAAAAGGCAGATTAACAAACCAAATATGGCAACAGCTTGGCCAAAAGCATGTGCAACCGCTGCCAGGCAGAGAGGCATTCACATGCCTCAACAACAGCACAATACATACCACACATACACACGCACACACACACTCACAGAAGCACACTTAAAATGAGGCACAAAAACGCATATTGAAAACGCTCTGGCGCCCAGTTGCCTCTTCGCTTCTCTTCGCTTCTCCGCCTCCTTCTCGTTCTCCTTCTGCTCCGCAGGCGTCGCTCTGCTTCGTGGCATTACTTTGCCGACCCACTGACAATGACTGACCCGACATGATAGCAGCCAATGGGCAGCTCTGTGGCCATGCCCACTCAATTGTTGCCGAGTGCCACATTGTGTGGCCGAGCGCTGCTTTCATATGCTTAATTGAAATCGGCACTGAATGCAATCGAGCAGCGCGCTTGCACTGCACCCAGCTGACAGCATTTGAGCATTGGGGCTAGCAAGCGGAGTGGGGGCTCTAGTATAACAAAAATAGAAAACCGCCAACGTAGCCACAATCCACTTAACCAACTGCACAGAAATTGAATTTGTCAATCAATGCGAATGATTCTATTCATACGCTCAGGTTGTGCATTGCAACGATAATGAAGGTGCTTACGTTTAATCCCTCGAGAGCCTTCATTACTCTTAATACAATGAAGCTAGTTTTGCACGCTTTTTTCAGAAACTTGACGGAATATTCACAGTATAATCAAATTAACTGATTGCATGAGAAGGGAATACAAAATCAAGTAAAGCTATAAAATGCCATTAAATTCGAATTGAGCAAATACTAAGAACATAAAATGGAAATTCTGTATGTTTAGGTAATATTATTTTATGTTCATTTTATTAGTCAATAAAGATCGCTAAATATTATGTGGAATTGCATATAAAAATTTCCACAAGGAAACAGAATTTGGATAGATTTTAGTGCGATGCTCTCTCTCTCTCTCTCTCTCTCTCTCTCTTACTCTCTGTCTCTCATTCTCGCTCTCTCTCTCTCTTCATGGATGCTGCTATGTCTGCTTATAATATCGAGCGCAAACAATCTGCTCACACGTTCCCCGTCTGCCCCGTCTGCCACTTGCATTTTCGCAAACTATTATTCACCGATTTGAAATTTGCAATTACATTAAACGTATATGTATATATTCACCCAATACACTTTAAGTTTCACGGCTTTTCAAGTCTCTATCTCTGCTTCTTCTCTCGTTTGCAGTTTAGGCACAATTTTTTCCTTCGCAATTTTCTCCCCCAAATATGCCTTGCTCAGTTGCTCGCCTAATTACATTTTTAATTAAAAATGTTTGGCTATTTTTGGACAGGTATGCGCTACCTGCTCCATTATGTGCCGCCCTTCTCCCTCATGTAATGGTGTTTTTTTAGTGGTCTTCTTGTTTCTGCTATTGGGTCGAATGAGTAAAATCCAAATTGCACAATTTACATAATTTCTGGCTGCAAATGACTTTCGGCTTGTCTCCAACTGGAATGCAATGTGCACTCACAACTATGCAAAATTGAAACTGTTGCTAATGGCAAGTCACCTGTACAGGTGGCCACACGATGGCCATTGTCAAAATTTCTGTGCATAGCTTATGAATGAGCTTTGGTCTCGGCCCCAACACCAGCAATGGCACAACCGTCGAGGAGGAGAAGGAGCGAGAAGGAGCCGAGGGTCGACAGTCGAGAGTCGAGAGGTATGCCACCACAGAGTTTGCATGTGCTAAGGGCAACAGCTCACCGAGGCCCTCGCTTGCCCATAATCGGGGCATAATCAGGCAACACAGCCAACAACAACAACAACAACAACAGTAGCCAGCCAGCTAAACAACACGCCAAACACAACAACAACAAGCAGCTCTGATGGGATTGCGTGGTTTCATTTGCATATGTTTCTCGGACAGTCGAGGTAAACGAATATTTATAATAGAAGTCCTGCATGCTAAACTGGTCAAATATTTATACATATATGAACTATGACTATGCATTAAGCTATGTCGACATGTGCCCAACCTAGATCTAGTTTAGCTTCGCAAATTGCTTTATGGTTAGTTCATAATTGCTCTTAGCTCTCCCGTGCTCTTGCTTCCCTTTGAGTAGGCGAAGATCTAAGCCTCAATTGATTTCAGTTTATATTCATATTTACACAGTTCAAGTGCAAAAAGAATTCACAATTTACTTCAGCCAAATTTTAGAATATAGTTAATAGTATTAACCTTTTGATAGTGACACCTTTTTGGAGCCCCGTTCAAGATGGATATGGACTTTGATTTTGCCACACCGCCGCCCGAGGAGCGCATCATACGGACGCACAGTCTGAACCAGGAGCAGGAGGCCGATCTGACGCTTGCGTTCTCCCTGTTCGATACCAATAACACGGGGATTATTCCCATGAAGCAGCTGAAGGACATCATGCATGCTGTGGCCCACAACCCACCTGAGCATGAGCTGCAGGACTATTACAATGAATACGATCCCGATAACACGGACGAGCTGTACCTGAGCGACTTTCTGCACATCATGTCCGTGCGCTACGAGGGCCAGACGCCGGAGGATGAGGTCATACTGGCATTCAAGGTCTTCGACAGAGAGGATAACGGCTGGATACACGAGAACGAGTTCAAGCACATAATGAGCGCATATGGCGATGAAATGGATGAGGACGACCTGGACCAGATTGTACTGGATGCCAATTCGAATACCGAGGGCAACATCATTTACAGGGATTTCGTCACCATGATGAGCGAGCGTTAGAGCTGAGCAGGCGGTGCGAAGCAGCTTTCACTACTTGAAAATTCTAAAGCATTCCATACAGTCAATAGTCACTCATACATTTGGATACAACGTGCCCTATTTAAAAATACGAAATTGCCAGTCCTTACGATTAGATCCGACAATGAATCCAGATCTGACTGAGGAGCAAATTGCGGAATACAAAGAGGCGTTCGCCCTCTTTGACAAGAGCAACACGGGCATGATCAGCGTTCGTGAGCTGGGCAATCTGATGCGTTCGCTCGGACAGAATCCCACCGATGCCGAGCTGAGGGATCTGGTCAATGAGGTCGACACCACTGGCAATGGCTCGATTGAGTTCGTTGAGTTCTGCAATTTGATGTCAAAGCAGTCGGTGGACAGCGATGCCGACGAGGAGCTACGTGAGGCATTCAAGATCTTTGACAAGGACGAGGACGGTTTCATATCTCCAGCCGAGCTGCGCTTTGTGATGGTCAATTTGGGCGAGAAGCTAACCGACGAGGAGATCGACGACATGATACGTGAGGCAGACTTCGATGGCGATGGCAAAATCAACTACGAGGAGTTCGTCTATATGATAACTCAAAAGTAAAATCTTTCTAGCAAATCGTTTTTTACTTCATCTTTTTCTAAAATCCCTTACGAAAATTTCTTAAATTAAAATTACTATTGCAAATATTGCCCACTTTCGCTGCTGTTTGAGTGTGTGTATGTGCGTTGGTGCGTGTCGAGCAGTATGCACTATAGCACTATTATTTGTTTATATATGATGACTGTATATATACTTTAGGTACATACATATATAAATATGTATGTTGTATACTCATTGAAAACTATGGGATGAAAGAGCCACAAATTGAAGAAGCCTATGACGAATTCCTTCTATAGAAGAGAAGAAATAGCTGCCTATGCCATTTACAAATTTTACATAAACTATTTAGCATATCAACAAGTCATTATCAAGCATGTATGTTCTTGAGCAGCATACGCATATATATTTGTTCATATGTCTGTCTGCACATCTGTCTCTCCATGTCTCTGTCTGCCTGCTTAACAACAGCAAGAGTCGCACAAGAAGTACAGAATATCGTTTAAGTTGTCTATGTGTATGCAGCAGTATTCATTCGGTGTTTATATTTACGTAAAACGAAGCTAGAATGCCTGCAGCAGCCGAGAGTGCTCTCATTGGTCGCTTAAAGCTCAACTGGCACGATCTCTACCTGGCAGCGTTTGAGAGCGACTTTGAGTGAAAGTGACCGTATATAAAGGGCTGCAGCTGCAGCATTTCTTCAGTCGTCCCAGGCCTTGGCGGAGGTTAGTCGTGCAGTGCAGTAAAGTGAAGTGAAGTGAGTGAAAATATTTAATGATCATTCAGCGAAGCATTAAAGACATGGAGACAATATTAAGAGGGAATATTAAGAGGAAATACTAAGAGTAAATACTAAAAGGAAATACTAAAAGTAAATACATCGAACTTGGAGCAACTCATTGCAGGAACTTATTGAAGGAAATACTTAAAGAAAATACTTAAAGAAAATACTTAAAGGAAATACTTAATGGAAATACATACTTAGAACAAATATTTTAAGCCTATTTCAGCTTACATTAGACCACAATCCAACTTCTTTCGGAGTTCAACAGCTGGCAACATTGAGTATATGGGACTGAGTTGGCAAAGAGAATCTGGCCAGCTGATTTGGAATATCAAATATAATATTATTCGATTAGCACTCAAAAATTTCAATAGAACAAGCTCTAGTAAACTACAAAATTCATACTAGCTGCGTAGGCGATCCAACAATGAATTTAGCGGACCTCACTGAAGAGCAAATTGCAGACTATAAAGAGGCGTTTCTTCTGTTCGATAAAGAAAATTCTGGCGTGATTAACTCTCGGCAATTGGGAAATCTAATGCGATCACTCGGCCATAGTCCCACCGATATTGAACTGAAGGATATGTTGAACGATGTGGATGTCACCGGCAAGGAGCAAATCGACTTTAATCAATTCTGTAGCCTCATGTGCAGACATGCGCAGGATAATGATTCAGACGAGGAGTTCCGGGAGGCGTTCATGATCTTTGACAGGAATGAGGACGGCTTTATATCTGCATCCGAGCTGCGCTTTGTGATGGTCAACTTGGGCGAGAAGCTAACCGACGACGAGATCGATGATATGATACGTGAGGCAGACTTCGATGGCGATGGCAAAATCAACTACGAAGAGTTTGTCTATATGATATCACCGAAATAGCCGCGGGCCTTTCGGTATATTTACTTTTCAAATGATATATACGTTCCCAATTAGGCAGTCTCAAGGGAAAGCACTAAGTAAATTAACTGAACCAAACATGCCTTCGTCTGCGGTTTCTTTGATGATTCCTCAGCCGAAGTTCAAAGAGCCTAACCACATTGTCATGAGCAATATTAGTTAACTGGAACTCGAGCGCACTCAGCCAGGTTGTCTTTGGGCTTGGCTTGGCTTCGCTCCATTGTTAGCTCGCTTTTGCGTAAATTTCATGTTTCACTTCTTGTGGTCGAGCACTGGGAGATACTTTTCATGCAAGTCCAAAAACTCGATGCCTCGACGTGCTATATGTGGTCGGGCTGGGAATGCCTGCCATCAGAGCACCTTTGTGGCCTGCGAGCAATTTGCCTGTTGCTTGTATTCAATTTACTTATGCGTCAAAATTAAATTCTACCCTGGCTGGCATCGACTCTATTCGCAGTGGGCTACGGCCTGCAATTTCTTCTTTTTATTTTTTTTATTTTTAGGCGGCAGCTCCGACTGGATGTCCGGAGTGCTGCCATTTTTGCATATTGTTTAACAAAATGCCAGCTCTGCTTAATTGGAATTCCAAGAACATTGAAACTGTAATCGATGCACTTTTAGTATAAACTGTCCAAAATATGAAGAAAAAACTCAAAAGCCAAAAACAATATAAAAGAAAATTTCAGATTTCAATTTCAGATGCAACATCAATAAGCACTTCTGCTAGACCATAAATATAATATGCACACAAAGAGAGGGATAGAGAGAGGAGAGAGGAGAGAGGGAGAGCTGTAAAGACAGAACGGCATGCAGACTGCAGTTAGGGAATGCGGACTATATCCCGACAGACAGAGCCTCTGGGGCTCAGCAGGACGACAGATGCCATTTGTGGGGGTCCAACGACTGGCAAAGGAAATTGAATTTCTATGTGTGTGTGCGTGTGTGTGTTGGTGCAAATGTTTATTAGTTGCTGTAGCTGGTACTGTCAGAGCATTTCAATGATAAAGGATGTCAACCCCAGCATGGGGTCATTATATTTTGACATTAATGAGATGCAATGGAAAGCGAGCATACAGTTGAAAATGAAGTCCAGCATATTAGTTTGAATGTATTCACAATTTAAATTCAAAAAGAAAATGTTTTCTCATTTATTTCTACAACAATTGCAAATATTTTTAATCAACCATCCAAAATATTTTCTTTTATTATTAATTAAATAATGAAAAATAATTTAAAATATTATATTTAAGCTATTTTATGTATTATAAATATAAGTGAATTCTATTTGAATTTTTTTTTATGGAGCATAAGAAAGGTTATATTATTATCGGGTCTACTTTTTAGAGCGTGTTTCGGGTTCGTGAATGCCTATTGCAATTTTTCGATGCATTCACCAAAAATGTTCATGCACATCGATTTCATGTAGAATTTTTTGCGGCTTTTGCCTCAGCCATTTCACACACACTCACACGCATACACCTACGCCCACTCGGAGTGTCATTTGGGACACTTCTGCACATGTACTTGGCCACGCAAAAAGGCGCATGCAAGTGACACAGACAGGGGGACAGGGACGAGGACGAAGGAGAGGACGAGTACGAGGGCGAGGACGAGTACGAACAGAAGGACGCGTCGAGCACTCTGTAAATGTGCAAAGGCCACATGGCAGCAACAAGAGATGCAAGCAAATGAGTTTTTGGCACTACGGCCAGTGGGCGGGGCCAGTGGGCAGGGTGCGAAGGGCAATAGCAAGAGGCGAGTCCTGCCAGCAGCGGTTGTCAAGTGTCCATTTGCAGTAACTCAACTTCAGTTAAATATTTTAGAGCATGCAACGATTCTCTGTTAATTGGTGGTGAAAACTGGCAAAGCCTAAAATCCCAATCAAGTTGAGTAACCTTCGAAAATGCTCTCTAAGGTAGGCGTATCGCATCAACCAAAACCCCCCAGCCTCTTTTACGACTCCTAAAAACTCGAAGTGCTGTCGTTCAATCATATGCCTAAGCCTACTTTTCGTACGGCGGTTACCCTTTTCGGATTAGCAGATCAACGCACAAATGGAGGCTCAAATCATCGTCTGGGGACTTGGCGAGCTAACAAACAGCTCGACCGACCCTTTCGATAAGGCCGATAACTTATCGAAACCAAAGGCCACACACAGCACACAAGACTTGCAGATAGGCAAAGCCGCTGCGGCTTTGATGACCCAATTAATTTTACAGCCCAAAAAGAAATGGCCAACTATCTCAGGCGAACGCATTTGGGCGCCGTAAACACGCTCAAACTTAAGTGTTGTAAAGCGTGAAATAACTTGAGATGAGCTGCACACACACAGCCTATAATAAGATTAGAATATAAAATGTTACGAGCTCTTCACCATCGAAAACAAATATTTTCTATGCATTTAAAAAAAAAAAAAAAGTATATAATTTTTTATACTAGTTTTTTTAGACATTTATATATAAAAATAAATAAATATTTTTAATAATAATAATTAATAAAAAATAGTTGTTATGTCACCCTAAACCGCAATAGATGGTTGCCTCTAAGTTGCTTCTTCTCATGCATATCTGGGACTGCTGTCTATCTGGCACGTACTTTCCATACACATATACATACACACGTCTTTTTCCAGCCTGTCAGTTCAAGTTGCAGAGGAAAGCCCAAGTGTCTTCGCTGCTCTTAGGAAACATTGCGTTAAATTGCGTGGAAAAGTTATGCACTGTGGGTGATTTTCCATTTCCCGCTGCAACGTTTCTGGCGTCTTTTGCCGCCGCCTACTTTGACGGTGTGTTACATTTTATTTTCCCATTCTGAAAGTTGACTTGGCAAACTACTTGAAATGTGAAAATGCTCGAGCGGCAACTGGGAAGGAAAACTTGCACTAACTTTGAAGGCTCACGTAATTATGCGCATTACACAGCTGACCCAGGCACTCAACCTGTTCCTGCTGGTGCGTCTACTGCAGTTTCTGGTAAGCCCGGTGGCCGCAGCTGCCACGCCTCTGCAGCAACGGCGCCCCCAATTGCTGCACAGCCGCAGCCACGCACATCAGAAGCGGCTCACCAACAGCATGGACCAAATCGATGAGTCGTGCGATACGTCTGGAGGACGCAATCCTGATCCAGGCCGCGATACTGCCACCGACATGCAGAGCTCGAAAGCCGGTGGTAAGTGCAACATTGGGGTGGGACGCACAAATGCCAAGCTATCGGCTACAAACATCGCCCAGAAGGCCGCCAGCGACGCGGAGCAAGCGTACGGCACCCAGCAATCGGCGGCGGCGGAGGTGGCCCACATGGTCAAGCAGCAGCTGGCAGATAGGGCCGATGCCGCAGCTAAGGCGGCGCAAGCGGCGCTCTCCGGCAAGCAGCAGGTGGTGGAACAGCTCGAGGCAGAGATAGTCGAGGCGGAGGCCGTGCTGCGCCAGGAAATGGAGTGCATTGCCAGTGCCCAGAGCAATCTCAACTCCGCCACAATGTCGGCCAGCAAGGCGGAGGAGGTTCTGACGGCCATGCAGCACGGACTGAAGATTGCCGAGGAGAATCTCAGTCACGCCAAGGCAACTGCGGCCGGTGCCCAGCAGGATCTAGACGAAAAGACGCAACTGGCGGACGTGGCCCGAAAGCGCATCGAAATGCTGAAGAAACAGCATCTCGACTCCTGCAACGAGCTGCAGAAGATCAAAAAGTCGGCCTACAAAGCTTTCTGTGCCGCGGCCGAGGCACGCAAAAAGGCCAGAGAGCGTCGCACGGCACGAAGCAGACATCGCAGGAAACGGCAACAGCATCAGCAACAGCATCAGCAACAGGCACAGCAGGAGCAGCAGGAGCAACATGAACAACTGCAGCAATAATTGGAAATTGAGCGCAGCGATTACAGTTACTTACTTATATATATTTCTATTTTCTAATCCTTCAATTAAAAGTCTCTTATTAAACTGGCAAATCTATTTGTGTTTAGTGTTTTATCAGTATTCTACTGCAAGCGAATTCAGTTCAAACTAGCCGAACGCATCTTAAGGTAAATTTTGAATGCTTTGCTATACTGAATTGTATAAATTTGGATAACATTAAATATATGTAAAATATTGCGATTTATAATAATGTAAATAATATATATAATAAATCTATATAAAATGAACAATTTCTCCGACTATATTCAGCTATTCATAAAATTATATCTTAACTATTTTTTTCTATAATTCCACCCATATTGCCAACGACTCAACTTTGAAGCTCTTTATCTGAGCTGAGAGCAGTAAACAATCTTCTTAATCAATCAATTGGGTATTTTATTCACACACATATATGTATGTACTTATATGTACATGTCTGTATGTATATTCTCTTTTATTATAATACGCCCATATGGCTCGCAATCAGGTTTCGTTTATGTGCCGTCCATGGTCACATTATTGTTAAGCATGTATTGAGATGTCTGGCGGCGTTCCAGCCCACAACATGGTAATTTAATGTGAAATGCGACTCTTCTATAAGCCAAAATGTTGCTTTGGCCGTACGGAAATCCTTTGAGAGTTTTTAGCGCCAAACAATGTGGGCGAAGCCCGAAGGATGCTGGGAAGGTGGTGCCACAAAGGACGCAAAGGGACAATAAAACAATTTGACCAAAGCCATTTCGTTATAAGTTTTGACAGACTTTTTGTCAGCTTAGGGCCTCTTGTTTGCGGGTAATGGGATTGCGACAGGGCGTGGCACCTAAAAGTTTCCTTTTCTGTGCACGTTTTCAATATTTTTTAGTTTTTCAACGGGTACTGCGGGAGAGTTGGTTGGACAGTTCGCCAGAGTATTTGTTATTTATAATGAGCCAAAATAAATCATATATATGTATGTAACATTTAGAAAAAAAAAAAAAAAAACATTTGCAAAAAACTTGTGAGCAAATACATATTTGGAGTGTCATTAATTGGGCCATCAAGTGCAAAGTCCTGAATAAGTTGTTTGGGGACTTCCAAAAAAGTTGCGGACAAGCACTCAAAGGCCAAGCATTTCAGTTTGGTCCGTGGGTCGCTTAAGCCGCTGATCTGTTAATCCCCCAAGCAGAACGATGGACATGCCAACAGGACGAAAAAAAAAGGGTTTTGCTTTTGCGGATTTTGGCCAGTTGATTGAGCGGCAAGAGTTCTGTTTTTCGGTTCGTTTTGGCTCCCATTTCGGTGGCTTAATGCTTGGCATATTAAGCCGCATGTGGCCTAAATCACTGACTGTTCTTCGACCGAGGAATGTGTATTTATATACATGTATATGTGTGAGTATATATATATATAAATATATATACTCGCACTTTAATGCCAGCACAAGCGCCAAGTGTTGATCGCTCAATTGCCAACAGCGAAAGCAGCGACAGCAGCAGCAAAAACCACTAAAAGTCAGACGAAAAGACACTCTCAGTCTCTTTCTCTCTCTCCCTTCCGCTGTCTTTGTGTATTGCGAACTATTGGCGGTGCTGCGTTGGGGTTGACTGCCTTTCTATTCAGACAACATAAACCGCAACGCCCCATTGTCAACGCCCCTAACTCAACGACAATGAGAATGTCGAATCTCACCCATTTGACCAAAATGTATTCATTTCAGTCATGGCAGGCAGCCACTTCTATGTGTATGTGTGTGTGCGGGTGGGTGCGTGTGTGGGTGGGTGTGTGTTTCGTATCCAATTTGCGTATTTTCAGAAACAAATCAAAACAAATGAAATCAATTCGATGAAGCAAATCTAATTTCATGCGTATTTCCTTGCTTTTTGCTGGACAATAAAAATTTCGGGCCTTTACCCCGCACTCAACTCTCTCTCTCTCTCTCTCTCTCTCTCTCTCTCTCTTTCGCTCTCCATAAAAATGAAACCCGAAACCGTAACTGAGAATCTATTATTATTGTCGGCGTTGTTGTTGTTTGAGTCAACAAATTGCGGCAAAAAGCAAAATACATACTTATTTACGAGTTGCTAGCTGAAATTCAAACAAACTGGCGCCAATTGTTTGAGCCATGTGGGCGTGACAGTCAGCTCATAAAAATTGAGCAAAGGAATCACATTTTGTTGCCAGCACCCAAATAACATAACTCGTTTGTGTGTGTGTGTGTGTGCGTGTGTATTTGTGGATATTCAGATTGAAGACGGGACAACGTCTTGCTGAGTTGTGCTTAGTTTGCTTTTGTTTACAGATACAGATACAGATACAGATACAGATACAGATACAGATACAGATACAGATACAGATACAGATACAGATACAGATACAGATACAGATACAGATACAGATACAGATACAGATACAGATACAGATACAGATACAGATACAGATACAGATACAGATACAGATACAGATACAGATACAGATACAGATACAGATACAGATACAGATACAGATACAGATACAGATACAGATACAGATACAGATACAGATACAGATACAGATACAGATACAGATACAGATACAGATACAGATACAGATACAGATACAGATTCAGATACAGATACAGGTACAGGTACAGATACAGATACAGATACAGATACAGATACAGATACAGATACAGATACAGATACAGATACAGATACAGATACAGATACAGATACAGATACAGATACAGATACAGATACAGATACAGATACAGATACAGATACAGATACAGATACAGATACAGATACAGATACAGATACAGATACAGATACAGATACAGATACAGATACAGATACAGATACAGATACAGATACAGATACAGATACAGATACAGATACAGATACAGATACAGATACAGATACAGATACAGATACAGATACAGATACAGATACAGATACAGATACAGATACAGATACAGATACAGATACAGATACAGATACAGATACAGATACAGATACAGATACAGATACAGATACAGATACAGATACAGATACAGATACAGATACAGATACAGATACAGATACAGATACAGATACAGATACAGATACAGATACAGATACAGATACAGATACAGATACAGATACAGATACAGATACAGATACAGATACAGATACAGATACAGATACAGATACAGATACAGATACAGATACAGATACAGATACAGATACAGATACAGATACAGATACAGATACAGATACAGATACAGATACAGATACAGATACAGATACAGATACAGATAAAGATACAGATACAGATACAGATACAGATACAGATACAGATACAGATACAGATACAGATACAGATACAGATACAGATACAGATACAGATACAGATACAGATACAGATACAGATACAGATACAGATACAGATACAGATACAGATACAGATACAGATACAGATACAGATACAGATACAGATACAGATACAGATACAGATACAGATACAGATACAGATACAGATACAGATACAGATACAGATACAGATACAGATACAGATACAGATACAGATACAGATACAGATACAGATACAGATACAGATACAGATACAGATACAGATACAGATACAGATACAGATACAGATACAGATACAGATACAGATACAGATACAGATACAGATACAGATACAGATACAGATACAGATACAGATACAGATACAGATACAGATACAGATACAGATACAGATACAGATACAGATACAGATACAGATACAGATACAGATACAGATACAGATACAGATACAGATACAGATACAGATACAGATACAGATACAGATACAGATACAGATACAGATACAGATACAGATACAGATACAGATACAGATACAGATACCACCCACTTATCGATATTAAGTATACGCAATCGAATTCATAAATGAAGCTACCCTGGGGCTTCTGTCATTAACATTTGAGGTGAGCAGCGGCATACACGCCTCCGCTCGGCCACATTGTCGTTGATGTTTGCGCATTAATTTCGTATCATTAAACATTTGCCACGGCTATGATATTTACAAAATACAATTCCCCGGGCCGCTGCGGCACATTTCGCTAAAGGGCAGTCATTTAATTGGCAATACGCGCTGAGGCAGCACATGGTCAGGCTGGGGCGGGGTCAGGGCAAATCAGGTGTTGTGCTGTAAGCCTGCCTCTGCTCGGCTCGTCAAATTGAAATTTATGCACAACAGCAACTGGGAAATGTCCAAATTCCGTTTGTTTAGCTTAATGGCGGTTATTACGCAGCTAGATTAATTATAGCACTTGCTCCTGTTGGTATTGTGGTTGATATTGTTAATGATAGTGGTGCTGTGTGCCCATTGAGTGCTATTAGCCTGATTAAATGTGGAGACGGAGCAGGAGACGCGTCTCTAATTTGGCTAAATTGAATTAAAAGCAATGCAGAGAATTTCTTGATTCTCTGCTTGGATTTTCTTGTTGGCTTAAATATGGTATAGAAAAGGTTTTCCTCAAAAATAACTGAATTAATATATACAAATATGGATAAATATTGATTGATGATTATTACACCTAATAAATCATACAAAATATCTGCTGGAATTCATAGATAATTTATTTATATATTACATACTATATTATAGACTTAAATTGATAAAATATATTTCTAAATTTATTTAATATTTATATTTTTTGTATAAAAAACTAATTATTTATTATATGAATTGATATTTATTTAGAATATATCCTGCAATATATTTTCTAGAATGCTTTAATATTATATGTATATTCATATACATATACATTACATTATATTAGAGTTAATAAAAAAAAAAAACGTTAATTTGTATTGATATTATTTCATCCGCCGTAATTTTTGGTGTTCCTGTTAAAAAAAAAAATCAAAAAATTAGTTTGTCAGCTGTGGGATTGGAACCCACACCCTCAGATGTGACCGAGACGCTCAACAAGGCTACTGAGTCTTTCACGTTAGACAACTCGACCAACCTGACAATATGTAAGATGAGTAAAAAATGTAGTTGAAGTACTTTTTACAGCTTCGATTTTTATGTAAACTATTTCCTCTGCTCAAATCACTCCAAGCTTAGCACAACCTTATGCGAATCTGCCTAAACATATAAATCAGGCCGTGTTCATCACTTTGTCAGTTGACAGTTGTGTTTGCGTCTGGGGCCAAGCTGAGGCGCTGTCAAAGTTGCAACACAATATTCCAGACAAATGTTTAATTATGCAACAAAAACATCGAACAACTGCTCGCTGAGAATTCCCATTGTAATAGAGAGTAGGATGAGGAGAGGGAGAGAAAGAGAGAGAGAGAGAAAAGTTAACTTGAAGTGAACTTTTCATGGTGCATGTCCCAAGGCACTGACTCTGGCTCGGGCGTAGTCAAAGTAACAAAGAGAAAAGGTAAATAACACTTGGGCCAGTCGCCAGACGCATGCCTCTTCCTTCATGCCTCATGCCTCATGCCGCCTGCCACATGCCAGCGACTGCAGACGCTTGGCAAAGTTTTCCGCCTCAGATTTATTTCAGCAGCTGCCGCAGGTGCTGCAACAACTGAGACTTTAAGCCAAGATGTAAACGCTAAGCGGGCGAGTTCATGCAACTATAACAACAATGCCAACAACAGCTGCCGCAGCACCAAATGGTGTCAGTCAGCTGCAGTTGCACCAGCTCCATCAAGAGGAGAGCTGGAATTATCTGCCAAGTATTTTGCCAAAGTGCTTGCAAATATTTTACAGAGTAATATGAAAAAGAAAGACTTGATTTACTTACACCCCGCATTAACTTAAGATTCTTTACTGTTATTACTACCAGCTGCAGGTGGCAGCAGCCTGACATTGAAGCACCAACTCGAGACACGCTGAAAGCCACAAGAAGAACCCTGCAAGCTCTTCAAGCCTTTGTCTATGCAACAGGTCTAATTAAATGGA
Source organism: Drosophila mulleri (assembly GCA_035047565.1). Lineage (NCBI taxonomy): Eukaryota > Metazoa > Arthropoda > Insecta > Diptera > Drosophilidae > Drosophila > Drosophila mulleri. Next base: position 4,587,335 of record JAWNPK010000168.1, read on the forward strand.
AAACTATTGAAACACATTTGCAATGCATCCAACACATAAGCATATATAACTGTAAATATTTTATTTATGCAATTTCTGGTTCTGGTTTCAATTTATTTAAGTGCATATATCACGCTGTCTTTTGGCCTTCATTTGCATGCAATGCGAAAGCAACACTTTGTTGCTGCTTCATAAATTATGCTCTTTGTCAACCGACTGACACTTGCACACGACTCATCTCTCATTCTCTTTCTCTCTCTCGCTCTCTCTCCTGTCCTGGCTGATTTGATGCGTTGCAAAAGAATTCACGTATAATCAGCCAGCTGTCAACAATTTTTTATACCCTGAATCCATTGAAAATGTGAAATCAGGGAATAATAGGTTCTCTTTAAATGTAAGAGGGCGTGGCAAACGTCATAAATTATTGATCGAGGCGACAATCTGAGTCGATTTAGCGCTGCCCGTCTGTCTGTCCCTCCGTCTGTTTGTATGTGTGATACAATTTCGATTTCAGTTATATTTTTCTTTCCCTTTCCTTCAAGTTTGCAATAATATAAATATTTCCTGAAATATTAGAGGCTTGTGGCTTAACAAATATTTACATATCAATGTCATTATCAAATTCTGAAAGTTTACGAAAGTCCATCTGCAAGAAAAGTTCTTCAACAACTAAGTTCCCGTAGTAAATTGCCGCTGCGCCTTTGCGTCTGTGTGTGTGCGTGCGCATTCTAGCGATTGGAATATCAGTTCTTCGAAGGGCTTAGAGTATTTCAACGTCGAGCAGTCTCAACTAGAGCATTCTTCTTTGTGTCTTTTTTAGTATTGCTCTCACCCGCTCATCAGTTTCTATCAAAATCTCATTAGCTACATGCATTATGTTGACTGTTTATGTGTCTCTACTTATATGTGTGGATATGTGTGTGTGTGTGAGGCACTGTATGTCGTTTCGCATTTAGCTGTGTATTTGTGCAACCGAAAGGCGCAGCCAAACAGCTGTCTCACACAACAAATTTTTGTAATTAGCTCACCTGCCTTGTAATTTTTGTACACATACACACACACACGTACACGCACACTCGCTCAAATATACACCCAATCTCGCGTTTAATTACAGCCTCTACAGTAACAGCCTGTCTGGTGCGCCTGTTCTGTTGCCCATGAAATTGAATTTTACGTGCTGCTGTACTTTTCGGGTAATTATTGTTGTTTTCGTACTTTTGGCTCTTGTTATTTGGTTTTCATCGAAAATAATTACGCGTCAACATAAACTGAGGATATTTGATATAATTGTTAGCTGAAAATATTTTAAGGAGCGTATACAATTTCGTTATAAAATGCATAATTATTTATACAAAGTTTGGCAGCATAAGTAAGCCTGAAAACATTATAGAGATTCAGTAATGAGATAGAAACTGTAATAAATTAATATCACATGTGTTTACAGGCAAAGTAAAGAAAATACAATAACTTGCAAAATATTAAATAAAAATGTAGCATACTTTTTGGGGCAAATGAATTAAATGAATTGCAATGCATTGGCTGGCTTCAAAGATATTAATTTTAGATTTTAGTTCAGATAATCACTCGAAATACTAGCAATAAATATAGAAAGTGTAATATATATATTGTTTTATAAGCCTTACAGCACTTTAGCCGTTCAATTGAAAGCGCTTTCCATTAGCCGTAACTCATTTTTGTAGGTTGATTTCATTATTTTATTTGAAGGCCTTAGCCCTGAATAAGCTATTAGCTGCAACGAAATTTGCATGCAAATGTCTGTTAAGTGTCCAAAGGCCGTTAATGCCGTTGCTACTCTTGCTCTTCCCGCTCCCACTCCTGCTGCTGCCGCTCGGCTATTTGCAGGACACAAAACACGTGCTGCGGCGCCTCTCATGCTACGTGTGTATCTGTAACGGTATTTTTATTATGCGCAACGAAATTAAAAATTAAAATTTGCTGTTGGCCTGTGGGAAATGCTGATGTTGATGCTGATGCTGATGCTAATGCTAATGCTGATGCTGCTGCTGCTGCTGATCTGCTGTGCGAGCCTGACGCTTAACTACAGCAAACAGCAACAACAAGGGCGGGCAGAGGAACAATGGCTGGCTAAGAGGCTGTGGTATACCCTTGAGCTCGGCGCAATTTGCGAGCCGCAAAATGCCTAAGGTAATCACTTGCCACAAATTGTTGTAGCTGCTGTGTTTGCTGGCTCCCCATCTAAATTCAAGTTCAACTCGAGTTCCTTCTTTAACTTTCTCGTATTATTATTGTGCATTATACGGGAAATTGACAAAGAAACTTTTTGGCTGGAAAATAGCAAAGAAAACAAATGGGAAAAGGGCAGCGCTCTGTGGAAATTCACCAGCGCGAATGCCACTTGAGAATTTAATAAAAATACAAAAAAGCCCAAAGTGAGAGGGAAAGAGAGAAAATAAAAAGCAGGCATAGTCAGAGGAAGTAAGGGAGCTGGAGACAGCAAAACGAATGGCAACTGGAATTGTTGTGCACAAGTGCCGGTTAAATATTTTAGGCAAATGCCAGGGCCTCCGCATTCACGCCCACACCCACTTTTCATCGGCCCCTCCCCATCACAGGAGCGAGCGACTTGGCAGGGCAAAAATAAATCAGCTGGGGCGTAGGCACTTGAGTTGATTTATGGAGCAAGGGAAATGGCAACGGCAACGGCAACGGCAGCGGCAGCGACTGCGTTAGGCAGGTAAGGACATTTCCAGTGACAGTATTTCCGTATTGCATAATACAAAACCAAAATGCTCGAGCCACTCCAGAGAGTCGGCTTGGGGCGACAGCAATTGACAGCAGCCAGCCAGCCAGCAATCCAGGCAACAGGCAGAAGGCAGGAGGCAGAAGGCAGAAGGCAGAAGGCAAGAGACAACCAGGCAACAGAATCCAGAGCGAAGGTTTTAAATTGTTTTGAAGTTTGAAACTTGCAAAGCAAAGCCTGAAAAATGTTAACTCTCCCTGTTCCCTCTTCCCTCCTCCTCTGCTCTTTCGCTGCCAATCCGACAGTTGCAGTTCATCAGTCAGCTTGTCAGTTAGCCCGCGCAACACTTTGTCAATTGAAGCTCGTGTAACTCAAATTGCGACTAAATCTGCAAAAATGATAAGATATACATATGCCCACCAGCCACAAGGCTGGTCTCGTTTGCCTCCTCTCTCACCTGATACCTTTGCGCTTACTCACTGTCCGCATTTTAATTACAAAAGCCATTCAAAAGCGAGTTCGCAGCAGAGCGCCTTAGGTGGCTTAGCTAAGCTCACAGGCTAGGAACTGAAACTGCACGAGAAAAAATCAATTGAAATGAAATATATAGAATAAGTAATGCTCTACAATACGAACCCAAAAGAGAAATACATTGGGAATAGAAGATATACATAAAATGATATAAAAGCTAAACAAAAAAATAGCTGCATAAATATTTATTAATTTAAATATATGATTTATTTGTAATTAACCTAATTTCCACAGCAATAATTAAAGCAATAAAAATTATATATAATATTTACTCTCTTATTTAGCAAAATTTTAGGATCAACATTTGAATCCATGTGCTCGACAGCTCAGTTAGGGTATCCAAAATATTTATGGTTGCAATTAAAGTTGAATGTTTGTTCGGGACGCCAAGCAGCAGTCAACACATTTTCGGTGCTACCGACAAAACAAATATAATTAAAACAGGTGAGATAATGGCTAGGATCATAAAACGTCTATTAAATTGATAAAAATTAGAGCAGCTGTTTGCCAGAGCTGACAGCTCCAGTCCCAGTGATTGGCAGGGCGCCAAAGGAGTTGAGCGGCAACCGAAGAAGCTGGAAAGCAAAAAAAAAAGAAAAAAGAGAAAAAATTTCATTTGGCTAATGTGTTGCATGTCACATCAACGTCGGGCGCAGTGTAACAAGCGCATGTGAAAATCGCAAACAAGCTGCAGCTGCAGCTGTCCAGGATGCAAGGACTCGAGGACACAACAACAGCCAGCATTAAGGATGAGCTGCAAGAGCGTCCGTGTGTGGCTGTAGCTGTGGCTGTGGCTGTGGCTCTGGCTGTGGCTGTCTCCTAGCTGCAGCTTCTGTGGGGCTGTTGTCACTGCAACATGCGTCCTCTCCATCTGCCGCCTTCCTCAGTGCTGCCAGCCATGCATCTTCGTCATTTCACAACACTTGTCAGCTTGCCTGTGCAATGCAAAATAGCTGCCCAGTCCCAGGACCAACAGCTCCAGCTTCCAGCTTCCAGCTCCCAGCTCCCAGCTCGCAGCTCAGCTCCAAAAGCCCCTTAATGCTTGCTGTGTTTGTTGCTTCTTTTGTGAACGAATGCAGGATTTGCACGCTACGAATTTCAGGCTAATTATATAGCTGCGCTGTGAAGACAAAGTGAATATAGATGATATTTTTAATATATATTAATATTGAAAGAAAATAAAACGAATCAATTTTAAAAATTTATTTATTTAGCATAAAACTCATTCACAGGCAATTATTGTGTTTATTTATCTACATAGTTTTGCAAGCTTCAATAATTTACTGTAAAACCCAAGCCAATTTCTGCATCTGAATCTGCTTCAACTGCAGCGCTTCTTTTTTGCTATCAAATATGAAATCGAATCTAAAAGTTTCAGCTCTCACACGCACTTGAATCAATTAAAAGTTTATATATATATATTATAGATAGGATATTACAACTAAAACAATTTGTAAAACATGCTCGCTGTACAGCTGTGTGTGTGTGTGTGTGTGTGTGTTTGTCTTGAAATTGAACCTCAATTTTGGTGCTAGCTTGCAGGTGGTAACCAAAACCAACCAATTGAAAGCCCAAAGCAAGAAAAGAAAAAAACAAAAAAACAAAAAAGAATAAACTGACCACATCAACCAGCAGCGCTAGCACCAGCAGCACCACCGCAGCAACACCACCACAGCGAGTGCAGCAACAACAACTGAGCCTCTTGAAGCACGTGCACATATTTCTGGCAGCAGCCAGTGTGATGCCCCCTGGCCAGAGGTTCAATTGGAGCTGCTCGTTTGCTGGCTTTTCGCCTGGCTGGCAAATTCATGGGCACTTAAATACTATAAAATAGACCAGGCGCTCGGCACTGAAATCCAAAAGTTGTGCCAAAACTTTGCCCTAGCTCTCGCTGTTTCTCTTGTCTCACACACACACACACACACACACACACACACACACACACACACTCGCCCTAGCACCTTGTGCGCTTTTATGGTTCATCATTTTTTTGGGTCGGTAATAAAAAGCATCAAAGTTAAAAGTTGCACCTTTTCCTTCAATTTTTTTTTTTACCCCAATTTTTTTTTCCTGTGTAGCGAGCGGTAAATCAGTTTTTATTATGCATAAATTAAAAATGTTCAATTAAAAGGGTTTGCAGTCGGGCCCTTTAGGGCTCAAGGCACTTTTGTCAGGCTCATTTCTGCCTGTTCTATGTGCAACATAAAGTTTTTAATTAACTATAGCAAATGTGCCAAACTGGAGAGTACAAACATTATTACAAAAATATCTATGAAAATAACAAACAAAATTCGATCATAGAAAAATATTCGAGGCCCAACACAAGGCGTATATACATTAATTTGCAAATCGCATTTACGTTGAATATTTGCTTAGCACTATATGTTCAAAAGTGCAATTTTCAATATGTGTACATCTGGTATTAATTAAGCGCACGCGACGTATACGCAATATTTGAAATGCAACTGTACAAAGCAATTTAAAATGCATTTGCAGCACATAATTGTATTAGTATTGTTAATAGTTAATGCGTTGATAATGAATTAAGGCTAAAAGCATCGATACGTTTGACTTTTCACTATACGAGCGGGTTCGATGGGATAATAAGCTTTAGCAGCTTATTTGTGTGAAAAAGTCTATTTATACTAAGAAATAAATATAAGAAAAACAACTTCCCCAATTATTGCATAAATAATGCACATATTTATAGGTATTTACAACAATTAACTAAATATCTAACATAGCTATAGTAAAACAGGGCATCTCTTGTTCGAGCATTCCCGGTTGGGCACTCACTTGTGTTACTTATTTATTTATTTGTTTTGTTTATTTTTCTTTAATTGCCCATAAACAACAATTGAGTGCAACAATTGAAATACGCATGCAAAATATTTATTATTAATTTGTGGCTGTCAACCAGCTGCAGAAAATTATTGGAAAAATGCAGTTTTTATTATGAGTTTTTGCATTTATTTCTTTTGTTTTGTTTTATATTTAATTGTGTTATTTTTTGCATTTACCATTTGTGCGCTCCTGAGTTCTGTTTATTAAATGGCAAAATGTGTGAAGTATAAATATTGATGTTGTTTATTTATTAACAAGCGCGTTTACTGCCATATCGAACAGGATACGCGCTTTATTAATTCGCCATGTCATAAAAGCCAACAAATGCACAAAGTTCTCATGAATTGTTAACATATTGTCGCAAATGAGCGAGTAAAAACTGCTATACATATATAAATATATAAACATTTAACATTTAAATTAAGGAACTCGGCTGGCGAATTGCATTTAATATTGCAGAAGAATTCATTCAAATTGTGGCTCCATAACTATGCAAATTGATAAATAATTGCGGGCTCTGAGCATACACAAATAGTTGAAGTGAAATGTTTGCTTTAAAAGCTATTCAATTTATATCACATAAGTGCTTAAAAATTAAGCTAAAAGAATTTGATACTCTGAAAAATGTGTGAATGATAAAGCATTAGTAAAATTCTTAACAGAAATCTTGGAAATATACCTCAAAATAATTGATCGATGTTCACAGTCACAAATGAAATATTAAACGGATTTTTGTTATCCCAAATTGAGGATTTCTGTATGGCAATCAATGAGCTCGGTTAATGCTAGGAGTGTGATTCGGACAGTTCTTAGTTTCTTTATGCTATTCTAAAGTGCAATGCCAAAACTCAAGTAGCTTCAAATAGTTGTGACATTTTGATGACAGCAAAAATCGAAGAACTGAAAGCTGAAAAGCAAAGCGCGGCAGTAAAACGCATTTCCCAAGGCGATAAAAATCAATTTTCCCATCCAGACATGCAAACAGCAGCAATGACAGCACCGACTGACTGGGCGAATCTGAAAGGGAGAATGATTGAGAGTAGGGAATCGGAAGGGGTATGCAAAATTAAGAGACACATGCCAAGGCGCACGCAAAGTGCACTGAGGCACAAGCGACGACAGAGACACAACTACTGAAGGAGAGAAAAATGCACGAGAGAGATAGAGAGAGAGAGAGAGAGAGAGAGGGAGAGGGGGGACCAAACATGAGAAGCTGCAGCACGGGAGATGGAATGCAATGCAAATAGCTTTAAATGCATTTGACGATGCCGTGATTTGATTTCAATATCTCAGCGTCTCGTCTCGCCTCCCTCGGCGTCGTGTTGACTTTCAATTTCTGTGTGCGCGCACTTTTCTGATTATAATTCCAGTGTCGATAAAGTTTTTGCCATTGTTATTGTTGTTGTTGTTGTTGATGCCAGTGAACATTTGTCGCTGCATTTTTGTATTTTGGCTTCACTCCTTTTATAGTTGTTTGTTGAATTTCAATTTGAAGCTGGCTGGAATTGAGGTATAGCTGCTGCTACTGGAATTCGCCATGCAATTACGCGTGTGTCCTTGAGAGCTAACTGCAAAGCCTTCGGCGTGATTGCTGTCTGCGGAAGGCGTTTAGCTGATTGCAACGCCAACCAATGGGGCGTATGCGTAATGCAGACTTACATAGAAATCAATGCATTTTATCTATAAGTAAATAAATCAGCGAATGCATAATGCGATAGCTGGCAGCGTGAGAGAGAGGGAGAGAGAGAGAAGGGGGGGGGGGGGGGGAGAAAACTATGCAATCGATCATTGCTGTGAGAGAGAAAAACATATCAAGAGAGAGAGAGAGAGAAAAAGAGAGAGAGAGAGAGAGGTGAAAAAGAAAATTCTGCAAATTCATTGTTTGCTTTAAATACTGAATGCATTCGTGACGTTGCCTAAATTGAGGAACTGTGCCGCTTATCAGATTGCGGCCAGCTGAGAGTGTTATTTGAAACATCTCAATGTATATTTGTCAGCCCAAGAAAGTGGCACAGCAAACGTCGACTGACAGCTCGAAATAGCAAGTAGGAAAGTAAGGCCACCTAGTTAATTTTCGCCAGTGCAGGCAATAAAGCAGCTCAGGCAGCGTCACGTGCGCATTTAAGTTGCAAGTTACAATGACAACTTGCTACTCACACACACACACACACATGCACTCACTCACACACAGTTAGTTAGCACATGTCAGCGTAAATTGAACACACAACGAAACCTGACGCCGCATACAAACTAAGCCGAGTCGTACAACTGACACAGCGAGAGAGAGAGAGAGAGAGAGAGAGAGAGAGAGAAAGGGAGAGCTACAGTACGAGAAACAGTTCATTCTATCTCTCTCTCCCCTACCCCTCACCTGCTGCTGCTGCAATCTCCCTTCCGTTCACGTCTAGCTCATTTTGTGGTATATTTCTGAGCGCGAGTGCAATAAAAAGAGTACCTGGGCGAATACAGAGGAAGTCGGTGCCAGTTTTTCTTTTCTTTTTTTTTTCTTTTTTTTTCAGGCACACGCAGCATAACTGGCTTTGAAGCGGGCAGAGACTGCGCTGCATAATCAGAAGCGCGACTGCGGCAAAGGCGACAACGACAACGACAACAGCAACAGCAACAACTGCAACAGCAGCAATAGGAACTGTGACAACCACAACAACAACAACAACAACACTGACAACATTTATCATATGAAACGCACGTGCCAGGCGTTTGCCAGCGTTGTTTCCGTGCCGGCACGAGCTGCCTGCTCGATAAGTCAGCCCGACGACGAGCTATATATAAAGCGAGGGTAGGCTAAAAACTTTAAACTTATACTACGACTTTATATGTAGGTATGTATGTCTATGCAGTGTCTATGAAAACTATGTGAAACACAGCTTTATAAGCTAACAAAAGTGTCTCAACTCAATCTCTCTCTCTCTGTCGCTCTCTCTCTCTTTCTAGCTCTTTTCCACTTCAACTAAAACCCTCCTCGCAATTTGCCCCTCGTATACTCATAGGCATCCCAGTATTATATTTGCTGAAGCTGTTGCATTTGCTGCTGCTGCATAATTAGATCGGGTAACGTTGGTGTTTGACAAGAGTTGTGTTTGGCTTGGGTCATGAGTAGCGCTTGGATGGAGGCATAATTCAAATATGCTCAAGCGCTTCTTAAGCCGCTTGCCAGGGTGCCTAACCTAATTTCGTTTTGCTGGCTATTGAGTGATTGCGCAAATAGTCCCAGACACACGCACACTCACGCACACAGTGTATATGTATATATATATATATGATTGGTGGCAAGAACAGACGGTGGCAAGTAAACGTTGCATAAACTTTGACGCAGACACAAATTGCATTCTGCTGTCAGGAAAGTTTCTGCACCTTACAACCAATGTTACATTGTTGCTGTTGTTGCTGTTGTTGCTTGAGCTGCTTAAGTGCCATGCATTGAGTTGTTTTCCCAGCACCCAACAGCCGTTTTTCCCCAGCCAGCCTCCTCTGTGCACTTGAGAAAATCGATGCCTTGGTCGCATTGTTTTTGCAGCCGCACTTCAACTTGAAAATGTTTTGATAAACTAGCTGGCTATGCAAAATAGCAAACTGCAAACACGCAAAAAAGATAAGCGAGCTGAAAATCAACTAAGAGTAAACACAAGACGAACTTTAAGCCAAATGCCAGTCTGCTGCAGCAGCAACAAACAGCGAACAGTTGTCAAAATGCTTGCGAAATAAAAACATCCACTCCCCCCACCCCTCAGTGAAAAGAGACAACTCGAGAGAAAATAAAGAAAAGACAAGAAAAAAGTGTGCAAAGAATAGTGAGGAAAACTAAATACACTTGCTTATAAAGCATATATGATATAATAGAAGTATGCAAATAATAAATTATTTTAGATTTTCCACATTTCAAATTGCATCAACTCGAAGCATTCAATAGGTTTATAAAAGTGACGTAAGCACAACTACAATTTTTCTATACGTATGCGTGATTATACAAACTTGAAGTTGACCATTTTCCCATCCCCTTTAGTTCTCAAATTCCTTAAAAGATGCACAAAGCCTAAGTGTTCAAATATACCCAAAATTTAGCAGCGTAAAATCAACAAAGAAACTGAATTCGAAAAACTTGTGCCACTTGAACAACAACAACAACAACAGCAGTAGTTTCTACTTCAAGCAGCAGCAACAAGCAAGCGAAATAAAATTGGTAAAACAATTGTCAATGCGTCAATTTAAATGGATTTAGTTTCGAAGGGGACAACAAACGCGAATCAACAAATACGAGAGCAGGCGAAGAGAAAGCCTTGAGAAACTTGTTAAGGAAAAGTGCTCAAGTTTGTTCTATGGAAAAAGGAACAGAGGCAGTCAGTCGTCGAGCTAATCAGGCAGCAACAACTCGAAAAGTGAGTCCCCACATTTGGAAAGGAAGAAAACTGTTTGCGGAAATTTGACTCACGATGAGGCTGCTTTGGCTGAGCATTTGGCTGCTGAGCCACGGTGCGGGTAAGTGGTGCGAGGGTGGTGGTGGGGATGGTGGTGCGGAAATCAGCTCAATTTGTTGTCCACAGTGATGCAAATATATGGACATTGCCTCAGGCAGTCGCTGCCAATGGAGAATGCTGCCACACGCCACATGTGGCAAGCCACGCGCTGGCCAACGGACACAGGCAGCTGTGCTGGACCAGCTGCTCTGCTGCGGCCAGCCACTGACAGCCATGTGGCAGCAGCTGCAGGCCGTGCCACGCCCAATGCCACAGCCACAGGCACAGCCAGAGCCACAGCAGCACCAACTCCAGCTGTGAGCCTAGCCAATTATGTCTACCAATGCGCCGGCAAGCGTGCGTCAAATCTCTCGCCTGATTTGACATCAACTCGGAGCCTTCTGCATCCATTTCAGTTGGAGCAGCAACAGTTGACGTTGCCGGCGATTGCAATGAACATGAACCTGGGCAATCTCTGGCCTGGCAATTAGCAGGAAGCGCATGCGACAGAAGCTGACAGCTCTCAAGTTATTATATTTTCTATTTGTTATTGCACTTATTTTGTTATTAATTCAAAAGCCGTTGTACGTTATATATTAAATATAGTCAATATTTAGCCGTAAAAAGCCGTAATGATTCTGTATATGATATTTTCTTTTTTATAACATGTGAGCTCATTCTAAGGTTTCGATATAATTTGAATAAATGCAGCTGAATGCAATATATCTAAGAGAGAGAGAGAGAGACAGTTGTCGAAGACAAGGTATATTCAAGGTTTGTTCAGTTTATTTATGTACTTAGTATAGCAAGGCCTTCACAAGATTCCTACAAAAACGAATTTTATAGCATATAGCATATATTTGTCTATAAATCAAATTCGCTTATTATATATATGTATGCCTAAACTCCTTATGGTAGTACAAGATAAACAGCTGCACTTTCTAAAATAGTAAAATCTCCTAAATCCCATTATGCGTAAACATTTCTAAGATGAGATAGAAATTAGCGCACTTTCCTTACAGCAACAACTGTATTCATACATTATTAAATATAAATTTATATATATGCACTTCAAGCAATTTCCATCCGTAGTGATGTTTACATGCTGAAAGTTAACTTTAAATCATTCATAAGAAACGTCTAGCCCTTTTGTAACCTCTCTGATTTGCCCATGTCACATGAGCTTGTAGACACAAGCTGACGGCTGCTTCCACATCTGTTTTTAACGAATAGACCCATTTCATTAAGTAGCTAAAAATGGAATACAAATAGACGTACGATAGAGCGTAGTATTGCATTTAAAAGACTGCCATCTATCAGCTTCTATTTTTTTTACTGCTAATTAGGTACTTTTCTACTAATTTGGGAGTAACCCTAGCACACACAGAGCAAAGCTAGCAGACGTTGAAATGATTAGCTATTAGGCGGTGCTCTTGTCACTCTATACTTTTGTCGCATTCGCCAGGAGCTGGCCCATTGGAGATTGAGCTGGCGGGGCACATAACACACGGCGACTGGCTGTCATTAAATGGCGTGCATTAGGCTTAGTTACAACGAATCGCAAAATTCCATGACTGTTTGCTGCATGCCGACCTCGAATAGCAGCAGGTGTTGCTAGCTGAATCATAGCTGGCAATTGGAAAATAGTGGCGCAGCTGTAATTTCAATGAGTGGCAGAAGCAGCGGCAGCCACGCCTATGTCCCATTTCATCCGCCTCCCCCCTATAAACCCCTCTGCAATTTCGTTAATTTTCCAGCTGCTTTGCGCGCATTTTCTGCACGCCTAAAGTTTTAATTAAGCCAAAACCAAAGTGCTCTTAGAGCGTGTGTATTCACACACACACAAATTCACACATTCACATATGCATTGAAAGCAGAAATGTATGGCATTCATAGGAATAAGCTCCCAAGTTGCCTTTTTATTCATACAAAATACCAAGACAATTCCAACAAAAAATAAAATAAAATATGTGTTACAATATGCCGCAGTCACCTCTCTCTCTCTCTCTCTCACACACACACACTCCCCGTTAGCTATCCTACTCTTTTGGACTTTGCTAAGTCCAAATGTGTTTGGTCTCTCGTTGCGGTATTATTTTGTAGCCACGCGCCCGCCTCACATAATTTCAAAAAGAGCAACTGCTAGTTGCTCCTAACGCTAATGGTAATGCGCCTTGCTGCGGCTTGGTTTGCATCTCAAATGCCTGCGGCCCGGCAGTCGGGCTGATGGACTGCCAGACAGGCAGGCAGACAGGGCGGCGCATCTCTTATGTTTTATTTGCCACGTCTAATTGAAATATGCGCGTGTGTGCGTGTGTGAGAGAGAGAGAAAGAGAGAGAGAGACAGATAGGCCTGAAAAACTCACTCAATTAGCAGCGGCCTTTGCAGGGCCTATTTATGCACATAATTAAGTCAGTGAGTGTTAATTTTGATGTCCATTAGCAGCAACTCTTAACGCGAGCAACAACACATTCTACAGCAGTCATTGCCTAGCTGAGCTATGAATACTCTTTCGAATTGCATATCCCTGCCAGTCGAGCCAAGTCAAGTCAGGCTACAGCTGTGACTGTAGAGTTACATATGTATGTATGTAGTATACATGCATATATAATATGTTTGTGTTTGTATATATTTGATTCTCTTTTGCACAGTCAACGCTTTGAAATCATGTGTATCAGTGTGGGTGTCTGTTTGTCTGTGTATCTATTACTTTTTGGCATGCATACAAATTTATCCTCTCACAATTTTTCACATGCAAAACACATATTTTTACAGCATTCGTCAATTTCATTGCAAAATAAATTGCTTAAAAGACAAATCGAACTGCTATGCTGTATGCTAGACTAAAAGCTACTGTATAATTAATATGATTATGAACTCATTTTGCTTAAGCTATATAAGGCTAGTGATTTAATTTTTGAAAATAAAAATAAAACAAAAAAAAAAAAATTTAATTTTTTTAAATATTTATACAAATAAATATACAAAAACATGTCTATTTTAATTGAATTCCAGCAATTCATACAGGATTTCTTTTCATACTCTAAACAATAGCTGGCACGCATTCTCATTCTCATTCCATTTCCAGTCCAGAAAAAGTTTCCAATTGAATTTAGCATGCACCACATCTTCATATAGCCAAAATTTGCATGCAGCTCAACTGCTACATACCATTTTGAGAACTCCCCACAAAAAATCAACAAAAACTTGTAAATTGCCTATTTTTGAAAAGTTTATTTAGATTGTGCGTAATTTGTTTGCTGGATAAATGTCCTTGCTGATTTTCAATTAAACTTGTAGATTGGAATACGGAAGGGCAGTCAGAGCTAAGGTGAATCGTATTGGATGATATTTTTGTTGCTATTTTCATGTTTTCTGATGGCTTAAGAAAATTATTAAAAAAGTTTGGCCACGAGCAAGATTTATTTGCTTAATCCAAATAATGTCAAAAAGCCACAAAACAAGCGACAGGCGCATAAAACAACTTAGCAAATGAGTCCAGCACACACACACACACACACACACACACACACATAGGGGGAGAGAGAGAGAAAAATGTTATTTATTGTTATTACGAAAATAAATAAGCAGCCAGGTCAGGGCGGGTGCCACACCCCTCAGGGATGCAGCACACAAAAATGTGGCAAAATAAAAGCGAAGAAATTAAACAACTGGACGCACACACATATAAGCGCACAAATACACGCACACATAGCAAATAGCCATTTTATATGCCATTACAGTGTAAATAAAGTATTGTTTATGTGTGCAGTCGTCTGTGTGCATGTGTGTGCGCGTGTGTACGTGTGTGTGTGTGTGTGTGCCAGTTACATTTACTTAATAACCTGTATCAAAGTTGTACTCTTTATAGGTCAGCCAACAGCTGCGGGTGTGGTCAGACAGCCAAGCAGAAGCCAATGACATTACGACTATTGTGCCAAGTTCGAACTGAGTCGGAGCTGGAGCAGGAGTTGGTCAGAGTCGAAGGCTGGTAAGCCCAGAGGCCAACACTTTATCAACAGACGCTCAATACTCGTAAAACTGTCCTCAAATTATTTATAGACTTGATTTGGACACTGTACAGAGATGCAGAGACAGAAAGAGAGAGAAAGGGAGAGAGAGAGAGAAAGAAAGAGAGAGACTACTATGGAAAAGTAACAAAAACTAATTAGGACTTTCACTGAGCAGCAGAAGCTCGAAGCAATTCGGTATAACTGGCTTAATTTAAGTATAACACAATTATTGGTATATATATGTATAACATATATGTATATGTGTGTAACATATAGCATATAATGGTATAGCATTTGAAATACAAGATAATAAGAGGATAATTTGGAATTCGAATTTATATAAGTAAATGAACGAAAATATGTATGTATACAAATATGTTTTATATCTATTCAAATATATTATATATATTTACAAATATAATACAAATTTTAGTTTCAGATTGAAATGAATTTTTTTTATATTAATATATAAATTATATATTATATATTTATATATGTTAAAGTAGCACAATTTGTAAATATTTCCTATGCATATATACTATATATTAATATTTAAATTTCGTGTGTATATATTTCATTTATCGATTGGCCACTGTGCTTCATTTAAAAGGCCTCACTTAAAGCGCTGTGCAAATTTACAATAGAGTGAACAAATCCCGTGCTTTTAATAAAATTGCTCTTCAAGTTGTGATAAATATCTAAGGAAAGCAAACAATGGAATCCACATGCAGCAAAGCAGGCATTAAATAATTAAATGAAAACAAACTAATTTATTTGCGCTTTTATCTTTCCAAGTTCTTTACTGCATTTTGTTTAAATAAATAAATCTTTGACTAGCAATTGTTGTTATTGTTTTATTGATATTGGAATAAACTTGAGGCACTAAGGTAAGTTTAGTTTCAATTTGCAATAAATTCGATTTGAGTGGCTCTTGATTGATACACATATTTCACACACATACACATATATACGTATACATATACAAACTTGTTACAGTAGCAAATCAACAGTCATAAATGTGTAAAAAGTTGTGTTTTTATAATTTTTTATTTTTTTATTTTTTTTTTTTCAATCTCTCTATTGCTTCTTTTTCACGATAGAGCGCTGCCCTCTAGCCCTTCTGGTTTTACTTCACGTTCACTTTATGTCTGTCAGTTGTCCTTCTGCTTCGATTCGCAGCTCGCTGCCTTTTCCCTAACTCTTTTGTGTTGCTCTCGCTTGTCCCTAGTTTAATCCGTTTTAATTTTGTCTCGTGTTCTTTGAACTCTGCAGCTGTTGCATGTATGCTCTCTCTCTCTCTCTCTCTCAATCTCTCTTTCTCTCTCTGGCATGCTCTTTCTTCCACTCTGTCTCACATTCAATCACACAAGTTTCGCTGTCAGCAGCTTATCAGGCGCACACATACAAGCACACACGAACACACTCGAGCGGTCACACATACACTCACGCAGATGTAGACCGCCTAAAAATAAGCTATGTTTGTTTTTCATTAGTTGTCGACTCGCTGAAGTCTTGCTCTCCTAGAAGCCGTATGGCCTCTGCTCCCTGCCGAGCTCTCTCTGCTTCTCGCTTGTTCATTTGACTTGCTTACTTTACACTGCCATGGTCGCGAGTAGATTAGCTGGATATACAGGGTGTTAAAATAAAAATCGATAAATACAAAATATTAAAGTAAATTCTTATGAAGTGTATGAGTATAGCTATTACTAAGATACAACTGGATTTTGAAACAATATGTGAAACTCTTTAAGTAAAATAAATCCATCGAATTATATTCGATACTCCTCAAGCATCTACAACTAGCAATAAAAATAATCTATTCAGAGTACCAGTGATATATTAAAATCACACTCGATGCCGATTATGAGAGCACATAAGAATATTTGAGTGTGTAGATGCATAATGTATGTATGCGCTAGCATTTCTCTTGCTCTCTGATTTCATCTGGGCTTATCGCAAACAGCTGCTGGAGCTCTGATACGGCCTGTGGCATTAATTAAAATGCAAATATCTGTTTTCATTTAGATTATAATGCTCTCCTTATGGCTCGTCGATGGCTAATTATGTGCGAGGGCGTGGCATGATTGAGAAACTGTTCGATAAGTTTATCGATTGCTGTGCCTGGCTAATGAAATCATTGGGCAAACGAGGCATCGTCTGAGGCTGGCACGCAATGTGCTCAGCTAATATCAAGTATACGCCATGTGGCAAAACTCATTGACTTCTGGCCACACGCACACTCAGGCGCTCACTCACTCACTCACACAAACGCACACGCACACACTTAACCAAAATGAAAATGTTTAGTCAACTGTAGCTGACCTCAGCTAGCGCCAGTGGCAATTCCTGTTGGCCCCTCGTTCCACGTTACAACATGACATTACAACAACAACAACAACAACAACAACAACTGAAGAAACAACAAAAATGAAAAACTCTTATGACTGCTATTTTCAGAGCACTGCTACAGCATCTGGCCAGAGCAATGGACAACGGTGCTCATGGAAATTTCATGGACATGTGGGAACCTCATGCCCCAGCTCAGGTTTCCAGTTGTCTAACTGTCCGCAATTACTCACACTTGACCGAGGCCTCGACTGGATAACCTGCCGGAGCAGTGGCCATGGCAGAAGCTGTTGCTAGCTGAGCTCGCTCTGCTCTGGTCTGGTCTGCTCTGCTCTGCTCTGCTCAGTGAAAATTGTAATGCTAGCCGCTGGCAAATCAGCTAATCAGTTTTGCCCACAAAAGTATGCAATGGAAAAAATGTTTAATTAAAGTGTTTATTTTTGCCTCTTGAATAATTTTAGTATTTTCATAACCATTTAAGTTGAAAATTTAAAAGCAACAAAGAAACTCTACAGACTGAAATATGATAAGATAAAAGAGTTAGGCTCTGATTTGACGAAAGTAAAGTACTTTCGTAATGAAATATTATATGGGAGTGAGAATTTGATAGAGTTGTTTAGTTAAATTGGGAAAATAGTAGGTTAGACTGCTTTGAGAAATGTATTAATATAATAATAACAGCAATATATTATATATTATAAAATTGAATAATGGATTTCATTGTACCACCTAATGAAAATATTAATCAGATGAAATTCTAGTTAAATTCCGTACAGCCTAAGTTGATGTGATTTGTACCTCTATTTTCTAGAGTCATTGACTCTGAGTATTACTTTGTGACATGTTACACAACATATTCAGAGCACCCAGCGCCAGCTTGTACTCTACAAAGTTAAATTTTTAGTAAATTGGCGAAAATCCAAGAGCAATTATATATTTGATTAAACAAACCAATCATATGCTATGGCAATAGTTAAGAGCACACTTGAAGAGAGAAACGTAAGCTCCCTTTGCGCTTCGGTCTCGCTCTCTATCACTCTCTCTCTCTACCTAGCTGTCTCGCTTGACACGTTCTCTCTGTAGCAGTCCTTAGCGCTCTGAGCAGCAGAAAGCTCTCATTTGAGCTTTTGCGTTTTCGGCTCAATTAAAGGGATGCTGCGAGTGAGTTTTCCTCTCAGACACTCAGTCTGGCGCTCTCTTTGAGTATTGCACTCTTGTCCCATTTCACTGCGAGTGCTGCAAAGTTTGTCGCATTGAGTGGCCATCGAGTCAAGTGCTCGCACTTGATTTTCCCGTTGCCTTTGCCTTTGCCTTTGGCCCTACTTAAAGCAGCTCCTTCTGCATTTTTTTTTTTTTCCTTTTTGACGTGTTCTTGTGTTTGTTTCCTGTGCCCCTGTCTCCATTATATTAGCTCGCACATTTTCTTTTCTATTCTTTTCCTTCATTTCTTGTTTTTTTTTTTTTTTTTTTTTTTTTTTTTGTTTTTATTTATATTGCGTCTCACACTTTCAATTTTTGCTTTGTTTTTGCCATTTGGCCACTCGCAATTCGTTTGCTTATCTGCGCCTTTTTCCTCCTCTTTTTTTCCATTGAACAGCAATTTCATTGTTTGATTTTTGTCAACGCTTCTTTCGTTGATTTTTCGTCTTCCACTCCAACGTTGTCCCTCTTCTTCGCCTTCTTCTTCTTTGACCATGAGTGTGTGTGTGTGTGTATGTGTGCGAAAGAGAGTCCGTCTAGTGCTGGCCCCTTTGTTGTTCTTTGTTTAGCTGGTCGCTTCATCTTTTACTTACATAAGTGGCTTAAGGGGGTTCCCGATTCCCTCGGCTGCCGGCCAAAGATTCGCCATTTGTTTTACCATTTTGCGTGTTTGATTTTTATTTTTATTTGGCATTGTTCATTTTTCGGTTAGTTGGCCTTTTAATCGTCTTCGTTGCTTATTTGTCTCCACTTTCTCGTGATATTGTCGATTTCTGACTGCTTTGCTGCTGCTTTGGCTTTTCGCTTGGCGCTCGCTTTCAATTAGTTTGAGCTTTGTTTAAGTGCCACTTAAGCTCTTTGCAGTCACTGATCTATTGGATACCCAATTTAATTGACATTTGGCCATCGCCAGCAAATGAAGCGAAGCTGCTCCCTAGAATCTTGTTACTTTGTAGTAACTGTTAATTAGATTTCTGCATCTGTTTCTCATCGACGCTTAGTTTCCTGTAGCCTGTAGCTAACAAACAGCTTTGTCTTCTCGCTATGTGCATCTTACTCGGCACCTCTCATTCAACTGCTGGCTTTCTATGCACTTCTCAGGTGAGCTGACAGGTAGGCATGCTATTAAAACTTTTCTGTTGCACATGAATTGGGAAACTTATCGTTGAGCTATTAACATAGTTTCCAACTAATCCCCATAATTTATCGGTAATTAAAACAGTCGACGGCTTTGTATACCTTGCCGGCTGCTTAACATGTCCCTCAGCAGCTGTTGATAAACAGATTTTCATTCTCTAAATATTTATTCAACTAATCTATATAATTCATCAAGTCACCTCCAGCCCTTTTGTTTACCTTCGAGCGCAGCTATGTGTGCCGTTGTTGTAGAGCAATTGATACGCTAATTAGTTGCGATAATTTATCAAATGCGCACACATTTGCACTCACACACTCGCGCACCCACACACACACACAGACACTCATTCACGTGTCGCCAGCTACTAAAAATTCTGCTGCAGTAGCAAAAATTGCTACTTAATTACACGGCTCTGGCATCCGCTAGCTGCAGATCTCCGCCTCTCTCTCTCTCTCACTCGCTCTCTGTCTCTCTATCCGTCTTTCCCTTTTGCTCCATTGGCATTTTCATCCGTGCGGCGTCGTCGTCAATGTCACAAGTGCTGCAGTGTGGCAAGTTCCATTTCCTGGCACCGCCTCGGGTAACTTCACAATTAACTACTAATTGCTCATACGCGACGTTGGCTACGCAACACTAGAACAAAGTCAAGGGAACACCTGCCTACGCTATCTCTCTCTCTCTCTCTCACACCCACCCACACACTCTCTTTATCTCTCCTTCTTCTCTCAAGTCTTCGTGAGTTTTTGTTTCTGCTCTTGCCCTAATTATACGCGTTGTCATCAACCTCCGCTCCTCCGCTCCTCCGCCCGCCTGGCTGCTTGCTTCTCTGCTGTCCGCATCAGGTATTTACAGAATTAAGTTTTAAATTTTTATTAAATGCTTTGCGCATTTTCGCCCACCTTTGCTTATGTGTATGTGTGTGCGTGTGTGTGTAGGCTACAGTAATTAGTTTTTAATTGCTTTTCAGTTTTCAACTATGCGACTCGCGCCCCGTAAATAGTTGTGTCGCCCTTGTACGCTTTTCCGCTCGCCAGTTGCGAACTTTTCGGTTTTTCTATTTGTTTTATTTCTTTATTTTCCACTTTCTGAGGGGGGCACTACGGCAGCTGTGTTACTATGACCAAGTCAATCAGCAGTGGGATGCTCGCAACGCAAGCGGCACTTTAAATATGCTCGCGCCCAATGCCACAAAAAGTAATCAGAAAACTTTTACAATAAATCTATGAATATGTATGTATATGTGTATAGATATATATTTATGTAATAAAATACTATAACGACACGAGGCGTGCGGCAAATGGAAAATGGCATGCCTGCATGCCCCTAACAGCCACTATTACAATTTCCATTTTATATTGAAAACGCAGAGAGAGAAATGTGAAATATTGCGACTCTTAAAGGATATTGAGAAAAGGACAAAAAGGGAAAGGGCAGCAGCTCTATAACAAATGTATGACTTATCTATAAGTAAAGTAAAATAAATAAGAAATGCAAAACAATGTATACCTACATGATATTTACACAGATAACGATAGTTCAGCTATTGCACGAGTATCTAAAGCAACTTATTCTGGTATCTGTCAGCAATTAAATAATTATGGAATCAAATCTTTATATGGGCTGACTTAAATACAGATTAAAGTTCAGACTAACCTTATAAGCTTATAAAATTCAAGGAAATCGAATTAAAATAAATTCATATTAAAACATTTATGGATTCCTTCACATACATACATACATTACAAAAGTTGTGTTGAGTTCTCTACCTATACATACATACTGGCTTTAAATACTCTACCTGTTTAAGGGTATCAATCAATTGATGCCCCAGGCGAGCAGAGCAGCGCAGAGCCTGCAGCCCATCCGCAAATATTTCCGTCGCCTGGGCAAATGTCGAACACATGTCGAGAGGCGCAAAGCATTGGCAAACAAAATGGAAAAAATGTTTATGTGAAAAACAAAAATGAAAATAAAACAGGAAATATGTCGCGCAACAAGGAAAATATGTCGCCTGGCGAAGGAGAATAAAAGAGAGAGAGAGAGGGCGAGAGCGAGAGCGATAGCGAGTAGAAGATGAGAAGAAAGAAAAAGGTGAGCAGACAGGCAAAGTTCCAACTCATTTTGCAGAAATGCCGATTCATTTGGCGCGCCAAGTGCCAAATATTCAGCATGCCCCAAATATTTGCCCGTCTGAGCAGCAGAAGCTGTTTCTTTATATATATATATACATATATATATATATTTTTTTTCTTTTTCTTTTCCTTTTTCCTCTTCTTTTATCAAGCAGCAGATGGGTACGGCGACGGTTCGAGTTAGAAAATCGCTCATACGCAACGTTGGCGCTGCCTCCAATTGCCCTTTTGATGGTTCATTAAAAACTGCTCGTCTATTGCACAATCGGACCGGGCCGACCTTCATAATAAATGGCGCACAGGTGTCGATGGCTGCAAATAAATGTTGCTTTCAGCAGTATACGTTGCCGCCGCCTACCATTTGGGCGTGGCATCGACCAAAATTAATGTCTGCAGCAGGCATAAATAAATTGCAATATAAATTTCAGCTCGCATAGAATTTAAGCTGCACTTTAATTGCAGACATCTCAAATGGATTTACTGGGAAATATGATTAACAATAACAGAGCCTGAAGGACAATCAGACACACGTGCTTCTGCGCATACCCTGTAAACGAGTGGAGTGGTCTGACAGATTGCTAATAATGATATGTGATTATGACTTGTTCAAATTAAATCCGATTTTAATTGCCTAGAATAGAATGGTTCTACTTATAATTTTATGTTCATAATTCTTCAATGCTCATTCGAGTAATGGGTATCAGCCAGTCAGCTGCCGAGACAAAGCACTCGACTGTCTTTTTATTCATTTATATGCCGCTCACGCAGGAAAGGTGCCTTAGCCCAATTTTTATTTTTGTTGTGTTTCATATCTAATTTTACCAAAAATTCTTTCTTCCCCGAAACTCAATTATATGCAGAGTTGGTGTTGCGAGGGCGGCACACGCCAGGTAATTGCTTGAAAATTGAAGAACGAGCGTGGGTGTGAAAGAGAGAGAGAGAAAGAGAGAGAGAGAGCAAGCGGAGTTTGGAAGAACTTCGTAAAAAGTAAAAACTTTCCGGTTCGGCAAGCTTGCGTCTCACATTACAACAGGATAATGAAAATCAAGAGCAATACAAGAGGAGGGCGCAACGGAGCCGCCTAAAATTAGCAGCGAATGCTGCAATTACGCCAAAAACTTTGCCAACAAATGTCGAAGGGAATGTTAATGACTCGAAGTCAGCTTGAAGAATGCCACAGGTTGACAAACATGCCACCCAGTCGCAACTTGCCACTCAATCTGGAGTGCCTGCGCCGGCCCCGCCGAGCCACCGACCAGCACCCCCACAATCCAAGCCGACTCCCCCTCCCCCCGTGCGACCGGAAATGGCATAACAGCGCGAGAGGCGCCAGCTAAAATGGCTGTTTGTTTGCTTCCGCTGTGTGCAAACACGGCAAACACATTACGCTTCAAGTGGGCAACGCCTGCCACGCCCCCTATTCGCCTTCGCTTCGCGTGTTTACCTTATGCAGGAGGCAAAAACGCAGTTGCTTTGACAGCAGG
Organism: Drosophila mulleri; assembly: GCA_035047565.1. Taxonomy (NCBI): domain Eukaryota; kingdom Metazoa; phylum Arthropoda; class Insecta; order Diptera; family Drosophilidae; genus Drosophila; species Drosophila mulleri. The sequence continues at coordinate 4,610,197 of JAWNPK010000168.1, forward strand.
TGGAAACTGGCGCAGCGGTTGACGGTGCCGGGGCGGGCACTACCACTACCGCAAAGTCAAATGGTAAATGGCAAACCGCGTGGTGCGCATTTCAAATGCCTGATTCAACTTAATAATTCATAAAAATTTATGCGAAATAGACAACATTTGTGCCCATGTCTGTTTTTCGGTGTCAGTTTGAGAGCTTCGACTGCCTCCTGCTCCTCCTCCTCCTCCTCCTGCTGCTGCTGGCATCGACTGGCAGCAGCAGCCGCATTGTTCGCAACACGGCAGCTGTTGCTGTTTTGTGTTTGAGGGCGAGAGCATCAAATTGCATATTTTAATATACCCTGTAAATGTAAAATACACTCATGTTGGATGTGCTGAATAACTTAGTTGACCTAATGCAATTTATTTCACATTTTATGTCCTTGACTCAAAATTCATCATCTTACTAGCCAGATTTATATAAATAGCTTCTATTATATTTCATTCATTCAAATCAATTTTACTAGATATTTTTTCCATATGCAGCTGCTTCAATGCAGCATCCGGGATATCTACCCAGCGAGCACTCGCAATAAATACACTTCGTATTTCATTTCATTTTATTGCGTATAATCTCTTTTTGTTTTATAAAATGTTGCTCGGTTTCACTAATACTTAAAATAAAAGTAACGTAGAGCTGTCATAACCATTTAGATATATCATATATTCCGCAATATGTCTATATATATAAACATACTTCTATACATGCATGTATATTATATACTCAAATATATACATTTTGAAGTACTCATACCGCTACGATTTTCATAAGCTGCTTTCGACCTTTTATGTTAGTAAAAAAATTGCGTAGGAAAGCCATGGAGTCTGCCTTTTTACACATATACAGCAGTCGAAAAAAATAATAAAGGAAAAATATATATAATGTATATATATATATATACGTATACATATGCAAATGTATACAATATATATACAATATATATCCTTTATATATTTTGTATTTTATTTTACGGCTTTACGCTGGCAGCTCTGCTTTATCTGATGGTTGGCATTTTTCATTACCCATAGATCGACATTAGAGCAAATTGTTGAAGTTTTTTTTTTTTCAAAATAATGATTCTTTGCGAGGCTAATCCAGAGTTGTTGTGGAAATCACGAGAAAATAACTATTTCTTGATTGATTGCGAAAAACGAGTGTTCTTGTTTGATCATTTAATAAAGTCAGTTTAATGCATTTAGATTTGGATAGGACTAAAGAATATTTCGATAACCTAATATATTTTTAAAATTTTCTTGGGTAACTTATAGATGAACCAAACAGTAGAACATTTGTACATGCTCTTGAAAATATTTATAAAAATTATATAAAATTACAGAAACCTTTTTCGAAATAGCGGATTATTTTTGTAAAGCAATTATATCATTCATTGAAGATATATAGCTGTTCAAGCTTCCAAGAAAGATGAGACCTCTTCAGTTGAATGTTACAGAACATATATTTACAAGTTTACAACAATGGATATCTATCGTTCAAATGCTTAGTTAATATTTTCCTTGATGGTTTGCTTTTTAGTTTGTAGTTTATTGAGCCCATTTAAGAAATACAATACTTCTGGCCAAGAAATTTTTCCGCACTTCAAATACATATGAATTCATATATATGTATATACATATTAAATATATTATATTCTGATCTTTTTTTCAGGAGCTACCCTTAGCATTTGAAATCCCTTTGACTGCCAAGTCACATAATTGCAAAAGGGTAATCGGCTTATCATTTCCAAACGAAAGAACATCAATTTCATTTTCATTATTTTCAAATTTGCAATGCCTGATGCGATTATCAAGTGTATCGAAATTCCAGGAAATTGTAAGGAAACCCAGCAAACCGAATATTACTCTCAATAATTCAGCAGACCAGTTTGAGGAGGAAGTTTCTTACATGTACAATAATGGTCAAAATTTTCGTTCGATTGCTGTGGAAGATGGTGCGCGTGCTCGTCTGGGTGGAGCAGCTGGTCTGGCGCTGCGTCCATCTGCATCGTGTCCGGATTGTTCAAGTCGTCCATCCTCTGTCGGCTGCCCTAATGCTACTAACTGTTGGAGTCTTTGTTACTTACGAAATGTTTTACATCTTGCCCGAGTGCTGCGACGTCTCGGGCATCTACTACAAGCTACACTGGCTGCTAATACTGTTCTACACCCACAACATCGTTGGCAATATGTGCAAGTGCTGGCTGACGGACACCAGCTTCGTGGGCCTGCCGCCAGACCGCTGGAATCCGCTGCCGGCGGAGGCGCCGCTGTGGCACCTGTGCACCTTCTGCCAGATGCTGGTGCCGCCAAGGGCGTGGCACTGCCGGCTCTGCAACTGCTGCATACTGAAGCGGGATCATCACTGCAATGTGGTGGCCAATTGCATCGGGCATGCGAACCAGCGCTACTTCGTCGGCCTCCTCCTCCACTTGACCCTTGGCAGCTGCACCGCCCTCGTCTACAATGTCTACCATATTTTCGGCCAGAAAAGCCGCTTGAGCGACCCCATTGATTTCGTGGGCATGTCCATGGGCCTGGGCCACACTGATCGCATGTATAACCTGTTCAAGAGCCGGACTCTTAGCCCGCACATCACCTGGCTGATCATCACGGGCGGCATACTCAAGCTGAACATATTCGCCACGGTTCTAGCCACGACGCATCTGGTCATGCAGCTGGTGATGGTCTCTCGCGGCAGCTGTTTGTACTATGTTAAGGATCGCAGCTACGACTTGGGATTGTGGAATAATGTGCGAAATGTTTTGGGCAAGCGAATGCTCTGGACTGCTCTCTCGCCCTTTGTGTCCAGCCCCCTGCCCCACGATGGAGCACAGTGGCAGATGCCCAGCAAGCTGAGCGGCAGGAAGCCTGTGTAAATGCGTGTCTCGGTCGCTCTGCTTCATCCCATGTGAATACACATATACCTAATATATGCGCAATTATTTTATGCCTTGACCAAAATCGAGTTTCATGCCCCATTTAATCAGCCAATTCGTGCTCGCTTTGCCTCAGTTAATTACCGGTCAAATTCGGCCCGCCGATAAGGCACGTGGTGCAACCACGCGGCAGCCCTCTGTCTGGCAGAGCTACTCATCTGCTCATCTCGTGGCAGTTCACATGTCTCTTCGAGTGAAAAAATAAATATATATTCTTTTGTCTTTATCAGCTTCTTGTTCTTGTTGCAATCAGTGGAATATATTGTCATTGGCATTGATATTAAGATACAAATATGTGCCAAGAATATCAGCCATAAAATAAAATGAAAACCAAAATTAAATTAAAAATTAAATTAAATTTCGATTCGCTTTAATCTTATTTTTATTCTTGCACTATATTAATCATTATCATCTTTAGCACTATCATCAACATGATTATCATTATTGTCATTATGAGTATGTCAGTTGTGATGCAACTCTCTCAGCTGCATAAAATTTGGTCACACTTGAAGCGGAAAGAAAGAGGCAGATTGCTAAAGGACATTCTGGTAGATATTGGTGGGGCCATGCTGGGACTGGGACTGGGGACTGGGCAGGACTGCACCTTTTGCCACCTTTCTGGCGCAGTCGGAAACACTTGTCAAGTGTCAAAAAATCCCAAAAACTGTTGAAAAATGACAAAGCCAGCTGAGAGTTGGCCAGGCAAGGCCACCAGAGCAGCAGAGCAGCAGAGGGGCAGCAAGAACTCGGAGACTGAATTAATGATACTGCATGTCACTGACAAGCCTCGAAACATGAAATCAAAGTCTGCACGCTTAAAAGTGCTGCGAGCAGCGTTGCCGTTGCCGTTGCCGTTGCATGAAAAATGTTCGAGGTGTGAAAAGCGTGGCGAAAGTCTAAACAACATAATTGCCGAAATAAAAAAGTCGACGCCGCCTCTAAGCTTGACCATTAATCAAAATTGCGGCCAACAGCCAACGGGAAAGGCGGCCGGAACACTGGGAAAAACAAATAGCAGCTGCTGACTCCAATGGACTTCCACTCAACTCCAGCCAACTGCCCCACAGGCTGCACCGTGTGAAATATGCGGCTTGAATACTTTGGGCCAATCAGCCAATCACAGCAGAGGTTGGTCATGTCCCAACTGCTGCTCCCTGTCCAAGGAGTGGCAACAGCTTATCTCAACGGGATTCATCATTCGTTATCAGCTTCAGCTCTAGCTCCTAATCCTGCTCCCACTCCCAAAGTGGCCAGCCCTGATTGCAGTCTTCTCAATTGTCGATTGTCAATTCGCAATTGTCAACTTCCGCTCACTGTGCAATGGCGCCGTCTCCTTCTGCGCTGCTCGGCTGGCGTCTGCTACGTATTCCTGGACAGTTTTCCTTTAAAGTGGAGACAAACTAGACAGGCACAAGAAAAGAAGATGGAGCTGCCCTCACATTAGCAGCCAAATAATCATTACAGGTCGAGCTGGACAGAGGACGGGAGAATAGGTTGAGTAAGAGTGAGTGAGTGGGAGGGAGCTGGGGAAGCAACTGTTATGCATATTTGAATGTATCGTCAACATTGTCCGAATGACAAAAGGGAAAACCTTGCATCAGAAATGCGAGGCGAACTTTAAACTGCGGGCCTTTTGCTGCTGTCCCACATAGGGGACACATTCCAGGAAAGGCAGCAGCAGGAGGAGCAGATAGCTGCCACGATGAGGCCTGGCTGGATGCCTGCCTGCCTGCCTGGTTGGTTGGTTGGCCTCAACTTTGGTCTTTCGTTTCGTTTGCAGTGCTAAATTTACCGCTAAGCGACGACTGCACAAAGGACATGACAAACAGACGAAACGGAGCAGGAGATAAAGAGAAGGGCGCAGAGACAGCGCTGCTGCTGCCCAGGATCATGGGGGTCATTGTAATCATAACGGTAATGTTGATGTTGCCTCACGCTCTCTCTCTATGTGTGCGTGTGTGTGTGTGTGTGTGTGGGCAACGCATTTGAAAAATGTAAACGAAAAAGAAGAAAAGTTAGCTACGAAATTAGTGCAAATTGTGCTTGTGCTAGGGATGCATACAGGGTGTCTCCACAGGGTGCCTCTGCAGCGCCTGCTTAAGTTATCTCGGGCAACTATTGCGTTTATGAATCCACTGCCTTGGTTCTTGTTCCAATCATATCCTGCAATTTTGGCAAGCAAACAAAAGCAATTGACTGAAGTTTCCTTCGTTTGTTGCCTCTAGCTGCTGCCTTTCTCTGCTGCTGGGGCTGCTTCATGTTAGCGGCTGCGACGCCAACTGCGCTGCACGCGTCGCTGCCTGCTGCTACTGTTGGGCAAATAGAAAACCAGCCGCCGACCGTGAGCAGCAGAGCAGCAGAGCCCGCGCGACAGAGTTTCTCATTTTTCGTTTGCTTTTGCAATTATTTCCCCTGCGGATTGTAACAGAGAATCGTTAGAGTTTTTCCTGTTGTCCTGGGGGTTGCTGTTAAGCTTAGCACCTATCTACTCTCTACTCTCTCCCCTCTCCCTCTCTCCACCCCACCATTTCGCACATTGCACGCTTGGCTGGGCCGCATTAGACACGAGCATTATCATCCACACGCCGAACGGCTTCCACAGCGCGCGGAGCGTGCGCATCGTTAGAGCCGCTGGTCCACCCACTTGGCCACACCCCCGCCCCCTCGGAGCGACTAATCCCGTATTGGCTGTGACAGTTGCAAGTTAGACAAACAACTGACAGTTCCAGACGACAACTTATCACTTTCCACCTAATTGATATCAGTATCAGTTTCAGTCTCAGTTTCTGTTTCACTTTCGGTTTCGGTTTCGGTTTCAGTTGTAAAAAGTTTTCCTCCACCTCCGGGTGCCGGCTGCTGGTGAAGTGCGTTCCATTTAAATCCGATTAAAGCAAAGTGAACTCATAAATTATTGATTTGATTATGTCACCCCATTTGACCAGCAGCAATAGCAGCAGCAGCAGCTGCTGCTGGCCAAAAGTATTTTGCCTTTCGCTCTTAAGCATTTATAAAGGATCAACAAGCGATTACGTCCGTCTGCCACTCAGCTGTCTGCGTGGGCCGTGGGACAGGCACTCTGAACAAACAACAAAGTGCTGACGGATTAACTGCCATATCAACAGCCTTGAACAGAGCATAGCTAACAGACACGTCCGTCCGTCCGTCCGTTCGTTTGTCTGTGTATAGATACAATTGGGCCGCATCTACATATAGCTGTACCTGTATCTGTTCGTGTGCGGCTTTGAATGCATTATAAATGATGACCGACAAAAACTGGTCGCCATTTGCTTTATTGGCCATTTGCATGCATTGCAGAGCCGGGATACTATTTATAAACATGGTCAGCAGTACACTGCAAAAAATTATGGAGCATATCAAATTAAATTGTTAATCAAAAAGTTGATCAAGTGTCAATTATATTATTATCATAGTATATTGAGAGTAAAGCAGATTTGAATATACCAGTAACCAAAGCACAAGAGGGAATTAAATAGGCTCACATTGAGAAAAAGTTAAAGAGATAAATAGTGGGAAAAATAGAGTGAGAGACAGAGAGAGACATAGAAAGAGTTAGAGAGGCACAGGAAAAGTATGCATGAGTAGAAGAGCTGGAGCAGGAGAGTGAGAAACACTTTGAAAGAGACAGAGACAGAGAGAGATAGAGGAAGAGGGTTATATATATATATAGAGAGAGAGAGAAAGAGAGAGAACGAGTGGGAGGGAATGAAATGAAGACAGAGAAAATAGTAATACAAAAAGTTTAACAAAAACTTAGTTAGAAGATGGAGACGGAGAGAGCAAGTGATATATAGAGAGAGAGAGAGAGAGAGCGAGACAGAGTGAGCCGGAGAGTATAAGTCACAAGTCAAAATACAAGAAACCAGAGAGAGAGAAAGAAAGTGGGAGAGAGGGAGAGAAAGATGTAGAGAAATAAATAAGTGTACGTTATATATATATATATATATATAGAGAGAGAATAGGTAACTCTCAATTGTCCTGAAGCCCTCGCTGCTGCTATTAAACTACATATATATACTTTTTAATGACACACAAGAATAAGAATTGCATATACGAGCAGAATAGCAAATAAAATAAATAACTTAAACAATAATCGCATACTTTTACGCCTTTTTACAGAATACATTCTTAGCTTGGTCTCTGTGCATAAGTAAATGGACAAAGACTAAACACATAATACTCTCCACAATATACAATTTCTCGATTTATACTTTACTCCCATGTACGTTGTCAATTTTTGTGTCAACTAACCAATATTTTTGTCTGAGCGTATTTAGCCGAGCGACCTTCAGAATATTAACTGCTTAGCTGCTACCTTTGCCAATTTCGTATTTTTCGTTTGCTACCTTTTGCCAGCTGTATTTCGTTTTCCTTCTTTTTTTTGGTGTTTTATCTTATTTTGTTATTTTTGGGGCTGGATTTTCTTGAGCACATTATGTGGCATTTGTGTGCCTGCCACGCCAACAATAGTAACAGCAGCAGCAGCAGGAGCAGGAGCAGGAGCATCATCGCCATCATCATCAACGTCAAAGTGTGGCGCGTGCCTTCACTTGAGGATTTCTATCTGATTTGGCAGGGTCCTTCAATGCTTCCATATTCCGAATGATAATTAAAGCGCCAGGTCCTCCATGCTGTGCATATTTTCCAGTTATCTTGGGTGGCGCTCTGGAGCCGCAGCGCCCTGGGAACGTGTTAATCATTTGGTCCTGGCGCACGTTTTGCCCTGGTTGCCATGGGTCATTTGATGGCCGAAACATCTACACCCTTACCGCACTCCTGCTCCGCGGCGAATGCTTTTTGGCTTTTATTTATTTGTTTGCCTTTCTGTTGACAGCAATTTAAACGCTTCAATGGACTCGCCGCCTGACAGAGCGCAAAAGGGTTCTGGGCACAGCGCAAACAAGTTTCACCTCGTAAATTAATTTCCCCCAAAAACACAGCAGAAGATACAAATTACTCAAGCGGGCTGAGGCGGGCAGCTTGTCTACTCAAGAAAATACAGCTGCCACAAGCAAGGGTCAGGTTTTGGCTTTACAAATTTCTTTAGCACGGCTTTTCATTAATTACGACAATTGGCCAGGTACAAAAGCCATGGCAACAACAGCCAGCAAATGCCTTGGCCACAAAATACAAATTATATTTCCAAATACATATATATATACATATATTTTTTATTATTAAATAATTTGCCTTCTACATGTTTTTTTCTTTTCCTGTTTCTTCACGCAAATCGAATTTTTTATTTGCTTTTTGAATGAAAGTGCAATAAATTGTAGGATTTATATATTTTATTTATTTTTTATTAAGCCGTATAATTGTGCAATGCTCGAATAATCATATGGAAGATTTATCGCTTTTTAACCAGATATACACAAACATATATACATATGTATATGTTCGCTGTTAAACAAAAAACGGGACACCTGATAAAAATGGCTTAATTACACTTCAGCACATAATAAATCGCTTCAAATGTAAAAAAAAAATATATAAAAAAATTTATGTATATATATGTAGTTTGATTTAAATGCAAATAAAAATAAAGGACAGACTGAGGCAATGAGGATAGTTCAAAATGAGTTCAGTTTGGTATAAATGGATCATGCAAAGCATATTAATAATAGGAATATTTTTAAACAATAATTCATTATTTGAATTTTTTTTTACAAATTGAGAAACATGTAAATTTCAGAGCTTGACAAAAGAAAATGAATAAAACAAAATTCATTAAAAAGTGTTTGCTGTAAATGAAAAAATAAAAATAAATAAATAAAAATAAAATAAAATAAATAAATAGATAATATGTTTTTGTTTCTTTATCTCATATAAAGAATTAGAAAATAGTAAAATTAATATATATTGTTTTATAATTTTACATGAGCAATATTTTATATTGAAATAGAGACTCTTTATGCAAGTAAAATTTGTAATTTCTTATGCTTTCTGCAGCTAAACAGTAAAATGTAAATCTCATACAATATGTCTAAATGGAGTCATTTTCATGCAAAATTTAGCTTTGCAGTTTAAGTTGCCAAAACAACTTTTAGTCAGAAGAAAATTGTATATTATATGAAAAGTAATTTCTACTTCTTACAATGCCAAATTATTTTAAATCGGAGTTGTTCCCTTAACAACACTCAGTCGCTACATGGAAAAACTCTCTAATGCTATACAAAGAGCCCGTTGAATGTTTTCTAAGGGCAAATATGCAAAGTTGTCTTGAGTGAAATTCTATGCCAAGATTTGTGGGCTTCAAGTGGAAAGTCCTGAAAACGTTTTCCGCGTAGATCACTTATATATATGTATATATATTATTTTATTTTATTTATTTATTTTTATTTTTTGTATTTGACTGGTTGGGTACGGAAATCGTTTATCTTTGCCATTTGGGCCGTCATTTAGACAAGTTGAAGCTTGAGTCCTTTTAGGCAGCCACTTTGCCAGAAGTTGATTTATGCCTCGCTGGCTGCCTGATTTTCCATATGCTGCGTTGCCACGCACAGCTCAGGCTTTTCCGGCAGATATGTTGGCGGTGCTGTTGCGCCTCCTGCTGCGAGTCCTGTTGCCATTGTTTGTTTGGCAACCGTTGCGTCGCAGCGCGTCAAAAGGACATGTGATTCAATTTGCTTCGATTAGATATTCCAATTGTGAGTGTGCCCAAGGGAGGCGAGAGAGTGAGAAAGAGACAGAGAGTGAGAGAGTGAGCGCGCTGGCGTTCATGCTCGACAGATTTATAGAAGTCAACATTGGAGCAGATCGAAAAATTAAAACGCTTGCCGCTCATCAAGTTCCGTCCCAGACGCTGACGGCAGCTGCTCTGCGGCATGTGGCGTGTGGCATGTGGCAATCACACATTTGTGTATTTGTATATTTGTATATTAGGAGCTCGGCTATAGCTTGATATCCGGTGTGACGCCGGTGCCAACTTTGTCGACTAGACTGGAAGCCAGCAAAAGCAAAAAAAAAACTAAACTGAAAATAACAGAAGGAATATACAGTCCTTTGCTGACACGTAGCTGTCACGTTCGCCTGTTGCGAATGCTGTCAACTTTATTGGCCCAGCTGCCGTCAATCTTGGCCACGTTCGCACTGCCCAAAAAGTTTTCGGCCCAACATATTTTTTTTTGTATACCAATTTCCCTTCTTCTTGTTCTTTTTTGTCAGCTGCCCGCCATATGGAGTACGTGCATCCATTTCCCAATTCGCTGTCCATCAGATTTTTGGCGTGCGACCGTGGCTCACAGCTCAATGACCAAGCCGCTGGCCAGTCGGCCCGCCCGCAGCCTGGCATGCCGCTGCACGTAGCCTGGCTGCCCTTTGGGGCATGCGGCAAGGCCGTTAAACGCTCAGCGGACAATTGAAAAATTAACAGTATTTATTTATGATGAACAATGGGCCACAGGCACACAAACACACACACATACACAGGGCGTGCAACGCCCCTCCCCCCTCACACTACTGACGGTAGACGTGTGCGTGACGAGCATGCAAAATACTATCAGTCCAGAAAATTTTTTAATTGCCGCGGAAATTGCGAATGGCATTGACGTCACGGCAGCCAACTGGCAAATTGGAGTGGCCCGGCAGGAATCGGAATCCCTGAAAGGTAGGAGAAAGCATAGCAAAAATCAATGCAAAAAAAAATATATATATATTGCACATTAAAATCATGAAGGGCAAGGGAAAATGAGGTTGAAAATAAAATGCAGGAAAAATCAAATGAAAAGCGCTGCCAGAGCAGCCATCGCGCTGGCCATTTATTTAATTTTTCGCACGATTTCAGCATTTGCCGACGGTGTGTGCGAGAAGCAGACACAGGCAGGAGCTGGACACGGACACAAGGACCTCTTACGGATAGAAACGTCAGTTAAGCGACCGCAAAGAGCGGCCATAGGTGAAGGACGGCGGTGGCTGGAGGGTTGTTTAAGTGCGACGGGGTGTGAAGTGTCAGGCAAATAACACTGATGGTGCAGGCGGGCACTTAAGGGGTGTGCTACATGCAAACACACAAACACACACACACACACAAGCACATGCATATATAAGTAAATGCAAATACAAAGATGGGAAAATTTAGTTTGCTACTTTGATGCCACTCGAAGGTGCAGCAAATGGAATTATGCCACAGAAACTGCTAACAAAAGAGCAAAGTAACATTCACCCAGTCACACACACACACACATATACACATACACACCCACACCCAGCTCAATATGCATGCAAATTGACGTGAAATGTATTGAATATCCAAAGAGAATTGCAAATGAATGTGCCAAAATATAAATAAATGTGGCAACATGGGCGATTGTCGAATGGTTTCAGTTTCACTTGCGCTTAACATCCGTTGAGCAGCAGCTTAACATCGGCTCAACAGCGCCGGCTCCTGTTAACAATGCAATCCACACACAGCAGGGGAAGTGATTGCAAAGCAAACAAAAGCCAACCGAAATATCATAAAAACTGTCGCGAGCTGCTCTGTTGCTCATTTTTTGCGGCTGCTTTTCCATTTGTCCATCAGAAGCAGCAGGCAGCGCAGTCGACGTCGCTGCTGCTTAGCTAAGGCAGCCGAAGTGGAAGGCAGCAGCAGGCAGCAGCTGAAGGAAACTTCAGTCAATTGCTTTTGTGTGGTTGCCAAAACTGCTGTGGCTGATTGGAGCAGGAGGCGCAGCAAAGGACTTCATAAACGAAACTGCTTCTTCAGATAACTTCAACAGGAACAGCACAAGCATCGTGCAGACACATCCTGTGCGCGGCTGCATAGCACGAGCCCGATTTTGACTAATTCAGTGAGCACATTTTGTATTTGGTTTTCATTTTTCAAATGCGTTGCCTGCACACACACACACACACACACACGCACAGAGAGAGAGACAGCGTGAGGCAACATCACCGTTATGATTACAATGACCCCCATGATCCTGGGCAGCAGCAGCGCTGTCTCTGCGCCCTTCTTTATCTCCTGCTCCGTTTCGTCTGTTTGTCATGTCCTTTGTGCAGTCGTCGCTTAGCGGTAAATTTAGCACTGCAAACGAAACGAAAGACCAAAGTTGAGGCCAACCAACCAACCAGGCAGGCAGGCAGGCATCCAGCCAGGCCTCATCGTGGCAGCTATCTGCTCCTCCTGCTGCTGCCTCTCCTGGAATGTGTCCCCTATGTGGGACAGCAGCAAAAGGCCCGCAGCTTAAAGTTCGCCTCGCATTTCTGATGCAAGGTTTTCCCTTTTGTCATTCGGACAATGTTGACGATACATTCAAATATGCACAACAGCTGCTTCCCCCTCTCCCCTCTACTCCCACTCTCTTACTCCTTCTTCCTCCCTTCCTTTTTCCAGCTCGTCCTGTAACAATGCGGCGTATGATTATTTGGCTGCTAATGTGAGGGCAGTTCTCGTCGGCTTGTGGTTATGCCCAGCCCGTTTCTCTCTCTCTCTCTCTCTCTCTCTCTGATTCCGCTGGCTCTGCTAGGACAGATTGTTTCCACATTAAAGAAGTGCTGTCCATGCACACGTAGCAGACGCGAGCAGAGCAGCGCAAGCGGAAGCGACGCCATTGAACAGCGACCGGAAGTTGACAATTGTGAACTGACAATTGACGATTGAGAAGTCAGCAATCAGTGCTGGCGATTCGGGGAGCTCATCTATCACGAGCCAGAGCAGGATAAGGTTTCGAAGCTGCAGCTGATAATAAAAGCTAAATGCTGCTTAAACAAGCTGGGGCAAATGCCTTGCGCGGAGTGGGCGGGGGCATGGCCACTCCTTACGGCGTTTTGTTGATTGGCCCAAAAGTGTTGAAGTAGCAATTTTTTTTTTTTTTTTTTTTTTTTTTTGTTTGGGAGGCGGCAAAGCAATGCGCGACAGACACTTAAGAGGTGGCAGCTGTTCCAAGTTTCAATAATTCATCCTGTGGCCCGCGGCGGTGGCACAGTTCTTTGATTAATGGACCATGCCTAAGCCGTTGGCGTATTTGTTTATTGTGTGATGACAAAAGCTAATTTACCATTTATTATTTACTTGACTGTTCAAGAAAAACATAAACCGAGAGTTATTGGAATTGCTTGACTTGCAAATACCCTGTAGTGATTTAATATAAAAATTAGAATTTAGTTTACATTTGATGTGAGTTATAATGATAATAATCATAGGAGCACGTAATGTTTTAACAAACTGAAACTGAATTTGAAGATTGTAATTATTTTTCTTTATATTTTATATTTTTTACAATTTTTACTAAAAAATTAATTGTTTGTTAAACTTTAACTTATACGTTTTGCCTGATAATAACATATTAAAAAATTTCACAAATCATATATATATAAAATCTTAAAGGCACGAGTTTATAGCTCCATCAAATATATCAAAAATAATTCACGTTTAAAATAAGTAAATGTAAAAAATTAGAAAAAACATCATGAATATCCTACAAAATATATTAAAACTCAAATACCCTAAATAATAAAGCCATATAATAGTAGACGTATATTTCCAACATTAATATTTATAAAGGAACTAGTTAAAAATGCATAAAATTAGAAAGTCATGGCAGAAGTTATTTTTCAGCAAAAATAAAAAATAAAAAAAATTTGTACAAATCAACTCAGCGAACTGGGCTCAACTGAATTAATTTATGCACACACACACTTACACTCACACACGTACATATGTGCACATAGAGTGCATGGAGTAAATCTCTGAACATTTGAGCTACGCAAAAACCTTAACGAAAAATTCATCATACGCCGCATTGGCCGCCGTTCGCGTTGCTGCTCAATGGCGCTGGCGCCGCATGCGTGGCATGTGGCTGCGGTATGTGTGGCGCTTGCTGGCCACCAGTGAGAGAGGATTGCCAAGGGCAACATACACACACACACACGCACACACACAGCATGCCAGAGACGACAGTTAAATTACGGTTATTGTTGTTGTTCTTGTTGCTGTTGCTGCTGTTGTCGTGGCTGTTGCTGCCTTTTTTGTGCACAATTGGCGCTGTGGCTAGGCGCGTTACAATTCGAGGCGATTTATTGTTGAAAATATTTTGTATGCTGCTTATTGAAATGCAGGCAAGACCCAGGCAAGTGAGCCCCTTCGGCTAGACCTTCGCCCACCCCCTTGCGAAATATAACAGTTAGAGCAAACAAAGCGGCAGTTGCTGCCGGGCAAAGCAAATAGCAGCACTTGAAGCAGCCACGTCTTGCAGCGAGAAGAACACGACCAACCCCCTCCTGCATGTCGCCCCCTGCTCTAACTACTTGGTGCCCTGCAGCGTGGACCGCAGCGACGCCTCCTGCTGCCGCGTTTGGCTGCCACACTATAAATATAACATTAATTTTTATGTTTTCATATTTAGCAACGCTTCAGTAAGCAGACACACACACACACACACACACACTCACACTCACACAAACACAGTCGCCTTATTGCCGTAGTTTTAGATAGAGCTCATTGAATGACGTTTATGAGCGATATCGCTGGCGCTGGCGTTGGCTGCGCAGTCAGCGCTAACGTCGCTGTGTGCGCAACATGCGCTGTTAGGGCCTGTTAACAGCACTGTTAATGGCCAGCATCCACTGCTGTTAGCGCGCTGCTGTCGACGTCGGCGCTGACGTCGCGATGTCTGGCTGGGCTGCGCGGTCTTCTATTGTCATTTTGGCACATGTGAAAATTTACCGTTACTTCTTAGCCGGCGCTTCATTCATTCATTCGCTGTTTACATTCCGCTTTGCGTTCGTGCACATTTTTCGTTGAGTCTAACGGTTTTTGGTTGGCCCATTGCAATTTTAATTGCGTTAGCCAAGAGTAATCGGATAACGGGATCGAAAATATTTTGTTACTGCTCGAGTAGTTGTAGAAGAAGCAGAAGCAGTCAAAGCTGTAAATAAAAATAAAAAATAATTTCATAGTAATTAATGAGTAATTTTATAAAAAATAAAATAAAAAATATCAGATAACCTTTGAAATATTAAATAAATAAATATATATTAAAATTTTAAGTGATTTTACAAACATAAGATCGATCAAGTGGTTGTATTATATAAATCCTATAATTGCAAATAAAAAAAAAAATATATATATATATATATATAATTTAAATATAAATATAATAAAAAAAAAAAAACTTGTATCTTTTTTAATATATTTTTCAATTGATCATAACATATACATATAATAACGAATACATATAATTCAAAGATAATCTACTTTCATTTATGTCTAATGTATAGTCCTATTGGCCCCAAAGTGTAATCACTCTAGTGTCTTTAAATAATGACTAATTGACTTGTAAAATAATAAACAAACAAAAAACCCAAAACTTGAAGTGTCAAGCTGCAAATGTTTGCAGGTTTCATTAAAGACCTTTCTAACAAGGCACTTAACTAACGGAATTGATAAGCAAAGAGCCTCTCACGAACACATTTCCGCTGTCTAATAGAAGTGCATATAGCTCATGAAGTAATTACGTGATTTTACAGAACAAAAAATGTGATACGAATAGCTGAATGCTGTTGCATTTTTGCTATCAAGTAATTTATGTACATGTTTTTTCTGTTTACTTTCAAGAACTCTTAAGCTTAGATTATTAGCCATATCTAATTCAATATTTACACATATCTATAGATCAACCTCTATTTTTAATTCAAACTATATTTCATTCTATATCTGTCTCCATCTCTATCTGTTTACTAATGCTTATCAGCCCTATAGATAGATAGATAGATGTCAGTTAAGCCCAAACACAACTTCAGAAAACGAGGTATACTGAGGGTCGGCGATAAGGGGCGTGCTCAACTCGAACACACGTCCGCCGCGATAAACTGCAGTTAAGTGCAGAATGAGAGCGAGAGGCGAGAGGGGTGGTTGGAGGCTCGTTAATATTGTTGAATGCGATTTAGCAGCGATTTTTAACGCCTGCAATTAGAAACGCCAGCAAATTGAAAGCTAAGCACAGTGACTGCTGTGAGCTCGAAAGAGAAAGGGACAGAGACGCACGAGACAGAGAGGAGGGCTCTGTCAACGGCAAACAGAGAGAGCTCCACTTGAAAAATGATTTACACACGTAAATCATAAATTACGCACTTGAAGTGGATGACAAATGCAGATGTTAGATGATGCTATAGATGGAGAGCAGAGGCGAGAGTGTTTCGACTATATCAACAAGCTATCATCGTAGGGGACAGGCGTTTTATCCTGCTGCCAGTTGGAAATCTATCCACTTGGTCAGCTGAGGCAGTTATCGAAGAGCCTCTTATCGAATATGACGTCAGGTTTTAACTTTTTAGTTCGATTCGATTCAATTCAAAAGGCAACAAATGCTAATAATTTCCCAAAACGATTTCAGTTCGCGTCGGTTATTGCTGGGCATCGCATCGCATCGCATCGGATCGGATTGTCAAGTAACTGGCCGGGAATTCACAGTTAAAGCTGACTATGATATCTCAAATCTTTAATTAAAAAACTCTGACGTCTTTCCGTTTCGCACTTAATTAAAGATCCCATTTGCAAATCCGATAAAACGTGGATAAACACTTCAATATATTGATACATATATAGCTTATCGAACTTATCTCTTACAATGCATTTAAGTGATTTGCTCAAATTAATTTTCGTAGTGCTCTGTTCCGTTCAAGGTTAGTATTGTAATCCTATCGACCATACGATCATACGATCCGGTTATTGACTCTCGTGTACTTCAGAATGCTTAGCAAGGATTGGGCGCAATTTAAATTACGAGCTGATAATTCAAATATGTATAGATACCATGTATCATAAATTGAAGAAGTAATCCCCTTCAGATGTTGTTGATAATACTCACATTAAAGTCTGCAAAACATATGAATAGACTTTGCCAAGGAGATTCCTTTACTTTGGAATTCTTAATCGATTCCTGAACTATAAATTGACAGCGGTTTAATCTTAAGACTTTATCTGATTCCGATATATGGAAAAATACAAGGATTATATAATATTTCACTTTCGCTTAATATGAATACGTAGAATCACTATTCTGATTTTCTTATCTTTCTATGTATATAGATTAGCAAAATAAAAACTGACAAATAAAATATACAGACTCTTAGAACTATTATCAGTTAATATATCTTCTTTTTTAATACATAATTTGGCAGCAGGTGCCAATAATAATTAATATTCTTCATGGTTTCTCTCTCTCTTTCATTCACATCATTTGCGATTCTCCAATCAGCACTTCATTCACAAATAGATAAGGCCGCAGAGCGCAATTACTATTTATGATTTACTATTTATACTTTTTTTTCCCACGCATTTCTCACCGTACTTGCGCTCATCAGATGAGCGGCAATCGTGAGCGAGAGAGCATCAGCAGCTACTAAATCCATCGGGCTACGGCTCGGGCAGGCTCAATTCACCACACCAGTCGTGTGATACCAGAAACTCACCACACCTAAGATCCATTGATCTGCGCAAGAGGCAACGAAAGCATCGCCAAAGAGCGCCAGATCAAGAGACAGAGAGCGAGAGAGAGTTGAAGTTAGTTTGTGTTGTGCCTCTCCTTCGGTTCTGGTTCGATTCTAGGCGCTGTGATAAGCCGCTTTAAAGCTACCAAAACTGAATACACTGAAGTTCAGGTAATCTGACTAGTCAACATTTTAATTCTAAGACGCTCTTGATCATATGGAGTTGTACGTAGGTACATATATTGTATGCTGATGATGAGATCTAAGAAGTAACTCGACTTAACAATTCCTCCATATGTCGTTAGGAAAACGCAAGACTCCACGCGCACACAGGGTATATAGAAACTGAGCAACTGTGTAGCAGCATGAGCAGCTCGATCACAAACAGGTGGCTTGTGGGAAGAAGGGGCGGTGCTGTGCGACTGGGGGGCGTGTTGTTGTGTTCGATGACAATTTGCTTAAATGTGCTGGCAAATTCTCAAAACTTATTCAGTCGAGAAATGCGCGTTGTACGAGGCGGCAGCGTCTTGAGCAGATAGACAAACCACATACAACGAAATACTCCCAGAACTGTGTGTAAATATAGTAACAACTGCAATAACCACAACAACTACAACAACAACAACAACAACAATAAGCAGAGCACGTGCCGTAGAAAATACGCGCCTTGAAAATTTATTGGCAATTGATAAGCGAAACGACGCGATTTTTTTCTTAACTCTTCAGCTCCGCGCGTTTTTATCAGCGTTTGAAAACGCGTGCCATAAACAAACAACAGCAACAATTGTTTTTAATTAACGAAAACAAAAATTGCGATAAATATTTAAAAATTGAACAAGTTCTTATGGCAATCGCCTCAAACACTTACCCCCTATTGCGCTCTCCATCTCACTCTCTCGCGCGCTCTCTCCTTCTCCCTCTCCCTCTCCCTCTCTCACTCTCTATCTATCATTCGGTCATATATTTTGTATAATTTTGCTACGTCAACAGAAATGTTGTTGTTTTTGTTTTCACCTTCTTTTTGTCTGTTTGGCGACCTGTTGTGCGTGCGTATCGTACGATATTTTGCTTTTGCTTTTGCTTTTGTTGTTATAACTGTTGGTTTACTTTAACCAGTTTTTAGTTGTTGTTGTTGTTGTTGCTGCATTTTTGGTTAACTTTTTGGGCGGCTGCTATCGACGCGTCTGCTGCACGATTTGAGACGCGCGCTCTTTTGCCAGTGTGTGCGTGTGTGTGTGTGCGTGCTTATCTGTGTATTTATTTTGGCAACAGTTTTCAATGTTGTGTGTTTATTTTGGCTATTGAAAATCGGCGCAGACAACGTCTACTTGATTAGATAATAATCTGTGTTTGCTTCCTGCTAGCGTTATTAAAGGCCGAAATTTCCATTCTATATAGGCTCTTGAAACTTCATGTGAATCAATTCAAAGTGCATATCATTATAGAGCTGTAACAACAACAACAATATCGTCTGAGAAACTGAGAGTCTGCTTCGTTAAGCGCGAAACCGCAAGTTGAGTGCATTAAATATAGACAAAGTTCATACCATGGCCATAGAGTTACGCTCTACGACCACTCTAAGCGATATCAATACAACGACAAAAGCAACAACTGCAACAGCAACTAGCGGCAGCAACAACAAATACAACTACAACAACAGCAACAGCAACAACTTTAACCACTTGCAACAGCTGTTCGCCTGCATCTGCGCCAATGCGAATCTTGTGCTCTTCACACTGATGTTGGCGCTGGGCAAATGCTGCACTGCCACGTCCACTAGTGCGCCCAGTTTGACGCATATGGAACAGCAAGTGCTGCCGCCGACAGATGGCGCCACACTGATCAAGCACCTCGACGGCAAGAGCATCCTAAGCATGGGCTTCAAGTTCCTCAACGTATCCGGAAAAATCGGCACGCCTCTGGGCATAGGTGAGAGAAACAGGCTAACAGTTGGGGGAGCATGTGTGTGGGGGGGGGGGAGGCAAAGCGACAAGGGGCAATCTGCACAGTTTGTTTTTAGCCAGACTGTGCTAATTTTAGCGCGGAATTCAAGTCGTCGCACGAAATGGTGCAGGCTGCTCCATGTTCGGCCAAGTGAGCTGACGAATGCGTTGCAAATGCAAAAATTGAGATATTGTAAGCAAAAAACCCTTCGCCGACTGCATAATACTCTACTCTTTTATATAAAAATACAGCCTCTCTTACTTCAAGACAAAAATTATTCCATTAGCTTAATATATATGAACAATTTAATATTCTCTAAATATATAAGAACGTTTTCATAGAAATACTCTGTATATGTATGTATATATAACTAAACATTTATGAAACCTACTAAATTCTAGAAAAAGTACTATTTAAATTTATATTTTATTTATTTACATTTTAACAAGACTTCACAGAAAACAATTCAAACTTTTATTGAATACACGAACGAGTTTTTGTATAAATTCATTGAATTTCAATTTTGTTTTGCTCAACTTTAGATTGAGACTGCCGGAGGGGCTACTGCACGGGCAGCCAGCATTCTTTAGTGTTTGATAAGGGGAATTTCTTTATGGCATTGGCTATTACCTTGGGGTATTTCGGGTCGTAAATGCCTTTAAATCAAACCACCTGCTCGAGCAAGGATTTGTTGTGGTATTAAGATTAGCTTATCATTGTCGCCAATTTTATGATTTATTTTGATTACTGTGACGTTTTTTCGCATGGATTTCCCAGTTGAATATTTTTTATATCAAGCGTCGCAATTCTATATTATTGAAGGTCATGGAATCAAATGTTTATTAACAAGTAAAGTTGGCTCAACAAAAGCAGCTGATAAATTTAGTTAATTTTCGATATCAATCATTTGTCTTTCTTAATACCATATATACATATATTATTTATTCGTTTTCCATATTTTTAAAATATTTATTTTAACAAATACTACTTGGAAATGTAAACAAAATCAACCCGAATTTTATTTTTAGCTTTAAAAAAATTGATTTGTACATGTTTTGCTGGCTTTGCCCGCTGCATTTTGGACTTTGGTCGAACACTTTGAGGATCGTAAATAAAATTCTTGACATATATCCAAATGGCGCACTTTGGCGTTGTTTACCTAGCCTGGGCGCCAATTCTACGTGGGTTTGCCAAAAAAAAAAAAGAGGTCATTATTGACGCACTGAGAGTGTATATAAATGTGTCGAGCTGTGTCTCTGAACCCAATGTCCGTCGATTGCAGAGTATCTCAAGTGTCAAGATGAAATCTAAAAGATACGCGACTAGCTAAATATGCCCGTTTGACGAGCCCCCAAAAAGCGATTTATTTTTATTGCGTTCTGCTGCAAGCCAATCAAGTTCTCTCCTCAAAATTTATTTATGATATTTTTTTAGTTGTATAAATATATATATATATATTCTATTATGCTCTATTCACATATGTTTTGGTCTCTCTATTTTGTGCGGCAATTTTTTATTCATTTCTGATGAACAGCTTTATAAGATTCATGTCACAACGAATTTATACGAGCGCCGCTGCAAGGTCGCAATGGGAAACTGTTTTTATTTTTATTCGAATACCGCGTATTTATGTTAGATGGGGTATACTGGTATTGTGTATACGAACGTAGGTCTAGGTCTTGTAGGTCTAAATACATTTGGTTACATTGAAGTGAGAGCACTCAACACGTTTCTTTAAATCCATTATTATCTATATACAACTCAAGAATTTTAAGAACTAGAACTAGAATACCTTTTGCTTACCTTTTCTCGTAATACTTTGATGTATGTGCAAGGTACTTTGAATGGGCTTTAGAACTTCTACCCAGGGAATCTATTAATGTACATATATAATTTAAAGGTATATAATATATGTATATAAAGATTTTTTGAATTTGTTGCCTCATTTGCTTTTCATGCTGTTTCATTTTGGCATTAATTAATGCACGATGCCAGCAATGTATTAAATCTAGTATATTCAACTAGTTGTATGTCAACAATAACAACAACAACAACAGCAAATATTTTCAATAGTGGGCGTGTTCCTTTCGCTTCTCTTCGTTCGTTGCGACTTATATAAATCAAGAACCTGATGCAGTTGCCTCTAATTGTTTTGTTGTTGTTGTTGTTTTTTATTTCCAATTACAACGACAACAACAATGAAAACAATCACAATTAATCTATCTTGATTGTTTTGGTCTGCGCTGAAGGGGCGTGATTACAGCCCACTTCACTTAACTATATACACATACATCTCTCTATATGTATATATTTCTCTCTCTCTCTCTCCCTCTATCATTTCAAACACTATGCGCCTCAATCAAAAAATCGCTATAACTTAATTGACATTGAACTTGAGCTTAGCTGGCGACATGGCGATAAGCAGCCCATCAGAAATAAATTAATATTAATTAGCACATTCGACGCAGCGCTGCAGCGACGCACTGATTAAACTAGAAAATTTTCCCAGCCTATGGCGACATTTATCGACCGCAGACAGACTGGCAAATGCTATCGATATCGATATCTGAGTGTCTATCCCATGGCAACAATCTAATATACAATAAATATTTTCATGCTACGCACTAGACGTCATATATAGTTCGACTAGATCAACCATGGGCCAAGCTTATCTACAGCCGTCTGGCCAAGTCGTACGACTCTTATCAGTCCATTGTCTGAACATTGCAAAATCTGACACGATAAAGCTTATTGAAATTCTCGTATGAACATACTATAATATATGCATGCATATATTAATTTCCCCTCAACATTGCGAGTATCAAGCCGAGTCAAGTTTTTGTGAGAACCCGTTTTAGCCAAACAGTTTAGGCCCAGACCTTTCGATAACATTCGATATGTTAAATTTATGTTAAATAGTTAGTTTCAATATAATTTGCTGCCCCACTTAACCAGATTTTTGCTTATGCTGTTGCTCGCTCAATGCTTTTCCTATTTAACTCTTATTTAGTAATACCTTTCATGTAAATATGTATGTGTGTATTGATTACAAACTCAGGCATAAGAAATTTATGAAGTTCAATATTAATTACCTTTTTCTGTGGTTTCTTTCTGTTGTTGCTGATCTACATAAGTTTCAAATAAATATAAGTATGCTCAAACTTGCTAAAACATATCTGGAAATGCTTAGCCAACTCTGTATTGCCAAGTTCTATATTGGCCCTTATGCACCTCGAGTCGATTGTTTTCCATCTGGGTCAAGCTGACTTTAAAGTTCACTTAAACAAAATTCTATGCAGTCATTGTAATTCAATATTGACCAGACCAATATTTGTTTTTACGCACGCGTGTATATGCTATTCGTAAATTTGTATGAATCAATTGAAATATATATTTATATACATACATATATAATTATGACATCTGCTTTGTTTACTTTGCTTCATTCATAATTGAAAACAATTTTCAGTCTTTGCGCTGCAATTGATTTGACCTTATTGATTGATGGCATTTGGTGAAATGCACTCGATGTCGCTGTTGTTGTGGAAATAATCAACAACAATAACAAACAATGGCGTAAACAATGGTTATTAAATTATTTATGCATAAGTTTTGATTAAACGAATAATTATGATTGGTTTGGGCAAGCAGGCAAAAAAAAAAAAAAAAGAATTCCCTGTCAATGGCAGACTTTGGACAGGCAAAAAACCCTTATCAACATAAATGGGTAGCCTCTTAAGTGTGTGTGCACGTGTATGTGTGTGTGTGTGTGTGAGCCCTTGTTTATACAATACATTGACAATCCATAACTTTTTTGCGCTTGTCACATACTTCTATTTTGCATCCAAGAGCTGTTGACATTTTGCTAACCGCTGTTTTATTTCTATTCTTATTATTATATATTTATAACACACATACAGTATAAGTGTGTGTGTGTGTGTGTGTGTGTGTGTGTGTGTGTGTGTGTGGCGAGGCCCGACCGCAACTTGTAACCCAAGATGAAAAATTGTCAAGCTGCAAAGTTTTGTAGCATTTTGTTGCTGTCATTTTTGTTGATTAAAACTCCAGCAATGTGAGATGCGAATGTGTGTGTGTGTGTGTGCATGTATATACATATATACGCAAATGATTTAAACAAACTCATGTGTATATATGTGCACATGTATATATGTATACGTGTATATGTGCTGGCGTCTGCTCTTGATTGTTTTGAAGTTTTAAGCCCTAATCAATTTGGGCTCTTTGAGCCACCTCCAAAGGGCCGTTTTATTTGGGCTTTGTGCTATACTCTTTGTAAAGGTATATTTCGATTTTGCCGTGCAGTATGGAAAGCTTTGCAGGTAGCATTGTGAAGAATTCCTGATAAAGTTAAGTAAATCATAGCATTAGTAATATACTTTAAATACATTTAATTACCTGAGTAAAATTATTTATGTAAATGCTTAAGTAATTTCATATTTTTACAACTTTCAAGACCAGCTCCACACATTACTTTACTCGATGCTAATATCATATATATATATATATATATTCATATAAGATCGAGAGTATATAATTATCGGTTATTCTTGCAACATTTTCTTACTCATTTTTTATCGTTTCCCTTGTTTACGTGTTGTTTTTTTTTTTTTTTTTTTTTTTTAATGAGAAAACTTTTAACAGCTTACGCTAAGCTTAAAGTACAATCAAGAACGAAAACATAATTAGCTTAAATCGGCTGTTTGCACTACTTATCATTAACTCCCGCTTGGTCTCTCTATCTCACTCTCCCTCTCTGGTTCTCTCTTTCTCCTTGCAGCCCAATCGCTACACACCAAATGCGATGAGAAGCAATTTGAATGCAACAACGGCGCCTGTATACCCATTCGATTCGTTTGCGATGGCGATGCGGACTGCGCGGACCACAGTGACGAGAAGGTGAACGAGTGCAAATTTCGCGGTGAGTCGATCTACAAATGACAGTGCATACTTTTGGGCGCCTCTGGCAACAGTCGCGTCCATCAAAGTGAGTGCGATGCAACGAAAAATCAATCAAAGTGCATCAAAATGCGAAACGAGTTTCAGATTGGGGCAGCTCAAAAAAGAGAAGAGGCTGGGGGCTGGGAGCTGGGAGCTGGGGTCGGGGCGGCTGTTTGCCGGACAGCTGACCAAAACTGTGCCAGGGCAGTGCGCTCATTAAGTCGCTAAGCATTGGCGCTTAACTGTAATTGCAACGCAATTTTTGCTGACTGCCGCATGCAACGTTGTTGCATCAGCAATGAAAATTTAT
Source organism: Drosophila mulleri (assembly GCA_035047565.1). NCBI lineage: Eukaryota > Metazoa > Arthropoda > Insecta > Diptera > Drosophilidae > Drosophila > Drosophila mulleri. The sequence goes on from JAWNPK010000168.1 coordinate 4,634,815, forward strand.
CAACGCTGCAAATTTGTCGCACGAGACATTTTATGCGTCGCAAGTTTAACATAAAAGGAAACTATGTGAGGTCGTCTGCTTTATTTTATCTCTCAATACTTGTGCCAGACAAAAAAAAAAAAAAAAAAAAATACAATATGAATGAAAATAAGTATGCATTATACAGACATATATACACATATATAAGTATATATATATTTATAAATAGAGAGTGAACGTAAAATACTGGAGGGTTTAAAGGAAAGCCCTGCATAAAAATGCGCACACTGCAGTTGCCAGTCGCTGTTGCTGTCTCCCTTGCTCTTGCTGTGCATAACTTAATTTTTATGCAATCTTTGCTGAAGGGCAACACTTTCAAGCAGCGAAATTGATAATGTGCCTCAAAGGCAAAAAAAAAAGAGAACAGTTCGTGATTTGCTATAAAAAATGAACACTGTTGCATCATAATAAGCGTTAAGGGCTAATATAGAAATAAAAGCAAAAGAATTGCAAGGGCAGAAAAACAAAATGCAAACAACAAAATGTAGACAAAATGCAACTTTATAATAGCTAATTTAAATTACTTTAGCGCAAGCTCTTCCGAAACAAAATCCATATCGCTGTGTTATTAGAGCTAAATTTATCATTAACCTTAACATATTAAATGTAAAAAAAAAAAATATTGGGGCCAAGGCTTGAGCTAAATAAACTTTAAATATTTGCATTATTTATTTGAATGCATTTTATGCAAATTTAAAAACAGAATTTTAATAATTGAAGAACAAAATGTGACTAGCTAAAACTAAAATATTTCATAAAATATAATAATTAAATTTGAGTCTGATAATATTTTTTCTTAAAAGTTTTATAAGATATTCATAAAATTTGATTAAATATTAAAACTGCTATTATTTTTTGTTAAACATTTCATAAGACATTATTTAAATTCGAATGCATATTAAAACAGTTTTCTGCAGTTCATATACTACATTTTTTCTCATTATTTGATATGCCAAAATAATTTGGTTTAACTTCTGTTGGGTATTTGATATCAACCTCTGTGGAGCAGCGCAATTGTCGTCCTTATAATGAGCATAAGTCCTTAAGCTCATTTGGCTCAATCGCTTATGTATCATTACCAAATCAGTACGCAGCTGAGCATAAATTGACTGCAATATTCACAGAGATGCCCAGACGAGTGCCCGCATTTTCACTCACAACAAAACGTGAGTGGAGGCGTGATAAAATGAGTGAGAAAAACTCACTCGACTCGCCTAGCTGCTTGCTAGATTGGGAGTGAAAGCTTGCGCCGAGATGTGAGATTTGAGATTTGAGTGGAGTCTGGCGTTGCGAGAGAAGCTGTGAAACAGCTCTTGGCACTTGTTTTTAAGGACTGCCAGCACGCAGCTGTCCACTCAGTTGGCGGCGAACCTCTCAAGCAAACGGACGGTGCGAGCTGAGGGAAGACCTCAAAAATCCGATTCTCCGTCGTGTGAAAAACCAATATAAATACTAAATACAATTAAAGCCGAACTAAACTAAAAACAGTGCGAAAAAGTAAGCGCATAATTGCAAGAAAAATATAAAATTTGTGCGCGAAAGAAATAAACAGAAGAATATCTAAATACATCCCATTGAAATGAACTCGAAATGCGGTGCTTTAGCAAACAATTGAATTACTCCTGCCAGATCCTTTGAAGTTATGCAAAGTGTTTTTCCGACAAAGTGGCAAACCACCGAAAAGCTTGTTAGAAATTTTCTGTGTGCGAACTGCTCCTTATTTTCGGTTGATTTTTTTTTATATCAATCTTTTCTTTTTTTCGGGTCCTTTTTGTGGGCAGGTCCTGTGTAAAGTCGTTTGCCGCTGTCAGACTAATCGGCAATGTCCATCTGCGTGCCGTTTTGCGGGCCGAGGCTATTTAGAATGCAGGCTTTCAGTCCGATTTGAGCGCTTTCATTTATCATTTATCATTTTGCTGTGGCTCGCATTAAATGTTTTTCCTCAATTTCCCCCAATATTTGCCCGATTGCCATTTATCTAGGCGCTGTGAAATTCATTGCCCTGACTTCTGACAGTTGTTTTGTTAAATGTGAACTTGAAAGTGATGTGGCACGGAAATTATGCAATCAATTTGTGCAACTCGACTGACTGCCCTCGAATGTGGCACAATTGCTGGCAAATTAACACCGCGAGCATTTCGAGGACCCAAGTGAACAAGTTGTCCACTCTATACAAATCAAAATTAATTGCTTGTTTGCCTTCTGTTTTTTTTTTTAATGCAAAATTCAAGAACTTCTCTCGACATGGGGCATATTTGGTGTTTGTTATTTGTGTCCAGTTTGCTGCACACTCAAAGCCACAGCCTGGGCGCAATGGTTACTGAGCACGGTATGGAAATTGTTTATAAACGTTTTTATTGTTATGTATATATATAGTAAAATATTTAAAAATTTAACTCTAAAACTTAAGGCAACTTTTGCGTACTTTTTATAGTGAATTAAGCCTCAATTAAACTGGGGCAAATAGAAATTTATATATATAGAACGTTAGTTATAGACTTAAACAAGCCTCATGCAAAGCTAAATAACTGATAATTAGTCAAAGTTGCTGGCGTCTCCTGCTGCTCCTGCTTCTCCGATAGATTGTTGCCTATATATATAGATAAATAATATAAACCTTGCAAGCAACTGCAGACTCGATCAAAACTTAAATTGTTTTATGAAAAACTCTGTTACCTACGCATTCTGTCCTTACTCTACATTTAAGACTCTTAAAAGTGGAATACCATCTGCATTCTCCGAGCTGAGTTACCTGTTTCTGTGACGTACAACTTTGAAGCAGCTCAACTACTTATGGGCAAGTGCACTTGATTAAATCCACTTGCAACAAGTTGCAAACAATTCTTACGTCAGCTTGCAACACCTTTAAACTTGGATGCCACATGCCCAAAATCCCAATCATAATGTGCTTATATGCCGCACACACACATACGCACACACACGCACACATACACAATACCAGAACTACAGTCGACTGCAGTCTAAGCCCATTTGCATTGCAGTTGGCTGCTATCTGCCCCCTCCCTGGGCGCCGCGTTGCATGCAACAGAATATTTTGCACACACTGCCTGACATTTGCATACAAATTGCTGCTGCTGCTGCTGCTGCTGCTGGTGGTGGTGGTGCTAGTGCTGGCGGTGCAACTGCCAGAGGCCAAAGTTTTTTAATCAACTGAAAGGCCGTTTAAACTTAGTTAAAAAACACAAGCGCAAAAAGCAAAGTATAGTTGGAAAAAGAAGATGAAATTATGCTGAAAGGCAACTGGCAATTTGCCGCACACTTTTATCAATTGCAACAGGCGTTGAACCAATCAAAATGCCCCTCATCCGCTTGCTCCAAGAAAAAAAAAAGACAATAAATTTAATTTGATTTTTAATTGTGATCCCACGTGACATCACATTTAATGTGTCCTCAGTTCGCAAATAAAAGAAAATGAAATAAATTTGGAAATGCGCAGCAATTCGTCCGCAGGGCACAGTTTACACACACACACACACACACACACTCGTATATGTGTATACATATGTATATGTATATTTGTGTGATTCCCACATATTAGCAACAGCAACAACAAAATGTCAAATACTCATCTGTGCTTACAAGCTACATAAAAAGAAATCGTATCGAGCTGAATGGAGCTGCGGGCATTCGTAAACATGTGCTACATATACAAATACATGCATGCAACAAAATAAAAGTACAAATAAATAAATGAAAGGAAATACACATAAAAAAAATAAAATAAAATAAAAATATATTTTTATATATATGTATATATAAAACATATATATAGTCATAAAGCCAGCAATGAGAAAATGGCTTTTGTTTGTCCAGGACTAAATACTCTAACAAATAAATACAATAATACAAGCAAGATGGATTGACGCCATAAATAAAATATTAAATTTTTTGAAAAATAAAAACTATATTGCAATAGTTTTATTGAACTAAAGGAAACTAGGAATAAAAAAATAATAACTTGAAGTATTATAAGTTGATTATATAGTTGATGCAGATGTACTAAAAATTCCATGCGAAAATATAAAAAAAATAAATAAATAAAATCACATATAAAGAAATTAATGTATATAAAAATATGTCTTATATTGATGAAGCGAATTTCTAATGGGATTATTTTACTTTTCCTTCTTCTTGCCACAATAAAGTTAGACTAATTTCTCTAATCATGCTAAACTAATTTAAATTAACTCAAACATGAATTAGAACATTCAATCAAGTATATAGTATATACTAGACTCGATATGCGTTACATATTTTATGCCCGAACTGAAGGGCTGCTGAAAACATTATGTATCATAGTACAGAGGGCATTTTGAAAGTGTTGGCTGGTTTGCACATGCGACCATTTTTTATTGTTCAACGGTTTGTGAGCTTCTATTTATATTTGTTTTTTATTTTTTAGCAGATATTGGCGCACATTGGTTTAGATTTTGTTTTTGTTTTGTTTTTTATTCTTTCCATTGCCTTTCTATTCTCGAATAGATGCATGCTGAACACAAGTTGTTGTGCTGTTTTCTTCGTTTTTCTGTTTAGTACTATTGTCACGCTACATTTCATTTGACTGCGTAGCCAGTGAGGAGCGAGAACTCTAAGGCATCGGACCGGAGAGTTCTGCCCATAAAAAGTTTAAAAAAGTAATCGTATAAAATGTTATTGATATAGCAACTTCTGTCTGCGCCGCATTTTGCGCCAGCTTTCCTTTTCTTTGGCTTCTTATCAATTGTAATTCTCATTCCATTTTGATTAAAATTAGTGGAATATGTTCCCTTGGGGACAGACATTTAAACAGCAACTAGCACATATTTGCATCAGCTTAGATGAAAATTGAGGTAACAACTGTTTCCAGTAGCTAAAACGTCCATTTTATCGCATCTTTAACGGGGCTTAACAAGCCAAGATAGTCATAAAAATAAAGTTTTTTGAGTATGCAGAAATTTTTATTAAAGTAAATGGAATATACAAATTATTAAAAAAAATTAAGTTAAGAAAAAGTCGTTTTATAAATATATAAAATATATTATATAAATATGTATATATATTAATAATTTAACTATTCTAACATTCACTACGGAGAAAAAGAAAGAATGATATATAAAATTCGTCAGTGTATTAATAATTATTTTTTAATATTAATTTAATATAATAAGGAGTTAAAGTAATTTTAGATAATCAAAGCTACTATCATTTAATAATTAAGCCACGCATAGAGTACTTTCTGAGAGGTATTTGAGCTTTGAAAAGAAATACATAAAATTGCGTTAGATTCCTCCGAGTTGTTTACACATGTGCTTAATTCTAATATATAATGCGCATAGCAAACATAGAAAAACAAGTGCTTCAAAGGCAACATGGAATGACCGGCTCAGACCCCTCAGCCAAGCCCTTTCCATATGGACATTGAAAATCTATTGTAAATTCAGTGCCCGCCGCGAATGCAACGATTTATTTATGTTTGTATGTGTTATTTTTTTATGTATACTCGTTTAGTTGTTGTTTTATTTGTGGTATAGTATTTTCTTTGCTCAGCACGTGCTTAAGTGCGTGTAAATAAATACAAACCTCACACACACACTCACTCACACACGCACACACACACATTCGCAGCGCCACTCAGACACTTGCTTTTAAGCACAACTGAGCAGAGAAAAACAAATTGTGCTGCTGGCAGGTTTTGTTTTTGATCCGGGTTAGCTTCAGAGTTCAAAGGCACTGCCAAGCACAGAGCACAGAGCACTGCCAGCACAGAGCTAATACCCTGTAATTACAGCTGATTCAATTGTATTTCCATTTATGTTCTCTTTGCAGAGGCCACCTGTTCCTCGGATCACTTCCGCTGCACCAACGGCAACTGCATACCCAACAAATGGCGCTGCGATCAGGAGAACGATTGCAGCGATGGCTCCGACGAGGACAGCGCTCTCTGCAGTAAGTGGCTCAAATACCTCGTATACAGACGACACATGACACACTATTTATGACATTTGTACAACTGAATATAGTGAATGCCTGTCCCAACAATGAGTTCAAATGCAAGACCGTTGACCAGTGTATTCCCCGCAATTGGCTCTGCGACGGCAGCAACGACTGCCGTGACAAGTCCGATGAGGCGCAATGCAGTAAGCGAATCTACTACGTACTACGTAAACAACTCCACAACTGGCTAACATTCCCATCCACTGTTCTCATAACTCGCTCTCGCCTAACGTTTAATAAAGTGTTGCGCATAATTTCAAAGATATGTTGGCAGCTAACCCGCCAGTTCTCTAACCACCGTTTAATCAAGTCGTTGCATTCGCGTATATTCATAAGCACATGACCCTCACACACACGCAGACACACACAGACACACACATACGCGCATCCACACATTGGCAACAATGCGTATGTACATATATACACATATCGCGCATACGCCACGTTGACTGCGTGTCGGCAACGCCCGGCAACAGCGCATAAAGTGCTTAACCCGTAACACACACATCACCAGCTCACGCACACAAGCATCCCTGGCCTTGGGTGTGCATTACATAATGGCATTCTGGCCACAAATGAAATGGGGTTCAGCTGCTCTTTCAGCTTATTTGGCAGCTGCTGCGTATAAACGTATTTAATAAGCCCCAATCTGAACAAGCTGAACACATTTATTAGCAGCTAGTTAAGAACACACACTCTCAGCTCAACAACTCTTTATTTTGTCTCGCTTTTTCTCCCTCTTTCGCTCTCACTCTATGCACTTGACTTTGTCGAATTCGTAGAGGCTCGCACCTGCTCGCCGGACGAATACAGCTGCAAGAGCGGCGAGGGCGAGTGCGTTCCTCTTGCCTGGATGTGCGATCAGAGCAAGGATTGCAGCGATGGCTCCGATGAGCATAACTGCAGTAAGCAAATCCTCAGAACAATTCAATATAGACAATTTTTCAGTTGTAGTTGAAAATTATAAATAGAAAACTTCGCATGCGTAAAGCTTTAGAAGGAAATCATTTTTTAAAAAAAGTTTTCTGTTAAAAGTTAAATATAAAATATTAGCCATCATCTTAGACACTGTACATAATTTTACTAGATTTATTGTTTGTAATATAGCAATATTTTTTTAATGAAAATTCACATTAATATTTGTTGTATATTTCTATATATAATATTATTTATTTATTGATTTCTATGATTTTTTTTTTTTTTTGCTTTTAATTTTATTCACTTAACATATGCGTAAAACGTTTTCGAATTTAATTTTAAACGGTTATTTGTTCTGCAATGCATAGTGAAAGTGCATTTAATTTATAAATTAAATGGGCAATATACAATACTTCCCATTTCAATATATGTACATATTTGATTTTCACATAAAAAATGAAGATTTTATGATTTATTAATTTTTTCAAATTATTTGATTGTCTAACATGTATTTAATCAGCTTAAATATTCGTTAAGGTATATAATTTTCAATATAAGCTTTTCGCATTAATTTATTTGTGATGCAAACTCTCAATAAATCCTCTTTAAAAATACTCATGAAAAGTAATATAAATTTAATTCGAAATCCAATTAAGTTGGCATATTTAAGCGCTGCAATAACGTTTGTTATTGCCTTTTAACCCTAAACAACCATGATACATATTTGCCTTGGGGACTTGGCTTGATTCACTTTCCACTTTGAGCTCCACAGCTGGCAAAATATTAGAATAGTAATATAGTACAATAATCAGCAAATAATCCCTACTGGCAATGGAATATTTTGGGCTTGGTTTATTTGCGAAATTTGTGTTAAATTTGGAAATTCTAGTAAATTAAATATTGAACTTTTTGGAGTTTAGGAACTTAATCAAAACTACTTAAAATAATGGATATATAATTTATTACATACATTTTAATTTTGTAAAAATGAATATATAAATTAAAATATGAATTCAAGCATAATGTGAAATTAATGTTAGCCTTTTTATTAATTAAATTATTTGTCTTGAGAAAAGTTTTCCTCCTTATTATTTACGTCTTATAACTTTGATAAGTTCTGCTTAATTTTCTTGCCCGTTTTCTGAGTTTTCTTTCTGTAACATTTTGGAATGCCCTTGAGCTGCACTTCTCTACGCCCATATCCCACACAATACATTTGCATTTTATCAGTCTATCGCAGTGCTATTATACCCATTATGTTCGTTTGCTAACTCACTGGCCACATCATTCATCAAGCGGCCCGCTTCCTACTTCATTTCCTTTTTGGCTTCAGGTCTCCTCCTCTTTGGGAGAGGCCTGTGCCATTGTTCAGTATTCTCTTTTCAGTTTACTGTAGCTAATCCTTTGTCCTGCCTCTCGTTCCATAGACCAGACGTGCCGCTCCGACGAGTTCACCTGCGGCAACGGCCGCTGCATCCAGAGACGTTGGGTCTGCGATCACGACAACGACTGCGGCGATGGCACCGATGAGCGCGACTGCCCCGTCGTCCCCTGCGACAGCGTCGCGGAGCACACTTGCTCCAACGGCGCCTGCATTGCCAAGCGCTGGGTCTGCGATGGCGATCCGGATTGTCCGGATGCATCCGACGAGCGGGTAAGTTGACTGCAGCATCAGCATCAGTTGAATGCCTGTCCCATAAATTCAAATTTTCTGTGTGGAAATGTTTGTAGTAGCTGTTAGCAGCCCACGACAACTTTGCATACCCTGTTGCGCATTATAGTCTATAGGGTAGATTGATAGACGAAAATGGATATAAGTAAACTTAAGACATATATTTAAAATATGCCTGAGTAAGGGCAACGAACACGAGAGAAAGTCTGATATGGAAAGAAAAGAGAAGTCGGCATATTCGTCTTCTTTAGCTCACTACAGCATGTCTCGTAGTCGAGCTCACTCTCGCCTCCAGGTCTCTTAGTTGTGTGAGTTTGTTAGTTGGACAAAAAGAAAAGCGCCTGGCATATAAATTACAGCCAAGTTGGGCATAACTCAGCGCTGCCAGCTTTGGCAGCTTTTGTTGTCAACGCATAGTACGCATAAAATTGCATTTTGGCCATGGCTAAGAGTGGGTAGTGGGTGAGGGTGCAAGTGCGGGTGCGGGTGCGGGTGCTGCACATAATTTCGTGTGTAAGCAACTAAAAGTATGCAACGAAAACTTTCAGTCAAAAAAGTTGTAACAAGCAACCTCGGCAAACTTTTGATACCCTCTCTCTCTCGCTGTCTTTCTCTTTTTATCTTTTTTTACCTGGCCACAGTCGTGTGCGAATGCCACAAAGCAAGTGACGCCCTGCTTGCCACATGAGTATCAGTGCAAGGATCGCATCACCTGCCTGCACCACAGCTGGCTCTGCGACGGAGATCGCGACTGTCCCGATGGCGACGATGAGCACGCCTCCAGTTGCAAGAACATCACCTGCCGGCCGGATCAGTTCCAGTGCGGGGATCGCAGCTGCATTGCCGGGCACCTCACCTGCAACGGACAAACGGACTGTGCGGATGGCAGCGACGAGCGCGACTGCAAACTGGCAGCTCCAGTCAAGAGCTGCAATGCCACCAGCCAATTCGACTGCGGGGGCGGCCAGTGCATTCCCCTCTCGAAGGTGTGCGACAAGCGCAAGGATTGCCCCGATGGCGAGGACGAGCCGGCCAAGAAATGTGGACAGAACGAGTGCGCGGTGAAGAACGGCGGCTGCATGCACCGCTGCGTGGATCACCAGGTAGGCTACAAGTGCGATTGCCATGAGGGCTACAAGCTGTCAGGCGATGGCCACAGCTGTGTGGATGTGAATGAATGCGAACAGCCCGGCGTCTGCTCCCAGATCTGTGTCAATGAGATCGGCGGCTTCAAGTGCGAGTGCGAAGCGGGCTACATGAGAGATCCGCGCAACCACACACGCTGCAAGGCAAGCGAGGGACACGCCTCGCTCCTGCTGGCCCGCCGTCACGACATACGCAAGATAGCACTGGACCATATGGAAATGACCTCCATTGTGAACAATACCAAGTCGGCGACTGCCCTGGACTTTGTGTTCCGCACGGGCATGATCTTCTGGAGCGATGTGACGACCCAGAGCATCTACAAGGCGCCCATCGACGAGGGCAACGAGAAGACTGTCGTGCTGAAGAAGTCGTCGGTCACCTCGGATGGCCTGGCCGTCGACTGGATCTACAACCATGTCTACTACACAGACACCCACAAGTGCACCATCGAGCTGACCAACTTTGATGGCAACATGGGCAAGGTTCTGATCGAGGATGCGCTCGATATACCTCGCTCGATTGCGCTCGATCCCATCGAGGGCTGGATGTACTGGTCGGACTGGGGTGCCTCGCCGCGCATCGAGCGCGCCGGCATGGATGGCTCCCATCGCACAACGATCATCAACTATGACGTGAAGTGGCCCAATGGCATCACCCTGGATCTGGTGAGGAAGCGCATCTACTGGGTGGATGGCAAGCTGAATATCATCTCCTCGGCCAACTACGATGGCTCGCAGCGCAGGCAGATCCTATACTCGACGGAGTATCTGCGGCATCCCTTCTCCATCACCACCTTCGAGGACTACATTTACTGGACCGACTGGGACAAGCAGACGGTCTTCAAGGCCAACAAATTCACTGGAGAAGACGTAGAGCCCATCACAGCAGTGCACATGGTAAGCGACACACTATATCTAAACCCTTTCTAGTTATATTTACTTATCGATCGCTTTTCCTCTTTACAGCTGCAACACCCCATGGTCATCCATGTGTATCATCCGTATCGCCAGCCCGATGGCATTAATCACTGTCAGTCGGTGAATGGACACTGCTCGCATCTCTGTCTGCCTGCGCCCCGCATCAACGAGCGCAGTCCGCGCATCTCCTGCGCCTGTCCTACTGGTCTCAAGCTCATGTCCGATGGCCTCATGTGCGTCGAGGATCGTGAGTACCTTTCTTATAAAACTTTCCTTAATTCTTATATTTTCTGCATGATTCCTTTCTTTATTAACAATTTTTATTTTTCCTCTATTAACCCAATGCACGTGCAGCCAATTATCAAGCTGTAACCTTACCTCCGGTTACGCACAGATTAAAGGCAAAAACGAAATACCATCAGCGTCTAGTTAAATTGAATAATACCAATATACTAACCGAAACTAACCAGCTAAAGCCTTTTATCAAAAAGGTGCCCCAGACACATGGTATGCCTGAGAAACCTCATCAGCATGTTCTCTGACTGTTGATATCTGTGATTTTATTCGTCTGTCTACATACGTGCATATTTGCATACATATGTATGTATGTGTTACATCTGAAACATTTCATTATGAGCAACTATTTGAAAATATTGTGGGGTCTGTTTTCGCCTCATAGTGTCTTCTTCAGTCCCTGAATATGAATATGAATATGAATATGAATATGAATATGAATATGAATATGAATATGAATATGAATATGAATATGAATATGAATATGAATATGAATATGAATATGAATATGAATATGAATATGAATATGAATATGAATATGAATATGAATATGAATATGAATATGAATATGAATATGAATATGAATATGAATATGAATATGAATATGAATATGAATATGAATATGAATATGAATATGAATATGAATATGAATATGAATATGAATATGAATATGAATATGAATATGAATATGAATATGAATATGAATATGAATATGAATATGAATTTGAATATGAATATGAATATGAATATGCATATGAATATGAATATGAATATGAATATGAATATGAATATGAATATGAATATGAATATGAATATGAATATGAATATGAATATGAATATGAATATGTAGTAAATAGTTCCTCATCAGATATCTCAATTTTCGACCAAATGCCTTTCATCTATCTACTGTCCATCGCATCCAGTTGACTCTATGTATACTCTATCTACCATTATTTACTGTTGAAACTTAAAGCTAAAACTAAAGACTGAGGCGAAACCAAATTAATCACTGGCATTTTTAGCAATGCACCGAGCTGCTGCCTTGGCTGACAGCTCTGCGGCGCATTTCCTTTGGGGGTGGTGCATTGGCTACTTGGCATTTCGGAGCCAAGCACTTCATTTGCCGCTCTGGCATAACATTTGCTTTGTCACGGCTCGCATTAATCATCATCAAAACAGGCAAACACTCAGCCCACCACAGACATGACAGTTTCATAAACGCCATCGAGAGCCACTTGCAACACACACGGACAGAGAGCGAGCTAGAGTGTGAGAGAGATAGAGAAAGAGAAAGAGAAAGAGAGAGGGAGGCAACCGCAAGTAGGCAGCACATTGCAACTGATACGTCAAATAATCCACCCAGAGCCAAACCAAGCCAAACCGAACCACACAGTATGAGGTTAAAATTTGTGCCGTGTTGACTGGCTGCTGTGACTTTTTAAAGTGAATTTCTAGATAAAGCTGATAGCTTTCGCTGTTCGCCTTGATTTAAGATCCAACTTGAATCCGGATTATTCGGCAGTTCGTATCAGAAGCCGAATCCATTAAACGGCGCGCGCGTTAACGATGTCATTACGCATCCTACGCCATTTAGGTTGCCCGCTGTGTCGCTTCAGCCACCCCTCCAGCAGACAGCACCCCCTATTTTAATACCCTCGCAGTCGGTGCTGCCGTTCAGATCTTGGCCGGGGCATAAAAGTTTCGCCATCAAAGGCGCGAGCGCGTTTAAGTGTTTATTTGCGCCTAAATGCGCTCTTTGAACGATTTGATTGAAAATTCTTTTGCATTGGCAGGGGAACGAATTGTGGAAGTTGGCGGGATGGGGGGAGGAAGCGCGAGTGCTGCTAACCATCGCCCCAATGGCCCACAAGCTTTGAGCTTCGCCTCGTATATAACACAACATTTTTTTTTTATTTTCATTTGCTTTTCTCTTGCTTTTTTCATTCTTTTTGCTCATTTCATTTGGCGCCTTTTATTGTTGCGTTTGCCTCATTTATATGGCTGTGTCACATCTTGTGCTGTGTGTGCTCCGACTTCTCTTCTTTTGTGATTTACATTCTGCTTTCTCCCTTCCACAGTTGCCGAGCGGAGTCCAGTGAACAACCAAACGCACATCGATCAAACCACAGCGCCCAGCCCGCAGCCGGACTCGGGCTTCATTGCGCTAGTGGTTATAGCCAGTCTCAGTGGTTGTGCGGTGCTGCTATCGGTGGTAAGTTATAAGAATTAATTATAAATTCTAGAAGTTAAAGCGAGGGCAAAAAAAAATACTAAGAATCAATAAAGTTTACTTTGGGTTCCTACTAGATATAAATGTATGGAGTTCCACATTACAATGTCTTCCCGCTTCTCTTACTTATTTAATACATAGGTGCTCCTCCTTGGCTACCGCTACTGCAGCAAGCGACGCATCAACTCGATGAACTTTGAGAATCCCATCTATCGGAAGACAACAACTGAGGATCATTTCAGTTTGCGCAAGAATCTACCCGCACGTATTTACGATCACACCAGCGTCATGGACGAGGAGGTAATAAATGGATCATGATCAAAACTATTTCAGCCAATGCTAAAATCTTTCGTTTACCCTTTCTCACTCTTTCTCTGTCTCTTTTTCTCCATATAGTACTCACCCGTTATAGGCATATCGTCGTATTAGAGGTTTTGGGTTTATTCTATCTAATCTATGTTTAGAAGCCAATTATAAACCCGCTGCAGACACGCCTAAAGACTGAGCAACTCGTATGTGTAATTATTTTAACCTTATTTTAGCAGCAGTTAAGAGTGATGGAAGAAGAAGAATAAGAGGGAGAATCCTTAAAGGATGCTGTACAAAATACGTCGCCGAGTTCTAACCTAAACTAAAACTAAAACTTTAACTAAAACTAAACGAAAAGAAACTCTAAAGATAATTCACATAGTTCCAAACTGTATATAGCTGTAAGTGTGCATTACTTAATTAACAAACAAACAAAAAAATTGAACAAAAAAATAATTGAAATTATAATATTATCTGATTAATTATCTAATTAATAATTAGAAGAAAGCTTTGTTTCTGCTCAAGGTGCAGATCGTTTATTATTATTATTATCAATATTATTATATGCTATTGTTAAGTGTAAATACGTTTCCGAATCAAAGCGATTGAATAAATGCCGATATGTGTAGTACTTCATTTGTTTTACTATATAGCATATAAGTCGTTGGTTTGCAGGTTCTAGATCGTACGTGAATGATCTACAAATAGAGGGTTTTAGCTTGGAAATATACTAATTTATCATTTGAATCGACCATTAAATTTAAATAATGCATCAAAAAGTACTTGAATAATTCAAAGCTCTTTAGCAGAGCGACTCGTATGAATAGATCGCTCAGGCACAGAAAATTCTCTTTATATTCCTTCAATAGCAATCAAATTTCTCTATAGTTAGGTATATCAGTATATTTTATATCACGTATCAGTCATATTATATCGTCGACCTTATTGACTGACATTATCGAAATTTTATGCGACATGCAAATGCCACAAAAATGCCTAATCACGCTGCTGGCTAGCTATTTGTAGTTGAATATGCATTTCACTACTTTTATTTTGTAGACTTTTTGAAAAAATTACTTGCAAGAATTTCTAATGAGCAAAATAAAATGCATATCTTATTTTCAAATGTATAAGGTGCTACAATATAATGTCTATACAAAATCAAACTGTACAAAAATATTCCATTTTCAAAGGTATTCGCTTAACATAGTCTGCTTACAACTTAGATAGCGCTATGCAATTAACATTTGCATGTCATGGGTTTTGACCTATGCCAAGAACCAATTAATGCGAATAGTATTGTATTATAGCAACAGCAAAATTGGTTAGCTATCGAGATCCACAGCGACAACTGGCCGAGCACTTGGCGAAGAGAATTCGGTTGGTGTCAAATGAATTTACAACCACCTGCCAGCTCTTTGCATCGACTCTTTCACGCACTGGTCTCTTACAATAATTCGTACGCTCTTGGTGTGCTCATTCGCGATCTCTTTCTCTCTCTCGATACAACTGTCAAAAGCAGTTGTCGTGTAC
Organism: Drosophila mulleri; assembly: GCA_035047565.1. Classification (NCBI taxonomy): domain Eukaryota; kingdom Metazoa; phylum Arthropoda; class Insecta; order Diptera; family Drosophilidae; genus Drosophila; species Drosophila mulleri. The sequence goes on from JAWNPK010000168.1 coordinate 4,649,867, forward strand.
GCGTGGCGATCGTGAGCCGAGCAACAAACGAACGAACATCGGGCTGAGTCGTTTGCACTTGGTTCGCATTGGTAGATCAGTCGTTAAGCGTCGTGCGTTGGGCACAGTCGTATCGTTGTTACTGGCATTATAACGGGACAGTCGAGCAGCCGCATTGCTGACAGCAAATACAAATAATAAATTTTGTGTGCACGATATATACATATGTAAATGCCGGAGTAGCAAATGTCCCCCCAAACCAAAAGCAAATAACATAAATATTTCATAATCAAAACGATAAAACCAGAGCGAATAGAGAAAAGGTAGAGAGCGGCATTCAAATGTTAATATGAAAACCAAGTGCTAATTGCTAACGTACATATGAGATTATTTAGCTGACTTGCGTAAATCTCTCTACTTGTGCGGCATATCCGATATATCTTATGCGGAACACGTGTATTTCGAGGTCGCATTTTTTGCATCTGCCAAAAAACAAACTAAATATATAAAATAAAAATAAAAATAAAAGAAGTGTATATTAAGAAAATGTTCTTTTTAGCATTAACTAAAATTAGAGCAATGTCGAAAATGTTGATCAATCGGGCAAGACCAGAAGCTACTTCAGTTAGAGTGTAGGCGCCAGGGATCTTCGATAACGATTCATAGATAATGTTTTCGTACTGTGACTCATATTTGTAGGGTGGTTATGAGTGCGATCTATTCATTTCATAAGCTATTCAGCGTGACAAGTCGAAACTCGAATGCTTCATGTTTAGGGTTTACCTTGTAAAACCTGCATAAACCGAGCTGAAAGCGTTTGGCCACATGAATAAGTCGTCGCCCTTATATATTTTGCAACCTTTATATGCGGCCAAAATACCCTGCAATGCCAAGCAATAAATGGGCAGGCATACCATAAGAATTCGCCGTTGATTAAACTTGAATTTTCCTCAGTTTTCACATTCTTTATTCGCTTAATTTACTAATTGGCATTTTTTTATACTTGCTTATAATTGAGCATTTTGCAGGGTATCCCAGGCACAGCATACTCCAATTCAACTCTTGCATGTATACTGAATTTCGACTTTCTGCAACATCGTATGATATTTCTTTTTCTTTTACTTTTGCTGTTCCGCAAGTTTCTTTTACTCTTGCACGCTCTTCACATTCGATACAATCCCCAAAAATTTTTCATGTCGCTTCGCTCTCTGTATAATTCTTCTTCATTATTATTTCTCGGTTGGCAAGAGTTCGTTATTTTTTGTTTTCTTTCTGTACTTTTCTTTGGGACGTCGCTCGAACAGCTGACGTAGACGTCGCGGTATTATTTAATAATGAATAGTATAAAAAATACTCAGGAAAATTGCGTGAAGAAAAGTGAATAAAGAAATATGTGCTTTTCCATGCCCATTTCAGAGTGAAAACCCAATTTGAGCTCAATTTAAAATCAATTTATCAATCACAAAGTTTAAGCATAAAATGGATGAACTCCCAGCTACGGCAGACACAGCAACAATTACAATAGACATAAGCGACAGCAACAACAACAACAACAACAGCAACAGTAGCAACACTGTGGATACACATCCAAAAGTCAGCGCGTTCTTCAGCAGCAGCAGCAACTATCAGAGCCGGGTGCAGCAGCTGATCAGCTTCAGTTTCACCTCGTCGTTCCATTTAATCTTCATCACATCGATACTGAGCATAAGCAAATTCTGCAATGCCGCCGCCGTGAATGCCGCCCAGGTGACCGCATCGGCGCCCAGTCCCAGTTTAATAATATCCAATCTGAGCGGATCGGCGCTGCTCGAGAGAATCATGAAGACGACGACGCTAGGCCCGCAGCTCGACAAGCTCAAGAGCTCGGCACCCGCCCCAGCGAACAGCATAAGCGGGAGCAGTGCTGGTGGCAACAGCTTCGGCTCATCCTTCTTTAACAGCAAAGGGATCAACCTGAGCATGGACTTTTCCTTCCAGAATGTCTCGGGCAAGATAAACACGCCGTTGGATATATGTAAGTGGACTTTATATGAAACTAAAACTAACCTAGGTTTAGGCACTGACAGCTTGATGAAGCAGATGAATGAATTAGATATTCATAAGTGAGCTTCAATGAAATTTGAAGAGAAAAGCTTAAAGCAGAGCTTGATGCTTCGATTAACTTCACTGGGTATGCGTGCGACGTGCCCCGAGACTTGTGTTGAGTCAGCTTCGCATTACTCGCCGATCAGGCCAGCGAGCCTCCAATTTCCCAATGTTTGTTTAGTTATATGATTTAGTTTATTTGGAATAGCCGTCGACTTGCATCTGACGCGGCATATCGCATGTGTTTCCATGTTAAAGCTATGCTCCAACCGCATTCCACGACGTCACACACACACATTCTGTCTACCTTTTACTTTCCTATGCCGCTCTCCCTCCCTCTCTCACTCTCACTCCCTATCTATCTCTCCCTCTCTCTCTCGATCCTCTCCAATTCATGTTTCTTCATTTTCTGCTGCCGGCCGGCATCTGGCTTCCGAGAGCATAGACCTCGACGGCTGCAGAGAGCAACAAGTGTTTCTTGGTTTCGTTTGTTTCCCTCGCTCTTCTGCTAAGTTTGCCTTCATTTTTTTTGGAGTTGTTGCTCTTTGGTTTGAGAGAGGCCCATATCGAATTGGAAGTCGGGCGCACGTGTTGAAAAGTGAAGCAAGCGGTACGCCTGCTATATGAGAGACCCACAATATCCGAACCAGTTTCCATGTATAAATATTTATGTAAACCTTGTCCAAGAATCAGCTAAAACATTTGAAACTTCAGTCAGGTAGTCTCCAGTAACTCAACTCTCTGATCCACAAATAAATAATCAACTTTGCTAAAAGACGTAGACTAATGCGAATGATTGAAATATAGTATAAGTATATATTTCCAAGTAATATATATTTATATTTCGAAATATACATACTTAAGTTACAATCAACAGCAAAATGTTGCTTTATTTCCATAACTGAACGAAGTAAACTCTCAGCACTTCTTTACTATGGCACGAAATCATTGAACTACCAGAAAGAGTATTCCGTATTCGTCAGCTCGTCGGTTTCTTTCTTAAAATATATTTAAATCCATATGAGGTATACTATAAAAGAAAAAACTAGAACAAAAAAAAAACTATAATGAAACCAATCGGTTTAAAAGAAACCTACAAAAAAAGCGTTAAATACCGAGAGCTGTTATTGAAAACTGTTAAAAACTAATGAACAACTTGACCTCAATGCACTCCAACATCCACTTTCTGCGTTTCCGTTTCATTATTAACATTCGCAAAAACCCCAATCAAATATAATATATGTATGTATACATAGTTTCAAATATCAGTCAAAAGCGACAGACACTTATATATTTATTTATATTTATTTAAAAAAATAAGTATATGAAGCAAGCCTTCAACATGTCGAAACCTAACCTTAAGCAAAATGATTTCAAGCACAGTGAATTGGGAGTGCAAAACAAATGCTGCAAGAGGTTAAAACTTACAGCTATAAAAAAAGACGGCAATGGGCTCGAGCCGGTCACTGGGTCACATTCGGGGTATATTAGGCTAATAATAATAGCAATGCTTCTTGCTATAAATAATTTACATGCCGAATTTTCAATCGAAAAGTATTAAAACGACTTACCAAATCCCAAATATAGCCAGCCAAAGGGTAAAGGCCAAATGTATTTAAGGCCAGCAAAAATGTCACGTAACCAAATTGGCTGCTCATGAAACAGATGAGAGGTCACAGAGTTGGCTCCATTACCACACTAGACACACACAGCCTTGATCCCATAAAGTACATTTGTGAACCTGGCGGATATCAAGTTATGTAGCCATGCCCGCCTCTGATCCCTATGACTAGATAGCATGACCTATTTTAATATCAAGCAGTTGAGCAGTTGAGCTAAAAAAAAACTGAATCTAAACAAACAATGCTCGACATTTTCATAATGGTATCGCGATGCTGATTATTTAGTCATATCTTCGAAGCACTTTTAGCCTTGGCAGGCAGCTGCAAGTGGCGTCAGCTTCAGCATCTGTCGAAAGTGTTAGCCCACTCGTAATTGGCAAATGAAAATTGTCAACTGTTTTTGGTTGCCTCTCAAATTGGAAACCGCAAAACCAATCGAAGTTCCCGGCACGTTTTCGAACAGTCTAATGAATGTCAGGCCCAGATTCTCATTCAGATGCGCAGCCAAGACGAGAACGAACATAAAAAAAAGAATATTCACTCCAGTTGGACAGTGTAAGGGAAGGGCAGACAACGCTGATTTATTTTAAAATCGAATTTAAACAAGTTTCGAGCTGCCATCATCATAAAAAGAGCAGAAACAGAGGCAGCAGAACTTGCAGCGAAAACTCGTCGTCCTCGGCCAGACTTCAGTAATTAACTTGGCTAATTATGCTCAAAAATGTGCACGTGCTGTGGGCCACTAATTTCAGACTGTACCCAGCTTGCTGCTGGTAGCTGACAGTTTATGCATTTCCGTTTCAGCTTAATTGCAAAACGCATATTACCTTAGGCATAATTGTGAGGGGCGGGGGAGGAAAAAGAAACACGTTGCGAATGAAACAGCTTTTGGCTGATGAAGCCAAAAAAGTGTAACAACATGCGGCAATTGTTTGTGTATTACAAGTAACACTCATTTACACACTCACACAGACACACTCACGCACACACACTTGGAAAAGTCACTTCACACTTTGCTACATGTCGCAGTCTTTCATAACAGACACAATATGGAAAATAAAACAACAGCGGCAAACAATGCATTCATCTTATTGTAAAGATTTCAATGTTAAACATCTCGTTGCTAAAGTTTTTCATACTCACTTATTAGCTTTAATTACTGAAATATATGTATGAGAGTGAGAGGGAGGGAGAGAGCGAGAAAACCAGCTCTGTTTGACAGTTGTGTGAAAGCGCTTAAAGCGAATGGCTTACAGTTTGCCAAGTTAATTATTTGGCTAAGAAGCTTACAGTTTACCCAAGATATAGCTAACAGCTAAAAAAGTCATTGGAACTGTGCGAATTCTAATACTTGAAGTGTATATAATTTACATAGGTGATATAGGTAAATAGGTGAAACACCACACTGCACGAGCTGCCTATTTGGCCTGACCTACGCTCAATATAATGAATATGAATGTGAGTATATAACGTATGACATATACTGAATATCTATGGACAGATAACATGCTTGAGTTTTCACTAACATCAAAGACAAAGAAGCTATATGCAAATTACTGGAAATTGCAGTTAAATGCGAATACCGAATTATAGTTTCAATACCCACAAACATGTTAAAAACTCTTGAAGGCAAATATATCATATTAATGCATATATATAATTTACACCAATTTCTAATCAATAAACCGAATAATATGAATCGCAAAATGTAATAATAGCAATTTCTCTGCAAATCGACCTATAATTAGGAATACTTGGAAAACAATTCAGGATAAGGGTAATGAGTCAGTTGAGAGGGCTTTATCAACAATCTGAAATCACGAAAACCACGTAATAGTCAGCCACTAACTAATGTACACAAACTAATCAAAGAAACTATGCTAGCTGTAATCTTATCTAAATGAAAAGATTTCCCAACGAATATCTCTCAGTGATTCAATGTGAAAAATAAATTCTCGTCTAATGCAAAGCTTATTTATGAAATTACGCGCATTCTACACTCAGTTGCATTCATCAAGGTGTACGTGGCCGCATTAGAAGCGCACGCATACGCCACGTATGCCACGAAAATGGGCTAGAAATAATAAATAGAAAAATGGCGTGATTTTCGCTATTTCGCATTTTGTTTTGGCAAGTGTATTTTGAGATATGCGCATGACTCGACGACATTGTTTACATATACACAGTATATAAACGTCGCTATTAATGTTGATTTTAATTAGAAAACGCAATCCTCTATGGTCGCAGGCGTTGGCTTGTGACGTCGCTGTGTATTATTTCATTCAAATCGATGAACACGATTCGCTCATCATACGAATTCGGGACAGATGAATAGTGTGTGTATTCAAATTGCATTGCTGATTCATAGTTTTGTTCGGGCCAAACAACTGTTTATTATGGCAATTGTTGGCTCTGACGTCATTAAAAGATCAGGCCACCTTTTTCGATAAAAAAAAAACACAACAGACGCTAAGTGTCTCATATGTTTAGCGAGCGTGAGAGCGAGAGCGAGAATTCAGCTAAGAGCAACTTTAAGCTCGACACAACAAAAAAAAAAAATTAAAACTACATAAGAAACTCTCTTAAAAAACTCAAGCCAGCCATATAATTAGCTGGGCCATAATGGCAGCTTAGCCAAGTCACAAACCTTCGATTCACGGTTCACATGATTGTAGCTCACTCAACAACAATTCACAAAACAAAAAATTATATACATATTTACATATATATATACTCTGCTGTTTATCGTAATTGCAGGCAAATGGTTTATCAGCGAATATAAGCAGGTATACAAAAAAAAAATTAAACAAATTAACTGATAAACTATAATAAGATAAAAGTTAACAAAAATTTTCAAATTTGTACTACAAATGCGCAACGTGTGATGCAATGCACAAACGATTATTTCTCTTCCCATTATTCAAATATTTTCATTCATCAAAACATCATTAATAGTAACAGCTCTTCACACTATTATTATCATTATAGTTGAGCAAGCTAAAAATTAATTGAAAATACAAAATTGCGATACGCAGGAGTTTTTCCTTCATGCTTCGTGTTATAATTTCCATATAGTAAATATAATTACATAACTCAGCTGATAAGCTATCATTTGGCTAACACACGCTTCTACTAGGGAGTCATCAACTGCTATTTTGCCGTTAAAATTTGATAAGAGTAATAATCTGGTTAGCCTTCGTTTCGCTAGACTGATAATTCGAGCTCCACAATAAAAATTAAATCGTGTTTAAAAATCAAACCAAAAACAGTCGAAAATTGATAATCGAACTTCGCAATTTACGCTATTTAAAATTGCGTTTCATGAAACCAATATGCTCTTTTCACCATTGCGAACGAGTGCGCAAATAAAACACGATAAAGTCCAAAGAGAAAAATGAAGTTGTCAAATATTTAATGATAGCTTATCACGTACTGTGAACGGGTGATTGGGGCAAAGTGCGCCCTAATGACGCGTAATGTCAGTGCGTAATTGCCGAAATTCTAGCTAGATAATTATGACTTGAACTATGCCCCTGAATAAATGTCTATAGATATGCATAGGCATTCGCCTGGCCATGCGCGTTCGCAAAGAATTTTTATTGATTTAACCAATTGATTGACTTTTGCGCTGATTTCTCTGTTTATTATAAGTACCTCCACTTCGACTGACCCCACTGCGGTCGCCAACTGCTTTATTGAGTTAATGGCGCGAATTTCCATGAGAATCGCCTGGTGGGAGGCCAAGCCTCCATTTGTTTGATTGATTCTTGGTCTCGGCTGGCTGGCAGGCTGGCAAAACTGTGCTATGAACTTGCACCAAGACACGCACTTAATTGCCGCCTCACTCAGATACGAGGCGTCTGACAGCATTTGTCAATCAAATTGGCTCCAGCTGTTCGGTGCCTTTGTGGTTTGCTGTAAGTTGCGTTAAATTCTTGTCGGAAAGTAATTTAATTTATTCAGCCTGTAGCTGGTGAAGGGCATAACGCATGTTAAATGAAAACTATTTCGATTTCAAGGCCAAGAAATTGGCAATTGAATCAATATTTACAATCTACCGCCATCAATCATTATTTTTATCAGTGAAAGGTTCAATTGCCAGATATGGAGAACTGGAAACTGCGCATGAAAGAAAGATAGTCCTTTTAGCAATACTATACATTTCAACCTTGATCTTGGTATGGAAAACCATCCTGCAAAACAGTTCATATATCTTCATATATGTTATCTATAAAGAATGCGTTATATGTAAATCAAAAGTCATATAAATCAAAGATTAGATAATGCATATAGATGTTTACTTCATGCTTTTGATATATTAATTAAGGAATTTGGATTAGGTTTATATGGAGTCTAATAATTCACTTGATAACCATTCCAAATAGCTCACATTCATATCAATCTAAATAAATCACATTTTGATGCAGATATACATATATGTATATATACATATATATATGCATATACATATATTTTAAGTTGACCATTGTGCTTAGTTCTGACATGGATTTGTATGTTCGACTTGTTCATCTAGATATTGTAGAGCAATTTCAATTAAGCAACTAAACGACTCACTTAAAATGCAAATTGCGTGGCGCACACAAAGAGGCGCACTTAGAGAAACATAGCGAAATTGACACACACAGAGAGAGAGAGAGAGAGAGAGAGAGAGGGGTAGAGCGAATAGCTGCAACATTTTCCTATTCACACAATAAAACGAATGAAAACTCTTTTCATATCATATTAAAACGCATTTGCATGCACCAAAAAATCAAAATATATAAAATATATTTTTCATTTTTTTAGTAAATTTGTGCGCCGCTTTTAAATAATTGAGATATGCCGAGCGCGACTTTTGCTCAGTGGATCATGATGAATATAAAAACAAACTAAAAATGCATTATTATGCATTATATATATATAATATAATAAATATGCATATAAATATGTAAAGCTAGTTTTTATTTAATTAAATTGCAACTGATTCATGTAGCTGAAGTTTTCTGGCTGTGGCTGCTAGTTTGCTATGTTTGTTATGTTTATATTTAAGAATTGCGGTGCTTTAACAATGAAATATAAAATACGTATTTAGAGCAGACACACTTGCATACGCTTACTTAAATTAAAAGCCCAAAAGTCCAAAAATGTTTATAAAAATAACATTTAGTTGCTGCAAGCTCAGAATGAAGTAACTTTTGCTGGCAATGCCGAATCACTTACACACACGCACATGTATACATATACAGACAAACAGACATTGCCTGCGATTAAACATAAACAGCTACATGTGTGTATGTGTGTGTGTGCATCTCTTGTAAATCGCTTAAGCCATTATCAATTTGTGTTGAATACGCACAGTTTAATATCAAATGGCAGATGGTTTTGCCAACGTGAAACAGTTTTGGATTAAGCAGCTGTTAAACACGCACACACACACACACACACCTAGCTAATTTGTAAAGCCGCCCAGCCACACACACAAACACATTCGCCTACGTAAGCCGCTGAAACTTTAGCTATTTTATGGCTAAACGGAAATACGACTGACGCCATTTTGTTTACAAACGAGTTTGTCACAAAGCTCACAGGCAAATGCCATAAGCGATTGATGAGTCCTAGTTGTGGGCTTGTACAGCATGAGACACAAAAACACACACAGTCACACACTCACACTCACACACACATAACACCTACGCGCAGCCTGTCATCCTTTAAGCTCGCTTTGTATTTGCGCTTATTAATTTCAAAAATTTGTGTCCTTTTGTGTATGGCGGCATATTTTGCGGTTAGCCCCTTTCAAATACAAGCAAACACACAGACACATACACACACACACACACACATACACATACACAGACACAGCCACAGCCACACAAACATACGCACAAGGATGCCACACTTTATTATTTACAAGTTTTTTGTTTATTGTCAGCTTTTTGGCCCCGACCTTAGAAAGGTCTTAAAGCTTGTCAACGCTGGAGAGCCACAAAAGCCGCCTCTGACCCAGCCCCGCCCTCGCGGCCCCTCAAACCAATTTTAAGGTGCGCCATTGTGCGGCTCGCAGCGCTGTTAACGAGCCAAACTTTTCAACTTAAATGTTAGTTATGAATTTGATTAGGCCACGCAGAAAACTGAACTTAATGAATTAATATGCATTTGATTTATCATATATGTATCTTCCCTCCCACTCACACTCTCCCACTTTTCGTCTCTTTCTCGTTTCTGCAGCTCAAAGCCTGCCCCACTATTGCGAGGAGAAACAGTTCCACTGCAAGCAGAGTGGCGAGTGCATACCCATTCGATTCGTCTGCGACGGCGAGACAGACTGCAAGGATCACAGCGACGAGCTGATCGAGCAATGTAAATTTCAAGGTAAGTCTGAGCTACACTTAGAGCAATTGTTAGTTCGTTTGGGCAGCAGACGACGCCTCGCCACTAGACAAATGAGTTTCATTCAACCTTAGCTGGAAGCTTTGCTGGCGCAAAGCAAAGTACAAACAATTTTTTATGTTAAGCCTTGCCTAGGCCAAAGTCAAGACACATGGCTGTGGACCTGAATGAATGGCTACAGCTGTCGTCTGTGCGCTGCAATCTCCGCCCCTCGACCAACCCAAAGGGCCAACTCAATCTATTCTCTCTCTCTCTCACACTATAATCTGTTGTCAGTCATTTTGTAGTTTTTCAATTTAGAAAATGTCACAGAACTAACCATTTACTTAGCTGCTGTGCGTGTGTATGTATTTGCTTTTGTATTGGTTTTTGGTGTTTCACTATTTGTTTGGCTTCGTTGTTGAGTAAGTAACAACTGGCTGTTTATTTAGTGTCATGTTAGGTGGACACTCAACTGCCCCAAACTGAATGTGTTTTCGTTTAATTTTTAGCCTTTTATATACATATACAGTAGGTATTTGAATTTATCTAGAGATATATTTTTAAACCTCTACATCTGTCGCTCTCTCTCTCTCTCTCTCTCACTCTCTATGAGAGTGTGTGTGTTTTTTTTATTAGCTCTCCGTATTTAATTTACAGTTTCTGGTTTATTCGTGCTTCGTTGCTTCCATTTGGCAGCACTTTTGCTATTTTGTGTTGCATACTTTTAGGGATGACACTTAAATTAGACACCAAACAGTGGGCTCGAAAATGTTGAGTATACCTGGCTTTAGTGTCATAAAAATAAAATAATGTTTAAAACAAATACGAAAATATAGTATTATATGTAATAATAGGTATAGAATATATAATAATAATATTATATATATTAACTCAAGACTCAAATATTTTATTGATATTTACGGATCTAAAAACAAAGTAAAATCTTTGCTTCTATTTATATATCTGCTTAATCATGTATATTAAATATTATTGTGTATCCGACCATTTTCAATTGCACACTTGAAAGAATAATTTCAACTGGCTCAAGATATTAGCCAAGTTCAGCAAACTGAACTGTAATTACGAAATGTTGCACATAAACAAGAACCTTGAGCCCCGCTGTGCTCTGAGCGAGGCACCGAGCTTAGCAAATGAGCGTGTGGCAAGTGCGGAGGGAACTTGCGGCAACTTGCGACGCTCGCAGCAGCTAAGCACAAGTTGAGTCTTATTTGGCGAGCATTTAAAACAAGTCAAGTGCAATCTAACTAAGCCATTGCATCATGCTGCCAGCATAGCACAGAGCTTCAAACGAGTTAAATCCAGAGCGTAGCAGAAAAAAGCTTAGCTTACTTGACTGTGGCTCAACACGACAACGATAGTAGCAAAATATCTGTATATACGAAATAGGATAGGTTTATATAAATAAAAAAGCTAACTGCATAATTACAGTAGAATATTGTATTTTTGATTGAAATAGCGTGTGCTGCTGAGCAACATATTCGAAATTACAGTATTTTAAATATAATTCTAAAAAAATAAAAAATAAATTTAAAAAATTTAATAAAAATTTTAATTGAAAATAAAACTCTAAAAATATATTATATTCCTATATATAATATATATATATATATATGTATATATATATGTATATATATAGCATTATTTGAACCTAACACGACTCTGAGCATAATAAAAATTAATTAGTTTGTTATTGTTTATTAAAAAAAGAAAAACAATTCGGGAAAGCAGAATAGAAGAAATCTATTACACTAATTTGAAACGGACTTTGAATATTTGTACTAAACATATGATAGATAAGGGTTGTGCTTTACCTACTGTTTAATGTGATTAATAAATAAATATTAGCACATCCCACAAATTGACAAATGCAAAATCAGTTTTGTAGGCAATCAAAATATTTACAAATTTCGCAAAATTCAATCGCACATTTTCAATTGTCTGTGGCTGATGCAAAAGGAAGTCGTAAGGTCACTTTAGTACTAAGTAGCTGTTGCGCTGATATAGCACATATAATCCACTAGAGTCTCCGACTTATCGCGCACTTTACAATTGCGACTTAGCTATTATCAATGAAAATGCATAAAAGCAGAGAGAGAATGAAATAAATGATGTAAACGAAAGGTGTTGCTCCCTGGAATTGTGATACAGAGCAAAGATAAACCTGACTCATTGCACTATATAAGCATCGACATGTGAATGTAGATTTATCTAACATACTGCTCTATATAAATGTACATATATGTATGTATATGGTATTCCCCGCTCAGCCAGCACCGCTGGGTCAAACGTCTGACTGCGTCAGAAGATGCATTCTTATCGCTTTTCTTATCGTTAAGTAGTAATGCGTCTCAGGCTAATTGGACAACAAAAAATAAGCGAAACTAGTGCAAGTACTAGTTGAGCAACTGGATTAACACAAATAGTATATGCCCTGTATAGGTACATATATATGAGCTAAAATAGTATTCAATATAGCGAAAGCCTATGTATACATATGAGTTGTATATAGAATACCCTTGATATAGACTAGTTTTTACTAGCTTATCTTTATTTCAAGTTTATTTCAGCTGCATGTAATATGTTGTGGAATAAACAAAACTAAAGTAAACCTATCATTATACATACGATTTCAAATGAATAACATTTATTGACCTCATTCGCCCAAGGCACAGAAAGTTTCATTTCCATATTGCAAAGCGCCATTAAAACTAATCAACTTCTATGAAGTGCATTATTTAGAACTGATTGGGTTTTTTGTTGACAAATAACAGCTGATTAGGAATATAGACAGCATTTTGAAGCGTGAGCCACTGCTTGATAAGCGAACGGCTAAGCATTTCCTGACTCACAGCGATAGAATTCACTCAGTCACAGGCACTCACTCACTCAGTCACTCACTCACTCAAGCAGTTGCACTCAGTTGAACACTCGCTGGCCATTCGACTCCGCATTGAGTGTCTGGCTCTGGGCTCTTATCAGCATTGGTTGAGCGCAAACTCGGGAAGCGCTCACCGCTGCTGGATGCTGCTGGGCGGGCAGATTTCTATTTTTAAGATACGCCGTGTTGTGCTCAGAGTTCAGTTGGCAACGAACTTTCCATTCAAACGGACGTGCGTGTGCTGCAGGACGAGCATTCAGGCAGCTGAACAGGAGCGCAACAAGAACTGAGCCTAAAAAGGCGAAACTCAAGTAAATCAAATGAGCCAATGCAAAATTCACGAGAAAACAAGTGATAAAACATATTGTAAATATTATAAATATTTAAAAAAAAGTTAATTAATACTACAAAATAATAATAATAATAATAATAATAATAACAAATGCTTTGGTGTGCGTGTGTGTTTGCTCTGTTTGCCATCGCATTGGCGCCAACTCGAAGTGAACACAATTTTGATTTTAGCTGTGGCTTCTTTTTTGCCTTCACAGTGCTCCATTTGGCTTTTCACGCTTCTGCGCGTCGTTTTGTTTGTTGCTTTGCTTACTTCTGATTTCTCTTAGCAGCTGCTCTTAGCAGACAGAGCTCATATTTTGTATTTTGATTTCGGCTGTTTGTTTGGCATTTCATGAACTTGACACAAATATCCTGGCATGTGCTCAACAATTGCCATTGACACTTGTGCTGGCGATGCATCTGCTAAGTGCCATAAGGTGCATTGGTGTCACATTATAATAATTAATATTCAACAACTACAGCAACAACAACAATGGTAATGGCAATGGCAACCAAGCAAAATTAAAATTAAACAAACACACACGCACTCACACATCCTTTGAGAATGCGGCTTAAAAATAATTCACAATATAAATAAAGATAATTATTAAACAAATATTGAGCCGGGCCGCAGCTTAATTAATACATTTACTTTACACAACAGCAACGAAAGATTAAAATACAATTAAATAAAAGCAAATTATGTTTGCGTGAAAAAAGTGCAATAAATAAACATAAATATGGAATGAAACGCGTCGGGCGTAAATGAAAAAAGGCGAAAGTATGGCATTCAAAATAAACAGAAAATGTTTTAATTTAAATATTAATTGAAATAAACACAGCACGAAAGCAAATGTTTATACCTAACACAGAACTCAAACCTTCTAGAACGTCAACTTAATTATTTATAATGTCATCAATAGATTAAACTAAATTGCAATTCATGACTAACTAAAAGATAAATACTAATTATAAATAATTTTAAAATGAAAGAGCAAATAAAATAGATAAATCACTGAATAAAATATATAATTATATCAATTTAATCAGCTAAATTATGTATGACAAAAGAACTCGTTCAGAAATTTTGATTTGAATAAATTATGTTTTAATTTACGAGCTATAAATCTTTTCATTAAAATATTCATTTAAAAAAATGCAATTACCATAAATGTGACATATTAAATAATTTGCATATTTTAGTGCTATTAATATATAAAGAAAAATATAAATAAATATAATATAAAAAATAATAAAAAGGAAATGGTGCATAGTTATAATTCACAATAATAATTATATCGATTAAAACAAATCATAAATCCTGCAGCCAATGCTGAATAAAAAGTATTGCCTACTTTTCAGCGCCAATTAACATAACAACATTTGCCTAGCAGCGAACAATATAAAAAGAAACGCATTTAAAATAATTACGAAAAACAAGCAAGCGACAGAACGGCAATAAACAGAAGAAACAGCAGTATAATTGAATAATTCAGACACGCACTTAGGCCACATTATAATCTAATACAATTTAACGTCTGAGGCCGTGCGCAAACCAGCTGGCATAGTTGGCGACATGGGACTAATGCGCAGCTACCCGATTTGCCAGCTGCTGCTCATCAGCGGATTACTACAGCATGCACAAGAGCACACATATGCCATCGCCATTGATACAGCGGGTATGAGTTTATAATTTAAGCAAAATATCATGCTAAGTATAACATAATCGTATGCTAACCACCTGAGGGGCCAAAGTTGCTGCCATGGAAAGTTTAAGAGCCAACTTTTTGTTTGCCTGAATACACAGGAAAACTTTCTCTATTTAATGTACATATATTTATGTAGATCTTAGTTTAGCTGAGATCTTAACAGCGAATCGACTCATTTCGTTAAGCTAAAGGCCATTAGAATGGGAGGATAGCGATGGTTGAGCTCGGTTGAACTCGAGCTGATTCGAGTGCTGTTCGATTTACTGTAATCGTCTTCACTCCGACTGTCAATTACTGCCTGTGGGCGTGGCTGCCGCAACAAAAATAATGTCAAGCATCAGTTCTTTTTGTTTTTCTATCTATTGCGTATGTGTACAAGTAAGATATAGACAAACGGCCATTAAGAACAGCGCACAGTAACCCAGTCGCTTGACGCGTTGCGCATACGCCGCGTAACCAGCTAAGCACAACAGGCGAGGCTGCGACAAAGCGATGTGGCAAGACTTTTAAGCAGACAAGTGCTATAAGTAGCCAATATACACATATATCTGTGTGTGTGTGTGTGTATATATACACATACATATATGCATATATCTAGGGCGTTCAATATCGTTAGCATAAATATTCATGCAGTTGCTAAAAAAAAAAGGAAAAAGAACATATCTAAAGAAATGTAAAAGACAGCTGATAAGCCACACAGCACTGCTCAAAGCTGGCTTCATTTTATACATATATTTGTGTATGTGTGTGTGTTTGTGTGGGTATACACATACATATATATAGTCATGTATGTCTATGCGTGGACTGCCAGTGTTAGATAAATTCAGTCACATATCCTTGGCTCCAGCTCCCGCTGGTCTTATAAGCCATAAATTATGCATGGCTCACTTTTAAGCGGCAGCAGCAGCAGCCGCAGGAGCCGCCGCCGCCATTGCCAACGAAAGGTTGAACGTCAGCAAATGTGGCAAATTCCTTGCCACTTGTGTTTTCTTTTCTTTCTTTTCTATCGAATCGCCTCTCTCTAATATATATTTATAGAAATATCAGCATATTTCAAAGGATTGCTGTTTGCTCGATTCTTGGTTTTGTTTTCGCTAGACAAACAGTCAGCTGGAAGCTTCAAAGTCTCTTGAAATTAATATTCAATAAAAATATTGTAGAACGTTTTATAACTTGGGAAATTTGTCACTTGTTTGCATTCATATATTTTAGCAATAGATTCAAATATTTTACAACTCAAGCACGCTTTAAGGATATATGCATAAACCCATGTCAAGATTCCTAAACGAATTCGTTCTTTGCATTTATTTTGTGGAGCACAGCGAATAATCTGCTAGTCTTACCAAACACTTAATGCGAAGCACCTTAAGAGCGCTTGAGCTGCGGCTTATGCAGCATTTCATCCAGCAAAATTATAGCGTAAGCAGATTTTGGAATATGCCGCAACACAGTTATTATTTCCGGACATTAAATGGCTAAGCAGCTGCCAGCAGCTGCGGAGGCAGCAGCGCCAACCAAATTTGCCAAAACTCAATTCAATTTGCTTAAGCTTTCCACTTCCGGGCCGCCGCTTTTATTTAACATATAAATTGCCCGGGCATTTAAAATGCAATTTTAACGGACTTGCGCTGCCAATGGCCAGCTATTTGTTATGGCCATTCAACAGTTAAAGCAACAACAACAACAGCAGCAGCAGCAGCAACGCCAGAGATTCGAGCATATGTAAAAAAAAGTTTGTCTCATTAGAGAGAAGGGCCTGCTCTCAAAGCTCACGCCGAGCGCCTCTTCAAATGATTTATGATGCGCCCCTTAACCCGCAGCTACCCCAAAAAAAAAAAATCTCGTTATTTTTTTTTTAGCATTTTGTTGTTGTTTTTCTTATTGAAATACTTGAAGCAGAAGACAAAGCGCAGCGCGCAACTCCAATAAAGCGAAAAAGGTGCCATAAACAACAAACGGGAATTTGAGGACGAGCCTTTTTTTAGTGCTCTTTGCCATAGAGGAAACGGCCTGATGTGCGTAAGAGCAACAACAACAACAACAACAACAAACGGCAACAATTGTAAACAATGGCAAAGAGAAGAAAACTCCCTAGCAAAGATTTTTCATTTATTTATTGAGACGCGAAGGCGAAGCGCAAAGCAAAAGTTGATAAAGTACGCACAAGAAAAAAAAGCAACATGAAATTTGTGCACGTTTGCTTCCCTTTTCCGCCTTTTAAATGAAACGGACAATTCAATTTATGTTTGTCCGGTATCCCAACAGCAACAACAACAGCAAATAACAGACAAACTTCATTAGTGGAGCAGGGGTCAAAGGGGGGCCACGGCTCAAATTCAGTGGATAAATATTTCTCAATTAAAGCAGCCAAAGACAAATGATCAAAAAGAAACAAATTGCAGCTTTAGCTAAAAACTGAAATATAATGAAATAATATTAAATTTATTATGTTTAATGAGTTGATGAAAAATTCCGAAAAATTCTAAACCATTTAACAATTGTTAACTAATGAGACGCCTACATTTTTGTTAAAGCGTTTATGCTTAACATACAAAATTGATTAATCTTTTTTTAAGTAATTTTTTATTTAATTCCAAAAAATTCTATTTATTTGCCATTTTTTAAATGAATTTATTTTATAATATTATATTTATAACATATAAATTTCTAAAGCATTTTTAAGTCTAGCTAGAATTATTTGCACTGTGTTTATTTTCTATTTTATTTGTTCCTTAATTTGATTCTTAGAAAATCTATTAACTGATAACAATATAATATAGGAGTTTTTCCAAGTACAATCGGCTTAAAGTGGCTCAGGCACTGGCAAAAGCCAAATATTGAAAGGCAAGCGGAGCAAATGGAGGATGGGAAGATGGGAAATGGGAAATTTCGGGAAAAGTTTTAATGCGCTAAATCGATGGATGACCGCAAAGGAAAAAACTTTTCATTTTTATTTTTTGATTTTTTGCTGCCTTGTGAACACTTTTTGTGCGACAAGATAACTTTTTCTGTTGCTTTAAGCCGAACGCTGTAAATGAGCGCTGCAAGGGGGCGTGGCAGCTCAATTGCAGTGTGCCAGAAGTTTTGCAAGTGTGTCCGTGTGTCCGTGTGTGTGGGCCAACTTGTTCATGTTTTACTTATTTGACTTGGGTACGTTGCCAGCGGGCAACCTTGAAGCAGCTGTGGCCGTTGCTTTGATAACCCCCGCCGTGCAATGCACTGAAATCAAAGCCAGGTGATAAGGCGACACACTCAGAGCCGTTTATAGGTGTGCCAAAGTGCAATTCATTATCATGAAAAAAGATGGGCAGCGAAATGCCAGAGCGTAAACGAATTGCATAAAATGCATGAGAATGCAAAGCACTGGCAGCAGCTGCTGCTGTTGTTGTTGTTATTGTTGTTGCTGTTGCAGGTGCTGCTGTTGTTGTTGTCAGTGCTCACCTGTATTAGAATTAAAAGGATGCAGCCCCAATGCTGCCACACCTTCATCCTTTTTGCCCTGCCAAGTGGCACATAATCCACGCTGTCGTCGACCCGACGCGTCAGACTGTAAATAATGAAGTTTGCACCTGGGCGCCGCAGTGATTCGCGTGGGGCGTGGCAGGCGACACAAATGTGACTGAGTCGTGTGTGAGTGTGTGCGTGTGGGCGGCATGCTTTTAGCTCAGAGCGTGCGAGAGACATAATAAATATGCGTAACAAAAACGAGCGCAAATTTATGAGCTTTGTTTAAAAGCAAAATGAAACGCCAGAAATATAAACAGAAAGTGCGAAAAGTGGGCGTAGATGTGGCAGGTAGAATGTGGGGCATGGGGTATGGGGCATGGCCATGAGGCATGGAGCATGGAGCATGGAGCATGGGGCATAGACCAATGTCTGTTTGCTTATGCATTGAATGACACACACACACACACACAGAGAGAGAATGCCAGTTTGGCTAGATGTATGTGACATTTCGAGGCCTCAGCTGTCAGTCTATTAAGTCATAAATAAATAATTACGCATAAAGAGAAAATTGAGCTTGAAAAAAATGTAAACAAAAATCTCGGAAATTGAGCGGCAGAGACTTTGCCAATGGCAAACACAATTTTATGGCTAGCTTAAAGCAGCACAAACAGAGAGAAAGAGACAGAGAGCGAGAAAGAGAGAGAGAGAGAGGGAAAGAGATGGAAATGGGAGTGGGAGAACAGAAAAGAGAGCTCGAAAATTGGCAAAAAGTCTAGCCACTCGTTAATATGCAATATCATATTTCCACCAGCAGACTCTATTTATATTCAGCTACACTGCACAACAAAATTTTGGTTTCAAATGAAAACAAACGAATGAAAAGGTTATTTCGTATTGCAAAAATATGTACTTAAAAACGAGTCAAACTTAATTTTAAATAAATTTGTATTACATTTTAATTGTCAAAAAATTTTAAAATAAAAAATAAATTCATATTTTTAATTTTTTTAAAATAAATATTATACGCTATGAGAAACAAAATTAACAGTTAAATTGAGAAATAAATTATGTATACATATTTATTCTTTTAAAATATGTTACAGTAATATACAAAATTGAATTATTTTAGTAATTATTCAATAAAAAATTTTGTTTATATTTTTTTAATATATATTTTTTGTAATTTCATAAATAATTTAATACAATGATCGCATAGTAAATAACTATAAAATATTAAATTCAGAAGCACAACATATAGAAATGCCTAGGATTTATTGAACCCACTGTGAAAAACATGTTTTCGCAACTTTTCGCTTACCGAATGAATAAATGAGCATTCACAAAGCCAGCTTAATAATTAAACACGTAGCTCAAATGCATTTCCAGACACACAGCTCGATCCCGCTGCGTAGCCTTAAACGAGTTTTGAGTTTGTCGGCCCGAAGACTTGATTATGACAATTTCATTAATTTCGAAAATGTTCAACTAAAAGTCCCCATGCCTCGTCCCATGCCCCTGCCCATGCGTCGCGCTCCCATGCTGGGCCTGGTCATTAGATGCTAGACGAGAAGCTATCCAGCTACTGGCTGCGGCTGACTTCCGACTCGATCCTTGTTTAATGTCGGCGGTAAATGCCGCCGCTAGGTAAATACGTTAGGAGCGTGGCGAGGTCCCCGAACGCAGAACGTGATGCGCATTTTTCGCAATGCGGAAAGGGTCGACGTGGGGGGCTCTATGAGAAACACACACAAAAGTTGCGCAAAAGTTTATGGCTGCCAGCCTGAGCCTGGTCCAAAGGGAACGACGGAGGTCTTCGCCCGACCCTCCTGCCCCCTCGACCAACTGTAGTTGGCATCATTGGACTTAAAGCTCAGCCAAATTCTCCAACGTCTGTCGAGGGCGCATTCATTCATTCATTTGCGCTCCAGCGTTAAATTGAGTGCAGTCGGTGCTAAAAGGTGCAACATTTTAGCCAACAATATGCAGATGAGCTGCAGCGCGCTCTGCTCTTGAGTTGCTCAAAGAACTAAAAAATAAATTAAATGGAATGGAAAGGAGGAAATTTTGTGAAAATAGTTGTCAAGCAAATTGTTTGTTGCACTCACCGATGGCAACTTGACTAAATTATAGAGCTCGCCTGCCGAGCTCTTAAGAAAATTTTGTTGCACCAGAATAAGTTGCCTATGAGAACTTTGTTGCAGTTTTGGCAAAGTTTTCGGTTCCATTTGTAGTTATGCTAATGGATTTATATCGCTTTAATTGCGAACACAACTCAAATACTATCCATTTGTACTCGTATATTTATGAGGCTCTCTTGCATAACATTTAATCTTAAGTCTCAAAATCTGGCGCATAAGCCATGAAGGAAGCCGTAGAAGTTGGCTTAGGAAAATCTGCTGAGTGTGTTGGGCAAAAACTAGATTAATTAAAATTTGCAGTATTATTCAAATTTTCGCTTTGATAAAGAAATCTTTTAATTTCGTCACATCTATAGCGGATTTCTGTGATTTCCATAACTGAATTTCCCATTCGCATTGTCTTTAAACTTTGCTTCAAATTTTGTTTGCAAATCGAGCAAAGCCATAAAATAAAACGACCATAAAATGGCAAAACGAAACTATTTTTCATGGTGGCATAAAACAAAAGAACAGCGAGGCAGCTGTAAAGGAAGTAACAAGACTCCCCCTCACACACACACACACACAGAGGGAAACACAGCAAGTGGCAAGTTTTTGTTGCCTGTGGCATCAACACAGCCCGCAACATAAAAATCACATTTATTTTTGACACAGAAACTTATTGATGCATAAAAAAAGTTGATTTTCCACGCCCATATTTCTCATATTTTTAGTGGCAGGCCATTATCAGTGTTTGGTATACCCTGTAACTAGGCAAGCTGGGTACTCAAGGCAGACACAGAGCAATAAATATATATTGATTTCTGTGCTTCAAAATGCAGCAGACGTGAAACTTGACATATAAAATAGACTAAGTTGATGAGACTTTTAAATCAATAGATTATATATATACGACTTAGGCGAAGTCAGAGTTGAGCAGCTGCAATATACTTTGAAATTTAGAAAATAAAATTCATTTATTGAAGAGTTAGTTCAAGTGCTCCATGCCACGCCCCTTTCACATGAATTGTATGGCTCCGCAGGCAGTGTAAAGCTGGCTGCCATATTGGAAGCAAGGATTTTTCAATATACTTATATTTTTGTACATTTTCAGAATCCACTTGCGGCATTGAACAGTTCCGGTGCAACAACGGCAAGTGCATACCCAACAAATGGCGTTGCGATCGGGAGAGCGACTGTGCCGATGGCTCGGATGAGGCACCCGGTCTTTGCAGTAAGTATCATGCTATTATCTATCGTCTTGGGATTGGGTTGCTCAAATTTCAGCTCGGATGGTGCAGTGAACGTGTGCAGCCACTTCACCTTCAGATGCCACAATGGGGAGCAGTGCCTGCCGTACAGTTGGATCTGCGATGGGGACCCCGACTGTCGCGATGGCTCCGACGAATTAGAGTGTAGTAAGCTAAGAAGTTATTGCTAAATTTGCATACGTACCTACTAACCCAGGAGGATTTACGCTGGCCCACTAAACATAGAAGAAAAGAAAACAATTTGAGGCATAACACGAAAAAAAAAAAAAGAAGAGAAAAATAAGAAACACTCTCACTCGCAAATGGGTTTCATAACTTAAAGGCTCATAAAGTCGCATTTAAAGCATGATATTTATTTGAATGCATGCCATGTATATCCACTGCCCGCCTCGTTCCCCCTTAGGTCCATCGCATGTATATTCGCCATGTATCTCATACTTTACGACTTGTGGGCGGGGGGTCCTGCAACGTGGGCCGACTTGTCCATAAATTAACGTCAAAGGACTACGCAAAAACATCGCGACGTGCGCATCAAAAATGCTGCCAGCAGCGGAAATAATTTGTATTTATGCATTAACAAGCCCAACAAAATGTTAAGCCCAGCTAACTGGCATACCCTGTACAAATAAGTAGGCAAATAGGTCTGATATGTATGCATACAAAGTCAGAGACACGTTTCACTCGATTAGTACGATTATAATAATGAATAAATATATATAGATCACCAGAGTTAAATGAGAATATATTCAATAGATTATTCATCATAATCCTCAGCATAATCCCCAGTCAAACAAGCAGCTCAACTGGAAACCTTTTTATCATAGAATGCTTTTGGGGCTTTATCACCGCAATTTTCGAGCCAACTTATTTGGCAGTTTATAGTCTGTGTCGCATTTGGCTAACTATTTATGCCACATAAAATTTCGCAATTTTTTTTTATTATTATTATTATTATTCGCGTTTTATTATCTTTGTGCATTCGCGCTGTAATTGAAAAAAATGATGAGATTTTTATGATGTTATCCACTCGTAACTCATCAGCGAATCCTGTTTAAAATAAAAACTGGTAATCAAAACATATACATACACACATACATATATTTATATATACACATACATATATACTAAAGAAATTCGCGTGCAAATTCTGCCTGTGGTTTATTTGCTGCCAAACTGACTGGCAGCGCACGGCTCCACAGAAATCGAGCATGCACAGGATTCACAGGATACTCGTTGCTACCCTGCTCTCATACTGATGTTCCACTCGCCATTGAACACGTGTGACATTTTATGGCTTTTATACGCTTAAAAAAAAAAAAAAAGAATCAAAAAAGAAAACAAAAATAATGAATAAAAAGAAAAAAGTATTTTTCAACGATACTTGTTTTTTTTTTTTACATTTTATATCGTTGTCAACGTTGTGAATGTTAATTGAAGTTTAACGTGCTCAAAAAAAAATAAATAAAAATCGTCTATCGTGCCACTTTTCTATGAAACACGCGTTGTTGCTTAACATACCAAGAACTTGATGAATTGAGATAATTTCCTACTTATTCCCATCATCTTTGATGGATTCCTGCGAAATTCCCATTCAGAGCTAACCACTAAAACTTTTAATGTAGCTAAGCTACGAGCAAAATTTCATATTTCGTAAATTAAGGCAAGTATTAATACTTAAATATTACTATAATGAATCCTTGACAAATCCTTATAAAGCATTTGCCTTGGCCTTTCTTCCACCTTCTCAATGCGACTCTTTGTGGCTTCTCGATAACGAATTAAAGAATCTACTTTTTAATATTAGATTTGTGCAATATTAGTTTATGGTAAAAGTGAGAAAGTAAAGAAACGAGAAGAAAATGAGAAAACTAACTGCTGCCGAGCAAAGGCATCAAACTTCATTGGCTTTGATGTCTTTGATGTGCAGAGCCTGAACGTCGACTGGCACGAATGGGGAAAGTTCCACCTAAACGACTCGAACATAAACTAAAAGCATTTTAAATAAAATTAAAAATTGCTAGCATGGCTTGACTTGGCTGATAAGAGCAAAATGCTATTGAAAACAATACGAAAGTTATGTGCGATTGTGTGCGTGTGCGTGTGGCTACACTTTTGCAGCTTCTATTGAATATAAATTGATTTTACTATGGCTTATGCCAGGCGAAGCCACACCAAGACTGCAGCAGCCTCTTCCACCTTCAACTGAAGTTGGCCGACTTGGCCCAGTGCTGTTGCTTCTATGGCTCCAGCTGTTTGGCCACATTTAGTGACCGGCATAATAGTTGCGTTTAAATTGAAAAAATAAAGATAGAATGTGTGCTGCCATACGAGTCTATCTAATAAAACATTGCGTATACGCAATATTGGCGAATTTCCGCGCTTCACTCTTTGACCACGCATAAATGTTTATCAAAATAGCTATTAGAAAAACTGTGAAAATTGAGTTGATCTTCAACTATTAAAAGTGGTTTTGGTTCATAGAGTTTTTCGCGACATAGACATTCCAATTTTAGGCTTTGCTGCGCTTAACGAATATTGCTTCATCTGAAACTTATCTAGCTTCTCTAGCTGCTGAGCAAATATTGCCGTTTAATACTAAATACGCTCAAAGAAACATATTAAACAGGCTACTTGAATTTAAATAAAAGCTATGCTGTATTAGCTTTTCTATATTTCACAAAGCATTTTCAGCACACTCCAGTCTCACGTTCAGTGTGCGACTCCTGTTGAATTCTTTTGGCAAAACACGGAAAATGTGTAAACACGCTCTTGCGCGCGCTCTAGCTGCAATAAATACCAATTTAAGTCATATCACGCATACGACACGTTGCGCATGCAAAAATAATATCAGGCAACAAAGCGTAAAATAATAATAAATTAATTTATTTGCAACGACGTTGAAGCTCACAAGAAAATAACAACAAAATAAAAAAAAAGGAAAAAATATAAAAAAAATGGAAAAGGGAAAACATTGCAAAAAAAATGTTTTTTTGACGCAAAGCAAATAACTGTAAGCAGGCAGCTAAAGCATATTCATATAAATATATATGTGTATATATGGCCATGTGTGCCTGTGTGTGATATGGTGTTATGAGCCTTTATAGTCTGTGGCACACATAGCAGGAATTACATAATCTTATCAAGAAAAATCAAGCGTAGCCGCACCAAAACAAAGGACATTCAGTTCACGCGCCTAGCGGCAGGCAACAAGAACAAAAACCAAGACAAAAATAATACGTATTTAGGGTTAAACACAAGCGTTTTTATATGTGGGTGTGTCGATTGTGTGCGGCTGTGTGTGTGTGTGTGTATGTGTGTACGTCTGGCAAAACTTCCATGAAAGTTTCAGGCTAAGGCTGGCTGCCTATATCAGCAGGCGTGTGAGTGTGTGTGTGTGTGTGTGTGGGGCTGAGTGTGTGCGTATTTAGCTGTGTGTGATAATTGCTTTAATGCGTACGCATGTGTGCGTTTTAACTTTATGGAGTGTTGGCTGATAATGTCTTAATTACTGCCTAGATAAAATGCCGCTCGCTTAACTTCAGCTCCCGTTGCCCTATATCTCTGAAAGTGTGAGTATGTGTGCATGCGTGAGTGTGTGTGTGTGGGTGTTGGCATGACAACTATGTTTATTACTTAGCTGGCATTTGCCAGCCACAATTTGACTTCAACTTCAATTTCTGCTGCTGCTGCTGCCAGTAGTACTTCTTATAAACTTAATTACTGTGCCAGGCAGCGCAGGAAGACGCGTTTTAAGTCTGTTGCATGCTTAAAGGCGTCGCCTCTTAAAGCGCCATGGCCACAGCAATCAAAGATTCAGTTGAGCAACACCATTAGGCAGACAGTTAGAAGCCACTCGACATTAAGACAAGAGGCCTGTAACGCAGTTTATCAGGCACTTGATTTTTACCGCCCTCGTTGAGATGAGCTCGCAAAAATGTTACCCAGCTTATCTTTAGGCAATTTTTACAGCTATTTTGTTGCTCATATGTGGATGGGAGTGTATGTGGATGTGGGTGTGTGCGTGGGCGTGGGTTTGAGTGTGTGAAGCGAGATATGCTTCCATCGGGCATGCCCACTTGTCATATTTCCAGTTTTCTGTGGTTTTCGATATATGCAACAATAAATTATTCTTATATTGGGAAGAACAAAAAGTCAAGTCAATAAAGCCATTACAAATTTTTGCTTAAGATTTAAGTTAATATTTTTTTTTTTTTTTAAATTTTTTTTATATATATTATTTTAATTTTTAACTTTTTGTATTTAATTTTTTTTTATTTATTTTTTTATATTACAAAAAATTATACAATTTTTTTATTTATATTAAATTATGAAATTGATTTTTATTTCTTGTCAATCTTGTCAATCTAAAAGTTCAGACCTTTTGTCTCTTCTACTATGACAGAATAGCTATAATATTATCTATTTATAAAATATATAAAATAATAATTGAATAAAATCATATATAAAGCTTAAGTGCATTAATTTACTCTAGCTCTTACTGCAAATAAACCACTTTATAAATATCTTCTTTACTCGCAGTAGCAGAAGAGAGCTCGATTTTCATACACTTTAAAAAATGTACAAACATCAAACTCAATGCCGGGGCGACATCTGTTTTCTTGCATGCCATCATTAAACTCCGCACTAACTGCATATTTCTCCCAACATCTATTTGTATATTGC
Organism: Drosophila mulleri; assembly: GCA_035047565.1. Taxonomy (NCBI): domain Eukaryota; kingdom Metazoa; phylum Arthropoda; class Insecta; order Diptera; family Drosophilidae; genus Drosophila; species Drosophila mulleri. The sequence goes on from JAWNPK010000168.1 coordinate 4,676,384, forward strand.
AGAGAGCAAAACGTGCTCCCCGGACGAGTTCGCTTGCAAGAGCGGCGAGGGCGAGTGTATTCCTCTCGCCTGGATGTGCGATCAGAGCAAAGATTGCAGCGATGGCAGCGACGAGGCCACGTGCAGTAAGCCCGATTTAAAGAAATGTTTCCAAACCTAACTGTGCTTTGCTTTTACACTGTAACTAAAGCTTTAGCTGTAATAGTGTGTGCTCTAGTGCTCGCTCTCTCTGCGTGTGTGTGTGTGTGTGTGTGTGTGTTTGTACATACTTCATCTTGTTGCCCATAAGTATGATACACATTGCTGCAAGTATTGTGTAATACTTACCTAAACAATACACTTGCAATAGAGCACAAATATTTACACACACACACACACGCGCGCACGCACACAGGCGAGCAGAGACAGACAGCTACACACTTTAGTTTTGCAATGCTTTTGTTACATACATAGATGTAGTTGGTGGTTAGTGGTTATTATTGTTATTGTTGTTGTTGCTGTTGTGGCAACAAATCTTTTTGGTTTTTATCCCCTGACGCGCAGCGTTGGCAATTTATATAATGGTGTTGGTTTTCTTGCTCGCATATTTCTATTGCTTTTGTTGTTGTTGCTTTTTTAGTTATTGTTTACCTAACTCTCGACTGTAGTTAACCATAGCGTTCATGTTAACAGCAGCACACATTCTCATAAGTACACGCAGCAAAATCCTCCACACACACTCACACACACGCACAGACTATCTCTAATATATATCTCGATTGAATCATAGATATCACCTGCCGCTCGGACGAGTTCACGTGCAAGAATGGCCGCTGCATTCAGATGCGCTGGGTCTGCGATCGGGATAACGATTGTGGCGATGGCAGCGATGAGCTCGCCTGCCCCAAAGTTGAGTGCCCCAAAAACACCACATTCACCTGCAGCAATGGCGGCTGCATTAGCAAGTCCTGGATCTGTGACGGCGAGGAGGACTGCGAGGATGGCAGCGACGAGCGCGTAAGTTTTGACAGTCTATATAACTAGTCTAAGAGTAAATCTCAATCTCATGGCAGCACAAAAGGGTGAGAGTTGCTCCACAGTTTGTTTGCGAAGCAAAAGATAGAAATGTATATATGTACAAATAATATAAATATTAAAACTATAATGAGCTAAAATTAGACATACGAAAGGCCCGTTCAAAATACATTTAAATGCTTAGAAAAAAGTCTATCAAAAAGCCAAGTCTATTAAAATCCCAAGCAAAACAATTAAGAAATTTGTTTTATATATCTCTCAGAGCTCTCTCTGGCAGAACTTTTGTAGCAGCCCTCGCTTGCAATATTCAGTTTTATATGCTTGCCCGTAAATCATAAATTATGCAACACACGCGCATTTCCCAACACTGGCGTCGTCGACGTCAACATTCGAAGCTGCCGTCAACATTTATGTGTGTGCAGCAGAGAGCCGAACGATGTCTAAAATTGCTTTCCAAAAAAATACAACAAGCAACGTAGTGCAGCTGAGGCTGCGCAACTAGCTGATACCCTGCAACAAACTATGGGAAATTCCACTACGCTGCCTCACCCACTCGCATAAGCTACAGGGTATAGCGGCATGAAGAACTATGCGCATAAAATGTGAACAATTTTGGGCGCCAACTCCCGCCCCTAAAAGTATGCAACAAAAGATATAAAAGCGCTGGCAGCTGTCCTTATGCAAAGAGTACATTACATCCTCTGTGTGTATGTGTGTGTGTGTGTGCGTGCCTGTATTCCCAACAGTTGCTGGTTTTTATGGCATACTTCGGGCAAAGTTCCCTTTGACAGGAGCTCTGTAAAATGCATTTAAAATCAGCTACGCACAGCAGACAAGCCATTTCATTGTCTACTCCACACTGACTTGTACTCAATCTTTCCCTCTCTCTCCCCCTCTCTTTCTCTCTCGTAGGGCTGCGGCGCTGTGTCCCAGACTATAACACCCTGCCAGCCGAACGAGTTCCAGTGCAAGGATCGCATCACCTGCCTGCACCAGAGCTGGGTCTGCGACGGCGATCGCGACTGCCCCGATGGCGACGATGAGCATGCCTCCAACTGCAAGAACGTCACCTGCCGGCCGGATCAGTTCCAGTGCGGCGATCGCAGCTGCATTGCCGGACACCTCACCTGTAACGGCCAGAAGGACTGCGCCGATGGCAGCGACGAGCGCGACTGCCGCGTGTCGGCTGAGCTGAAGCGCTGTAATGCGAGCAGCCAATTCGACTGCGGCGGCGGCCAGTGCATTGCCCTGTCGCAGGTCTGTGACAAGCGCAAGGACTGTCCAGATGGCGAGGACGAGCCGGCGAACAAGTGCGGCATCAATGAATGCGAGGTACGTAACGGCGGCTGCATGCACCGCTGTGTGGATCAGCCGGTGGGCTACCGATGCGAGTGCCGCGCTGGCTACAAGCTGACGAGCGATGGTCATCATTGCATTGACATCAACGAGTGCGAGGAGCCCGGCGTGTGCTCCCAGATCTGCGTCAATGAAGTTGGCGGCTTCAAGTGCGAATGCGAAGCGGGCTACATGAGGGATTCGCACAATCACACACGCTGCAAGGCAACCGAAGGACACGCCTCGCTCCTGCTCGCACGACGCCACGACATACGCAAGATAGCGTTGGATCACATGGAAATCACGTCCATTGTGAACAACACCAAGGCAGCGACTGCCCTGGACTTTGTGTTCCGCACGGGCATGATCTTCTGGAGTGACGTCAACACGCAGAGCATCTACAAGGCGCCCATCGACGAGGGCAACGAGAAGACTGTCGTGCTGAAGAAGTCGTCGGTCACCTCGGATGGCCTGGCCGTCGACTGGATCTACAACCATGTCTACTACACAGACACCCACAAGTGCACCATCGAGCTGACCAACTTTGATGGCAACATGGGCAAGGTTCTGATCGAGGATGCGCTCGACATACCTCGCTCGATTGCGCTCGATCCCATCGAGGGCTGGATGTACTGGTCGGACTGGGGTGCCTCGCCGCGCATCGAGCGCGCCGGCATGGATGGCTCCCATCGCACAACGATCATCAACTATGACGTGAAGTGGCCCAATGGCATCACCCTGGATCTGGTGAGGAAGCGCATCTACTGGGTGGATGGCAAGCTGAATATCATCTCCTCGGCCAACTACGATGGCTCGCAGCGCAGGCAGATCCTATACTCGACGGAGTATCTGCGGCATCCCTTCTCCATCACCACCTTCGAGGACTACATTTACTGGACCGACTGGGACAAGCAGACGGTCTTCAAGGCCAACAAATTCACTGGAGAAGACGTAGAGCCCATCACAGCAGTGCACATGGTAAGCGACACACTATATCTAAACCCTTTCTAGTTATATTTACTTATCGATCGCTTTTCCTCTTTACAGCTGCAACACCCCATGGTCATCCATGTGTATCATCCGTATCGCCAGCCCGATGGCATTAATCACTGTCAGTCGGTGAATGGACACTGCTCGCATCTCTGTCTGCCTGCGCCCCGCATCAACGAGCGCAGTCCGCGCATCTCCTGCGCCTGTCCGACCGGGCTCAAGCTCATGCCGGATGGCCTTATGTGCGTCGAAGATCGTAAGTAGCTTTGCCAATTACCCTTTTTGTTTGTGCCCGAGTGTGGGGATTAGTGCTGTTCGGGGAAATCCATTCGATGGATACAGCAGCAGCAGCAGCTTTAATTGTCCATTGCAGTCGCGGTTGCATGGCGACATGTCCTTGTTGTGGTTGCACCCATCACAGGACAATGCAGCTGAGCCTTCATTAAGGCCTTTAACATCTGCTCCTTTGTTATTTGCATTTAAATATTATTTTCATTTAATTTAATTTTACACACATTCAAATTGCCCACTTTTAACTCGATTTTATAGTTACGCCCACGAGGCGCTTAAATACGACGGCGACTCACGTCAAAGTCGCGCAGCCGAACCGAACTCTCGCCAAACTACCTCAAGATGCGCCCAGCTTACCGCCTGGTATGAGCTATATATTTTTATCTCAGAGGTGTTGGATCTTGTTAAGAATATAGCTATAATAATGGTGGCGGATGAGTTATATATTTAAATATTATTTACAATCCTATAAATATATGTATATGTATATATTCTGTGCATAGAATATCCACCAGTCCATCATATTTCAGCATCAAGTCCGCTCAGGTTTTGTTTATTGTGTGTATTAATTATAATCCATCACATTGGCCCTATTAATGATACGTTGCTTCCCTTATAGATTATGCTAATTATTGTCCATTGTTGTTTACTCTTTATGCCAATTGTCTCTTATTGTTTATCATAATTCAGGTATTTGTTAAATGCTTGATTTAGCTATGCCATAACTTAATGTCATATTTTGATGTCCACGAATTATTTACAATACGCTTATGCGTACGTAAATGCTGTTTATTATCTATATATTTTCTTGCCTATATCTCTCTTTCTCTCTACCTACCTGTCTGTCACTCTCGCTCTCTCTCTCTCTCTCTCTTTAATTCTGGCCATTTGTCACGCCAATTTTCTCGCAGCGCCAACACTCACATGTCATCATCATAAATCAACATCAATGATATCGACATAATCACTCAAAATGCACACACGTGCACGCACACATACATACACCCTCACACACACACACCAGTGCTGCCAGTTTAGCCGGTCTCCGGCTAGATCTACCTCATTTCAGTCCATTGAACTCCTAGTCCTTAAGAGATCTATAGAATAGAAGAGAGTGCTGTCTATGCCATTTAATAATTATAAATATGTGTTATAAATATTAAGCAAATCAGCATCATAATCTTAGTTACAATAGTGAAGTTTACCTGTTTGCCTAAATATATGTTCGTATGTCTGTCTTTATATACATATGTATATCTCTCTCCTTATCTCCCTATCCATCTCACAGTCGGTCTCTTTGTTTGTTTGCCTAACCAAAGCAATGAGACGCAGAAGAGCTACAGAAGATCACTAAAGTTGTCTATGTGTATGCAGCAGTATTCATTCGCTATTTATATTTACGTAAAACGAAGCTAGAATGCCTGCAGCAGCCGAGAGTGCTCTCATTGGTCGCTTAAAACTCAACTGGCACGATCTCTACCTGGCAGCGTTTGAGAGCGACTTTGAGTGAAAGTGGCCGTATATAAAGGGCTGCAGCTGAAGCATTTCTTCAGTCGTCCCAGGCCTTGGCGGAGGTTAGTCGTGCAGTGCAGTAAAGTGAAGTGAGGTGAATTGAAGTGAGTGCAAATATTTCACGATTGCTTAGCGAGGTATTAAAGACAGAGGAAATACTAAGAGGAAATACTAAGAGGAAATGGTAAGAGGAATTACTAAGAGGAATTACTAAGAGGAAATGGTAAGAGGAATTACTAAGAGGAATTACTAAGAGGAATTACTAAGAGGAATTACTAAGAGCAACTACTTAGAGCAAATACAAAGGAAATATTTAAAGGAAATATTTAAAGGAAATATTTAAAGGAAATATTTAAGAGAAATACTTAGAGGAATTATTTCAACGAAATACTACAAAATACTAGCAGGAAATACTTAGAATTGATTATCAAGTACTTAGAGGAAATACTTAAGGAGAATATTTAGTGGAAATACATGGAGAAAATACATACATATGTTAGCTATTTTGAGCTTGTTTTAGCCATTTTTAGCCTCTTTTTGCCCGTTTACCCTACTTTTATCCACTTATTCCAACTTATTCAAGGCTCAACAGCTGGCAGCACTGACAAACACACACACACATGCATGCACAACCATGTTGCGGGCTTTCACGTAAAACGTACAGAAATATTGCGGTTGTGGGATGGGTGAGGCATAAACCACCAGAAAGGAAACGCTAGTGACATGTTTAATGGCAACAATGGCTGCCACCCACAACATGATCCTTCCACACACACACACACACACTCGCACACTCCCACACAGGCCCAAAGCTCAAAGGCTGTTTAAGCTTAAGCGACAACCCTATGACACTTACACCCAGCGAATTTCTGCATGCAATTTGTGCGCCAGCTCTCTGTCAAAAGCGTTGACACTGCGGATGCGAATGCGAATGCGAATACGAATTGCGAGTGCGGATGTGAATGCGAGTGATATATGAGTGGCAGTTGGTTGACGGGCTGGCTGGCTGTCTGACTGACTTGTACTCATCGTTGTCCTCGCTCAACAAATCGCCATGAAATTAAATTGTACACAAAACGACATGGACAACAGCAGCTAAAAGGTCCGATTGGGCTGTGCGGCCTTTGAGGGGGGGCCGGGTGCTCTGGTGGGGCAAATAGTTTAACCAGAAATTCATCATCCGCATCAGCCACACACTCAGCCACATTCATCAGCGCGAAAATTGGCACTGTCAACACCTACAGCTGTGCCTGTGCCTGAGCCTGGACCAACTGAGATGAATGGATGGGTGATTGCATAAATTTACACAGTGCCTGCAAAAAGCATGCAGCATGCCAAATGCGCAAGCAACGATCTATCATGCAAATCCAGTTGATTAACTCTGCAACAGTTAATCAGGCCAATTAGAAAACAGTTCCGCTTCATATTTATCAAAAGAGACAGCACAGAAAAGAGAAGAGACAAACAAGAAAAACATCTGCTTTTATCTATTGATAACATGACATGAAAGCAACGCAACCAACAAAAGCCGAACAATTTGTATTTGCATGACATTTCCGGGAAACACAACAACAACAAACAAGCAGAGAGACACGTACAAATGTTTACTTTTGATGTATGCAAATAAAATGCTGAGCATTTTCGGCACTCGCTTTTCAGTTTTCCGTTTCATGTTGACAAACAACAGTCTTAATAAAACAAAATCAATTTGTCGCCAAGTCGCAGTCGTGTTCAATGTGTAAGCCTTGTATTAATAACATGCTGGGCAACCAGACGTTCGTTAATTTCAAAATATATTTATAGCCAGCTGACTTGCAATACTAAATGTAGTTTCTCATGCCTCAGCATTCTATATACAGACTCACAAGAGACCAGCCTGAACACCCTCCAGACCGCATTCTTCGCCTTCATAGTCTCATTTCATATCCAACATCCTCAGAAATCATTCATCAAGCTTGCAGGAGTCTACACTGCCGCCTTTTATACCACCATAGCGAAATGTTTTACATAATTTGGTCAGTATGGAGTCCTTTAAAAACGAGTTAAGTCAGTCAGTCAAATGAAATACTCCCCGAATCCCCTGCCCAACCTGCTTAGTCATTCGTGTGAGAAGCACTTTAATCATCTTGCTCCATTTTAGATATGCTTTTTAATTGCGTCCTTTGTGTTATTTGCCCATCATCTTCAATCTTCCGCCATTCGGCCATGGTGGATATATAAACATGGCCAGCATTGTTGTCGAGCTCTTGCTCTTGCTGGCTTCTATGACGGCACAAATGAACTGCTTAGCAGTGGGCGACCATACAAAATGCGCCTAATTACGTCAATTTGAAAAGTAAGAGCACAGAAATCGTAGAAATAGAAAAGAACCTGAAGAATAAGGAGAGGCAGAAGCAGAAGCTGAGGCAGAAGAAGAACAAGTTGAAGAAGCATAAATCGTTAAGCGGCTCAAGCAAATAATGCTACATTGGGCGATGGGCCAGGTCGGAAGGGACCAGACGAAATCTGCAATAGGATTCCAAGAAAATGACGAGAGCAGTTAAGCACTACGTTGGGAATCGTGGACAGACGGACGGACAGCACAGCAAGTGCTGAGCACTTTGGATAAAGTTTGTTGAGCAGCGCGGGTGAGTGTATGGGGGCGCGGTTCAAGTAAATAACTATAAACTAGTTAAGGACTATTTCAATTAGATGACCAAGCCAAGGCAACGGGCATGCCGGCCATAACTGCAATTTCAATTAGCGGTTTGTGCTACTTTTTCTATAGCCAGAGCCACCCAACTCAGCCACAGTTACAGTCGCAGCATTTCCGCCTCCTACTCCTCCTCCTCTGACCCACCGCGCCTTTGCCACACTTCAAATTGCTTAATTAAGCGCAGGCAAAGTTCTGCAAATACGCGGCGGACAGCTTGACAGACAGACAGACGGACAGAGAGCCACGGAACCGCCATAAACTTGTGCAGCCGTCGAATGTAACGACTGGCTTTTTAATAGCCACCATATAAAGTGGGCGTGGTGCGCAGGGGAACTGGGCCAGCAGCTGTTTGCAAATTTTACGACTGCAATTGGTCAGCATTGTTCGACATCTCTCCGGTAGATGGACGGGCAAATATTTAATTTTAAATATATATATATATATATATTGTAGATACAAACATATATATAAATGACTTTTATTTAAGTAATCTGGTCACACTTTAAACAAATAAAAACATTGTATAGCTGAGCGCCCATTTGATGGGTTTTTATTCCATTCATTCGCGAGCAACTTTTTGTCGCGAATTTTTATGGCCTTAGGGCTAGTAAGAGGCCCCCTCTTAGACCCCTTCAAATACTCCCACACACACACACACACACCTGGTGGCAGCCATTGTCTGGCGAGCTGCTTAAAAAAACATATAAAACACATGTGGAGAATTATTTAAAAAATTGTCGAGGGTTGGCTGGCAAGAAAAATGGGGGGAACATTACTTTGTTTTGTGCTGCGAAGCAAGCAAATTGCATTTGCTATAGATTAGGGTAGAGGCAATAATATATGACATTTATGGAAGTACATAAAATATGGCAAAATGGAGCAGCTAAACAACAGGCAACGCGCAAGATGTTGCTCGAAAAAGTTTATGTATTTAAATTCGAGAGAAGCAGAAAAGAAACATTTACTGAACATTCAAGTAGATGTAGAGAAATTAGGATGATTTATAGAGGTAGATCATGAGGGAGAGCGTGAGACCGAGAGTGGTAGAGCGAGAAGAGAAAGGACTTAAACAGGGATAGCGAAAGAAAAAAGATAGAGATGAGGCATGAAGAAAGGGAGAGTACAGCGAGAGGGGTAGAGAGAGAGAGAGAGATAGGCATCAAGAAAGAGAGAGAGAGAGAATAAAAAAGATAGAGTGAGAGAGGAATGAGAGCAATAAGAAAGGCAAATAAACGGTAACAGAGGCAGAGAGATCATTTTATAATAGAAAATGTAAATATTTTATGTTATTCTCTAAAGTTGACATATATTTAAATTTGCATCATAGAAAATTGTGTTTATGGCCTAAAACTCGAGTCTTGTTCAGACTTCAACACAGCAAAATTTGTACAAGACGTTAGACAAGGATAGAGCCAACACGGAAGCAGGCTCAAAAATAGCGAAAAGGCTTTTCAGAACAGCTTCATCTGCTCAGGGTACAGCAGCTGTGTAACCTCTTTATATCTGTTTTAAGGCGAATTTCAATTATAGAAAAAAATGAATTCCGCTCTCTTTTGAAGACTATTTGAAAGCGGCTTATATTGTAGCAAAGGTAACCGCACACACACATACACATACACACACACAGCGTGCAATTAATGTGGCAAATATGCGGAGAGCTTTTCGACTGCTTTTCATTTGCCACTTGACTGTCTGTTAATGCCGCAAATAAATTGCTAAAGCCCACGTAGCTTCCGCCCCTAAAGGGAACACTGTGGGTGTGTGCGTGTGTGTGTGTCGTATTTGGTGCTAACAATCGATGCTGTGCAGCTGTTGCCACTGCCAACTTTTAATGATAATTCCTGCTGCTGCTGGCGTTACCATATGCGTCACATTCTCCTTCATGGCGATCCACAGCAGCGGGCGGCCGTTCCTGAGTTCATGGAAATTGTGTAACAGGGGATATTTTAGATAAGAAATTAAAAATAAAACAAAAAAAAAAAAGAGACGAACAATAATAAGAGGCGACAGCTCGTGCAATGCTCTGCTAAATGCGGCACATCCTTTGCCAGGCGAGCGCGTTCTGCATCCCACGTCCCACGTCCCGTGTCCCATGTCCCGTGTCCTGCTCGCTTAACTTCTGAACAAATTCTAAACGGAAAATATGAAAACGAATTATGTTGACAGCGGAAAAATCCTACAACTTCCTTTACGGCACAGACAACAACAAACATAACAAAAACAACAGCGAAACTCACAAAAGGCGAAAAGCGTGACACAAAAAGTTGACAACAATCCGGGAGTCCGACTACAGCGTGGGCGTGGCGTGACAACGGAAATATACGCCACGGGTTGTCGGCGACTTTGTCGCAAAAAAGAAAAAAAAGAAAATGAACAAAAATAACGAGATATTTTAATTATATTTGAGTTGGACAAACCAAAACCAACAAAAAAAAATACCAACTGCATGCGAATTGATGAAAACTCTGCATTTATTAATTTTCTGTTCAAAGGCATTTTCTCACCAAAAGTGAACTGAAATTCCAATATAATTCAGTATTTATTGATTTCTGCATTTATATATTTAAATGCTTTAAGTGTTTTCAATATACAACATAAAAAAAGATATTATAATAGCGCAACTGTCAAAACTTGTAAAGAACTTTTCAATTTAAGTTCATTATGCATTCATTACACTTTCTGTGCGATTGTTAACATATTTTTAAATATTTATGTTTACTTCTTATTATATTTAGTTTTGGTTTCGGATTGGGCTTGGATTTTGGCATACCAAAAACTTTATTAATAAATTCGTTTCTTTTTTTTTCAATTTCATGCTCAGACAATGCTGAAAACTCTGTAAATACAACACATGCGGACGGAGACAGCGCTGAGACGGCGCAGGAACCGGAGAGCAACAGCAAAGCAATAGCGCTGGTTATCGTCGGAACTGTTGCATCCGTAACTTTAGTCATAGCCGTGAGTAAATAGTGAATTTTTGCCAATAATCCAATTGGAAAATTAATTCCGTACGCTTCTGCAGGCCTTCTATTGGCTATTAAGGCAATATCCAAAGCGCGGAAATACAATGAACTTTTCGAATCCCACGTACAATAAAACAACAGAGGATACATTTAGCCTGGAGAAGAACGCCTCCATTAACCGATGCGGCTCAGCCATGGAGGAAGAGGTAAGCGGGTCGTTGGTCACATCTGGGCCAAATCCGAATGATTTTAGCTATATGAGATTTTAAGCTGAAACGGATCGTATAAAGTGTTAAGTCTAAGATAGAACTAAATGTTGTATATAGATGGATAAGTTAGATTTAGGTTTTAAGACCAGGCAGACAAGCGGACAGCTCGAACCGAGAAAGAAACAACATATTGAAGCTAAATTAATTGTTTAGCCCTAAGCATAAACTAAGCCTAGATAATTCGTGTACAATTTGCTAGAATACGTCGTTAACTGAGTTAGTTCACACTATATGTACATTGTTTGCCGACCAGCAGCCAATATCTGAGTGTTTATTAGCATCATCGTATTCAACAAATACAAATGAAATATTATCATATCAATGTGCTATGAATTATAGTTGTATATGTGTGCTTACATAAATGCCGAGAGGTGAAGAGAAGTTTTATTCACGACTGAATAATTTTATGGGGATTACAAATAAGTGAAATTTTGTTAAGTCAGAATAGAGATCTTATTAGCTTTTCTAGTTTTACCGTATCCAATGAAAACTTTCGTATGCCCGTGGCTAATAGGTCTGTGGCCATGGCATCCTCGTTCATTAGCCATCTGAATCGATTCTCGTACACACACTGTTTCTTGATATCTGCTTGCTTGGCAGCCTCCTCACATAGCTGGACGGGCAACTCGCTCTGATCATTTTCCAGTTCCTGGAGCAATGCTGGGCTAATGGTTAGTAGATCACAGCCCGCCAATGCTTTGATTTCGCCCGTATTTCGAAACGAGGCGCCCATTATCTGCGTCCTGTAGTCAAATTTTTTATAATAGTTGTAAATCTGACGCACTGATACGACGCCCGGATCGTCATCGGGCTCAAATTTCTTGGTGCCCGTATTTGCTATATGCCAGTCCAAAATGCGGCCCACGAATGGAGAAATCAGTGTTACTCCAGCCTCGGCACAGGCCGCAGCCTGGGCTAGGGAGAAAATCAGTGTCAGATTGCAGCTAACGTAGTGCTCCTTCTCCAGGATTTCAGCCGCCCTAATGCCCTCCCACGTAGCGGCCAGCTTGATGAGAATACGTTCCTTACGGATGCCAAAAGTCTTATACAAACAAATCAGTTTCAGCGCCTTGTCCACACTCTGCGCCGTATCAAACGATAGGCGGGCATCCACCTCAGTGGATACCCTACCAGGCACTATTTTCAAAATCTCACAGCCAAACAGTACGGACAAGTAATCCATGGCCTCCGCCACTTTACGCTCCTGCGATCCGTCCACATGCTTGCCATACTCAACCGCATGCAGCACCAGATTCTTGTACCGATCCATTGTCGAGGCGTTGAGTATCAACGATGGATTCGTTGTTGCATCTGTGGGCTTGTACACATTGATCGACTCAAAGTCGCCCGTATCGGCGACCACGGTCGTCACCTTCTTTAGCTGTTCGAGCGCTGACATTTTACGCGACTTTTCGCTCCAGTTTTTTCCCTGCTTGCAGACTAAAACAATGGGTGAATTTAAAAACAATTTATATGCCAGAAATTTTGAATTCATAATTTTAGTGAAACATTTCCAACTGGCTAACTATGTTAATATTCTGGCAATATATGTTAGGCACAAAGGGTATTCAAGATTCGGTCAAGCTCATTTATTGTTACTTAGCACATAATCCCGTAATCCAACAAAACTTGCACGCAATTTATCCTCAATTATTTATAACTTTTTACACGCGGCATGCGAGCGAAAATTAAAAGAAAAAAACCATTGGCCAGAGGCAAATTTATTCGTTTAGCAAATAGTTGGTAAGTCTTGTGGCCAACATAAATAATTGGCCACATTTATTGTTATCCTATTAGCACATTTATTTCATTCAATTGCAAATTTATAGTTTTCTAATTAAATTTATTATCAAATTATGAATCGAAACCAAAAGCGCGGGCAACTCGCTGACACAGCGTTTGGGCCCGGCTAATTGCGTGGATGTGGCCATATCAATTGGCCAATTAACCAATTCTATAAAAATGGCCAATTAAATTGCATAAATGAAGCGTCAACGTTTGCTTTGAATGCCAATTTGCAGCAGCCAGCAGCGAGCAGCGAGCAGACAACAGATAAATGCAGTTAATTTGCAAAAATATTTCAGATTTAAATTTACTTTTTGCTTTTGGCTACCTGCTGCCATTTTTAATCAGCGTACTTAATTTTACACCAACAGCAATGGCAACAACAAAAGCATAATTATTATACCAAACTAAACAAAATGTGATTTAACGAAATTGGCATTGCGGCTGAATGGCGCTAAAAATTAGCATAATCAAAAAATCAAAGCAAATTAATGCGAATTTTTAGTTGAAAATCTATGTGCTATTGTTGAATATTTTATAATTATTTCGGTTTTCTCTGTGACATCCATAAATTAAATTACACTATCATGCTGGCAATTTAATTTCATATAATCCACTTAATGCTTGCAACGCTTTTTTAATTAATTATTTTTTCAACAATAATTTATAGACATATGTATATTTCATATTACACTAGCATATATATAGATACTTTTATGAATATTATGTATTTTATTTTTGTGTATATATAATTTTTTAATGTATATATTAATTTTTATATTTACCCTTATATACATATAATTTTTTATACATTTTACAATTTAATATATTTATTTCAATTTACAGTTACGAACAATATTTAGTTTTAGTTATATAACTTTTCACTTTTCTCAAAACTTTAGTTTATTTTAAAAATAATATTTGTTTGCACAACTATAATCACTTTTAAATTGTATATTACATAATTTTGCTCTCGGCTTTTTACAGACTCCACTTCAGGGCACTGAGGTTGTCTAGAAAGACATCATAAGTAAGCCATATACATATATATATATATAAATGAGACATATCCAAGTAGGCTGCGTCTATCAGCAGCAGCAGGCTCATAGCTACAACAACAAAGAACTCCTATTATCAAGTCCTTTAAGTTTAAGGCACCTCACTCAAAGAAACAAAGAGCAAAACTTTTGCTTAGCAAGTAGAAAGAAGCATGCCAAAAAGACAACAACAAACAGCTAACAATCACTACAACAACAACAGCAACAACAACAACAACAACAACAAAACCCAGAATATCCACTAGAAATTTCAATTACATAAACTACAAATAGAGCCTCAACAATGAAACTCTTATCTTGAGGAAAAGAAAATACTCAACAAATTCAATTTGTTGCCTAGTTTAAAACTTAATTTTAAATTTCAAAATAAAACCACATAAAACACGCCCACACTTACACTCCCATTACTAATACGAAAAACTTTGTTCTAGGCGCAACGTTTAGAGATCAGCTAAAGAGTGTCAACAGACAGACACACCCACACACACACACACGCTCGTCCATCGCTCACACTCACACACCACACCACACGCAACGCACTCACACACCCACACATTTGTATGTACCTTCACAGTCGCGCATGCACACATACACTCACAGAAGCGAGACACAGACACGCTCAACATTTCGTTTTAAGTACATTAAATAAATTGTAAAAAGTTGAAAAGTTTAAATAAAAAGTAATATGAAGTCAGCTAACTACATTAAATATTTGTATAAAAAAAGAGAAAAAGAAAAAGAAAATATAATGAATTAATTTAGATAAATATGTTTTGTTAATGAACGAATTTTAAGAGTTATAGTAAAATAAAACCAAAAGCCGGTTCAAGTTTAGCAAAATATTTAAAACAAATTTTGTATGTAAATAAATTTTTGGAGCAACAAAAGAAAAAGCAAAACAAATTGTTTCGAAATATTCAGTAACTCTATAAAAAGGGAAAAACAAACATATTTAATATTCTGCTCGTTCTGTTTTACTTTATTTCGTTTATTTGGGTATTCTAGAAAATTTGCTGTGATCAGTTTTAAAACTTATAAAAAAAAAAATATTATTTCGCAATTAATTTTTAAATTATGTAGAACTTTTTGGAACATGTTTCTCATTTATTTAGTGTTTAGCATATATATTTAGAACAAAAAATTAACAATTTATTTATTGAATAAAAAAACAGAAAACAAAAAAAAAATATTAATGGACGGTTTTTTAGGTTCCTATTTTAAAACCGATACAGCAGAAATTGGTAGTTGAGAAATATTTTCAAACTATTTTAAATATATGTAATAAATTTTTAAAAATAAATATCTTACAACTGAATCAAATGGTACATGTGGAAAGAAAACTAAATAAAATTTAATATTACTAAAAACCAAAATGAAAATAAAAACAAATTACTGTACAAAAAAGAATTATTCAAAAATAAAGTGAACTCGTAAAAAAATTGCAATGTGTTGTATATTGATTATTTGCTCATCATATCTATTCTTTAATATATAATGTATATATGTATGTATATACAAGAACATTCAAAGAAAGAAATTGATATAAGCTTTCAAATTTTTCATTTGAGTAGTAAATTGCCTGGATATATTGAAACGATTGTCCTTTAAGCTGCGATTCAGTCCACAGTCAGCAAGTTAAGCCGTCTGACAACTGAGCTCACAACTTAATAGCCTTGACAGCAACACCAGCATGACTCTTGGCTTACACACACACACACACAGAGACATAGACAATGAATTATTAAACGCCATCGGACAACAGCGCCAATTATTTCACATGAGGGCGCATCAATACGCAATGAAGACGCAACGCTCAAATGGCCAGCAGAGCGAAGGGAGGGGGGAGGGGGGGCGGCAAAGGGGAGCAGGGGAAGAGCGAGAAGGGCAGACTAGGCCATTTGTGGAACGGTAACAGATATCAATGGCAGCCACACAGCAAAGCTGGCCGAAATTAACAGATTGCATATCAGCTAAAACGGCGAGCCTGCACTCACTAATGGCCATAACACACAAAGCAATTCGGGCCTGGCCGAAAAGTGTTCAGCAGTATTTTTAATTTCACCCACGAGACGGCAGACGGCAGCCAATAGTCAAAGCTCAGCTAATGTGCGATTGTGCCTGTGTGTGTGTGTGTGTGTCTGCGAGTGTGTGTGTGTGGGTCAGTAGTGCGGCCGAAAATTTTGGTTAATTTATGTGCGCAAATTATCAGCGAACCGTCCGGAAAAGTGAAACGCAGCGATTTTTGTGTCCAAATGCGATTGCTATTTATACTCTATAATGGTTCTGACTGGGTATGGTAGGTCAAAGAAAAAGGAATCCACGGCTAAATAAATATACTAAAAAACTAACGTTTTCTTTTTAAATGAAAACCCTTAATATTGAAATTAAAAATCAAATTAAAACTAATTTTTTTTGTTTTGTTTTTTATTTTATATAGATCTGTAATATAATAAATTGTTCTTAAATGAACTAGAAACATTTAAAAATGCTTTACATATTTATTACTTAGGGGATAAAAAATAAATAAATATTGATATTTATAAATATAAATATATAAATATTTTATATATTTTTTCCAAGATCAATAATTTTGTATGAATACAACAAAAGCAAATTAACAAAAATTATTATTATTATTATTATTCCATCCAATGCAATATTTTGGTATTCAATAGCAACTCTTATATAAAGAGTATTTCCGAGTCGGACGATATCGGCTCGTCCAACACTATCCTTTTTTATGTTTATACCTTTCGATGCTTTAATAGTTTGTGATTTATGTGCGGGTGCCATTATATTTGTTTATTGTCTGAAATCCTGGACGACAGGCGATTGTCAATGGCTGGGCGCAGGCAGTAAGCCGCTTACAGTAGTTTGATTTGCCATTGAGTGGAGTTCGCATAAATGGACAGCCATAATTTCATCGGCTCCTTAACGTGCCTTTAAAGTGTGTGCATGCAGGCATATTGGAGCATGCAACCGATGCTGAATGCCGGCTACATATCTCTCTCTATGTATATGAGGCGAGCGTGCAGTGGCCAAATCTACAATTCAGCTGGAACAGCATACATTTTCGGTTGGTTTCTCGCCGCAGGAGCTGCACAGCAGCAATCGCTAAAGCGAAAATACACAGTATATATAGCCCTATCTCTCCTCGCCGCTGTCGGAGCTCCCCAGGCTCCCATTTTGGTCTCCAATGAGGCGCAACAACTGCTGCTGCTGTGACTGTGGCAAAGAATGTGGAAACCGGCAAATGTGATCGTGTATGCATGTGTGTGTGTGTGACTTATGATGTGAGCAACATGTCCGACCCCGGGGCAACTGTACTGCACTCTGTTCGGGGCTGGGCAGCCAGCGATAACAAGTTGACTGCCAACTGAAAAGCGAATCAGGCATTGCATTGCTTAGCATTTATCAAGCGGCCAACTTTGACAGTCGAAATTTCCCTGGAAAATGTGGGCAATATATGTAAAAGGTTCTACGAGTTGCTATCGAAATGCGTCGAGGAGCAAAGTTATCGTTAACAATATTTGTAAAAGGGATTTCGAGTGCCAAACTTATCGCAGACTGAGACTGTGAGTTTCATGTGATTATCGTCGTTCGCAGATTGTTAAAAGAAGTAATTTATTTGTAAAACTTATCGAAACTTTTATTTATTTCTTATTTCTTTGACTGCAACATTTAGCCAAACTTTTTCATTTATCTACTTTCAATTGCAATCAAACTGCACTGCCACATCGAAATAGAAACTACATAGTTGAAATGCACAGTGTCAGCGTAATTACCTTGATTACACGACCGCATTGGCAACAAACGTTTGCCAATAGATGCCATATCGCACAGTGCACTGTTGGCTTGCTATCGCAGCCTTTGTTTGACTGTACCCCGTTAGATGGCCAGAATTTTAATTACAGCGCTGAGCCCCATCCGCTTTTGTCTATAGAGGTCCGCTATTCTGCATAAGTGCCCAGTTTCGCTGGCCATGGCTATCGAAAGCTCGCATATTATCGGCAGCCCCTTGCAGTAGCATGCAACATGCAGCATGTAGCATGCAGCATGCGGCATGCGGCATGCGGGCTTGTTTGTGCAGCTTTTCAATGCGCTGCTGTTTTGTAGAGAGACTGCTTGTTGTTATTGTTATGGTCGTTAGTGCCCTGAGGCTAGTTGCATGCCACTCGCACACAAGGTTAGCCAACAAGTTCATACGCCAAATATGCTGAGAAGAGACAGAGAGAGAGGGGGAGTCTGTGCGCGGGTTGTTACAGTGGCTCGCTGGCCCGCTGCGTCTTACACAGGGCACAGGTTGTTTTGCTTGTTTGCACCACGTTCTAAATAATGGATATGCATCGTGTGTCACACATTGAATGCCCCAGCGGTGAGTGACATTACATGAGGTGGAGCCCGGCCGAGCCGAGCCCAGCGCAGCCCAGCCAAGCTGAACCGAACCCAAGCTCGCAAATGTTTTCGGAATTGTTAATGTAATTATGGGTGAAAGCCGCCTCAGTCTGGCAGGGGAGCACAGTTTCAAGCGGCCAACTTAGGGGCTAACCAAGTTAATCAAGTCAAGTCGATAAGCGAATATGTGTATGTGCCTAGCGTTGAGTTTAAAACGAATTTGCAGAGTCATTGGAGAGCTGAGCTCCGGCATCAATTTGCCTAATTGCTGCTCGGACCCAAGGAGAAAATGAGCCAAACAACAAAGGGACTGCAGCGGAGGCAACAACGAATGCGAGCTACACACATATCTGTATGAAAATTTTCTAATCAAGCGATGAGTTTTTCTTCATTTTGACACAGTATAAAATAACTTTGCAGACAGCGGCAGAGCGTGCGGAAAATTCATCAGCCCAAAGGCAACAGAATGAAGTCAAATGGGTGCGGCAAAGGAGCATGTGAAGGAGACGTTGACGGAGACGATGAAGGAGGGAAAGGAGGAGGAGGACCAGAGGGCGTGAGCAACGGGAGGGCTGGGAGCACTTTGTGCGTTTTGTGTGACATGGAAAAATGGTTACAAAATGGCGGCAGCTGACTCAACAAACAAACAGGCATATGTGTGTAAGTGTGTGAACATGTGTGTCTGTATGTGTGCGTATGTGTGTGTATGTGTGTATAATACGCAGCGTCTCGGCCTTGATGCAAACTGTCGCCTGTCTCTCGCGCCTTTCTCTCCCATTCCCATTCGCCCATTCCCTTTCCCTCACTTTTTCACTCTGTGTGTGACTTAAATTCAACTTTTTAACATGTTGCGTTAAAATGTTGGCAATTTCCTATACTCTATCGAAGGCTCTTTCAAGTGTATATAAATATACATATTTGATTAGTTTGTCAAGTGGGCGAAAGAAAGCGAACAAGTTTTTTAAACTCAAACCATTTACATTAGTTTTATTGCTCAACTAAAAGTATTATTTGTAAAAATATAAAAATGAAAATCGAATTAAATGAAATAATGAATAGCTCTTGAGTTGAGATATTCTTGTCTATTTGTTGTGTAACAAAAGTAAACAAAAATGAATTTTAATTGAAGAAGTAACTTTGAAATATATATATGTATATATATATACTAATTATGAATATATGTACATACATGTAGACAATATGTAAATTTATTTATTTATTTGCATTCACAAATATTTTATTTTATTTTTTTTTTTTTATTCTATTAAATATAAATAAGAGTATTCAAATAATTTGATAAATTTGTTTCACATTTTCGTATTTGCTACGCGGTGGTCTCAACTTAACCTCACACACATTTACATATGCATAGATCTGTGTGTGAATGTGTGTATGTATATACATATAAAGTATATTTGTATGTATAGTACATATAATTTCGTTGCGTCTCTGGCTTGTTTGCAAATTTTCAACTTGAAACGCCAACACCAGACCAAGAACCAAACGCAGCGGGTAAGCATTTCTTCTTCTTCCTTCTTTTTTATATACTAAAAAAACTATGAGAGAAAAAAGCAAAAAGTTCGCTGCGTTTGGCAGCTGACTGCAGTTTCTGACTGCTGTGTGCGTGTGTGTGTGTGTGCCTGAGTGGGCGAGTGTGTGTGTCACCATTTTGTTAACATATTAACATGTGTGCGTGACACGATTTACAGTAGCTAGGGCCAGCAGTCATAACAACAACAAAGGCAAAAGCAACAAGAAGAGCGTTTTGTGCCATTTGCAGCCACTTGACAAAATAACGTTGCATACTTCGAGGGGTGGCGAAAGTGCACCAAAAACTAATTAACTGCTCTAAAGCAAACATTTAACATCTAAATAAACACATTAAAATCAAGATGAACATAAATAGATGAAGCAAAAGAAGGAGGAAGTTTGCAGAGATAGAGGTAGATAGATAGTAAGAGATAGAGGGAGGGAGGGAGAGAAATTAATTACATTTAATCAAGTGTCACTGGTCAGTGTCAAAATTAATTTGCAACAGTTATTTCAGTTAAGACAAATCCAACATTCATTATAGTGTGAAAGTGTGTGTATGTGCATGTGTGTATGTGTATGTTTCTGGCAGCTGAACATTCTACTTCTAGTGACAGACAGAACAGCAGGTGAACCGGCCCGGACAGCACGTTTAATACCGAAATTGACATTAAATTGCTTGTGACCTGCGCCCAGCAGCGATTTAGCTACAGCTGCTGATAGTGGGGCTGCCGCTGCTGCTGCTGCTGCCGCTGCTGCTACTGATGTTATCGACTTTTACGACAATTCCAATAAAGTTACTGCCCAGACGATATGCCACGCCTGCCACTGACATTGCTTGGGTGGATTTTTAGTGGGGGTCCAGGGGTCTAGAGCGTGCCCTCAATATGACAAAACGGCTTTTGTGTAAATTATTGAACGATTTCTTTATTGTTGCTAGTTGTGCGTGGAAATAGTGTGACCGCAGGGCACAAGCCAAAAGAATGGCGAAATTTTAAAACAATTCTAACAATTTTGTAAGTGCCATTATAAAGTCAACTACATACTTTTGTATCTTAACATTTTGCCCATATCCAACGATCAATGAACTTAATGATACATTGCATTAGACAAATGGAAGAAATAAATAAAATAGTAAATTAAAGAAAAACATTAAACATTAAATGCATACTTAGATTTTAGTTAAGAACAGTTTTATGCACATACATAAGCATGTGTGCGCCTGCAGAAGCCACAATTCATCGAGAGCGAAGAGACGCATTACCTACATACCTACACGTACGTCTGTACTCGTGTAGTCTTCGCTCTCGCGTAGCTTTTTTCCCACTTGCCTGGACAACAACAATCATCTCAAAGCTAACGGCGCTAAAAGCTCCTTAACCAATCGCGTTTAAGCTAAGAGCTCTCGTCTTCCTCACCGAATGCCTGATCGCTCGCTGACGTCGCTGCCAGCGAAAAGTCAAACACGCGACGTAAAGCTTCAACCCAAAGTCTCAAAAGCCCAAGCTAAAAAGTAAATATGTTTAAAATTAACTCAAAGACGTAGGGCGAGCACTGAATGCTGGCAAGAGGCAAAATAACTCAACAGGGGCCGCTTTTTCCGTGTTTATTAAATAAACATTTGCTAAAGAGTTAATTAGCAATCGATTGCAATGGAAATTATTTCAGCCGAAGTCTATTCAACAAAAATCCCAAAGGCCCCAGTTGATTTGAAGAACGTGGTCACACTGTTTGGGACACACAAGATGACAGGTGACACAGTGTGTGACGCACTTGGCTAATGTTATTTTCCTATTACTTATTGTGACATGGCACAACAATTGTCAACAATTGGATGGGACGCAACTCAACTACCATTAATTTTGCCATTGACTTTGCTTTTCGGCACAGCCGAAAATGAAGCTGTTGGCTTCTGTCGGACACTTGAACACGTGCCCCCTCAAGGCGCCCACCACTACCAATACCTACACATATACATGCATATATATTGTACATACATATAACTCTGCCGCCTAACCAAATAGACTGGCATATTGGCATGTCATTGCCTGTGGTCTGTGGTCTTGGGCAAATCGAAGCGTTGCCATGAGTAAGCGTTCTGGCTTAAGTGTGTCCAGTTGAGAGCCGCATGAGTTGAGTTTCCTCTACATTTACGTCACGCAAATGTGTTACGTAATTGTCATAACGGCAACACTCGACGTATAAGCAATTCCCTTAACAAACATAGCTTGCAACTAACCCAACTAAAACCCAAAACGACTAGAGACCCAAAACAAAAAAAATAAATAAATAAATAAAGAAATATGGCTAAAAACAAAAAGGAAACTGCAAAAGTAAGAGAAAAAAAAGAACAACAAAAGAAAAAACTAATTTAAAATGACCTTACAGTCTGCACAATAGACAAGCCGCATTACATGCGCGCCTGTGGGCGTGTTTGTCGGCCACATATACTTAACTTAATTTTGGAAATGCGAGGGCTGTAAGAAAAATCCTTTAACTCTGCACATGGGAGAGAATTTGACTAAAATAAAAGAATAGTATACAAAATTAATGAAATTAAATATAGAAAATTTGTTTTTAAATATTGTAACTTTGTTTTACTTTTTTGTTTAAGGCAGATTATAATAAATTTGAGTGAATATCTTATTTTTCAACATTTTTTATAATTGTTATTATCAGTGTATATTTTTGACTAGTTTCATTATTATTATTATTTGGAGCTATTTTAATGTTAATTATATTTCTACTGATTATTTTTTTAATGTTAATTTTATTTGTATTATATTTTTATTCCTGTTAGCATCAGCTCTAAGACTTAAATGAGCCTATATTCTGGCAGAAAATTTATATTTATTTATTATTATTATTATTTATTTGTTTTAACTTTATAAACAGCCCCAGCGTTTTGGGCAGCATTATCACCGCTGCAGTTGTTTTCATTCATAGTTTAGACAGCAAATGCACTAATACAAACACACACATCTCCCTTCCTATCTCTCTCTCTTCGCCTCTGCGCTCCTCTATGCACACACACACCTCATTCAACTATTCCCGAAACACGTTGATCTTAGCTTTAGCTATTCTCTTTCTGCTGACCGCCACGACCAGCCTTGGCGGGTCCAAGTCCACATTTAATGCCGCCTTGCCATTGCTATAATTTTTCCGTTTTTCGCCACGCTAACGCTTTTAGCCCGCTGTGCTTGACTTTGGCCTGCCTTGCGCTGCCTCGCTCAGCTCTGCTTTGCCATGCTGGCTTTATACTTCTATATACTTTTTGCTATTTTAGTTTTCTAACCAACAAAACAAATTGAATCACGTTCGCCTGAGAGAGAAACGTGAGTATTTTATTTTTTCCCGTTAAACATTTTCATTTTTCTTACCGAATGGCGGAGAGTGGGCGAGCCAACTGAAAGTTGTTTTGTCTGATAATGATGCCATGGGGTCAACTGTTGTTGTTGCTGCTGTTGTGCCTGCTCCCAGTGGCTGTTGAGTATTAGCCAGTGGACCATGGCCAACACCATCATTTGCCTCATATAGATATCAGATTGGTGTGTGTGTGTATGTGTGTGTCTGCGTGTTTGTACTTTTGTTTATTAAAAAGAGATTGGCGTGCGCAGCAGAAGGAAACCAAATAAAGATTTTGTCATGCCCAAGCCGAGTTCGTTCGAATGGACCATTCATCATCATTTCTGGCCTGATGATTTTATTTTGATTTTGGTTCTGCAAAACGTTTGGGGATTACCAGCCTAATGATTTTATTATAGTTTGGATACCCCACAGCTATCAACAATTGATTGATGGTCGTCTGGCTCGCAGCGCCCGGTTCATTGTCTCATTCAGTTCATTCATTTGATGTCCTTTGTAGTCGAGGCCTCATTTAAGTGTTGCTTTATTATATTAAAAGCACATTAATGCCACACCAGCATTATATTAATGTATGAAAATTCTTTAAAATTTTGTAATAAACCGAGCCTAGTTGGGGCATAGACCAAAAGCCGAAACGTCAAACAAGGGCCAAACAATTTGAGACCAGAAATCAGCGCAGCCTGCACAAAGTTTTGTGCGGCCGACACTTTGCCATTGTCTCGAATGGGTCCAACAAAAAGAATAAAAACTGTGAGTTGTGCGGACTCTTGAATACGCTACAGTGAACACAACATAAATGCGTATATAGTGGAATATTAAAGAAAATGAAAATGCTTGATTTAAGTTTTAGCAAATATTTAATTTATTATTGGATTCTCTATGAAAGGTAAAGGTGAAGGTAAAAGTAAAATAAAAATAATAATGATAAACAATTAGTAAGTTAAAGTAAATTTAATAAATACACATATTGTATAAAACAAAGTCATATTTAATAAAATTCAAAATATCTAAAATTAAGTTCATAGAAAAGATTTTATGTAAATTTAAAATGTATATGAATTTGAATTATATAATGCTTTACTTTTTACAAAAAATATATTTAAGGCACATTCAGAATTTCTGTTGCTTTAAACAAATAACTAAAGAAAAATATTAAATGAGCTCAACTAGCTTTATCAGCAAATATGCCGATTTCTGTGTAGGGTAGAGTAGCTAACATAAACTAAACCAAGGCCCGCAGCATGGTGCCACTTTGACTGACTGCCACGCCCCTAACGCCTTGTAACTATTTGTCTCTCTCTCTCTCTCTCTCTCTCTCTCTCTCTCTATCTCTTTCTCTCTCTGATTTGGTCGTAATTACGCGTAACTTTCGACAAGTGTCGCCAGAGAAATCGCCAACGTCCCGCCAGCTCTAGTGGGTGCCCTACGTGTCCCTGGTGTGGCTGCAAAGTTTTTGGGGCGTCTATGGCGTCTTTTGATGTTGCGCAAGGAGGCGCCACTGTGAATGGCCCACATGGCGACCAAGGCAGCTGCGGTTTAATCTCCTTTTAAATTGTGTACAGCCGACGCCCCCAGCCACGCCCTCCACACAAGAATATGGACCAAAAGTTTGCCGGCACTTGCGCTTGATAAGTTTGAACAAAAGCGGGTAGCAGTGGGAAAATAGTTGAGAATTCATTGTGGGGGAAAGTCATTGTTACACTTTTGTGGCACTGCTTCTGCTGCTCCTGCTGCTCCTACCGCTGCTGCTGCTGCTGCTGCTGCTGCTGGTGCTGGTGCTTTTATTTTTCACTCTAATTAGCCGTCATTGGTTTGTGATTTGTGTGGGCGCTCCCAAAACACCTGACGAAAGGTTTACTTTGGTCAGCAGCATGGCAAGTTAAATTTGCAGCAGATTTTTGATTTAGTTGTTCAGCCACATAAATCTTGAAAGGCCACTTGACCAATTTTCCAGTTTGGGCCGCAAATAATTTACAGCAAATGTGGCTTGGCCAGAATTTATACTGGGCTAAGACCGCATTAACCATGCAGTCGAGAGCCAAGAGCCGAGAACATCAGACCAAAGTAAAGTGTATTTAATTAAATTAAATACACACAAATGTGGTGCAGGAGAGTAGAGAATTTGCTTTTATGGTCGGCCTTAAAAGCGTTAAAGTAAATCATTTAGGACACAAAGCAGCTGCCTGGCTAATGGCCAATGGGCAATGCTTAATGCTCATGGCTCATTGTCCAAACCGATCACGCCCGCCATTTGTGGAGCAACATTAAAAGAGACTAAAGTGCTCTGTGACCTCTGCCTTTATGGCCACTTAATATATACAGTTAATTAGTAGCACACACAAACACATACACACACATTCATTGGCGATGGCTATGCAAAATGGCGGAAATTTTTACTGTTGCTGACATTTTCACCATCTTGGCTGGCAGGTGGCAGCTGCTGAAATGTCCGGCAAATTGCTTTTGATTAATGAAGCAAGAAAAAATTGTAAAAATAATATTAAGTCAATCAACGGTCAAAGTTATGCGTACAAAGTAGACAGGAAATTGCTCTCACAAAGGAAAAGCTATTTTCAAAAACAATTTTATACATGGAGGAGAGCTCTAGTTTAGGTGGGGCCGACTAGAAAATACCCTAAGCAATGACCGATGTGCACTCAGAATACACTATAGCCTATATCTATGCATAGATGCGCAAAACACCCTTATACCATTAATCCTATTGAATGACTACTAAACTCTCTGGTGCATTATATATGTATATATTTATTATTATTATTATTATTATTATTATTATTATTATTATTATTATTATTATTATTTATATATTTACAAATATACAAATATCAAACATATAATTAAAATATGTATATCAAATATTCAGTGTGAAATTAGTTTAATATATCTATGCGCCATTTACTATTTTAATACACGATGCTATCTGCTGAAATACTACTTATGTACCTCAGCTGCTCTAACTACAATATCTCTCGCACTCTTTCTCTCACTCACTTCCACTGTCAATGGCTGATTTCAAGCTACTCAGTGGCAGTGACTGAAATTACGGGATGTCAAAAATTAACATGCTTTTGTCCACACAACATAATGGCCGACATGCCCTGACATTGTTGTTGTCCCTGGTGTAGTTGTCGTTATTACCGTTGCTGTTGCACTTCCATTTTGATGCTGTCGGCAAGGGCGTTAGTGGGGGTCAGCAAGAGCGAAAGAGCTACTCAACTGTCTGGCAAGGCCTCAAGGCATGCAATTTCTTTTGGCATTCTACTTTTGTCGCCTTGTCCTTGTCGTAATTATGAACTTAAAAGGCAGCCAGAAGCGTGTCATCAGCGGAAGCAGCGCCAACGGTGATGCCATATTGTATTAATATTTAATGGATGTCATTTCTGCGATGCTGTCTGATTTTTAATTGAGCAAAATGTACAAGAGTGCAGCTGCATGTTAAATATTTAACGTACTGTATTTGCTTTGCT
The DNA here is from genome assembly GCA_035047565.1 of Drosophila mulleri. Lineage (NCBI taxonomy): Eukaryota > Metazoa > Arthropoda > Insecta > Diptera > Drosophilidae > Drosophila > Drosophila mulleri. The sequence continues at coordinate 4,703,075 of JAWNPK010000168.1, forward strand.
GTAAAACATTTCATTGAGATAAAAATACCGCTTGATGATATTTAAATAAATGAGCAGCTGTTCCAGCCTCGTCCTTACTGCAACTCATCAGCGACCACATAGCTTCCTTGTGCTACTTTCACTTAATTCATTAGCTGCGGCCGTGGAGATAAAGCTAAGGTGAAGGCCATAACCTTGGCTATGGCAGCTATTTAAGTTTATATAAAGTAATAAACACTTACAGAGACTTCATTTGCATATCGAAGGAGTTTACTTCTTCTCTGTGCCTCTGTTGGTAGCTGAGAGCATAATTAAATTTCATCCAATTAAATGACTAAAAAGGAAAGCTAACTTACGGCAAGTTGTGTTGTCCACTGAGTAAATGATGAACAAATTTGACTCACTTGCTTTTTCGTGAAAAATAAAAATAACAAATACAAAATGTTAACAAAAAACAAATAGTCGAAGTCAAGATAAAAATAAAAATGTTCCTTTCATTTTAAATTTTCGCGCCAAATGACAGACGATGCTATCGGAGTGCTGCCACTATAAGATATGACAAACAGATGGCAGCATTTTGTAAATAACGTGGCAACCTTCCGCTTGTGTAATAAAAACATTTGATTGATTAAATTATTGTTAAAAATTTTATTTAATGTAATTTTTGACCAGTAATACGTACACACCAGCTGTGTTTGTACTTCCCACCACCTACTTAGATTGTCCGCAGACAACAAATGGTATGGATCCAAGCATGGAGTGTCATTTGACTACCTCGTTCAAGGCCGAACAAATATAAACACGATTTTGTTTTTTTTTTTTTCTGCAGTTCAAGCATATCGCAATTCCGTTCAATTTGTTGAATTGTTAACCGACAAGCCAACAAGATGCTGCCCGCCATTGTGTTCCGGCAAATGCACCGTCCGCTCAGTGCCGGCGGACTGCATCATGGGGCAGCAACCACATTGAAGCATGTGCTCGGCGTGGGAGGCAGCAGTTTTGTCAACTGCCTAAATCGTTATGCCGCTGCTACCGGCTTCATACGTATTTCTTTTTTGGATATCAATCAGCGTCGCAATTGGGATGTGGCTAGACTGCGGCTTTATGCAGACGCCAAAAAGCAATCTCTTCATCTGCGCACACTCCAAGGCAGGGATTTGCTCCAGGGAGTCATCGATAAGCAGCGTGCAGAGTTTATTGAGCGCAAGAACTTCCTGGTAGATGATATACGTGAGGCACGTCATAAGGTGCAGGAGCGTGTTAGGGAGAAGATTGTCGAGATACGCGAGGAGCGTGAAAATATCATGACCATACCTAATATGTTGACCATCAGCCGCGCCATACTTTCGCCCTATATTGGCTACGTTATAGTTCAGGGCGATTATACGCTAGGCATGAGTCTGCTCGTCGTTGCCGGCATTACAGATCTGGTGAGTAGTCAACTGTATCTTATACAGATATAAATTTTATCCATATATATGTACTTTTTCTTAGCTCGATGGTCAGATTGCGCGTCGCTGGCCGTCTCAGGCTAGCAAGGCTGGCTCCTTTTTGGATCCCATGGCCGACAAGCTGCTAATGGGATCCTTGGTCATATCGCTGTGCTATAGCGAGCTATTGCCCATGTGGCTAACTGGTGTTGTTGTATTCCGTGATGTGTTCCTAATTGCCGCTGGCTTTGTTATACGCTATATAAGTCTTCCGCCACCAGTAAGTATATGTATACTTTTGTAGCCTTTCTCTAACACTCAAACCCAAATGTTCTTTTACAGAAAACGTTTTCACGCTACTTTGATGCCACCCATGTGACCGCCCAATTGGAACCTACATTCATCAGCAAGGTAAACACAGGTGTACAGCTAGCCACAATTGGTATTAGTCTGGGCGCACCTATATGGAATTATATAGGTAAGGTGATAGATAAAATTGATGTTGATTCGATTATTATTCTCATATTTAACTTTAACAGACCATCCAGCCTTGCATGGACTTTGGTATTTAACAGGCGTAACAACAATCGCCGCTGCCCTCAGCTATGTCATTAATCGACGGAATACTTTTAAAATTATAAAAAAGAAGACGTAGTACTGAGCATTTCTATTATGAAAACTAAAGAAAAATCAACAAAAAAATGCAAATAATAGAACATTAGTTGCAATGATTAGTATATAGTCATTTTGTAAACAAGATAGCTATTAATAAAATTATATATTTTGTTATCAATATGACATTGATTTAAAACACTCAGCCGTTGTTCAACTGTTACGCATAGCGAACGCGTAGCCTTCTGCGTGGTGCTGCCATATCGCCGACTGCAATGTTTTCAATTACAAGCTACAGTTGGAAGTGTACATTTCATTACAGCCACACTCTCATAATTTTTTTTATTTTCAATGTAGATCAATTATGGAAATAATTGAACATTTCGGGATCATCTTAAAGAAACTTTAGAGAAACATAGCTGTACGCACTTCTATCGAAATATTAAGGATTCTGACAGCACTGTAAACAAATAAAATACTTCCAGCCGTTTTCAGTGTTGCACAACGACATTTCTAAACTGCGCGCATCATTTTGTTGTAGCCAGTCGACTCTTTTAAAACGCGAAGGGAAAATAAACTAAAAACATATTTATATAAAAAGAAAAAACATTAAAATGTGAGTTAAATGCAACATGCTACTTTAAAATGAAAATAAACAGTTTATATTTATTTGCTTTCAGGCCTAAAGTCAGTGATAATACAATGCGCGAACTTGAGGACATTTTGAACGAGAGCGAAACCTACGCCGATCGGCTGACTGCTTTTCTTAAGCTGAAGACAGCACCAAAACCAGCAAACAATGGACCTTTACTAATGTGCGATGCAGATTTGTCTTTCGATTTTGATGTTGATTTGATAAAACTACCACCAAAGCAGCAAACGGCATCTCCAAAAGATGTGATATCAGCTGCACATAAGGAGCACCCATTACGTGAGATAACCAACCAAGTCTTAGCCCCAATTGATAACAATAGGGAAACAGAGTGTTCAATTGTGCCAGACACACAAGAGTGTGCACCTACATCGCCTGCACGTACTGATGGGTGTCCAGTTTCCAATGCCTCTGCATCTGGTCTTAGTCTAACGTCGCCTCGCAGATCCCTAACGCGACGCAGCGGGATTCATGTACCGGGCTCGGATCGTTTGCGTCGTGTGGCCATACAAAGACGATCGCGGAGCTGTGGTCGTCGCGATTTGCTAAATGAATTCAATAATTTATCGAAGCTCAGTTCGAATTTCGTAAGCTCCAATGTTATTCCCCTAAACTTGAGAGGTATCTAGCTAATTAATGTACCCTAACAGGAACCGCCCGTGAGCAGCACACCTGCCTCTGAGAAGAAGGACACCGCCAAGCCAGATGAGTTGTCCCAAGAAACGCTTGAGAAGGAACAACCCGATGAGCAACTATCACAGGCATCCAATCACACCGTGATGCTATCATCACAGCGTTCATCGTCGCTCGACTGCAACAATAAGCGACGCACCTATACAGTTGAAATGGGGCCCGAGCCTGGGCAGCTGCTCCTGTGTCCGTCGAGAAAAAGCACCCAGAACGTCTCCATATCGAATGCATCACTAAGACAGACACGAAGTCGCCTTGCACAGCACAGAGAACAAGCTGAACTGTCGGCAGCCCGGCTGAAGATATTAGCTCCTGACACACCGGTACGTGCTTTATCGCACACACTACCAAATCCGGAATATATTGTGCCTGAAACACAAGCGCAGCCAATGCTACAAAATTTGTCCAATAACGCATTAATGACACCCTTTATGGTTGTACCCATAAACTCAATACTCGCAGCTAATGCTCAGGCAGCTAGTGCAATACCAGCTGTTGCACCAGTGGATGCAGCAGTTCAAGTGAAACCGGCACCAAGTACTACGGTGGCCAATCGCAGCATACAAACCTCCTGCAGCCCGGTTGCTGTTCAGAAGTTACAGGACATCATGACTGACGATGATAGCGAAGAAGAGAGGCAGTCAAGTCGAGTACCCTTAAATCTGGCAACAGCCACTGACAACAACAATAGGCAACGTAGCTTACGCAGTCGTGTGCAACGCGTGGACAACTCCATGCAGCTGCTTGACTTACATCGGTCCCGCTCTAACGATTCACGCAAACGCGATCAACACAGGCCACGCCAAACGGTGCTTAACAAGCCCCCCCAGCCGGCTATCAACGGCGAGCAATTTGCCTACGAGCTGGCACGCATGAGCAACTACGAGATCTTAGATTTGCGCAAGCGGAACTCCTTGGGCAGACAGCGTCCAGTGAATGGTCATCGACAGCAGTCCACAGAGCAGGAGAAGCAGCAGATGCTGCTAGATCAGCACATTGAATGGGAAATATTGCGTCGCAATCTGGAAGAGCAGAGCGAGCAGGATGCACTCCTCACAACTGTACCCATGTCCCAGGATGAAACAATGCCTGCAATGTCTTTCGTGCAATCGCCAGCGGTACCTCCAATGGACTTTAGAGACAACACCTTGGAACGCCAAGAGAATAGTTTCGCGCTGCAGCCACAAAAATCCCATAAAAATAGGCGTGAAACCCTCAGGGTAAGGCCTTTATTATTTAATATAATTATTATTTGAGCTCGAATCCTTCACTCGCAGCAAACCTTTGAGCTGCCATCCATGTCGCCAGCGGCACCTCCTGCTGACTTCAGAGATAATTCTGTGCTGCCGCAGCAGAAGACCCGACGATTGCGTTCCAGATGTCGTGAACCGTCAATGGTAAGTGCCAAATGAACTAATCCCAAAAATGATATTTTAATAACATTTGCATCAACAGAGCGAGGATGAATTGCTGACTGTGTGCACGCCACCCCCACAATTTCGCAAGTCCAGGTCCAGACAGCGGGAAAAACGGCAGTCGCAGCTAGTAGAGCCTGTACCTCCTCCATACCATTTCAGTGACAATGCCGAAACGGATATAGAGGAGGAGAATCAGCAGCAAGCGCAACAACTCTTGCCGCCGGCCCAATTCGTCAATGAAACAAAGCAGATCCATTCAATTGTGGAAGACGTTTGTATTGAAGAGATTGCGGCTTATGAGCAGCCAAGCAGCAGCTTGTTCGCCCAACGGTCCATCAGGCTGCGAACTAGCAGGCAACTGAAAGGGGAAGAAGTACAGCCACAGATAGAACAAGGAAAATATCTACAGGAGAAGCAGGAGAAGAACCAGCAAAGGAAGGGAGAAAAACAAAAGAAGAAGCTGCAACAGGAAAGAGAGTTGCGTGAGAAACAGCAAATGGTGGACGCAAATAAGAAGAAACTAGAAAAGGAGAATGAAAGGCAGCAAAGAGAGCTGATCGATATTCAGGAAAAGGAAAAGAAAGCAGATGAGCGAAAGAAGCAACAAGAGAATGAAGCCAGAGAACAAGAGAAAACCCAGCTGGAAGAACAACACAGGCTACAACAAGAGGAAGAAAAAGAAAGGGAGGAGCAACAATATCAAGAAAATATAGACCAACAAAATGAGGAGGAGGAGAAGGAGCTAGAAAAAGAAAAAATGAGACACGATAAAGAGCAGTCGAAGAAGCTCAAACGAAAAGTAAAAGATCAAATGCAGAAGGAGGTACCACAGCCGGAGCAGCAGGAGATGCATAACGACGAACCCATGCTGCTGCCAGAGCCAGCACCGCCTGAAGACGTATTCAAGAAGCCAACAGCTCCCGCACCACGGAGCAAAGCAAGCAAGAAGAGCCGATTGGAGAAACAGCTGCGCATTACGGTGGGTAACGCGACGCTTCCGCCGGATGAGCGGGATGACGATGTCAATTCGAGTAAGTAAACTATTGGCAAATGACTAGTCCAATCCATTAATGCATCCTCCATTTCTTCAGCTGGGGTTCGTCGCTCCAGACGTGGTCAGGTGCCGCTCTGCAATACCTGGGTGCACAGCGTTAGCGATCCCTTCCAGTTTATGCGCAAGATGATAGATCCACCCAAGAAGTCAACGGCCAAGAAGCCCAAAAAGCGAACAGCTTCAACTGCTGATGAAGGCTGTTCCATGATGAATAAACAACCGCTCTCTGCCAGCACGCCACGTAGTACAGCTGCTCCGAGTAACAACAAACGCACGAAACAGCAGCAGCCGCATCAGGATAAACATCAGAACAATGTGTTGAACGATTCGGACGCCATTTCAGGCATCACCAGACTTAACTACATAACAGAGGAAGACGAGCCCGCTGAGCCGGTGGCGGAGGCGGAGGCGGTAATGAATGTAGTTGAACCAGCTGCTGTGCCCAAAAAACGGGGACGTAAAAAAAAAACGCCGGCCGCGAGCACTGAACCAACCAAAGAAGCAAAAGATAAAGAAAAGAAGAAAAAGAAGCAGTCAGCTGCGACTACAGTTGAACAAATAGTGGAGGAGCACGAAGAGGACGTGATGCCGATACCTGACCAGCCAGGCGCTTCTCCACTTCCTAATCAATCGCACGAACCTTCATCGGAAACGCTAATGTCCTGGTTATGCGGGGGGCGCGAGCTGCCACCAGATAATTCCGATGTTAGCGAGACCAAGACTGATTCAATGGCTGTCTGTGAGTTCTGCGACTAGCAAACTATCATTTATATAAATATCTAATTTGCAAATTTATACCTTTTGCATTGCAGCACGAGCAGCCAATTTGCACTTCTCGAACATTGATGGGGTCGAGTATGCCTTTTATCACACTGAGGATCGGTACTCTATGGGATATATGCGCTTCCAGCCACTGCAGCAGCGGGGAATGAAGCGCGCCAAGACCAACACATTGGTTCGTCATAATATAATCATATTATTCATAAACATATTCATATATAGTCTTCAACCTTAGCGTTTTGTGGCTCTTCATGGCAACTTTGAGTTTGAGATAGTTAGCCCGGAGTCGGAAGAAACCTGCCATGACATATTATACACTGGCGACACCATAGAAATTAAAAAGGGTAAGCGTTTCAAATATACAATTTTGTATTTTTCCATCTTTCTACTTTTTTAATCTTCACATTGCAGTAGATCGTAAACCATACAAAATATAATATATAATAATATTTCCTCTAACATATCTCTTTCAGGCAGTCGCTATGACATTAAAAACCGCTTGGATAAGGTTAGCATCATAATGGTCTATCGCAACTGATTTGTACTATATATATTTATACTATATTTATCCGGATAAATATTATTTTTATTATTATTTATTATAAGAAAATATTTTGATTAAGTTATTGAACTTCGGTTAAGTTTTATATATGTTCTGTTTTTGTAAAAATATAATAAATAATTTACTACACCTTAGAAATTGGTGCACATTTTTAAATAAAAATTGCTTAACCGGTTTCTGTCGAATCTGTCAACGGTTTACCAACTGTTGGGTAGTTTTTAAGCGCTACCAGATCGTTGCAGATACTGCTTGCGTTCAGTGTGGCAACGCCGACTGTGCTGCCAGCTGTCAAAGTAGCTGTCAATTTTTTCTTTCTTTTCCGGTCAGCGAACAGACCTGTAAGTTCGCGAAAAAATTAAACATGAAATAAAATCTTTTAAATTTAGTGATTTTACCAAAAAACGCCAAATATAAACAGCGCTAAAAGACAGATAATTGTGTAACTTATGCCTATATATCAATATTGTTAAACGGCCGATAGTTATTTAACAGAAAAAAAACAAAGCAACCAATCAAAACAAAATATGCAGTCTCTCATAAAATTATTATAAAAACCAAATGCTAGTGCAAATAAATGGCGAGCAATATATAATTTAAAGCGTAATTGAAGACGAATAAGTGATTTTGTGCTAATTCTTTGCATTTCTCTTATATTTACTTTACACGCACGCTCCCTGCTGCCGTCGACGTCGCTGCCTACTATCTATCAAAAACAACATAACGGATTGGGCCTTTTTTAAACACGCACAGCCGCCAAGATGAGGAAAATTATGAAACAGGGCAAGATCGTAATCGTCCTTAGTGGACGTTACGCCGGCCGCAAAGCTATCATTGTGAAGACTTCCGATGAAGGCACGCCGGAGAAGCCCTTCGGTCATGCGCTCGTTGCTGGCATCGACAGGTACCCTCGCAAGGTGACCAAGAAGATGGGCAAGAACAAGTTGAAGAAGAAGTCCAAGATCAAGCCTTTCCTGAAGAGCCTGAACTACAATCATCTGATGCCCACTCGCTACACAGCGCACGACATCAGCTTCGAGAAATTGTCGCCCAAGGACCTGAAGGATCCCGTCAAGCGCAAGACGCATCGTTTCCAAACTCGCGTCAAATTCGAGTCGGTGTACAAGGAGGGCAAGAACAAGTGGTTCTTCCAGAAGCTGCGATTCTAAGCGGGGCAACTGCCCCTGATTTATTTGTCGTCGTTTTTTTAAGGTTAAATAAAACACAAATTTCTGATATAAAGTGACCGCAACTATATATTGTTAATGTGTTTGTATTATTATCGGATTTTCTAAAGCGGATTTTCTTGTTAAAGCTGTGGATTTTGTAAATCTAAGAATCATCTTGTAAACCCAACTTTGCCAGACATCTATAGCATAGTATTATCAGACATATGGTTTTAGTATGTTTACCCATTTTCCGTATCTTCGAAAGTCGGTACAGATTGAAAACTATATCTGTTACCCTTCAATACGCTCAACGGTTGTCTTTGATATTTGTTTGAATCCCTGTTCGTGTAGTTTAAATAATTGTAGCTTAAAACAGATAGCGGTCTATTAACCCTTGTTTGCCAGACGCTTAAATTTCGCTGCGTATTCTTTGTATTTTGTTCTTTATAGTTTCTCAGTTTCATTGCTTATAACTGAAGATCACAATACAATTTAAAGCAATATTTTATTCCAGTTGCATTTGAACAATTGTTATACAAAAATATCAACATTGAATTAGTTTTGTTATGCTTCATTCTCATTGGATTATATTTTAGCAACTAGAATTGGGATATTTCTGAAAAGAAAATGTCTAAATAATTGAAATATATATTTTTCTATTTTACTTAATGCACACTTTTCTCCATCTGGTTCACAATGAAAACGCACTTGAGTTTTTTTTTTCAATTTTTTAATAAATATTCGAACAGAATAATACATTTTGCTTGAATTTAATTTAATATTCTTATAGTCGTGTCTATAATATACAATTCTATGGTTTCACTGTACACTTTTCAAACTTGACAATATTGCAGAAGGAGTTTTTGCTGTATTTTTCTTTTCGCTTAAGGATTGTGCTATTGCCAAATTGGGTCAACAAAGTTTAAAAGAGTCAAAGTAGTTCAAAGCATTATTGAGTCGAAAGAAGCTCTGTGAAATAGAAAAACAAGATGAATTAGAGAATTTAAGATATAATAGGCTGACTTATATTTAAAAATATTTCACAATCAAAATGCATATTACCTGCAGTATAACACTTTGAGCGTCGGAGGTGCACAGAACACATAACACATAGCCGGGGCGGGGAGATTTGTTTGTTTGTTTGTTTGTAATTGGTAAAGCAGCGATAATGTTTTGACCACATTAAATAAATAAATGGATTGCTTCTAACAATATTTATTGACATCACAATAAACGCTTTATGCATTGGCTTTGAAGATGAAATAATTTTTAACAATTGTTGTTGGTTCTGATTGGCTTAGTTGTGGGTTAATATAAAATTTATTATAGGATTATATTTTATTTTTTGTTTTTATTATTATTGCTGTTTAGTAGGGCTTTGGCTTGCGTATTCGGATAGGGTACCTAAGACTGGTTGAAAAAGTTTCCATGTGGCCTGTGGAACGGTTAAGCATGGATATATATATATTTTTTTTGGTTGGGGAGTAGAAAAATAGATGTAAATATGTCGGTTAGATTTTTACTTATAATACTTCTTGATATACATTTAGAGAAGAAAAACAATATTGTTTCAGTGGGGTGTGTGTGTGTTTATGTGTTGTGGGCACTACGGGTAGAACTACTTACAATAGGTTCAGAAAAAAATGTATAACAAAATCAGGATTAAGCAAAACAAACGTTAAAGGATTAGTCAATTTTATGTGTGTTTGTGTTTTGGGGTTAGGCACAAATTAGGATCGTAAAATTTTTAACGGGAACGGGTAGCAAACTTATTTATAACACTTACAGTTCTGTTGAAGTTGAAGTGGGAAAAATAATACAAAATAGCACAAAATACTTATATAATACCAAATAAAATATCGACAGACTGTGTAACAGTGAAGTAAAGAGGACAAGCGAAAAGATGGTACACAGATATGTTATGTATACTCGGTATAAAACTAAATACAGCAATATAAGAACGCCAACGGAAACGAGCATCACTCGCACTTTCAAAAACAAATATGCTTATATATTTAATGCAAGTCAATTATTTTACCAATTCACACGCTTGGCACTCAAGATCTTGAGAATGTTTTCAACCACATCGGTGCTGCTGTGATTGCCGCCGAGATCTACAAGGAAAGAAGGTAAATATATATGTATTATATATATATATATAAATCTCTAAAGGGAAACTCATGTTCACACATGCTCAACAAACCTGGCGTGCGAATAGCATCGTTAACAATCGTCTGATAAGTAGCGTCATAGATAACCTGCGCATGCTCCTTGTGACCCAAATGATTCAACATGTCAATGCTGGCATTGATCATGGCCACGGGATTGGCTATATTCTTGCCGGCAATGGCAGTGCCTGTGTTACGGGTGCCAGGCTCAAAGATAGCATACTAAAAGCAAATTAAATGTGTACCGAATTCATAACTGAAATATATGTAGCTCACGTGGTCGCCATAGTTGCGTCCAGAGATGAGGCCAGCGCCGCCAATCAGTCCACAAATCACGTTCGACACAATTGTGCCATACAAGTTAGTCATATTCATGACATCGAACTGGTGGGGGTTTGATACGGCCTGCATGCAAGTGTTGTCAATAATCATGTTGTTATGCTCCAGCTCGGGATAGTCCTTGTGCACACGATTGGCTACTTCCAGGAACAGACCGTCCGACAGCTTCATGATATTTGCCTTGTGGATGGTTGTCACGCGTTTGCGATTGTTCTGGCGCGCATATTCGAAGGCATAGCGTGCCACACGCTCGGCATTGTCTACAGTAACCACCTTCATGCTCTCCACAACGCCGCGCACAGACTCATGCTCCAACATGGCATACTCACCATCCGTGTTCTGACGGATTAGCACAACATCGACGTCCTTGTGGCGCGCAGGAATGCCTGGATATGACTTGCAGTGCACCACATTCACATAGAGATCAAGCTCATTGCGGATGGCCACATTGCGGGAGACTTCGCTTAAGCTTTGCGATTTTGTCTCGATGTTACCCTTGAGTGCCACGCCATTACGCTTGATGGAGGTAATCGCATATTCCAGATCATCATTGCCCTCGGTGGAGGGATCAATGTCGATTACCTCAAAATCAATGGGAGCACCACAATATCTGAAGATCTCGCGAACATAGCCCATCAATTCGGGTCCGATGCCACCGCCGGGCAGCATAGTGACCCCATGACGGCCACCATAGCAAGCCGAGGGTATATCCGTGTCCTATTGGAGAAGCAAATCCAGATGCATTTACTAATACATATACACTATTCGTATAACCTCAAAAACATACCGTTACTTTCTTTTGCAAAGCCGATTTGGTGTGTGCCACGTCCTCAGTTTTTTCCTTGGTCACCAGCAGGGGATATCCCTGTAAATAAGATATTAAATTAAATTTATCTTTGACTTTTTATCCATCCTCTAGACACAACGCATTATGTAATTTTCAATTGCCAACCGCTCAGTTCGCCAACTATATATCTGTAATTTTCTTTCCAACTTACTCGTGTTAGGAAGGGCACCTGGGCTTGCAGCAGTTTCTGAGTTAATCGAATAGCCATATTTCGTTATAATATTTTCCAAGTGCCCCTTACAAAGCTGATCAACCCTTTTCTTATTTGATTTCTGTAGCCACGGCCAAAACGCAAAACCATATGTTTATAAGCGATATTGTTTTCGATAAAACACAAATTAAAAATATCGATGGGTAAACAAATAAGCTATCGAATGGCAGCACTGGCACACGGCCGTGACGTCATAAATCTTCTTAAAACATCAGGGAATTTTGTATTCTTCTCATTAGGTTTGCAACTCTTACATTCGCCTCTTTTGTAAATTTGTAAAATTCAAAAAAATTAGTTTTAATTTATAGCTCGAAAGTGTAAAAGTCTACTTTTTAGCTAAAACAAACATTCATTCTATATTTTCTATCATGACATTTATAAATTCAGCCACTATGTATTTCGTAGCGTATAAAGTCTTCGGTGTGCTGCCAAAATATTTCCTCCGATTGCTGTTACGTTAACAACCACACGCATTTAGAGTTTGTTTTTGAATTAAAACAACTTGGCTGCAGTATGTGGTCGTAGGATAAACAAATTATCGACACTGTAGTTGCAAATGGCTGCGGAATTCGTGCCCGCCGCTCTTCCGGCGCAAATCGATATGCAGGAGCCGGTCTCAAAGATCACATTTTTACATGCGCTCGTCGTAAGTTTTCAAATGTGCAATTAAAATTTAATTTCTTATGTACGTATGGTGATATGCTTTTCTATAGGCTGGCGGCGTGGCCGGTTTCGTGGTGGACATAGCACTGTTTCCCATTGATACGGTTAAGACGCGCCTACAAAGCGAGTTGGGCTTTTGGCGCTCCGGTGGCTTCCGCGGCATTTACAAAGGATTGGCCCCAGCGGCTGCTGGCAGCGCACCTACTGCCGCCTTATTCTTCTGCGCCTACGAGTGTGGCAAGCAACTACTGAGCTACGCGAGCAATACCAAAGATTCACCTTATGTGCATATGTCAGCTGCGTCCAGCGCCGAAGTTGTGAGTCGCTAAGAGTTGAAAAGGAAACTTTGTTATTCTCTTGATTTACTTTCGATATACATAGCTCGCCTGCCTCATTCGTGTACCTGTTGAAATTGCCAAGCAACGCTCCCAAACACTTTTGGGCCACAAACAGCATCAGACTGCATTGCAGATCTTAATGCGCGCCTACCGCACTGAGGGTCTGCGTCGTGGTCTCTACCGTGGATTTGGATCGACGATTATGCGTGAAATTCCTTTCAGCTTAATACAGTTTCCATTGTGGGAATACTTTAAGCTGCAATGGACGCCATTGACTGGCTTTGATTCGTCACCCTTCACGGTGGCTCTCTGTGGCGCTGTTGCCGGCGGCATTGCGGCTGGGCTAACAACGCCGCTGGATGTAGTCAAAACGAGAATAATGCTTGCAGATCGAGAAAGCCTGATGCGACGTCGTAGCATACCAGCTGTAATGCATGGCATTTATAAAGAGCGCGGCATAAGCGGGTAAATAAAATAGGTTTACATATGCTGACATAATGTAAATATTTATTCTTATATGTATATATTCCAGTTTGTTTGCCGGCATTGTACCTCGCGTTCTGTGGATAACATTGGGCGGGGCGTTTTTCTTTGGATTTTACGATCTAACAACGCGTTTATTGAGCGCTGCAAATGCTGCTGATTAACAGCTTAAATAGGCACATATTTTTTAGTGAATGTACAAAAGTCTGTGGAACATTTAGACATAACTTTAAGCTGATATCAAAGGCAAACAGATAACATAGACAATAAAATAAAAGTTTATACTCTAATATAAGCTAGAGTTTAGTCTTTCTTCCTTTTGCATTTCGAATTTTGGTACTTAATTAGACACGCAACGCAATATCGTTAGCATCCAGATATGCTTGGTTTGATTGGACATAGCTGCCTGTACGCTGCACCTATTTATGTATATATGTACATACATATACATATACACTGTTAATGTATAAGGTAAAGGCAATTAGTTAATTAGTTACTTACAGGCTCTATATGCAAGCGTGCATCGAGCAGACTGGTAATTGCGTTTGGTTCGTCTGCTCCAGCCATGGATACATCTGAGTCGTCGTCGTCAACATTTGTGTAGCCATTGCGAGTGGTATTACGCCACTTGAAGCATATAAAATTGAATGAATGGCGGCTACGTGACATGACATATACCTTCAAATAGTAGGTTGTATCGCATATGCAAATAAGGAAAACGCAGTTGTACAAATAACAAGAGAGATAACAAAATTAAAATGACGTTTACCAAACCAGCAAGCAGAACTACTCCTACCAACACTAAAATGGGTAACCATATGTATTGGGCATCGTCTGGATGTTCCAAATCAGGGCTTACAGTTGTAATAGGCACACCGTCCATAATGGTTTGTGGGAGGCTGAACGAGGATTTAAATCGCCGATTGAATGCCAAAACATAAGCCGGTGCCAGTGTTACCACAAATAAAAACTGCTCTTTACGAGTTATCGTTAGTGAGCAAAAGTAGTGATGGAAGTTACAAAGCCTTTAAATTCACGTCAAATTTTTGACAAATATGTAAGACCAGTTACTCATACCAGTGATTAATGATTTCATTTTTTCCATTTATGTTATGCAAAATTTATTTTTCAATTAGTCGTTTGTTTTGTTTTGTTTTTCTACATGCAATGATTTGTAGCGGATATTATTCGATATGAACCTATCGATATTATTTTTTAATATTTTCTTATGTCCCACCGCTAACTGTGCTGTGTTTGGTCTCTTTTGTCGCAAAGTTTGTTTATAATTCAAAACCCCGCGTGGTGTATTTAGTTTAAATTCGAAATGGCTGTCTCTATTGCTGAAATTGTAATTGAAGATTTACGCAATTGCTGTCGCATTTGCCTTGAGCAACCACATCGTGCTCAGATGCTAGATATGAATCTGATATATGATGAGGAAGCTCAGCTTACATACTATGATTGCTATGAAATATGCACAAGCGATAATCTGCGAGAATGCAGCGAGCATGAGCCCCACACATTGTGCAAGCACTGCGGCGTAGAGCTACAATGGGCATATGACTTCCATAAAAAGGCTGCACAGGCCAAAAAGCAACTACAAAGTATGCAATCCATTGTACATAGCGAGGCCGAAGATGTGGAACTGATCGATGAAGATGGCAAGGATGAATTGGCACATGTAATGTCTGTAGAAGAGGATGCCTTAAATGAAGTGGAACTGGAAGAGCCAGTAGAGCAGGCAGTCAGTGAACTGGATACGCTAGATTCTGCCCCCACGATAGTCTGCACGAGTGCCAACGATGTTATACCCCGCCAGCGCCATTCGGGTCCATTTAACTGTGAATTCTGCCAGAAAGTCTTCCGGAATCATTCGCATATGTTAAAGCACCAGCTGATACATCTCTCAGATCGTCCGCATTTCCAATGCAACTCCTGCGATCGATTCTATCTCACCAAGCAGGCACTAAAAGTTCATGTAGACACACAGCACAAGAAATCCGGCAGGACGTGCGGTATCTGTGGCAAAGTATTCGCCATAGCCAAAGGTCTTGAAATACATATGCGCTATCATAATGGATTCTTTCCCTTCGACTGCGACCAGTGCGATCGCAAGTTCGCACAGCGCTCCCACCTGAATATCCATCAGCAGGTGCGGCACAGCAGCGCACGTTTCCAGTGCGAGTTTGCCGGGTGTGGCAAGCTATTCACCTCGTCATCGGCACTGCGTAATCACGAGTGCACTCACACCGAGATGCCCTTCGAGTGCAACGTCTGCCAGCAAGGATTTCCGGCTCGTTATAAGTTAGTACAAGTTTCATTTGCCTTTGTAATTTCTGCCTGTCCATCTAACCAATTTTAATCTCTCCTGCTTTGACGCAGATTGCGGTTGCACGCACAACGCAAACACAACATGCAACTGACACTGGCGCAACTAGAGACCATGCGCAAATTTCACATAATGCGCTCAAAGCGTGTTCTGGCCAAGCTCGATGCAACAGACCATCAGCAGCAGAAGCAGCAGGAAGAGGGAGAACAGAAGCCGATTGATGCTGCAACTAATGACAGCTAAAGCCAATTAAAAACTAATGATTAAAGTCTTCTCCTGCCAAGCAGTTAAAGAGTCGTTGAGTCTCTTTTCTTACAAATATCACATTCAATGTATTCACGATTTTGTTGAGTTAGTTAACAATGACTTGGTTGCACATGTAGACATATAGATACATATATATATATATATATATATACATATATATCTCATATATATGATTAGAGTATAGACATCATTAGGGGGGAGCTATCAAGATATTGGACATTCAGTGGCTCAGCGTCAGAGCCAGCGGCATAGACTTAATGCCTGTGGTTGTTGTATATTCATCCGGATTCTGCGAGGAGCCCGTCGCAGTGCCTGTGGTTGTGTTGGCCACGTTGCCATGGCCAGTCTCCGTCCGCTTGCGGGACGTTATTTTCTTCCAGCCACGCAACAGGATTTGATTGCGATACTTGGGCGTCGTGAAGGTATAGAGCAGCGGATTGACAGCCGAATTCAGGGGCAGTATGAAGACGACCAGCCACGCGTAGATATCATCGGAGATGTTGTACTTGAAGAACACCCAGATCTTCATCGCTATAATCGGTGCCCAGCAGAGCACGTCGGTTAGCACAATGAAAAAGAAACGCACCGCGAATTCACAGTCCAGCAGTGAAAGGGGCGTGGCACTGCGCGTACGCCAAATGGAGATCAAGAGTGCCGTATACAGTAATGCAATCATCAGCAGGAGCAGCAAATTAACGCCGAGAAAGACAAACGCCGAGTACTGCCAGCCCAGGGGATATGCCTCGTGTATGAACAGTGGGAAGCAGGTGCCAGAGTGAGTGCCGTAGAACTGGCTGCTGGAGTACCAGATGACAAGGGGCGTCACAGCCAGACCGACACCCGTAACCCAAATGCACAGCAGCGAGAAGTAAATGATGCGCACGCTGATCGCGCGATGGCCGCGAAAAGGATCCGCTATGAGCAGGAAGCGTTCCAGCGACATGAAGGCCAAGATGAGCATGGATACCTCTGAGGAGCTAACAGCCAGAGTTCCAATTGCCTTGCACTGCCACGACTTCAGCCAATAGCGAGCCACCCTAAAAAGAGATTGCCAAACAATAATTTATATACATTAAGAAGATGCGGTCACATACATATGATATTCATCTCGGTAGCGATAATCCTGCACTCCCAGTACGAGCAGATAGATGCCCATGAGCATATCTGCCAGAGCTAGATTCCTGATGACCATGGTCACCGCCACATTCTCATCGCGGTAGATGAATCGACCATAGAGCACCATCAGGTTGCCCACTATGGAGAGCGTTGCCATGAACCAGGTGGAGTGGCGCAGCGAGGGCTTGCTTAGCAGATCCCTAAACGAACTGACGCCATCCGTTTTGGGCTTACACATCAGCACATGCGGCGTCATGGAGCAATAGTAGAAGCGTTCAAACACTATGTACTTCAGATTAGCCATCCTGTTGAGTGCATCAAAGTCAATGCGCTCGAACTCGATGCCGGTCAGATTCAAAAATGAAACGTTCAGCGAGTCAATCAAATTGCGATCAATGTGCAGCGGCATGTGAGCCAGGGAGCTGTTTAACCAAGAAAATGGGGAAGAAAAATAGAATTGAATGAAATTTGGTATTTACAAA
The DNA here is from genome assembly GCA_035047565.1 of Drosophila mulleri. Lineage (NCBI taxonomy): Eukaryota > Metazoa > Arthropoda > Insecta > Diptera > Drosophilidae > Drosophila > Drosophila mulleri. Next base: position 4,720,661 of record JAWNPK010000168.1, read on the forward strand.
TACTATATTTAGTTTTAATCTATACACTATTTTCTGAAATATATAGTTACTTTTATGTATTACTAAATAGTTTATATTTTTATTTTATTTGAACTTTAATATTTAATATTTATAAAGCATATACTTTTATTGATACTTAAAAGTTCCCAAATGTGCAAGGCTGCATTTCAATTCCCTGATAAATACTTAAGGCTCTACTTATATCATATTCACAGCATAAATCCAAGTTAACCCCAAATGGCGTGTGTCTGCTCCCCGAATACAGCCGAAAGCATTTCTCTTTACTTACAGTGCCTCCAGGTGTGTGTTGTGCATAAATGTTTCGCCAGATAATTCCTTAATGGGATTGCCAATGAGGCGGCTGTAAAACAGAGAAACAGACGAATACATGAAATGGTGCGTCTCATAGACAAAGTGGAATTATATTGCGTATACGCCGCATAAGCCAAATAATAGGCCCACACGCACAAATATTTTAAGCTGATAAAAGCAAGCAGAGGGCCACATTTGATGACGCTTTCAACTGCCGGCTTACATACGTGCATTTAGTTATATTAGACGGAGCGGTAGATCTTTATAACAACGTTCTCTTTTCTTTTTACAGCTAACTTTAAAAGTCGCAAAGAAATAAACGACACGAAAATAACAAAAGTGCGACATAATAACACAAATTCTTATTTAATAGCTGTGATTCTCTCTCTCTCTCTCTCGCTGTCTATCTCTATCGCTATAAATTACTGCACACAGCTATAGTTTGTCTTGGGGTTTGGGGCCTGTTGCTCAGTCACAGGAAAAGCGCATCATTCATGACAGCCAGCAGACGTTGTCCACATCCTTGCTGGCTCCAGCTGTAGCTTTTTCTAGCTCTCCCCCGCTCCCCACTTGCCCTCTGCGTCTGTGAAGTGCAGCAGCTGATGCTGATGCTGATGCTATTTAGCTCCATTCGCTGCACTTGTCTGGTCAATCAATGCCGGCGTCAACTGAAACACTTTGTTTTTATAGCTTGCCGCACATAGACAATGCTATATCCAATCCCCATTGCCCAGTCTCTGCGCGAGCAACTCCCTTTCGATAGTAATTGCTGGCCAGCTATAAAGTTGCATTGCGCGCAGGAGGAGGCAGCTGTAAGGAGTGGAATACGATGCTGTTGGCACTAGCTTAACCATAAAGTAAATGTTTTACTTGTAGCATAAATTGCTTTTTGATAATGCTGCCGCCCCTGCCCGACACAGCCATCTCGATGGATGTCTGTCCAGCAATTTTATGTAAATTGTGCGACATTTAATGCCAGGCTTTGTGCCTTGGTTGTCCGAGCATTAAGTGTGCTACTTAATAACTGACAACAAAACGTTTTTTTGGGGACAGCTGTTGTGGGCCTTTCGGCAATTGCAGACGGCAATTAACATATTTCGCAAGAGGGGCCAACAAGTTGTTAAAGCATAAGTATGCCCTAGCCCTATTTGACCAACAAATAAGTAGCTCAAGTAATGCCTTTTGCTGTTGCAAAGGCACACGCACACGCACACGCACACACACATGATCTGAAACACACCCGTGTGTGTGTTTGTCTGTCACTCTGCGGTTGCCTGCGCACGAAAGTAGGCAACATAATGCGTCAATAGAGCGCCCACACGCGCACTTACACCCACCCACACGCACAGGCACAGGCACAGGCACACACCCATACTCACACACACACACACACGCACAGGCACAGCTGGTCGGTCAATGTCCAAGTTTCAACATGTCAAATAGATGCGCATAGTTGTATTACTGCAATGGCAGAACACGAATTGCGGCTTAGCATTCAAGTCAACGGGAAACCATTCAACGAATACTCTACGAATACTTTACAGAGAAAGACAGATGAATGCCATGAACAAGCTTTTAAAGACTGCTGAAGAATATAATATAAAATTGATAAATTTTAAATTCAATATGTATTTTCTTTCATCTGAATTTGATATTTTTATATTTACTTTCAAATTAGTATTGAAAATAAAATGACTCTCGGTAGTTTTTTTCATTTTATATATTTAATTGATTTAATTGCTTGAAACCATTAGACATATTATAATAAAATATTCCTATCATATTATTTACATAAATTAAAATATTTAATTCCAATCTAACTTAAACGAAATGCTGACCTGAATAAAAAACTTAAAAAAAAACTTTTTTTTTTTTTGTCAACAATTTTCTAAGAACATTGTTCATGTGTAATTCTATAATAATTTCAACAAAATATAAATCTTTTATTTACATCATTTTAAAATATTTATATTCTCTTTAAAAAAAAACTACATAATATAGCACAAAAAATAAAATAAAACCACATATTTCAGAATTATATTTCTCTTTTAATTTTTGTTTTAATATTTCTACGAAATCAATTTATTTATATTGAAATGCTAAAGGCCTCTGATTAGTATAATAGCTTAGATGTGCGTCATTTGAATCGAGCGAAATACAATTAATAATAACTGTCTGGGGCTGTGGACCCTTTTCTGGCATTTGCAGGAGTTCAAATGAAGGTATTAGGCCAATCAGTGGAAATGGCACGTACTGCTGCGAATCCTTTCGAGCGGCAGTACTCCCGTGCGAGATTTGATTGTTTGCTTGGGCATTACAATCATGTTGGCCGCAATTAACGTCATTGCGCTTAAGTATACAAGGGACAATCAGATAGGGCACCCTGTACACGCACACAATTGTTGGGAGTGAGGCAGCTTGGGCAGAAAAGAGCTGCTTTGGCGAATTTTCTGGGAAATGGCAAAAATCAAATTAGTGCAGCGATTTTTTATGTCCAGCTGGACAGGAAACAAGAAGTCAGCACAAATGTGAGCAGCATTTAGAGAAAGACGCACGCAGATACTGATACAGACACTAACACATGTGTCTGTCAGATACAAGACGCTGTGCCATAAAAAATCGCATTTGTTTTATGAACTTGACGCCGAGCAACTGTTCAAACATTCACAGCACGCTTGCAGGCGCATCATATGCATGCAAATAAACAGACACAGACAGGCACACGCCCTTGGGGGCGTGGCCACATCAACAGGCGGGCAAAGGATTTCACTCACCACCAACACGGACTTTAGGGATAATAATGGCCGCACACAGCGCCAATTTCAATAAACTCCTTCATTATGGGAGCACAGCACAGCACACAGGACAGGGCCAGGACTGAAGCTGATATAGTTCATGCTCTTCATGTTCACATCAGACGCTTTGTTGCTGTGTTGAAATTGTTTTCGCATAAAATACAAATTTATTTGCATTTTTATTTGGCCATAACACAGTTTGTTTATTTGCCGTCCCAAGATACAAAAGCTATCGATACATTTGCCAAAATCTATACATTTTTGGTCAAGTGACAACAGACACTTTGTGTATGCGTGTGTGGGTGTGTGTGTTTGTCTTGGCATTGATATGCTGATGCTGATGTATGTACATGTTAGTTGAGTTGGTAAATTTATTAACGCCACAGACTTGCCTAGATCTAGCACATTTATTAAATATGATATTGATATATTTATGTATGACAATAAGTATATATGTATACATAAATATTTGGGAGTAAGCCATTGTATTAGTAAATGCGATAGCTAAAGCTGTAAAGCTAAAAATCAAACAGACTTTAACCCATAAATTGAGGAGCTCTTAGACTTAGCTGGCGACAAAAAGATACAAAGACATGCGTGTGTAAAAAGTCTTTTAGGATTTACATAATATTACTTTGTGTATATAGAATAAATACTTAACGTTTTCTTTACAATAAATATATAAAAATATATATGCATATCGCTTTATTAAAATGCTAAAAGAAAATTGAATTTGATCTAATAATTGACATATGTGTATTATTTTTTTAGTTTCCAATAAGAATAGGTAAATAAATATTATAGTTTTCAGCAGCCGAGGTTCTCTATATAAAATTAGACTTCAAAAAAACTGAAAGTTACAATTCTATATATTAATGTTAATATTGACTAAAAATGCATTTAGCTAATGAGAATTTGGGGAATAAAACTCAAGTAAAATGATTTATGAAATCAGTATATTTATTTATATATTTGGAATCTATGCTAAGCGCGCACTGCAAGCATTATTAAGCATACGCCATGTGGTGTTTGCTTCGGAGCTTGAATTCTCGTCACAGCTATTAACATTTTTATGAGCCACTGCAACATTTTGGCTTATAGATTGTGTTTTTTGTCTCGAGTTGGCATACACAAACACATATATTACTTTTATACGAGTTGGCCATAAAGCCTCGACTTGGTTTATGCAATAAGTAGTCAAATTAGTAGGCGTGGCTGGCATCATAAAATGCCAAAGGGAACGAGTGATCGATGCGGTCATAGATATGACTATAAATAAATCTATTAACGATTACCAGAAGGCATAAATTGCCCAAATAAATAAAATCAAACTGAGTCAATATTTGCCAGCTGAAGGATTAAGTAGAAAACCACTTTCATTTTCCTTTGTAATAAGAATTTTATCTATTCACTTTTTAAAAAATCCTTTCTCGTTTTTTGTATGTGCTCTGTGTTTTATTCTAGAGCTGTGATCTGTTTGCGCCCAGACGAGTTGATTTACCCTGCCCAAAGCGATCAATTTATATTTGAGTGCTAATTAAGGATGTGGCACACAATTAATGCTTGAAGATGTTCTTCCACATTTATTAATAATTGCTCATACTCACATATCTAGAATGGCTTTCAGATTGGCAAAGGCTTCCAAATGTATGTGTGTAATGAGGTTATACTGCAGATCCCTGTGGAGTAAATAAGTTGGTCAAGAATTAAGCAGAATTAATATTAATATAAAATAATAAATTTACTACTTGTACAAACTAAAGTGAAAAAAATATTAAAAATTGTTCTATAAACTAGCTCAAGATATCCATAAATATATTGCGCTGTAAATTCTCAATGAAAATTCCATAAATTATACATCTTTACAGTAAGCTAAGCTCAAATGATGTAGCTTAGCCAGTTAACTTGCTTGTTTTATTGTAAATATATAATTTATCTACATAGCACTCTATCACTCACTTAAATATACGCTCAAATTGTCGCTGCTATAATTTGTCTAGGTTATTTTTCAAATCGTTTGCAGGCATTCAGGAATGAGCCGCCACAAATATTGCGTATACGCAGCGTGCGTCAGCTTAAGCCAGTTTCGGTTATTGCAGAGAACGGACGGGGGCATGTGGTGTGCGCTGGCACGGTTAGAGTTACTCAAACACACATTTATCTACGTGCGGCAATTTGTGATGCTGATTTATTTTCACTTACCAACGCGCCGGGTGCCCAGACGACCCATTGACTTATATTGTCAGCTATTGATGCATAAATTAATGATTATGTGTAGTCGACGCGCCGACGCAAATGCCTGATAAATGTTTTCAAATTGTCGCCCAGCTAGAGATATGAGTGAAACACAAACGCACCCACATGCACATGCACACACACACACATACTCACACAATTTGCATGACTCGACTTATGTTTAAATATTCGCTTTTGCCCATATGCTCTGTGTAAACAATTGAAAAGGAAATTTATGCTTATTGGCACATAAATTCAAGCGTCTGAGGTGTCAAATTCAATAACATATACCAAATATCTACTTCGTCAACTATGCGTATGCGTAATTTGTTTGAACGTCTCTGCTGATTCAATTCTGCTGACTGTTGGGGATAGGGACTGGAGTAGGAATGGATGGGGGTGAGGCGGGCGAGGCTGCTGGGCCTTGCCAGGCAAATGTAACCCACATAAATCTTGTAGCAGCGCCGATGATAGCGCAGCCGAAAACGAAATGAAAGCAAAATGCAGTCAAGAGTAAAAATTACGCATACGCACCATAAAACCTAAGTACAACATATTTCAATAGAGTTTTCGACACTTTATGTGAAGAGTTCAGGGCAAGCAACATTTTAAACATTAAACCAAAAAAAGTAAGCAAAACAAACGAAAAATGTAATGAGGCCGCCTTAAAGTGTGCGACCTTGGCGCATAAACGCATTGGGGTATTCCCTTTCACTTACAGCAGCTCCAAATTATCCAGTTGCGCAAATGTTTTCGCGCCAATGTACTCGATGCGATTGTTATCCAAGAAGCTGCAAGAAAATCAAGAAAGTAATATCAATTAAAATAAATGGTGAAGGAATTGAAACTAAAAAGGGAGCGAGTGAACTCATTAAAAAGTTTTTAAAATAAATTGTAATAAATTTATTAAATTTTATATGTTAAATATACAAAATATATTAATCTGATATCTTCTTCACATATGTGTATAAGCATTGATGCATTTGCTTCTCTACTCAAACACTTTATAAATCTCTATGAAAGCAAACGACTTTTTATTTATTCTAAGATGCTTTTGTTGGTTTATTTTAACTCAAGAGCAAAGCAAATGTTCTTGTGGGAGTATTTAACTGTTTGGTAGCTGTATCTAAGCCAAGGTCTGCTTATATCTTTTTACGCTCCCCTGACCAAATGATATATGAAGGCTATTTGGTTAGTTAAGCCTGGTTTTTTGACCAAATCTATAAATTACGCTCGCTTTATGGTGTTTAAAGGCTTTGTAAAGTGATGCGCACAATTGTTTACGAACAATTAATGTTAGCTATTAGCGCACTTATTGGTAAACATAATATATAATACATATGCAACATACATACATTTCAGCTTCAAATTCTTTATAAACTTTTTTCTTTGATATCTTTAAATGCTAAATGTTTGGCTCACTGCAAATTGTTATTATGGCCATCTATGGCACATCGTAATGGCACATAACTGTTACACCCATTGCCAAATCCACTCCATGTAGGAGCACAGCACATGATGGCCCCCAGACTCCGCCATGGCCTCAGCCAAAAACTTCTGTCGCAGACTGTGGCGCAGACACTGTAAAGCATTTCACGCTTGAATACATCAACTGAACGCGAGTGTGTGAGAGCATAAAACCTTGTGGGCGTGGCACTGGCCGGCATACCCAATGCCTTGTCCTTTTTTTTTTTAATCTAACAAATAGCTGAAACATTAAGTCGCAGTTTCATTCCCAGTCCCAGTACCAACTTTTTACTTACATTTCGACCAGCTTGGGGCCTTTGGTCAGCTGGACGTTCCGCAGGGTCAGACGATTATGGCTCAAGACGAGCCACTCCAGCTTGTGCATGGCAGCCAGACGGTCCATGGGAAAGTATCGCAATTGATTGTTAACCAGGAAGAGCCACTGCAGCGCCGGCAAATCCTTGAATATGCCTTGTGGCATTTGGCTAAAATTATTATGCCACACCTCGAGCCGTTCCAGTTGCGGCAGACCGCTAAAGCAGCCCGCTGGCAGACGTGATATGTTGTTGTACTTGAGTGTGCTGCAGATAGATATCGCCTGCATATATAGTACTAGCCCAGATCTGGCTGCTCAGCTCACTTACAGTTTCTGCAGGCGCGTCAGGTTGGCAAACAGATTCTCTTTCAGCGTCAAATTGTTGTGTATGATGAACAAATGCGTCACCTCGTCGCTGATGCGCGGAAATCGACGCAGCTTGGCTGACTTGCCACAGTAGAGCATCGTGCCACCGCGGCATTGGCAGACACGTGGATATGTTGTAATTGCTGTTGGAATGCAGATAAAGGTATGAGCATTACGACTGTCCACTAATTAAACAGCTCCAAATAGAGTAGTTATTTAATTGAGGCGGAATTAAATATGTATATCTAAAATTATAAGATTACAATATAATGAAAGAATTATTGAATAATAATAAACAAAATAATATAAAAAAAATTAAATTATTTTTATATATTTATATGAAATTATAATCCAAATAATTACAATCAAATAAAATGAAAAATGAAAAGAATTAATAAATAATAATAAAGAAAATAATAACAAAAAAATATTGATAAACTAATATTTATATTTAATTTATTGAATTTAAATTATATTAATATAAATTTATAATGCAAATAATTACAATCAAATAAAATGAAAAAGTTTATAAGATTTATAAGAATAATTTAAGATGTGAATTAAAAATAATCACGTTAATCATTAAAATAAAAAAAAAATAGATACAAAACTCAAACATAATAAATAAATAAAAATAAATATATATAATAAGATTAGTAAAATTAGTTTAGATTAGTTTCAACAAATTATAGACAGTAAAATATTAATTAAAAGGTTTCTAAGTAATTCAAACACACGTTAAGTAAAAGAAATGTAAATAAACAAAAGAACGTTTAAATTGAATTCCTAATAAAGCTGATTGCAGCGTATCAAGTTACTTTAGCATACATAAGCTTTTTCTGGATTTCCCTTTATGGCTGAATGAACTTTAAGCGGATTTTGCTCTATTCAGTCGACTACGTACCGCAGGGCATGAGAAGGGTTTGATTTCTGCTGCCCGCCAGCGATGACAAATCCCAGGCGCTGGAGTTTGTGCCAACTATGGTTGGGCGCTGTTGTTGCTGTATTTGTTGCTGCTGTAGCTTCTTCTTTTCAATAGCATTACGTACAATTTTATCAGCAAGCTCCTTGCTGCCGTAAAGATTGCCGCACTCGACCGGATTCTCATCGCTCCCATCCGTACAGTCGTGATGCTTGTCGCACATCTGACGCTGCGGCACGCACTGTATGCCATTGTTGCACGCAAAGCTGCCCGTGGGGCAAGGTCCTTGGTAACAAAAACACAAATAAGAAGAAAAATAATTAATAACGCCCAACACAATATTGGAGAAGTAGATTGACCTGAATCGACACATATTGAGTCTTGCGTCTTATTTGTAAAGCGCTTCATATTTTTTGTATTGCTCATACGTCACGTTGGCCACACAAACGTTCGCATATGAGTAATCTCACAACTGGATGCGGAACTTGTTTTGTCCACAGTCACTCATCTCTAACGATAGCTTTCGGAGTTCACAAAAGTCACATAAAACAACAAATCAATTAAAATTAATGTACAAAAAACTTTTGATTGCTTTTACTCTCTCTCTCTCTCTCTCTCTCAGCTTTGTTCTCTTCTTGCCTGCATTAAAATTTCATGTACTGCAAGGCTAAAGTTAGTGTATTAATTAGCATTTGTTTAGATGCTTTGGCTTCACACTTATTTGTCATCAGAGCTGGCGATTTCAGCGGCTCTTTAACATATTTATGCTCTGTCTGCCGTTTTTAGTGAATGACTAACAAAAGCCATCACTAATTTGATGAGCTCGCCAAGCACCTATTGGATGTTTGTGTCGCACAATCAAATTTAATTATAATGAATTATGTGCCTTAATAACAGTCGAGAATTGGAATTGAAAATTATTTCAGATATTGAGAATGCGAAATAATGGCGATATAAAGTTAAGAAATGTACCTGAAGAAGCCACAACTTTTATATGTGTTTTAAAAATTTCTACAAATTTTATTCTAACCAAATATAGTTGGATCGATTCCATTTGTGCAATATATAAATATATTTCATATTCATATTAAGCTGAGAGTTGTTATAATATTTAAATATGGAAATTTTTATAGGAATTAAATTTATATTTAAAATTTAAATGAAATTTTTGAGATTTTGAGATTTTCTAATTTCTTGTACTATAGATTTTATGAAAAGAGTTTCACTCATTAATTTTGCCTTGTAAAAATTAACTTATATAGTTTGTACAAGTTCCCTATGCATATCCTTTTATTCCTGTCAAATCTGCGCAATCATTGGGGAGATTCTCGTTTAATTAATGACAACTTTTTGCACAGCAATCAAATCAAATTGCGTCACGGTGGATAGATGGTGCTGAGCATACCAGCTGCCATATCCTTGAATCTGTGGTAGGCACGCGCTATGCATTAGTTGCAAACACTTTTCATTTCATTTTCACTTTGCGCCAGCAGCTAGAGCGCATAAAGACAAATCTAGGCGGCATTTGGCTATTTGTCTGACTCGGGCTTAGGTCGCAACAGCCAGTCAGAGGGATCAGCTGATTTAATATAATAATTCGTATATCCCTGATAATGGTCCTTAATAAAATACACAGACGCCACGTTAAGCCAAAATATGACATTCATCAAAGATTTCGGCTCTGGCTATGGCAAATCAATAGGCAAATTGGCTGTGGGCATACGAAAATCTGCCAACACGATGCAAAAGTTGCGAAAATGTGAAAATTGTGAAAATGTTTATTCACATAAAACAAAATACAGCCCAGAAACAGGCAGCAGACGCTTGTAAAATAAATGTGAAAATTGTTTTTGCTCGCTGGCAAAGATTGTATTTGCGTTTTAGGTTGTTTTTTTTTTACGTTTTTTTTTATATCCAATAAGTTCACAAATTACTTTTGAATACTTTAGAGCGCTTCAATTTATGTGCGATATGCGAGAGTTGAGCCGCATTTCTGCCATTTGATTTAGGTTTATGTCAAAATAGAATAGAAATCAATAGATAGTTTATAAAGTTTGGGGCCAAAAGCATTCCACTCAAAACTTTTTCAAGTCTGTTTATTTTTCATTGATTTAAATAAGAAAAGTGAAAAGATTTTACAAGATCATGACATTAAAATTTAAAATGTTAACCCAAGAGATTTCATTAGGCAATTCCAAACATTGTGATGACAAAATGTTTTCGTGAGTTTATTATTTATATAAAGTTATACAAATTAAATTTAGGAATCAAGAGAAGCTATACAAAATTTGTTACCAATAAGTAGTTGACAACATTTCATCTCTTTTTTTAACCAAATATGAGTCGAATTCCTACATTAATGGCGATTTATTTTCACTTAAATATTTTATATAACATTTAAAGCAATTATTAAGTTTGAATCTAACTTAATTATAGCAGCCATATAGCTAGCAAGCTGCTCTATGATTTACCTATTATATATTCAAAGACTTTTGTTTTCATGCATTGCAATCCTTTCTACTTACCCAAACTTAGATAGAAGACAAGACCCGATAGCAGCAACACAATTGTCATAAAGCAAATGCCAGCAGCTATGCTACGTCCATAAACCATTTTGAAAACTATTTTTTTTTTATATATATATACGGTGGGTTTATTTCGGTTTTTTATTTTCTATTATTATTAATTTTTTTTACTAGTTATTTATTTGACTGGCATTGTTTTGACTCAGCCTGGCCGGAGTTCATATTTTGTACGATGCGAAGTGGTTTTGCCATAGCTCAGACTCTTAAAACTCGCGCGTCTTTCGCCGCAGTTGTTGCCACTTCATTGGGCTAATTTAAATTTGCATAGATGTTGCCTGTAAATATTATGCTGGGTCTTCAATATTTAACACTTGAAGTGGTTTAGTTAGTGGTATATTAGCAAGCAGTAGTAGCTAGTATATATACATATATTAAATAGAAATCGCTGACTTCTTAATTTTCCTCTTACTTCTCCTAACGAAAGAGATTGTTCTCTTTGCTATGCTTTAATTGAAGCTTAACATTTCTAATCTGTTTGCATTAAATATATTTGCTAAGCTGCTGGCACTTTTTAATCCGATTGGTATTTTCGTAATAATTGAGGGATTTTCCAACGATATACTTTATATCAATTTATTTTCTCTGCGCTTGCACAAAAAAAAAAAAAGAAAAGAAAACAGACGAAAATAAAAGGGAAGGCGAGGGCGGATAGGGATGCTTAAATATAAAGAAGAACATATAACATCAAATAAAAGTATATCAACAGGCAGTTAAAATGCTTACAATTCCGAGACAGCTCTTAAGAAATGAGAAAAAAAATAAAAATATTAATGGCCTCACCAAACAGATTGAGACAAGAACATAAAAACATTTCGTGCATATGAGAACAGTTTAAATAGAAAACGGAAATAAATACATAGCTGAGCTTAAAAGTTGGCAGTAGCTGAATAAATTACAAAACTTCATATAAACTAGAAAAGACATTTATTTTGTATAACATGGTATGCTCATTATCGAGTCTCTATGTATACTATTTGTTGAAATTCAGTTAAAGAAAAATAAGTAAAGAAATGCTTGCCGCCTTATCAATAGCCGCAAGGCCAGTGCTAGGCCGCCCCATATAGACAGATCATAATTTCCGCAAAAGGTCGACATTCGGCCCAAACGTATGCCAAAATGTAGCCTCATTATCTCAATCATCGGAATTGAACAGCATTTGGTGTGGAAAATGTCGTAAAAACGTAAGATTTTCCTTTATTTGAGTGTGAGTGTGTGTGTGTGTATCTCTGCCCCTCGTTTTACTTTTCTTTGGCTTATTATATTCTAGGTTTTTCTTCTATTCTCTTCGTTTTATATTTATTTTTATTTTATTTGTTGCCTGCGGCCACTTAATGCTTTTGACCAAGTCAAAACGCACATTTCGAGATGGTGTCGATACGATAGACGCCGGAAAAAAGTAAAAGCAAGGAACCCTGCCGGGCGACAATTCAATTGAGCGGCAAAACACGCACTGCAAGATGTCGGCGCGTTTTAAAACGCACGCGAAACGCGAGCACGATTTGTTGACGCGTGTCAACTTACAAAGAGACAAGACAAGGATAAGACAGGACTAAACAAGTCCGTGCACAGCGGGCAACTGAAACAGACAACAGCAATTGTTGCTGATTTTGTTTAGCACCGGCGGCTGCTGCTGCTGCTGCAGCGAAGTCCTTGCTTCGTGTCCTGTTCGGTCTATACTGACCGTCGCGGCGTATTCGTATTGTGGCATGCGATTTGGGGCAGGAGGTGGCAGCAGAATGGGACGAAACGCAGCTACATTCAATAATAGAATAATAGAAGAAATTTACGTTCCAGTTTATGCAGAGTCCTTCAATATTAGGCAACGGCCCCCGCCATCCACATATTAATAAAAACGAATGCAGCATTTCGGTTTTTGTTTTCGAGTTTTGAAGTGAACAAATAAAATTATAAAAACTCTTTTATTTATTAGCTAATAGTTATAATGCAATTAGAATTTGTTCTAAAAATTTGTGTCTTTAGTTTAATTAATAGTTATTTACTTATGTATCATAAACATATAGTATGTATATTGCTGTGACATAGCTCTAAGCAAAAAATGCTTTTGCTATAAATGTTTTCATTTAATATTGAATGTTTCTATGATTATATAAAATTGGAATGCATTTTGCAAAAAAAAGCTACAAATATGCATTAAGTACTAATTGTTTAACACATTTCGCAATTTTCGACTATAGTTAAGCGTTTTCTAAACACTTTCCACGCGGAAACAGTTGACAACAAAGCAATTGCTAATTTGTTCTTTTGCTAAAGCTGCGCTAAGTGCTAAGTACATATTTTGTAATATTTATATATATAATTCTATTTAGAATGGAATGGGTTATCAATCACTAACAGCACAACTTAAATGTTAAATCAAGGCGTGTTTTACAGTTTCGTTTAGATTCAATTATTGCAACAATTTTCGATTTCTAATGGCGCATGGTGAATGATTGAAATACATTTTATAGACTAGCAACAAAATATGTTCTATTCATTAAACATATTTCAAAGTTTAAAGTTAAACGAATCATTAGTTATAGCACAAAAGATTAAGTACATATAAATTATAAACATAAATTTGTGGGCATGTGATTATTTTAAAATTCATCTAGTTGAATGAACGTTAAAAAAATTTAGCGACATTTTTTTTTGTGCACTAATAAATAATTATTGTGTGGGTTGTGTCTAAAAATTTGTAACAATTAACATTGCTTGAAGAGATCCATAAGGTATTTTTGTTTTGATTTCATTATTTTGTTTTTGTTTTAGAAGAAAAATATGCACTTTATCGTTGTAAATTTGTGTCCTTTGCAAATATTGTGATATATATATATATATATAAATATATATTTAGAGTTCGCGCTGTATGCATACTAGATATGTAAATCATTTCCTTATCTTTTGTCTTTTGTTCCCCCAAATTGTTTGAGTGTAAAAAATATTTCGTTGCATTTAAATGTTATGCTGTCTCTTAAACCCAAACGCCGTGAGGGTTCTTGCTGGTTGGCACTGCCGTCTCCAACTGTCGTGGTGAGCCGATAATGCGACGACTACTGCCCTGCTTGTTGGGTCCTTCAAGCAGATGCTTGATCTCCTCGGTGGTGGTTACGGTCAGGCTTTGTAGATTCACCTCCTTCATTTCGTTGACAAGCTGCTCCACCTGTCGCTTCTTGTCGGCAATGGCATGCTCTATCATCAGCAGCTCCTTTTTGAGATTATCAGCCGTTTTGTTCGATGTGTCCGTGTTGTGCAGTGCCTGATCAATATCACTTTGTATGCGCTCCATTTCCATAAGGAAGTCACGTTCCACAGTTTGCCTGTAGTAAATATAAATGTGTTACTGCATTTCCCATTGATCTCTGTACCATGCTTACCTGTTGTTCTGCTGTTGCTGCTCCAGCTCAATGTCGTCCATCAGCAAACGCATTTTATTCTTGCACTGCAGCAGTTCCGTCTCACAATTGGCCAGCTTGGAGCGTAGCAATGCGATTTCGGACTTAAGTGTCTTCTCCTGCTGCTTGACCAGCTCGTTCTCCTCCTCAACATACTGCAGTGTTTGCAACTGTTCACTGCCTTGACGAAATATTTGATCCGCTTTGGATATTTCCCTTGATATGACTTCCAATTCAATCGCATGATCACGCTCTCTGCTCTCCAGAAAGACGATTTCCGTATCAAACTGTAATTAGAATTAGAATTTAGTAACCTATGTTTATAGTTAGTTATATTGTCTAGAACCTTTTGCAGCTCCAATTGCTGTGCGGTAATTTTCTCGCGCTGAAATTTGATTAACTGCAACAGATCATTATATTGCGTGGCCTGAAACATGCTCTCGCCCTCATCCATGCACTGATTACTCGCATTGTTATTATTATTATTGTTGTTGTTGTTGTTGTGGTGCGCCTCGTAGTCGCTAAGAAATGGATTTGTTGTAGAGGATGCATTGGATATGGTCTCAGCAGCGCTGCTGCTAGGTGGCAAGCGTGGCATCTGGCACATGGGACTGTTCCGAGGTGGCGGAGGATCGCGATAAGGCGGTGGCACCAGGGCACCATTTGATGAAATTGTGGGCGTCTGCTTGTACAGCTCTGGTGAGTTGTTATTGTTGTTGTTGTTGCTGCTAATGTTGCTATTGACATAAATATCGCATAGATGCTCGTTGCTGCTATTGTTGTTGTTGTTGCTGTTGATGTATTCATTCGGACTAGTGCGTCGCAGTTCATTGCTGGATTTGCTCAGCTGACTGTAAATGTGTTGATTGTTGTTGTTGTTGGCATTGATATTGTTGTTGTTATTATTGTTGTAGAAATCGGTGTAATCATTTGAAGCGTTCGCATTGCTGCTGCTACTGCTGCTCATGTCTAATGGATTTGAGAGAGATTTCTCATGCTTGGGCAGTAATGGCACCGCTTTGTTGGATTGCGGCAGCAGTTGTTGCTGCTGTTGTTGTTGTTGTTGCTGCTGCTGCTGCTGCTGCTGCTGTGGTATGCCTTTAACTATGCCAATGTTGTCGAATTGTTTGGCATCATAGCCGCTGCAAAAATTAAATACACGATTAAATAGTTTGTAATAGTGGAGATAGCCAAATCTTAACTTGATAATTGTTTAGGTGCTCTTCTAATGAGTATGAGAAATTTGTGAATTTAGTGAAATTCTAAAATAATCAATAGTTGCAGCGGCATTTCTCTAAAATACGTATAACAACGAGCTTGCAAAAAAGAGCTTGCTAGAAATAGAGTGACTATATAAATTCGGCTGTCAATGCCGATCGACCATGTCTACATATACAGATTAAGAAGGTTCATAGATTCTCACAATATCGATTTAACCTTTTGTCAGTACGCACCCAAAACTTTTTTTCAGCTCTTTTGTTCGATATCCCAGTTCTACGCTCGACTTTTGTTTCTGTAATGGTGGCGGCGGCGGCAATTTGCTCTCAATACTGTTGTTGTTATTGCTCGGTCCCAGCGGCTTTTTTGTAGTCATGACTGCATAGTTGTTATTAGGCTGCGGCTGCTGTTGATGTTGCTGCTGCTGTTGCTGTTGTTGTTGTTGTTGCTGTGATGTGGGCTGCTGCTGTTGTTGCTGCTTATTCTCGGATCGCTGCAATATAAATTGCACATCATTTGCATACTCGCCCCATTTGAGCAGCAGCTTCATCGGATTTTCATTGGGCGCAAGATGTCGCTCATTATTACGCCAGCGTTCGATTAGCGTAAAGCGACCCACTTTGCCTGTGGCATGAGCCAAGGCAAAAACGACATCCTGCAAGGAAATATATTCATCAATTAGATAATGCTGCTGACATATATTGTATATATACGAAAAACCACAATTATTTACCATTTAATACCCTTGCAAGCGCATGGCCTTATTCACTAATTAAAATATGTCAATATAGATTAAAAGCTAATCGACTAATTTATTAATAAGCCGACAGGCAGTCGAACCAGTTATATTTTTAGAGTATATAAACTTTGTAAGAATTGCGCACGTTTCATATTGATTGACACAATTATATTACACTTTTGGCAAGGGTATTAAAATCAATATGCTTAATACGTACCTGGCAGGTCGTGTTTACCGTTACACCACAAACAATACGCTGTATGCCCTCAACCCAAACTTTCAGCTCCATTTTGGATGTATGAAATTAATTAATTTTGTTTTCGATTCTTCTCTTTTCTTTTTTGTTCTTGTTGCTGCTGCTGCTGCCAGAAAATTGCTACTAAAGTGGAGTCTAATTATTTCCAAACGCAGCGCAGCGCCGACGAAGCTTGAAATGCTGTCGCGAGGGCAGCGAAGCGTGCGCCTCGTTGCTGTTGTTGTTTTATTGTTGATAGAGCTGCGCCATGACTCGAATGTGACTGATGTTTTTGTTGCTGTTGCTGCTGCAGTACCAAATTGGGGGTGGAGCTGCACTTCCACTTTTGCTTCTAGTTGTCACGTTTGTTCCCTTTCTTTCTGCTTTGCTGCAGCTATTTTTCCCCAATTGCTTCTGCTGTCTGTTTGTGGCCGTCGCTGCTGCTTCACTTGCACTTATTTCTGGTTTTAGAGCGAGCGGGTGTTGCGGGTTGCAGGTGTATGTACGTGTGTGCCAGTATATGCTTTGCTTCGTGTATGTGTGCGTGTGTTCTGATTCACTTTTTGTTTATTTTTCGCTCATTAATACTATTGTCTCCGAGCACACATTATTGTTCACTGTTATATGCACCTTACAGACAGTTTGCATGAATTCTGCACGCACGATTTGTATTGTTTTTATTGTTTTTTTAAAGCGAAAAACAAATGCACAATGCGCGCATTGTTGTTGGCATGCACTTGTACTCGATACCCTTAACAGGGCAGCACAGACATAGAACCAGGGCAGACAACTCTGCTGAATACGATATACACCTGTATTCGTTTGGCGCGCAATAAAATTGAAGATGATAATTATGTGTCTAAATAATCAAAGAAAATTAAATCATAATTTCAGTTAAAAGTTTAAGTATTATTGTTATGAGCTTTATTGCAGTTAATGATAAACAAAGATAAAATGTCGATACATCGCATAATCAAAAACGAATTGCACAGCCAGTGTATACATACCATTTGAAAATACCAAATTACTCATCGATAACTATTAGATTGTATACTATGTATCGATAGAATATCAACAATTCTCTTCGCGAGTTGGACGAAAACAATTGCAACTAGCGCAGTAACAGCGCAGCACTTGTAAAAGGAAATTGTTTTCACACTATTTATATTGATTTAGTGTGTACCACAAAGAATATTAAACTACTCAGTGAAGTTCTGCCGACGGGAACAACAACTACAATTGTTGCTCCCTCTGGGGCCAAGTGTTTCCACATCGCCTACCACCGTGTCCGTGTGTTCGTCTGTGCATTTGTGTGTGTGTGTTAGAGTGGAGCAGCAGCAAAAAAATGGCCAGTGAATGTTACACAGCTGCACAAACATGAACTCGAGTTAGGCCAACCAGATATAGCATCTGTTTTTGGGTGCAGACGTAGATACTAAGTATAACGCGTTTTAATTTCGGGGCGCAGCGGCCACAGCTGCTGTTCAGTTACGCTGCGTGTAAACAAAACAAAAGTCAAGAAGTGGAGCAGTGCGAGCCAAGTTAACAAAAACAACAACAGCACCAGCAACAACCACACTTATCACAATGACCAGTCGCAGTCGAGCTATATTAAATGTTAATCTCGATACGGTCATGGCCAACGATCCGTTGCGTGAGCTTTTCGAGGCCTGTAAAACAGGTGAAATAGCCAAAGTAAAGAAGCTGATAACACCACAAACGGTTAATGCACGCGACACAGCTGGACGTAAATCGACGCCATTGCATTTTGCAGCGGGTGAGTATCGCAAATCCTGTAGAGACCCCAGCCCACACCCAGTCAAGGACTCACTAACTGTCTAAAGATTCCCATACTCAGTGTTCGGTAGTTGTTCCTCCTTTTTTCTCGCAAAATCTGTAAATTTTCTTGTTGCATAGAACAGCTTTCAGCGGGTGTCCTAGCCATTTGAGGATAACGTGTTTCTAGGTTGTTGTCTATTTTAAATTGGGCTTAGGCTTATTTATGGGGCAGCGCTGTACCAGTCCCCACCCCTATTGATTCACACACAAATGCACTCGTTGCTGCTGCGATTCTGGCCTTGATCTAGTTTTGGTTGCTGTGACGAGCGTCATTGTTGCCTGGCTAAAAGTCGGTTCACCGCCCGGACACCCTCACCCTCCGCCCCTGCGTATAAATGTCCCCCTCGCCCGTAAGTGTCCGTTGGCCCTGCGCACGCTCGGCTCGCAGAGTTGACCTACTTTTTGTGTTGGCTTGGTTTCGTTTCCGGAACTCTCGACGACCGCCCAGCATTGACTATGTGTTGCATTTGGCATTTTGGCCCAGCCAACAAGATTTCCTATATTGCGCCTGGTCAGCATCCTGCTGACGTCGTTTGCATCTGCTCTATGTTGGCCTTGGCTACGCATTTCTTTCAAAACGCATAACGGCCCAAACGGCATCCAACTTAAGCCACGAATTTCACTTTTTGCTCTGCTGCCTCGCCTGTCACGCCCAAACGCTCACAGTTCAACCGCCGCCCCAACTCCTTAACTAATTAAAAAATACCTTCTGTCGCTTTTGGAAAGGGGCGTGGACGGTAGCCGTAGGTGGAGGAGCGGTACTTGCGAGTTTCACGCCCTTTGCATATCAATTTTTGCTGTGGCTTTTTTTCCGTTGAATGCTCTGCCAATGGCCATTTCAGTTTGAACATGACGTTTGTAATCTATTCAAATTAAAATTTCTTAAGTTTCAGTAAACTCTACAAAATTATGAAGCTTTATTAATTTGGATTAAATAAATATTGTGTTTACTTCTGTAGTCTTAGCATATATAAATATACACATACATATGCATACATATTTATTTTTCATCTGCTCTAAGATCTAATCTAATTTAGTGTTAAAAGTGATATATACTTTTGCTTATGATTTTGGCAAATCATATAACTTTAGCCTTTTCATTTGTGTAAGTTCTTTTCTAGAGTATCTTAAACTTCGTATCGAAAAATATTCGACCTCTGTTGTCTATGATTCATGCTTGCTTTTCTTTGTTTTTTACTTTTGTCTGGTTTTTATTTTACGTTTAACTGTTTACTGTTTTGACTGTCTCTCTAAACTGGTTTTCCAACCAATTTTTTAGTTATTGTCATTGTTGTTGTCATGTCTTTTGTCACGTTCTGAAGACAGACAAAAAAAGTGAGATCTACAAGAGTTGCTATCGACAGAGTTTTCACCTTGTTGCTGAGTAAACTAGCAAAAGTTGCTACGCCTCGCTCCGGCCCGCCCCAGTCCGCCCGGCCCCACACCTGTTGCAAATTGTAACACGTTTTTGTATAAATATCAGAGCACACCTTCACTCAGTCAAGAATTTCATTAATTTAATATTATATCCGATTCTCTGTTATCTATCTATGTGTACTCTTTATTTGCACGGCTTTCTTGTTTGCAAAGACGATAACGAGGCTCGATAATTATTGCACGTATCTGGGGGCTCGGAAAGTCTAGTTAAACTAGACCTTCTTAGCCACAGCTACAAACATGCAAGATTTATAACATTTGCTTTTTATTAGTCAACTAACAATTGTTGCATTGGCCTTCACACTTATTTTAAAGGGGTTTTATTTTAATGATAAACCTGGTCAAGCTTTTTGCGCTCAAGGAGTTTGCTTTATGACTAAAAGCAGTTCAGACACAATGGACATAACAATTATAATAATAATAATAGCAATAACAGTAGCAGCTGTTGCACATTGAATTGCCCAACTCACATACAGGCAATAATATTTTCCATTCTATTAATTTTTCGCGCAACATTCGTAATTGTTTTGACCAAAATAATAAAGTGAATGGCAACAACAACGAATTTCGCAAAGAGTCTTCAGGGAAGACTTGGCTTATAAAGTCAGTTTTCGTTACGGTTCTCAGTGCTCTCTGAGCAATGAATTGTTATACATTAATTACTTGTTGAATTGCAGTCGAATTTGTTTTGACTTCCTGGTTGTCAAAATTGAAATTGTACAATATTAATGATTTAACTCTAAAAATGCATTAGTCACTGTTAACAATAACAGTGGGGCACCCTACTGCTATAGCGAATGCCCCTAATGTTTACGTCAATTTTTTACTTCGAGATAAGTATATCTATATCTATATTTATATGGTTAAACTTTTGTAAAATACATCGATTTATATATTTATATTTATATTTATTTATATTTGATGTACAATATATCTAATTATCTTATATTATGTACAAGTCTTATCTCTGTGGGCAAACGTATTTTCAAACTATTTTCTTGGATGGGTGACTAATCTTTCAGACACAAGAATTATGTAGTGAATTGATTAAAACGAAAAAAAGAAAATAAATAAAAAAATTGATAATATTGATGTTTATAGAGAAAAAATACATACGACAATTTTATTGAAAAGGAAATCTATGTGGGAACAAAACTAAAATATAGAATATTATTCTAAAACTTAGTACAAAGTACTAAAAAACACTATATAGCACGTATTCCGTTAAATATATAAAATATGCATGAATCATATTTGCTATTCTGTTTTTAATAAAAAATAAAAAAATAAAAAAAACACATTAAACTTGATTATATTTTATGTAGGCACCGCTCTATTGGCTTTTTAAGCTAACCCTTACCACCTTTGCACTGTGTTGGGCGCTTGGCTAGATCACAGATAATCGTGTTTATACAGATGTGCCGCTAGGTGGTCTTATGTGCTGACAGCTTTCTTTAGCTCTGCGCTGGACTCTCGTTTTGTCGCTTTGTTATCCAAACAATAAGCTAGACTAAGATTTATGACAGCCCCAAGGTTGCGCGGCACGTTCGGCTGATGGGGAACGTCGCGGTGGGGGTGGAAACAGTTGGAAATCTGTTAGTCGCGAAGGTCTCAACCCTCCAGCGAATGCAGAGACAAAACAAATGACAGTTAGTTAACCATGGAAGCCACTTTTAGGGCTTTCTGCCAGCACATGCTTAGCATTGCCTCTAATATTGTATGATGCACTGGCTGTTCCTTCTCTTATTTTTCTTCTTCTTCTTCTACCGTAACAGGTTATGGCCGACGTGAGGTGGTTGAGTTTCTGCTGAACAACGGCGCTTCCATACAGGCCTGTGATGAGGGTGGCCTGCATCCGCTGCACAACTGCTGCTCCTTCGGCCATGCGGAGGTGGTGCGGCTGCTGCTGAAGGCCGGCGCCAGCCCGAACACCACCGACAACTGGAACTATACCCCGCTGCATGAGGCGGCCAGCAAGGGCAAAGTGGATGTGTGCTTGGCACTGCTGCAGCACGGCGCCAATCATACCATACGCAATTCGGAGCAAAAGACGCCGCTGGATCTGGCCGACGATGCCACACGGCCAGTGCTAACGGGCGAGTATCGCAAGGACGAGCTGCTCGAGGCGGCACGCTCGGGTGCCGAGGATCGCCTGCTCGCCCTGCTCACTCCCCTCAATGTCAATTGCCATGCGAGCGATGGGCGTCGCTCCACGCCGCTGCATCTGGCGGCGGGCTATAATCGCATCGGCATTGTCGAAATACTCTTGGCCAATGGCGCCGATGTGCATGCCAAGGATAAGGGCGGCCTGGTGCCGCTACACAATGCCTGCTCCTACGGCCACTTCGATGTTACCAAGCTGCTCATTCAGGCCGGCGCCAATGTCAATGCCAACGATCTGTGGGCGTTCACGCCGCTGCACGAGGCCGCTTCCAAGAGCCGGGTGGAGGTGTGCAGTCTGCTGCTCAGTCGCGGAGCCGATCCAACGCTGCTCAACTGCCACAACAAGTCCGCCATTGATGCGGCCCCAACGCGGGAGCTACGCGATCGCATTGCCTGTAAGTGTTGCTGGCGTATATGATAACAGTTTTTATGATATTAAACGAGCGCTGAAAATGAATTGTTTTCTTCATAATTTATAAGTAGCTTTAGCTTAGCATAAATATGTATATTATTAGCATATCCATATATTATTAATATTGTGGCATATTTATTAAAATAAATTTCAGTTATCAAGTAATTTTTTTTTATAAATAGTTGCGGCTTAAGAACAATTCTTTTAGCTAAAAGTTAATAGTAGTATAAAGATATTTATTTCAATTTTCTCACCTATCCTTTATCGCTCTTCCGTTGCAGTCGAATATAAAGGACACTGCCTGCTGGACGCGTGCCGCAAATGCGATTTGTCGCGCGTCAAGAAACTCGTTTGTGCCGAAATCGTGAACTTCGTGCATCCGTACACGGGAGATACGCCGTTGCATCTGGCGGCCGTTTGTCAGGATGCGAAACGCAAGCAGCTGGTGGAGCTGCTCATACGTAAAGGATCGCTGCTCAATGAGAAGAACAAGGCATTCCTCACGCCCCTGCATCTGGCCTCCGAGCTGATGCACTACGATGCGATGGAGGCGCTGCTAAAGCAGGGCGCCAAGGTAAACGCCCTGGATAGCCTTGGCCAGACGGCGCTGCATCGTTGTGCACGCGACGAGCAGGCCGTGCGTCTGCTCCTCTCCTATGCGGTGGACACGAACATTGTGTCGCTGGAGGGTCTGACAGCGGCACAGCTGGCCTCGGATAGCGTGCTGAAGCTGTTGAAGAATCCGCCAGACAGCGAGTCCAATCTGCTCGAGGCAGCCAAGGCTGGCGACTTGGATGCAGTGCGTCGAATTGTGCTAAACAATCCACATACGGTCAACTGCAGGGATCTGGATGGACGACACTCAACCCCGCTGCATTTTGCGGCTGGCTTTAATCGGGTGCCAGTCGTGCAATTCCTGCTGGAGCATGGCGCTGAGGTCCATGCGGCAGACAAGGGTGGACTCGTTCCGCTCCACAATGCCTGCTCGTATGGCCACTACGAAGTCACCGAGCTGCTCGTCAAGCACGGCGCCAATGTCAATGTCTCCGATTTGTGGAAGTTTACGCCGCTGCACGAGGCAGCCGCCAAGGGCAAGTACGATATATGCAAGCTGCTGCTGAAGCACGGTGCAGATCCGATGAAAAAGAATCGGGATGGTGCCACACCTGCTGATCTCGTCAAGGACTCGGATCACGATGTGGCCGAGCTGCTGCGCGGTCCCTCGGCGCTGCTAGATGCGGCCAAAAAGGGGAATTTGGCGCGAGTGCAGCGCCTCGTCACAACGGAGACGATCAATTGCCGGGATTTGAATGGACGGAACTCGACGCCGCTGCATCTCGCCGCTGGCTACAATAATTTCGAATGCGCCGAGTATCTGCTGGAGCATGGCGCCGATGTCAATGCCCAGGACAAGGGCGGACTCATACCCCTACACAACGCCAGCTCCTATGGGCACTTGGATATCGCCGCGCTGCTCATCAAGCACAAGACGGTGGTAAATGCTACGGACAAATGGGGCTTTACGCCACTGCATGAAGCCGCCCAGAAGGGACGCACGCAGCTCTGCTCCTTGCTGTTGGCCCATGGCGCCGATGCCTATATGAAGAACCAGGAGGGACAAACTCCCATAGAGCTGGCCACAGCCGACGATGTGAAGTGTCTTCTGCAGGATGCCATGGCCACATCGCTCAGTCAGCATGCGCTCAATGCTTCCACGCAATCCCTGGCGAGCACCTTACCGGCACAAGATGGGGCAGCCGGTGCCAACTCAGCTGCAGCTGCAGCTGCATCGGCTGTCATGCCGTGCACGGGAAGTGCATCGGGATCTGCATCCGCCTTGCTCGCACCCACCACGGAGACAGTGCTACTGCCCTCGGGCGCATCCATGACGCTCAGTGTGCCAGTGCCGTTGCCTTTGAATAGCTGTGCGACTCGCCTCAGCCCAGCACAGGGCGCTGAAGCGCATGGCGCGGAGAGCTCCAGCAGTGAGGAACTGTTGTCCGATCCGGAGTCGATTACGAATGTGTCCAGTTTCTTGAGCAGCCAGCAGCTGCATCATCTGATCGAGCTGTTCGAGCGGGAGCAAATCACGCTGGATATACTGGCCGAAATGGGTCATGATGATCTCAAGCAAGTGGGCGTGTCCGCCTACGGTTTCCGACACAAGATACTCAAGGGCATCGCCCAGCTGCGAGCCACAACGGGTAAGTAGCTCAGATCCCCCTCAAGCTCATGTTGCTCAAGTGTAAACTCTTGACAGGCATTGGTAACAATGTTAATCTGTGCACGCTCCTGGTGGATCTTTTGCCGGATGACAAGGAGTTTGTCGCCGTCGAGGAGGAGATGCAAGCCACTATACGCGAGCATCGTGACAATGGACAAGCTGGCGGTTATTTCGTGCGCTATCACATAGTTAGGGTAAGTCTGAACGAACTTGAGTCTCGATAGCATTTAGTAACTCTCAATTCTAAACTTCCAGGTGCAAAAGGTGCAGAACCGTAAGTTGTGGGAACGTTATGCGCATCGACGCCAGGAGATTGCCGAGGAAAACTTTCTGCAGTCGAACGAGCGCATGCTCTTCCACGGTAGCCCCTTCATCAATGCCATTGTGCAGCGGGGCTTCGACGAGCGACACGCCTACATTGGCGGCATGTTTGGTGCTGGCATTTATTTCGCCGAGCATAGCTCGAAGAGCAATCAATATGTGTACGGCATAGGCGGCGGCATCGGCTGTCCGGCGCACAAGGACAAGTCCTGCTATGTGTGTCCCAGGTAATGCTTAAACTATAGTCACTTGAGGCTCTCTCGCTTACAAAATTGTTATCATTCCTTTAGACAACTGCTGCTATGTCGTGTTGCATTGGGCAAGTCATTTTTGCAATACAGCGCCATGAAGATGGCACACGCACCGCCCGGCCATCATTCGGTGGTTGGGCGCCCGTCGACAGGCGGCCTACACTTTGCTGAATACGTTGTCTATCGTGGCGAACAAGTAAGCATTAGATGAGTTGATTTCCTCTATAGGTTTCACTAACTGTTTGTACTTTGCAGTCTTATCCAGAGTACTTGATAACCTATCAAATTGTGAAGCCCGATGATAGCGGCGTGGAGGAAACAAGATGATGGATGCCCTCGGTTGGCTCGACGCCCACAACAACCTTGCCAGCATTGGCAATAGCGCAACCGCAGCAACCGCAACAGACCTCAGCCACAGTGAAAGCCACAGCCACAGCCACAGTCGCAGTTAAAGCTCCAGTTCCAGCTCCAGCTCCAGCTCCAGTTGCCAAGCGGCGGCATAAGCTCGCCCAGAAATATCAACAGCCAGTTCCCCGTTTACCGTTGTCCTTGCAGTTGCAGTATCATCACTATCAGCCGCAGCAGATGCACCAGCTGCCGCAACCGCAGACAATGGTGACCACCAAGCAGCCGGCACCGGCAGGAGTTTTTAACACGCACAATAACAACATCAATCATAGCTATAGCAATAATAATGATAACAACAATGGCAGCAGCGGCGGTGGCGCCGGCGGCGGGGGCAGTAATAATAATAACAACAACAATGATATGTCACCAATATCGAATAGCAACAGCTACTCTTCGGTTGATACGAATCAAACGCTATTGAACTCAATTTCCAATCAACGCAGTGCTGGCACCAGTCAGAGCCACAGCCAACATCGTCCGGCGCCGAGCCACAACCGAAAATATAGTCAATTCATGATCATCACGCCCGCCGTTTCCATTGATCGCGATTTCGAGAAGGATTCACATTTGGATTTCGAGGACTTCGCCAATGCGGCGCACAACAACGGCAATCTGTTCCGTTTGGGTCTGCGGCGCAGCGACAGCAGCAGCGGCGACGACAGCGGCAACAGCAGCGACAACAGCTTCCGCTCCAACTACAATCCATATGTGCATCACAGTCGCCAGCCCTTGTTGGCCAAGAAGGGCCAAAAGAGTAGTGGATCACATCAGTTTTATGCCTTCTCCAGCTGGCGCTGGTGCACCCTGCTGTGCGCGGCGATGCGCTGCTTTGGCGCCGGCCCAGGCAGCCAGGCGCCCTACAGCAGCTCCTTCGTACCACACCATCGCTTGCGTCGCTGCAGCTCTTACAATGCGGACATCGCCTACGATTATGAGCATTTTGCGGCGCCGTTTAAGGCGCGTAAGACTCGCGATCATTTGAATAATATTACGTATGAGTTGTGACCTTGGCCGCTGCCAATAATCGTTAATATGCATTTTGATCTCTTTGTCGCCGTTGTATTTGTTGATCTAATCCTAAACTTTCAGCTCCTTATTAGACTTTATTACAAATTATCATTATTAGCTATGAATGTCGTGTACTGTGTGTCGTCGTTTATTCCAGCTACAATTCCGATTATCAAATGAAAATGAAAACAACAAGATCAAGTAAAACAAAAAAAAAAAGAAAAGAGCAGCACATTTTTTGAGTGATTTTAATTCGAACTTACGAGTAATTATTAATACTATATACAAATTACAATTATGCGAAAGAAAAACATACGAAAACGAAAGTGAATATGCATAATGAACGCGCGTTTACTTAAGTGTTTAAATTTAGCTAATTAATTTAAAAACAATGACAACAATTCAAACTCCAATTAAATTTAAATATACAATATATATACAAAATACAACAAAGGCATTTCATTTTGTATATTTATATTTAAAAAGTTCCGCCTAGAAGGTTTGTAGCAGGGAGCTTTGAATTAGTACGTGAGGCTTCGAAATTCTTGAAAGAAAAAAAGTTCGCTTCTTTGTGCCACTTTGGCTTCGAAGTTTAAATTTAGGTGGATAGTTTAAAAAATATTTCAATATGATAAAGTCTTACAAAATATTTATTACATATATGTATTTATAAATTTCAACGTTGTCTTATAACGTAGCAGCGAGCTTGAAATGGTGTAGAATACATGACGTTGGCAACTCACACAGTAGTGCTGCCCAAGCTGGTTGCTATGCCACTCTATTTCGCTGTTGCCTGCGCTGCAGTTGGCGTAATTTGCAACTGTCAATCCGCTGTCAAGTTTAAGTGCGCCCACAAAAATGTTTCAAGCTGGCGAGCGAAGTTTTTTTTAAAGAATAATGATGATGAATACTAAAATACGCAAATATCTTTCTTTTGGCCACGCACACATAATCACATTTCACTGTCAAAATGCGGCACTTAATGTTCGTTTTTCACTCTTCTTTCTTATTCTTTTTTGTTTCCTCTTTTCTTTTTTGGTAACATATGCAAGTAATTTGATTAAATTATATAATTACAGGGCAACAGGCAGCAGAGAAGCGGCTGCCTGCCCAGATGAGACACACACAGACGTTGTTTGCGACACTCACTGCAGGCCGGGACTAGTGCAATTTGTATTTTCGCATAACAACAAATAAGCACCAGGCACGACCTACATCAGGTGACGTTTTAATGTTGCACAGCACTTAAAACACACACACAAACGTAGAGATGACAGCTACACACATTCCCATAACAATATCAATAAGCCAAACGGGTCCTCAGACTGCCCAGCCATTACAGCGTTCCATTACGTGACTGTAATTTAATTAAAATATAGACACATTAATAATCAAATGCAGGCAAATGATACTCCTGCGGCATTAGGCACAAATTGGCGTCAAATTTACGTTAGCTGCAGCATAGCCGCATTTCTCGCACACAGGCATATGTATATATACGCGAACATATATATACACACATACTAAGAAATGTTAGTCGTTGGTTTTATTCAATTTGGCGTATATATTACATATATAAAATATATAATATATAAGTATATATACATATCGGATATAGTCCATAATTAAGTTATAAAATTAGTTTAAACTACATTTGTATTTCTTTTGGTTTGCCTTAATCTCCACTATCCCCAAACTAATCTTCGTCCGTGCTGCTAACGTCCACTGATTTAGTCTTCTGCCGTCGTCGTTGATCGTTCTCAAGGGACGCTTGGACTAATTCCAATGTAAATTTTTCAATGAGTCGCATGGACATTGCTTGAGGCAGCTCATTCAGCGAATGTGAAACGAATTCGCCAAAGGCTCGAAATTTTGGATATGTGGCTTTTGCAGTTGTTATTTTCGATTTGGCAGCTGGTGCTGCTGTCGCTGCTGCTGCAGTTGCTTGACCTTCTTCAAATCGTCGTTTGGCTGGTGGCGCGTCCTCTTCTAATGTTAGCGGCGAACGCTTCGGCTTGGCTATGCGCAACAACTGCTCTGGCTGGCGACAATTGGCCAATTGGTGCTGAGCTGCTTTGTCATTGAGTAGGTTGCTATTGCCGTTGCTGTTGTTGCAGATGCCATTTATGGGCGTGCTTCTGGCTGGTATGCTGCAATGTGTATATATATAATAAATATTAATATCATAGTCATAGTTCAGTGCTGATCTCACCTGAGCATCGTGGTCACTGGCAACTGGCCATCGCAGTCAAAATCCTCGATCTCCTCATAGTCGGCATCCAATTCGTGCTTGATGCACTTGGGTAGCTCATTGCTTTCGCTGTTAACATCGTCCACATCAAAGGGTTCCTCATCGTCCTCATCATCCGCATGGCCATCCAGCGATTTGCTTTGGATCTTATACGAGCGTCGGGTGCGTATGTGGTCTGAGAGAAAACTTAGATTCTCATACAAGGGCCATTGGCTAGCTGAATTTGAAAGGGAATTATTTTCCACGCGTCGCTTCTCAATATTATAGCGATTACGCAGGGTAATCATGCGATCGCGCAATATGGAAACTATATGGAAAATTATTTAGAATCATTCACAAGTGTACAAATTCAAAAGAACTTACCGTCATAGCCCAGCTTATGAGATATTTGCATCCAGAGCTGGGCAGTGTGTATCTTATCCTTGAAGCGCTTATTTGATCGATCATAAAGCGCTGGGCGCGAACGATATTCACGTATCAGTCCCAAATCAAACTCCCCGGTCTGTGCGTAGGAAGCGCGTGGACGACCTCGACCCTTGGGCTGATGGACAGGCTGCGAGGCGATATGCGACTGCATCAGCAGCGGGGACGGGGCCACTTCCATTTTCACGTTCAATTCGGGCTGCGTTTTCATGTTTATTGATTACAGTTAAAAAAAAAAATGTTTTTGTTTTATTATTAAAATATTATTTTCGATTGTGTTTAACAAGCTGCTTGCTAACGCTAGATGCGCCGCATAAAAACAACTCAAAAGGAAAATGAAACAAAAGTGAAGAAAAACAAATTATGAAAAAATTTATAAATAAAAAAAATATTTAGACGGTTTATAGCACACTATTTCTGAGAGTTCATGAGAAAACTAAAATATGTACGTATGTATATGTGGGTATTAAATGTGTTTACAAATACACGTTTGCTCTCTCGGGTAAAACTTACTTTTGATTTGTATGTGTAATTTATTTTCCTTTTAACTCAATTTGTTTTTATATTTAACACACAGCGACAGCTAAAGCAACAACAATAAAAATAACGAAGGCACACACAACAGGCGGGCGAGCGCGATTGCTCGGCTTGTTGTTTTTTTTTTTTAATTATATTTTAATTTTTTTTTTATTTGACTAGAAGCGACGACAACGACGCCGACGCCAATCAAAAAATGTACTAAATGCGCGTCTAAAACAAATCCCGCAAAAATACCAAATTTAAATACTCAACAGCTGTTCATTTTGGCGCTGTATTTAAATATGCTGCACGCTGCTCGCTGCTCTTTGAAAATAAACTGAAAAAAGCAAATTTTCATGAGTTACATTATTATACATTATTTTGTTATTGATTTGTTGTTAAATAAATATATTATTTACGTACTATTAAATTGTGTTCAAAATAGGCTATGGAAATCTTAGTTAAATAATTTGTTAATGCTCAAGACGTATAAATATGGACGAAAATGCTAATTTTTTATTTTAAATGAATAAATTTGATTTTTATAAAAACTCACCGGAATTTCCATAATAATAAGACACAAATGTACACAATTGTTTCGCAATTTTTAGAACTGAAATGGTACGAATAACTGAAATTAAGTAACTTGTCTCTTCAGTTTTAACAAAAATAATAATAGATTTTTAAACTTGTAAATATTTTACACGATTAATATAACTTAACATACTAAGTTATATATTTTTATATTTAAACTTAAGGCTTATTTTGTTGTGAAAAATGTATATACATACGTATTTATATATACTCTACTCTATTGGATCTGTTTGTTGTCAGATAAACCGCTCATAGGCCGGGACAAGTGCAATGTTTGAATCAAAAGGCAAAACGTTGACACCTTCCCGTCCTGCAAGCAATTTATGATTTAAGTATGCACTTTTGATTTACTTTTTTCTTTAATATACGAGCATACATATAAAATGTTTGATATAGAATTTCACGAGTGCCCCCAAACTTAAGAAGCGAATTACAATATAATTATGTTCGCTCTGAAAAAGAAAATTAAAAACAGGTAGACAAAAGCAGATCAGTTCCTAAAATCTCATATTTCAATAACAAGAAAAAAAAAACGTTTAATATTAAATTTCCGCCCCTACTTGAACAGAAGAACTCAACTCCCCCGGCTTCTTGGTTTTGGAACATCTTTGTGCGGGCGAGAGAACAATGGATCGGAGGCCAAGGATCAGAGAGCTGAGTTCTGCCCATGAGAGCGAAACTAAAGTACCTTTGGCCTAGCAGGTAAAATTAAACGCTGCAAATCAAGCGTTAAATGCCATTTACTTACGCCTCAAGGAATTTCAGCTATATAAGATGTTATAGTATATATGTGTAAATATTTATGTGTGCATATGTGTGTATATGGTCTATATTCTAGGGATTCTTGCGGTGATGTTGGGTCCATTAACAGTTGGCTAACATCGACAGATTTTGAAATCCAAAGCGTGACAAAATTCGTAGAAAAGCGCTGGAGTCTTCAAAGAGCGGGCAATTATGAACTGAGCGAAATTGCCACAGCAGCAGAAACAAAAATCAAAGTTTTCAGAGCACTTACATACATATGTATGTATGTATGTACATACGTACATATGTATATACGAATGTAAATATATACTTATGCATAAGTGTGTGAGACTTTAAGATGGGGCTGCGACAATTTCGTTCCTCTCCTGTTTTTTGTGGCTCTCAGCGTATTTCTATGTCGCTTATCTTTGGCAGAAAAAAATGGGGGGAGCTCAGAGCTGGCCCGCGCATATTTGTTTATATGATCGCAGTCGAGCATTAGCTTTAAGTTTAATGACATACACACACATATATATACATGTATGTATGTATATGTATGTATATACTTGGGGAATTTATCCCCTCTGAAAAGGAAAAAAAAAAAAAAAACGAACCAACGCTGCAATAAATTTATATTTATTTATTTTTCTTAGGCAAATACGCCCCCATCAACCCAGCAACAACATGAACGAGAGCTCCAAGTGGAGCTGCTCGAATTCGTGCTCAAGACTTCGGCTGCTCCATTGAGCAATTGTAAGGCAGCCGGCCCTGAACGACCAATAATATCGGAGAGCGGAAACGCAAATAGACGCGCGATAAAAAAGAATAAGAGAATGAAAGATTGAGCTGGAAGGGGAAAACCAGAACGCCACATAAATTTCAAATAACTAATAATTCATTGAAAATCTAGCAATGCGGATCATGTAATAATATTTGCTTAAGCAAACAGCTGACAAGACTTTAACAACGACTCGAAAACTAGGGTTGGCGTTTTGTGGCAGGCCAACATGGAGCAAGTAATATACAATCTGTGCTGGCAGCACTAGCGTTATTGTTACAAAAATAAATAGCTGAATCGCATAGGTAACCTTCTAATCTACCGCTAAACTAGCTAACTTTTTGGCCACTCAAAACTTGCCAACACTGTGAAGTCAAGCCACCACAGGCTGAATGAAGCGTGAATGTGTGAGAGCAGCAAACAGTTCGCCTACGATCAAATGGAGAGTGGCAGAAGTGTGAGAGAGAAAGAGGGAGCGGAAGAGCGTGTGCAGAGTGTGAATGAGTTGCCCCAACAACCAGTGTTGCCAACAAGCTGCACAAGTATCCCAAAAAGCAGCAGAAACAAAGAAAATTATATATGTATTATGTATGTAGTTTAGCTTTAAAAAATTTTTGCATGCTACAAAAAAAAAAAAAAAAAAGTTTATACACTTATTAATTTCAGACATTTTAAATGGAATGCATTCACCATGTTTTATTATTATTATTATTTTTTATCAAGTAACGCTCAATAAGAACACAATTATACATATATTGTTATTATGTTTCCCGTGGGATTTGTGTGTATATGTACATATATGGAATTGTGTGTAAAATGTTATTGATAAGAATAGCTGTCTGTAATCATGGGGCAGTCAGAATATAATACTGCTCATTGACGTTCTAGCCTAACCATCAAAGAACTGAAGAGCAAGGATTCGGGACCAAATACTATATAAAAACTATGTCAAGTTAATAGTTTATAGAGCAATCTAAAACTTAGGATGCCCAGCATAACACATCCCCTAGATTATGCTATTAAATTTTAATTCTTATGTGTCGCATCTTTGTGCTAACTTCTTTTTTAATGGCTCATAAGCATTTTGAGCATTTAGTGTATGGGCTGTAAAAATGGAAGTTTCTTTGGACCGAGAAAGAGGGGATTAATTAACAGCAATGCATCGTAAAGTGAGCCATAAAATTCGAGCAAATCTGTGCATTTGTTAGGGTATATAAAGTGCGCTGCAACTGAGCACATGTAAGCATACATGTGCATACATTTATGTTGAGCTCCTTTCACGACGTTTATGATTGCGAACGGCCTTTTGTCTGTTGCCTGTTTAGCCTGCCGCCTGCCGTTGTTGTTCTTCTTCTTCTTCTGCCTGCTCGGCCTGTTCTAGTTTGAGCGGGAATCATATTTAATGACTGCCAGCCGAGCGAGCTGCCAATGGCTCGACAGGGCGACTGGGCAAGGGAGGCGCTCGGACGGGTGGAGGCACGTTAATGGCTGCTAGCCAAAAAGAGTTGGCTCTCTTGCTGGCTGTTGCGTCTGCGCTGGCAAAAATAACTGTATTAAATGGCCAATACCAATGGCAACGCCAATGCCAGTGCCTAGGACAGCCTCAACGTTGGCTTAGAAAGGTTCCTCAGTGCGGCCTGTTACAATTCTGTTTTGGTATTTTTTGTTGTTTTTGTTTTGTTCTGTTTAAGCCATGACCAACTAGAAACCCGTTTCTGTCGCCTGCAAAAGCCGTTTGGCCTGGGCCTGGCCCTGGGCTGTGCCTGTCTCATCTGTTGTCTATTTGGCGTGGCAGTGCCACAGCCTCCCATCTGCTAGCTGCTGCCTCCTCCTGTTGCTGTGGGCCTGTTCCCAGCGCAACATTTACTTTGTTGCCGAGATGCTTTCTCTGCAAGCGTGTTGCCAGGCTGCAACTGCAACTGCTGCTGCTGCTGCATCAAAAGCCAACTCGCACTTTGATTTGCTTGCAAATTTGGTTCTAAGCCAACGTAATCGAAATGCAATTAAGAACTCAGCCTTTGCGTTCTTTTTAATACCCTGTAAATCTTGACATGCGTTTGCGTGTGTGCGGCACCTGTACGAGTATAAACCTCAAGAGGCTTGCCAAAATAATGGATAATTTTGATATGTATAGATGCTCAATTTCAAAAAATATATGATATATAAAAAGAGCTCTTCAGCTCTAAAATGCATTCATCAAATAATCAGGACTCATAATGTCTTCCACAATATATAATCAATATATCAGAAGAGTGACTGCAGAGTAACTACTAGTCGAGCACACCCTACTGGAGCACTATTGTTTTACTATTTTGTTTTTGGTTGTGCAACAGTTGTGCCTGGCTCTCACACGGGCCCGAGTCCATTCTGATATGGGTTTTAGAAAGTCCACTTCGAGTCCAACTTTGGGCGAGTGCCATTTGGAAAGGCGTTGACGTTGGCCGCAGCACTCGTTGCCGTAGATTCTGCTGCTGCTGCTGCTGCTGGTGCTGCCGCTGCTACGTCTGTTGCCATAATTAAAGGGTTACGGCCATGGCCAAGACATGCCAATCGGTAGAGAGAGCCCGCCAGTTGTGGCCAGTTCTAAGAGCCGATATATATTCACATATATATCTGCTGCCATGTGAATTGTGCGGCTGATATGCATAACGGTGTTTTAATATTAGTTGGCGCAAATAAGTGGGCATGTCTCCTTCTGCTGCTGCTACAACAACAAGAACAGCAACAACATCAGTCAATGCCCACATTACATTCCCATATACATGTACAACTATATAGTTGGATCTGCTGATAGTTGCCTAGTCATTTGCTTGATATTGTTATGGCATAATATGCGTTCATTGTCTGCACACATACACATACATATATACACTCACATTCACACGCACACAGTTTGAGTTACACCTGTTTGCGGCAAATCTACAGTTTGGCTAGCAGTGCAATTGGCCAGCAATCAATTGGCTTGCAGTGCGCTCGAAAGCGTTTAAACAACTCAAATTGTGGCCGTAAATTGGCATGCTTAAGAATTCTGTGTCTGTTTTTTTTGATGTGTAGGCTGCTGTGTGAAATTGGACGAAATAATATACGATATAAGACAGGCCAGAGCTAAGAATATGATGAAACAGCTAGAGAAGAAGTTGATTTACAGTTGCTTAATTTCTTCTTAGACATGGCATTCTCCACATTTTCATATTTTTTCTTCACATTACTCTTGTTTTTGTTTTTTTTTTTTTTTTTTTTTTGCTATTGGAATTTTCAATCACTCAATTCATTAAAAATTCAAGCTTTATGAATTTCTGGAAAACGCTTTTGTTATCTTAACTCAGAAAACAATTAACTCATGAATACAAATATTTCTAGTGTATTTCTTATTTTTTGGTTTTATCGGAAACATACAATACAATTTAAAGCTCGTTGTACGAGATGTGAAATAAGTGTCGTATTTTAAAATAAAAAATTTCACAATGTCGAAATCAATCTTTAGTTATTAATGATGAGCAATTTGATGAATTTTATTTGGTTTTTACATTTTTCATTCGAATAATAATTATATGTTTAATATCCGATTTAAACTCTTCCCAGCAACTAAATTATCTCTTAACAACATTGAATTTAAATTCTATTGAATGACATCTAGAGTTAACTGATGTTTAAAATTTAATTTAAAAGTCCAATGAGACTCCAACTACTGCCAGCTCGTTAGCAATAAAAGTAACATTCCCCACATAGCTCAGCTCCAGTGAGAGAGAACTATTTGGGTGTCTGGAGACGGGGGGCATATACATAAATGAATGCCTAACAACTCAATTACTAGAGCCTGATGCGATAGTCTGAACAGTTAGAAGTCAAGC
This sequence comes from Drosophila mulleri, assembly GCA_035047565.1. Taxonomy (NCBI): domain Eukaryota; kingdom Metazoa; phylum Arthropoda; class Insecta; order Diptera; family Drosophilidae; genus Drosophila; species Drosophila mulleri. The sequence goes on from JAWNPK010000168.1 coordinate 4,756,466, forward strand.
AGCTTAAAATGCAATTAATAGGCCCGAACAGACGCAGGCGCAGACACACACACACACACATACAGAGATGGATCTGGACAACCTGCCTGTTGCCAAGCCAGTAAGCAAATCATTAGCGGCAAAATTTGCGCCCAGTTATAATCCGCAAGATATAGGAACCCAAGTCTTGAGCTCACATTTCACAAAGTTCTCACACAAATTTCAGATGCTCGATCTAAAGAGATGCCATGGGATGCTGCGCAACGTGGTATTAAATGTGTACCAATTATGCTCTGTAGCGTCTGTCTGTGTGTGTGTGTCTGTGTTTGTGTTTGTAAAACTCGTCTAAGCAAAGTTTTGGCAAAGATCTTCAAGAATTTAAGCCTCAAATTTCGCGCAGGCGAACCACAAATTTTCAAAGAGCTAAGCAAAAATTTTAGTGAAACGCTTATTAAGAAAAGGCTGCCCCATAGTTATATGGGGCATTCCACTGTGCGCGCGTATGTATGTGTGTGTGTAGCTATTCGATAGCGCCAATTTGATATGGGGCCAAGGAGCAAGCACACAAATTAGGTTTCATAGGAAGCGCGAAGCAGAACAATATTATACAAAAAATGAAGTGAAAAAATACTACCTGGACAACCTAATGCCATCACTTTCGCACATGTGCTGTCTCTCTTTAATTTCGGATGTGTTTTGTTGTTTTTTTTTTTTATGTGGGGATCGTAAAGTCTCAGCAGTTAAGGAAAGGCAGAAAGAAAGTTCGTTACGCCAATAAAATGACGCCTCATTTAAGGAATGGACAAAGCTGTCGACAGAAATTGAGGAAATACTTCAATTTGAGTTTAACTTTACAGTTACGCTTAATGAGCACTGGAAAGTCAAGGAATCTCTCATATATTTACCTTTGCAGAGATGAGTTCACATTTTTTTTAAGTATATGAAACATCCCTATGAGTGAAGACGTTTTTAAAAACTTAATATTCTTAAGTTGTGCCAAATGCCTACTTGAATATAATATGTATGCAATATAAGCATAGCCATATTGATTCCTGAGAGAGCACACAAACCGAAATCAATATCCAATCATTAATCGTTAACTAATTCCATGAATTTCGGCAGTCGGCCGGCACTCGGCGATCGCCTTTAACTCCAGTGCCTCAACTTCAGCTTCGGAGCCCCCTCTCTGTTCCATTTACCAAGTTCCGAAAACGCAACCAGACATGCCACACTAAAGACATATATTTATGCCCCGCTTGGCGTATTTAGAACGGAGTTCAGGCAAAAAAAAAATATATACAAAAAATAAAAACAACAAAAAGAAAAAAAAATATCAAGATAAAAATATTTTTCGGCTGGCCTTTTTTAGTTGTGCGGCAACAGCAGCTGCCCGACTGGCCACTGGACAGTGGGTCCTAACCCAGCCTATTTATTGTTGTTGTTGCTGTTATCGTCGCGTCGTCTGCCCAGCTACCAAGTTGCAGTCCTCTGTGATCCTGGGATCTCTTGGAGTTTTGCGTTTTCAATTCGATTCCAAGTTTTGGTGTTTCGTTTTCGATTTCGATTTCGGCGACGGCGACGCCGACGACCATGAAACAATTTTATATTTTTCAGAAGATCAATAAAATTTTACCGACCAACTTATTTGGGTATGCGGCTCCAACAAAATTAGTGGCCAAATTGTCGTGCAGAACAAGTTTTGGGTCACATTTTTGGTTACAGAGTATACAAAATTGTTGTTTTTTAAACACCAAAAATATATAATTTGAACTTCATAAATTCTTTGCTCTTCGCACGAGTGTTGAAGCTTTAATTAATTTATGTGAGAGCCAGAGAAAGGGGATCTATCTATAAGCAATGATCTGGATTGTGTTGGGTGCTTAATAGAGCTATGGATTGATATAAGAAACATTTGTTCTGTAAGTTCTGTATATATGTATATGAATCAATATCAATAAATATCGAGAAATAAAATTGATAAATGGGTACAATTCCGTTTTCATACTTATATTTGCTTAACTGTTGTAATTAAAGACATTTCCAATGAAAATCAGAAAAGAGCATGGCCACACCGTGTGGGTTCCTGCTTGCCGACCAGCCTGTAAGAAAGGTGCGCTGCTTAATTCTGAGAAAATGCAAGCCCCAAAGCGGAAAAAAATGTGCCCCGGCTGCTGCGTGTGTGTATGTGTGTGTGGGAGGTAGGGAAGCTGGCAACACTGGGAGCGAAACAGTCGATGTCTGCGCGCGCTGCAATCAACATTCGCAGGCCGGCACTAATGAATTTGTATGCAAACCGCAGACATTTCATGTTTCATGTTATATGCCAATGATTTGGCATAAAAACAAAGAACAGTGGAGAATGGAAAAAGAAAGAAGAAAAAAAAAACAGTAACGGAAATGCGCGCAACACATAAAAAAAGGATCAACAGCAACATTTTGCGAAATTAGTGCAGGCGGCCACAAAGGTGCTTTTTTTTCTTCTCTCCTTCTGAAATTTAGTATGCATATACACACGCACAAACAACCATACACACATTCATACATACATACATACATATGTACATATTTTGATTTATGCATAAGTAATAAAAATTATAATAATGAAGGCGCTGACATGGGATTCAGAAGAGCAGCGAAAAGCAAATTTGAAAAAATTGCGTTACTCTGGTAGCACACGTGATGCCACTCTCTCTTCCTCTCTCTCGCATATGCTGTCTGCCCTTTTTGCTGCTCTGCTCTTTGCGTGTCCGTTACTTGGCGCGCAAACTTTGTAAAGCTACAGTTTAAATACCGTTGGGGGTGTCTCTGTTTTCAAGCCAAAGAATGACTCACAATGCGCAAATTATTTGAGCACAATGAACTACTTATTTGCACCGTTTTTATTTTTATTTTATAACGGCAAGCTTGTAAATAATTGAAAAGGCAACTGAAAGCGTTAAGCTTTTGCGTCGTTAAGGTTTCGTCAGTATATACCTTTCTCACTTGCTCTAACGTCCTGTTGTCACTCAATTTATTGCGTCATAGGCGCTCACTGTAGATGTGTACACATATATTTGTGTGTAGTTGTGTGTGTGTATGCCTGTCAAACTGCAAGCGTCAGTTATTTGATGGTCGGACATAAAAACAGAATTTGGACTTTGTACAGGCTGTAAAAAGTTGAGAGAGCATCTCTGCTGGTGTTGCTGATTCTGCGCTGCTGCTGCTGCTGCTGCTGCACCCAAACGCCAAACGGTTAAACGTAAAAACTAACGGCAGTTTTATAACTCTAGCATAAGATTACCTTTTGAGTGCATAGACTTCGTCTGCCATCTTGGTCCTCATCGCCGAAAAAAAAATTGAGTTGAGCGCAAAAAAAAACCATTTCGGCGACGAAAATTTTAACGTACGAGTGGGCGCAGGCGCAGGCACAGGCACAGGCGAAGGCGGTTTCCAAGATTCCCGAAGATGATACACAAGCAATCAAAAGAAATGCAATGGATGTTGTACTGAGTCTTTCCTTGTCGTGCTGCTGCACTTGCTGCACCGTTAGGTCCACGTTGTGCAGTTTGGCCTCGGCCTCAGCGCGAGTTCAAGATCAGCGGCTGCCGCACCCACCAAAGCTGCATCTGCGTAGCATTTCAACGTTTAAGTTTACAACGGCGGCAGCGGCGACAGCAGCAACAGTAGAAATGTTGCGTTTGGCATATTTTCTGCATGTCTCTTTGCACTTCAAGCACACATTAGTTTCTGTTCTGTGCGTTACATTCAGCACTTTGTCTATCGGCTTAACATTTCAAGTAACGGTTTCGCAGTTAGCAAATAACAAATAAAAACACATAAATAGCACAGAGACACAAACACGAACTACCTTTACCGAGCCAAAAATCTACCACGAGAGATCATTTAAACGGCACAGTTGCACAGTTGCACAGTCGCACAATTCGCGTCGTCCGAGAAGAGTTCTTATTTCACAACCGTCCTCGCTGATGGTGCGCGCGCAATTGATTCCTTCTTCAGCGACAACGTCGCTCGTAAGCGTCAGCCACAGAGAAACAAGAAGAACTCCGCAGTTACTTCGCCGCCGGCTTCGAAAAGGCAGCAGCCTGGCAAATATGCGAGCACGAAGGCAGGCAGAGACCCGACATCGTATGCTCACGTTGTGTGCGTCGCTCAGAAGTGGTGTTTTCCAATCACGAGCAGCTTCGTGTTCAGGCCCGTGCGCATCTCTTTCATAATAACGGACGTTTTTTGTGTGTTTCGCCTTAGCAGCAGCGACAAAGGCAACAACGGCAGCAGAAGCAGCAGAAGCAGCAGCGTTCGCTACAAAATACAAAGAGGAGCTCATCGATCTTGCACTAGGGGCTTTTGTTTGAGCATACGCCGGCATGCATATGCCCTGCCTGTCAGGTTTGTTAGGATATTTTTTCCCGTTTTGTATAAAATATTGTAGAAGTCCTTAAGATAACAAAACTACTGAGGCGTTTTCATAGTTTTAGGTAATAAAGATATGCATACATATATAAAATATAAAATGTTTATGTTAATTTGTATATGTAAATATGTATTTATACAATGATAAGAAACTAATGTGTATACTCTGTATACCTGAAAATTTCCAGGTGTGTATCATGAATGCGTATGTTTGTATGTGTGTACTGCAATCTAAATTATCAGATTTTAGGAAAAAAAAAAATAATCCAGATCATATTTATAAATGTATATGTATGTGTATATCATTTTATGAATCCCTAATTAAGTAGAAAACCCTAACAATAATTTAAGCAGTCTTTTATCTTTTCTTTCTTTTAGCAGTCTATAAATATTTCTTTATAATGTGTTTTAATTCATTTAATGGAAATAAAAGTATACGTGCTTATTATTAAAGTGTTTGTCCACCTTAAGGAGTTTTCACTGTGCAGTTTAGTATAACAGCTCTCTGAGCCATGCCTAATGAACACTTAGGATCTGCCCCTTTTCTGGATGCCCTTAGGGCGTTTTAATATAGTGTATACGGATACCGAAACATATATATTATTTTATTTTAGACTTTAAATAAAATATGAAAATAATTAGCTAAAAAATGTACGCAATTAATGTGTTGAGCCCTGCAGCAAAGGTTCGCAACTTAAGAGTGCCGAAAAACTCGTATAACCAAAATCTTGCAGAGACAACTCCATTAGGGCGGCCCACATTTCGCTGGCAGGTGCAGCGTGCTGTAGCTTGATGTGGCAGGGGGTAAGCAGCATAAAAAAAGAAGTAAAAATCATGAGGAAAGTTTTTTTTTTTTTGCATGGGCGCGTGGCTAGAGAGCACAGATCGGAGACCCGCATGTGGCAGGACATCGATCGATGACGCGTCGCATGTGCCACCGACTGTGGTGACTCGCCGCAGAGGAAGGGGAAGAGGAAGAGGAACAGCAGAAGCAGCAACAGCAATTTAGCATAACTGCGCGAATGGCACAGGCATCATTAAACACATTAACAGACACAGACACATACTCGCACTCACACTCACACGCACACGCAGTTGCAGACTTGGCTAAGAGCTGGCAGGTGATGGCCAAGAGGCCGACAAACAGTTGCTGCTGTTGCTGCTGCTTGGAATTGAATGACGGACAAATTGACAAACGGACGAGCCGAATGACGCTTGGGTAAACTGTACTGCGCAGCCGGCGTTCACTTTAATGAGTTTAACCCGTGCCTGCGGCCAAGTTGCTGACCCCCACGGTTCCTCTCATGCTCCTCTCAACTCCACTGCTGCTGCCAGTTAATTACAAAAGGATGCGCCGCCTGCCAGGATAACAGCTGCCTCGCTCGCAAGCCGCAACACGTAATGCCAATTGATTTGCGCAAAGCTCAGCATTGCCAGCGGCAGCTGCACAACTGGATCCTTGCCGATCCTGCCCAGATCGCTCAGACACTCAGAGAAATAACTGACCAGCAACTGAAGAGCTTATCGTGTTCCGTTCACCTGAGTTGATATGCCAAAAATATGTAGGCAGAAGAGGTCTTTAAATAACCATTATTCATTCCAAAGTACTTCTTAGACTATATATATATATATATATATATATATATATATATATATATATATATATATATATATATATATATATATATATATATATATATATATATATATATATATATATATATATCATATATATCATATAGTTACATAAGAATTTTTATCTAATATCTAAAAAAAAAGGGAAAGATGACAGATATCTGGTATTTTTTAGAATATTTCTAGGGAATATGCAATTTCTTGAATTTTGTTCAATTCAATATGATTTCATTTAGACAGAGCATTCTAGAATATTTTAGAAAAGAAATTAAGAAACGTAAAATAGGATTGATTGAAAATATATTATTTATATTTAGTTTATTGTAACTTTAGAGCTTTAGAGTTTGTGAGAGTTTTTATTACGCATGTATGTGCGTGTGTGTGCATTTCTAATGAACCGCATTGTCTCGCTCAAAGAAAGCACAACACACACACACACACACAAGCACGCCCGTACGCACATACCAAAAAGATCTCCTCAAACTAGTTTGCGAGGTCTTTGAAAGAAACCGGTCATATTTATGAGCCCAGCGCCCAAGGTTTCCCTTGCATCTTGCAAAAAAAAAAAGAAAAAAAAGAAAAGAAAATAAAGGAGGAGCAGAAAAAAATTCATTGAAGCGTTTGAAATTTTGTTTTGATTTTCCATATGGCATGGCCCCGGCAGAACTCCTAACGAACCATGGCAAATTGTCTAATCTGCCAACTGTCTTCACACCTTTGACGCGTCGGCATTTGGTTGATGGGTTACGCTTCGGCTTTCAGATTGCCTTTGGCTCGGGGTCTGGGTCTGGGTCTAGGTCTGAATTGCATATTACATTGTCGTTTACAAGCCACCCTATAACTGCACCCGATACTGCCCTCTAACCCAACAAATGGGCCATTACATGTCGCCTGACGGGCATTGAAAAAAAAAAAGAGGAAACGTACACACGGCCCAAATGCTTAATTAATTGTTTGTAATTTGTTTATGTGTTCAAAGCAATTTATTTCGTCCTCTGGGTTAGCCAGGCTTCATGGTAGCACATCATTCTATTTGCGATCTCGAAAACTCTAGTTAGCTCTGCGGATGGGCAAGATAAATGATGAATTGCGGACAAGACTAGGAATTTTTGTCGATCGTTGATCCTCCAAGGTAATTCTCATCCCAGTAGCTCATTTCCGGAGAGAGTTGTAAGTGAATAGTTGTTGGTATTGGTTTATAATTCATATTTATTGTGATCCTCAGAATTGATATTCAAAGGGATCTACCGTGAGTGATCTATATGAGTGAGAGCAGCTATATTGCTCATCTGGTTTTTGTTTTTTTCTCGCATAGATAAAATAAGTCAACTTGAATGTATAAATTGTTTGATTACTTACCCCTTTTTACTTTCTCTCTAACTCTAACATTTCCTATTCTTTTTATTTTCTCATGATTCTCAGGGATCCTCGACACGTTTGCTTCAACTACTACATCTAGCTACTCATGAAATTGCTGTGTGATTCTCGATGCGTAAATCTGAAGTGTTTCGCTCTTGTTGAGCTTTCTCAATAGAACGCCCGATTATGTTTCACCCTTCTTTAAGGCGCATAAAATATTTTGCATAACAATAAAATTGTTAATTATTTTGAGCGATCTTACTACACTTAAGAACTGAATCACCCCATTTGATATTACCGAAGATTTTATATTGACATATAATAATTAACATAATAATACAATTTGACTATCATTTTTGTAGCGATCTGGCGACCATTGATATTATTTAATCAGTTCGAACTTCGATCCCTCGTCGATCAATGTGAATATAAGCCGATCGCCGGCTGCGCGTAACTCAGCGTGGCGACATCTTGTACATGTATGCGTGCATGTATGGCTGTATGCTATATACATACATATTTTTAATAAAGTTATAAATTTCTTCAAAACATAAACGTGACATTGATCTACAGCCGTTGGGTGAATCACAAACGATCTTGTTGATCTTTTTGTTTCTCACAGTCCGAGAACAGAAGGAAGTATTCTTTCAGTACTCTGAGACAGTTTGCGTAAATTTCGGCGATTTCATAAAAGCAAGAGCTACTTAAAGTGATCGCAGGGCAGCTTTTTGATCACCAAACAGCAAAAAATATAAGAGAACCATATCAAAGCAAATAAAATCAGACAAGAACAACATGTGAACGATTGCAAATTACAAGCATTGAAAGCAAGCAAGAGACCAAACTCTCTGTCTTTGTCTGTGTCTGATCGTCTGGCTGCGGGTCGGTTAATATCTGGCGATCAGGAGGACGCAATGGACCAGTTTACTTGAACTTTAAGACATGCCCTAACGGATCAAGTATTCGCATTTTGTAATGGCCTCTGTAATATGTTTGCCAGCTCTACTCTGAGGAGCTAATCAGTGGATTAACTCAGTTCATTATATTATCATGTATCATAAACTGTTCTCTTATAAAATTTGGTACAGTTGCTTCTGAGTATTTTAGCTAATACCTCTATCGGAATCAGACCTGACTGGATTGCTATTAAGCTAGATTGCCTTCAGTAGATTATGATATATTACTAAATCATTGTGCTTTGCTTATTTAACTTTTTAACATACAAGTTTCAGCTTTATATCCCATCTGAAGAGCATTCGGTTTTCTGTGTCTGTAAGATAGTTGATCGCGTTTTTCTCTCAAGTTCCTTTTTTTGGACTCTTGGCTGGCAGCTGCTACTTTTTGGTTTGTCGTCATTACGAAAAGGAAGCTAAAGACAAACGGATATGCGTTGCACATCAAGCAACTGTTTTTTTGTTTTCTTCTCTTTGGGGCTTTTCACTTCTTGGCGTAAAATAAATTGTGCGACAGGTGCGACGATGTCGACAACTGGACCCAAAAAAAAAACAGCAACCAAAACCAAAAAAAAAAGCCCGAATATGAACCAAAAAGCAACATTAACCGCAGAATCTGTTGCAAAGCTTTGGTCGTGCCTTACGTATGTGTGGGAGCGAAGCTTTCGATCCTTTGTCGATCTTCTTCGATCTTACAGCTGCGCATAATTGCCAAGTCTCGACTGCAACTGCGACTGCATTTACAAGACGCAGCTGTTACTTCCGCCTGAATGAGTTTTTAGGGTTTACTTAAGGTATCGGAGCAACGATTGTTGCTTTGGCTCTGGCTCTGGTTCTGGTTATGTCTATGGCTCTGGCTTACAATAAGCTGGCTACTTAGACGCATGGCTCGTTGTCTTGATCCTTTCTCTTTCGCTCCAGCTCTTTCTAATGCTAATCCTGCAGCTCGCTACCTGCCGGCTGGCCCTGCTCTCGATCTCATATTCCAGCTTGCGGGTGCTCAGACATCCTATTGAATTAATGTGCGGCATTAGCAGCCAACAGGTTTGCATCTACTGTGCCAGCAGACATCGACATCCTCCTTTGTTTTTGGCCTCTTACTAGGAAAATCCCGCAACGATCGTGGCACGCATGGATCATGCAACGTTTTAGGGTTATACTACACTTTTTGGGCACGTAGCCCAGCGAGAATATTAGCTCAAAATAACAGGTGTTGACTGATTAGTTTCAATGGATCTTCGCGGGTGCGATCGACAGATCCGAGGATCGGCCCAGCAATGCCTGGCGGCACGTATCAAATTGATGACTGATGATCGACTATGTGGCCTATGTAGCGATTGCCACCTGTACGAGAATACAGCTTTGGGTACAGTTGCGATCGCTTCGACCGTTGCTCATGGCAGATGTTTGCATATCGCATTGAAGATCACCACACAAACCCACAGACATGTATTTATGTATATGTATATATATACACACACAATTCTTTTCAAAAGCAAATACTCGCTGTGTGCTGTCCATGGACCTGCAGCTGGCCGAGGCTTCATATTTTGCATTTCGAAAATGCAAACAACAAGCGAAACGAAACGCAACGAAAACAACATTTTTGCCAAATACAAAAGGATCGGTCGCTCACAGACAAAAGGCATCCTGCTGCAGCCGGGACATGCCACGTTAGCCGAAAGTCCTGCATTTCCGTTGATTTATTATTCTGTTCCATTGATTGATCTACAGCGAAATTTACTTGCGGCTTAAGCAAAAGACAAAAGAACAGCCCAAGAAAGAGATAGTTCAAATATGTATCTATACCTCGTATTATCTGTTGCACGGGATCTTGCGCAAGCGGATTTTACATTTCATTTACCTCGAGCACTGAATTCCGAAGATCGATTGATTCGTTGCTCGCTGGGAAAATGAATTTGTCAGAGTTTTCCTTGCAATTTTCCCAGGTTCAAATTCCTAAAATGTTTACCGAAGATCTTCATAAGAAACTATTAGTGCAACCAGGCATACTTTCTCAAAATTCAAAGTGTTTTTGTGTATCTTTGAATGCAATCAAAAGTCTTTCTAATATATACATATTTGATAACTTTTACTGAAGTATCATTTCTCGAATCTCCCGGTCGTATAACAGATCAGCGTAGCTTGCGATCATTAGCACAAATGATGTTAATATGGTACTATATAAATGGATCTTTGGGCGTCAATGAACTTTCGCACGAACGAATCCACACGATGTCAGTCTGAAGATCGGAGCACTGATCGCCGATCATCGTCAGATCTTTGACTCTGTTTGCGATGAGAGGTTCGATGTTTGCTCAACAAAAACAAAACTCTGGGCAAAAATGTAACTGAAATTGTGTTTACACTTACCTGAGAGCAAATCAAGCGTGGATTGAGATCGCTTTTATCTTTAATAACTTATTTTTTCAAGTTCATACGGCCAGCAGCATCCTTTTGTTGCAATTCCGCAAAATATTTATGAGATTTTATAAAAATCAAGAGTATGCGAAAAATATATATAATAATGAGGCGAGCTTTTGGATTTTGTTCCTCTTTTGATTTAAAAACTTCCGGTTGTTTTTTGAGAGCACTCGTAATTTGATCTGTTTATGCGTTAAGATATTCGCATAAAGTTGGCAAAAAAAAAAAAAAAAAAACAAAAACACAGACAACAGCTGAACGCAGAGCCTGCACATGCAACGTTTACGAATCAAAGAAACAAAAGAAAGTTGTAGACAAAATTAGTTTTTGCAACAATTAAACGGAAACGTCACGAATCTCATTTGTTGCATTTCCCAACAAGAGACTAAAAATTTCAATATGAATGCATTTAGCCTAGGGCAAATATATATAAGTATATGCATATATGTATATGCATACATACATATGTGTATGTATATGCACATATACATATATAGGTGTATAATTATGGCTGTTAGTTGATCTTCAGGAAACTCGCAAGACACAAAGGCGCATTGCATTTGCAAAAAGGCCTACCCAACTCAAAGACGACAAGGATAAGGACAAGGGCAAGGACAAGGACATGGGACTGAGCCAAAGGATAACAGGGGCAAAAGAAGCTGCGCAAAAACAAATATGAACAAAAAAAAAAAAGAAAATAAAAGCGTGAGAATTCATTTGCTCATGACGCAGTTCCACATTTAGCAGCGGCAACATTTTGGGGATAATCGCAGCATCCGTTGGGTTAAACCACCCCATTTTACGTTGTCCTAGTGGGCCAATGCGTAACATTTGCCATTCCATTGGGGGTTGCATAAATTATAAATCAAGAGTACCAATTCAAATGCGTAGTTGCGAAACTCCTTTGATTGCTTTTTAGCAAGTTTTACGCGTTTTTAAAATCTCATATTTGGTACAGTCTCTACTCTTCTCTCTTCTCTGTTCTCTCGCTTTTTTCTTATCTATGCTGTCTTCAGTTTACTCTTTTCTCTCTTCTCAATTCTGTTTACACTTTTCTCCCATCTCTTCTGAGTTTTGTCCGGTGTCTTTTCTCTTCTCTTCAATTGAATTCTATTCCATTCGACTGGATCTTCAGAATATAATAGAAGAACAAGAAATACCTCTGGCATTATCATTTTCCGCAGTGTATGTCAATTGTTTGGCAATAAAACCAACCCCATGGTGAATCGGCAAACTGGAACCCTGTTTGGAGATGAGTTACGCATAGCAAACAATAGGAACATGGCACAATAATTGTACCAAAATTTCGACTTCGCCATTGGCTGAAAGGAATGCGCAATACAGTTTCCTACTCGCATTTCAATGGCAAAGATTATGCGTAGCAAGACGAAGATGGCAATCCAACAAGGAAACTCTTAGATGTGTGTGTGAGTGCGTAATTATTATTTTTTACGATTGGGGTTGCGCGGTTGCCAACAATCCCAATAGGGTTGGCCCAAGCTCAAGGACAGCTCGGCTGACAAAGGCCAAGGGACCCTAACTAGAGCAGATCACAAACAATAGGACTAACGCAGAGGCGAGGATCCAGATTATGAATTAATAATCAAGTTGGCTATAATAATGCCATAACCTTGAGGCAAAGGTAAATAATAATTAAACCACACACACACACACACACATGCAAGTATGCACACGTGTTGCTGCTGTCAGAAGTTGTTGTCGAACGGGACAGTCCTGGGCAGAGTCCAAATGGAGTACAGCTGCCACTCAACAACGTCTTGACGTAGATTATTTTTGTAATACCCTAGAGCTATCGAAAGTGTTTCTTCCTATAGGGTATAATGCAGTTATAATAAAGGTGTAAAGGTATTTGATATATATGGCAGTGCTTTAAGTACTATAGTACTGGTCTCTTTAGTCGTAAATATATTTATTGTAATCATGTAAAATGCATTTTAGTAATATTTACTTTGCATAAATACATGGATAAAACTAGATATTCTTGAAATATTAAAATTTGTAAATTTTCTCCTATGACTGACTTGGATTACATCTCATATTTCTACTGAGAAGGTTCTACAAGCGCAAATTAGAAGGGTGGCCCTCAATTTTTGGGCTATGAACAACTTTTTGAGAGCAATCGAAAAGACAGCAATATTTGTGAATAATCATGTGGAAGATAAAAACTTACTTAAGATGTAAGTTATCGTCATGCATAGCTGTCTAGAGGGTATAGTTTGGTCAGTCAGGTCAGGCTAGAGCATTGTGACTTGTTTTCTTCTTGAGCAGCTGCAACCGCTGTCAAGGAGTGACACCACGTGCCAAGGTGAGTCAGCAGCAGCAGCAGCAGCACCACCAGGAGGCAAAGCTATTATCCTGGCAGCCATTTTGTGTGGCGCTTAACTTGAGCGAGTCTGCAGCAAGGAGCAGCTGCTGAGAACACGATCACACCAACACACATTTATCTCTGTGGCAACCAGTTCGACGCCCTAAGCTTGCAGCAAGTCCTGCCTGCCAGTTGCTTTGTCCTTTCAGAAAAAGCTGTCGGTTCCAAAAGAACAGATGTTATGTATTTCTTTAATTCTTTTTTTTGTTTGTTATTTTGTCTCCTGAACGAACGTGTTTCCAAACATGATTTATGGCTGAGCTGCTTTTGCTTCTACTGATGCTGCTGCTGCGGCTGCTGCTATTCCAGTAGATTTTTCTTAGAGCATTGTTTGCAATTGACCAGCTGCCTGGGTCTTGGGTATTGGGTCTCGTGCGCCTTGCGTCTTGTGTCTTGGAACTGGTTTCTCTCGATCTGCTTCGCTTTTGTCTCATTTTTATGGCGTGTTATGATTTCGTATTACAATTAGCTAGACAAAAGGCACGCTGCCTAGTTCTATGCTTAAAGAGTCGGGGCCGCATTGTCTATAAATTTTGTTATTTTGCAGCCGCATTAAACTTGTCACAATTGTGCAGTTAAGTAGACATTAGAATGTGCTCCGAAATGTGAGCTCTTCATTAGCCGGCTGCCGCGCTCTCTACTTTTTGGCCATAATCATAAAAGTCAGGCGAACATGAATCGCTGTGGCATGCAACGCCTCCCGGCAGCACTTAAGACAAATAACTTACACACCTATCGACAGGCCCAATGGCCGGGGGCGTGCGCGTCTGCGCTCTTCGTTTAGCTTGACGCATTTTCAATTAGTTTTAAATCAGAACTAATTGAATTCATTTTTAGCCTCCGCATCGCATCGCATCTATGCAATCTTATCTTAACAGTTATGATGGCTTGCATGGCAAGCCGGTGCAGCCAGCCAGTGTTTTGGCATTCTATGCCGAAAATTTATTGACAAAAATTTGCAACACAGATTGCATAGGGTGTCCACCAGGAAGCTGCATGACCAGTAGCTTGGCGCGTAGGTAAGAGGCAGCCAGCAGTCAGAACCTGCCATCGGCACATGTGAAATCTATGACCATAGCTGTGCATAATAAATGGAGCACTTGCGCACCGGCTGGAGGCTTTGGCTGCGGCGGCGTCGACTCATGCAAAGCGACAGGTAAATGGCACACAAAAAGGTTAGCAACACTGAAACCATAGGCAGCCGAATGGCGCGCTGCAAATGGAGCGTAGTCTGGTTCAATTTGGATGTAGCTTCCGTGCAAACAAGTGGCGCTGTCTGCAACAACAAATCCAATAACCTAAAATGGGCAACAGGCAGATACTTTCTTTTGCATAGCGAATTTGAATTTAACTGATCGTTAGCCAGACAAAAGTTGACTGGTACAAAACTATATGATGACAGAGAATGTTTACGATTTACAGAATCTCTTATCATTAACATAAGTATTACATGTTAGAACTTCAATCGATATATCGATAAGTTGGGATATTCTTGCATGGCTTTATAGCGACAGATTTCGCTATACTAATAATAGCAGAGTATAAATACCTCGCTGACGACATGCAGATATCTCATAATATGTAAACAAAAATTGATTTTCGTTCATATATTCTTCCAATATCTTTAAATGACATTAAAAGTAGCAGTACTTTTATTGGTGTAGGCTAATTTAGTTTAATTTAGTTCCACATATTTTTAGAACATTTTGTAAACAAGCATGATTTGGCATATTCCTTAACAGTTTGTTTTTGTGACGTCATGCACCAAAAGAGCGCGAAGCCGCGCATACCTTTACGTAAGATCCTTCATCTGCATTCAGCTGTGCTCGTCTATTGCCTGTAATCAAAATCAATTGAAACTAATCAAGACGACCGAAAACTGCACAAAGAGAATAGAAGGTGAAAAGCTATCTGGTAATTGGACCTAAGCTTTACCACTCGTAAAAGGTAAGAGATAATTATAGATAATGTGAAAACTGATAAGCGAAAAGCAATGCCGGTCCAAACAGCACTGACATTAACATTGATTTGTTGCCAAAAGCAGGTAAAATCGTAAGAAACATGTTCCGAAGGCTTAGTTCTTTGAAGGTCAGCAGAATGCGCGGTTTCTCAGCGCTGGTGCAGACCAAAGCGCTGGTAAATGGCAATTGGATCGATTCGAGCAACAGACAAACATTCGAGGTGAAAAATCCAGCCACTGGTGAGGTGATTGGCAATGTGCCCGACATGACAGTGGAGGATGCACAGCAAGCCATAGATGCCGCCAAGCAAGCGTATGAGTCCAAGGAGTGGCGTGCTCTAACCGCCAAGGATCGCTCTAATATGCTCAAAGTAAAATAAATTGAAAATGGTACGCCATGAGTTAAAGCCCTCTAATCTTTTGCAGAAATGGCACAGCCTCATCGAAAAGCATACCCAGGAAATCGCCGAAATCATGACAGCTGAGTCCGGTAAGCCAATCAATGAGGCCAAGGGCGAGGTCGTCTATGGTAATGCATTTGTCGAATGGTTTGCCGAGGAAGCCCGTCGCATCTATGGTGAAATTGTGCCCAGTGGACAGCCAAATCGCGAGTTGATTGTCATGAAGCAGCCCATAGGCGTGGCGGCGCTGATAACACCCTGGAACTTCCCATTGGCCATGATAACGCGCAAGGCAGGAGCTGCTTTGGCGGCCGGCTGCACTGTGGTCGTCAAGCCATCGGAGGATACGCCACTGACAGCGCTCGCTGTGGCCAAACTGGCCGAACAGGCGGGCATACCCAAGGGTGTGATCAACGTGGTGACCACCAAGAAGGCTGCACCAATCGGTGAACTATTCTGCAAGAGTCCCGATGTGCGTGGCATTAGCTTCACCGGATCTACCCAGGTGGGCAAGCTGCTCTTCCGCAATTGCGCTGATGGGATTAAGCGCGTGTGCTTGGAGCTGGGCGGTAATGCACCGTTCATAGTCTTCGATTCGGCCAATGTGGACAAGGCAGTGGAGGGTGCCATGGCATCCAAGTTCCGTAACTGCGGACAGACCTGTGTCTCTGCGAATCGCTTCTTTGTGCAGGAGGGCGTCTATGATAAATTTGTGACAAAGCTTAAGGAACGCGTCGAGGCGCTCAAGATTGGCGATGGCAAGTGCGGCGATGTGCAAATCGGTCCGCTGATCAATCAGATGCAGTACGACAAGGTCAGCGGTTTTGTGGAGGATGCCCGCAGCAAGAAGGCCAACATCATAGTAGGTGGCAAGGGCCTGCAGGAGGTGGGCGATCTCTTCTATGCGCCCACAATAGTCACGGATGTGCCAACGTCGGCGCATATATATACCGAAGAGGTCTTTGGACCCGTGGTGTCCATCATCAAATTCAAGGATGAGGCGGAGGCGGTGCAAAAGGCAAACGATACGAAGCGTGGCTTGGCAGGCTACTTCTACAGCGAGAACCTGCAACAGGTTTTCCGTGTGGCCAAGCGACTTGAGGTGGGCATGGTGGGCGTGAATGAGGGCATCATATCCGCACCAGAGGCGCCGTTTGGCGGTGTCAAGGAGTCGGGCGTGGGACGTGAAGGATCCAGTCATGGCATCGATGACTACGTGGATATCAAGTACATATGCATGGGCAATTTAAAATATGACTAAAATTCCCATTACACACGCGCTATAGCTTTAAAATGCAGTCTTCCACAAAAACGCTTGTATGTTGTAAATTCCAATTGAAATTATTATATATGTAAATGTGCACAATATAAATTAAAGTTTTGAATTTACGTTATTGCATTTTTGCCAGCATTCAGTTGTTAAATCTTATCGCTCCACCGCCACACACTTAACAGAGCTGTTATACAATTAACAGCATTCGGTATTTTATCTATTTAGTATCATTAGAATAGTGTGCGCATGGTCACACTTAGTCCCTACTGTCTACACAAGTGCTGCTTTGCTTCCAAGTGTAATTTTTTTTGAAGCAATGTCTGATAAAATTGTAAGTAAATTGCTAATTGGAGTTATAGAAAGCAATAATTATGTAGAAAGCTAAAATTGAGCAATTTAGCATCGTATACTCAAAGAGTATATAGCTGACGCCATGCTGTGCTTTCTGATCGTTTCAAAACGCCGGCATATATTCGCCAATTCTCTGTTGTTGCAGTCCCTCCAAGAAAATTTCTTTTTTGTTAAGAAATTATTTGTATTAATTGTGCACCGGTTATGCGGAAAGTGTAGTGCATAATTGAGAGCCCGTCGATAAGTACGGTTAGTGCGAATTCGTTTCCACGACGACGCCGGACAACAGACACGACACCGGACAGACACACAAACAAAGGTACAATGACTTGTAGATTTTGCATCCAAAGCCACGGACCGATAGATGAGTGGAATAGAGGAGGCGCGGCGGTGTATGCATACAATCGTGTTTTTTTGTGACCATGACAGTGGGAACCTTTTCTCTTTTTGGCACAGTCCTATCACATATATTTACATTTTGTGAGCAATGCCAAAAAAAATACGATATTTGGTACGAATTTGTTTTCCTGTTGCAGTTAAATGCGCGGTTTCATGTCGTACAGTTCCATACACCAAGTTTAAGGCCTTTTAGGCTAATCCAAAGTAGCTCAAGCTACATTTAACAACAACAACATCAGCAGCAGCAGCAGGCCAACACAACAGCAACAATACCATGGCCAGCGCTCCTTTGATGCTCGAGCAATTCATCTACAAGAAACGAAATTTCGTTTATGCCTTTGTGCGGCATCGTCTCTTTACGTTATGTAAACAATCGGTGTGATCGATGCATTATACTATTAAATGTACGCAGAATCTAATCACCTTTCAAATGTGCATCTTGAATTACAGCTAATACGCGTGCAGTCTGCGGAGGGCATCAAACGCATCGAGATCTCGCCAAAATCAAATCTAAAACAGCTTTATGACAGCGTACAAAATGTGCTCAAGGTCGATGGCTTTGGTCTTTTCATGGAGCGGAACTTTGCCACAGAGCTACACGCAAGCGGCAGCCAACTGGTGGGCAGCGCACTTAAGCATGGTGACATGATCTATCTAAAACAGATTGCGGGCACTTCATCACGCGTAGGTTTATAAGTCATATGTGATATATTCCATATTATTAATAATATTTTCTGATTTATAGCGCACGAGCACCACAGCGATTGACAATATGTCGTTCAATAGCGCTAAGATATCCACTGATAGACTTACCAACAGCTTACGTCCATCCATTGAAGTGATCGAGGATGAGGTGGATCAACAGTTGTTTAAATCGAGTGGCACCATCAAACGTGAACGCGATAGTAAGCTGTAAGTTGACTATATTTTATAAAAGAATACTAAATTAGATGACTTTTCTCGTTTCTTTTGCATAGTTGTCATCACAATGCCAATGGTCGTTGCGTTCATTGCTCTCCGCTGGAACCATATGACGAGAATTATCTGAAGGAACATAATATCAAGCATTTGTCCTTCCATTCATATATACGCAAGCAAACTTCTGGCATGGATCACGGAAAGTATTTTGTATTCGATGACATCAACTGTCGCATTAAGCCCGGCTGTCGGGAGCATCCACCATGGCCCAAGGGCATTTGTTCCAAGTGCCAGCCATCGGCAATAACACTCAACCGTCAAACCTATCGTCATGTGGACAATGTTATGTTTGAGAATACCAAAATTGTAGAGCGCTTCTTAAATTATTGGCGAACCACGGGCCATCAGCGCATGGGGTGGTTGTATGGCACCTATGAGCAGCATACGGATGTGCCACTAGGCATACGAGCTAGAGTGGCGGCTATCTATGAGCCGCCGCAGGAATCGTCTCGTGATTCAATAAACATCTGTCCAGATGAGAACGCCGATGAAGTGGATGCCGTAGCAAAAGCACTAGGACTTAAAAAGGTAAGCAATCGATAAGTTTCTAAGTTGCCATTTCTAATCATATTATTTTATTTATAGATTGGCTGGATATTTACGGATTTAATTACTGAAGATGCAAGCGCTGGCACTGTAAAACAAATACGCGGTATTGAAACACATTTTCTGACCGCTCAAGAGTGCATTACAGCAGGTGAGCTGCAGAATCGTCATCCGAATCCATGTAAATATGCCACAAACGGCACGTTTGGCTCCAAATTTGTAACAATTTGTGTAACTGGTGAGTTTGCCTTAATGATAAGTGTGTATTTACGTATGTATATATATACATATATATTTATATCCTATGCTTTTGTCAGGTGATCAAACGAAACAGGTGCACATGGAGGGCTACGCTGTGTCCGCTCAATGCATGGCTCTGGTACGTGATAATTGTCTAATACCTACCAAGGATGCACCCGAACTCGGCTATGTGCGAGAATCGACTGATAAACAATATGTCCCAGACGTTTTCTATAAGGTATGTAACATTTATATATACGTTATATAATATAAGTAGATTGTCATCAATTGTGAGTCACTCCAACGAAAATTTATTATTTAACACTGGACTGTTGTGGATTCAGTCAAATGGTTCTAAGGAGAGTTAAATTCGCATTGTGTTTCCTAACTTAGAGTTAAACAAAATAACAAACAACGAATATGTTGGAATAAGTTTATTGAATTTATTCAACTGTAGACATGTAGAATTAAAACATTATGGGATTAGCTTCGTACATATATGTATGTATTTTTTTTTTTTTCATTTTGTTTGGCATATTCATATTATGCGTTTGTAAACTTCCGCATTTGATTCGCTGCTGTTTAGCAAGCTTTTTGTCTTTCCTGCTTTTAATTCAACAGAGATTGTCGTAGGAATTCGCCAATATTTTATATTTCGCGTGCAAAGATTGTTTAAACATTTAGACATTTTGATAATATATTCATATTTCAAGTGTTGGTATATGCTCAAGGAAGGATAAAATCTTTGAAATATTCATTTCAAGTAAGTTTAATTAACTAAGAATAATATTTTTGATGTTGCGTTTTCATTTATTCATTTATGCCTTTATTTTCATTCTCATTAGACATCGTTTTGAGTCTTCAATTTGATCATATAAGCACTGAATTATTCATATAATTTTATTTGTCCTTAGTTCTAAACGATCCATCGTACAAATAAAATAACATATAAATCGCTTGTTGTCTGTTTTGTAGGCCATAGATTAAGGATTGAATATTTTAACTAATAGACACGCTAAACTTAACAGAACTAAAAAAAATTAAATAACTTGGAATGTTAATTTACCTGGATTCACATAAAAAATTCTTAAAGTCTGCTAATAATCGTCCATCGATTTTTGCTTTTAAATTACATTCTAACTTGGATGGTTTATTTATAAATACATCTGGGTTACGACTTTGTTTTCACTTTGTTTATTTTAAATTTGAGATGCCCGGTATTCAAGAAATGCATTTTTTTTTCTAATATTATGTGTATACTCAACATTTTTTAAATAGAATTTTTTTATCTCCAATATAATTTAATTCATTTAATATTTGATGACTGTATCCTTGTTTAAAATCTCGGTTATAATATTTCTTCAAAAAAAAAAAAAACTTCCAAAAGTTGTATATAATTTGTGATGCACTTTGATATCTTTGGTAAAATACATATATGTATGTAAAAAAAACCGTTTATCACTAACCGTCTTGAGATATGTTGTAAGACTAAACACAGTAAAATAAAGTAGATTCTAATTAATTTAGCAAAAGTTAAGTTTCATATTACTTTTGCTGGAAAAACATATTGAACATTTTTTTGATTTTCTTTCTGGTACACATACATATGTGGTTGGCTGCTTTTTAGCAAGTTAATAGAAGTTTGTACTTAAGTATTTTTACGATTCAGAAACTCACCATTCATCAATATTTTAACTTCCATTTGCGAATATTACTAGACACACATGAAACACAAATACAATATTTATAGACAATTACACAAATCAATGACATTTAGATATTTTGTTAATATATGTTATATGGTAATCGCTCGATAAAAGAAATTCGATTCTAATTTGAATATATAAATTCGTCATACTTTGTCATTGATCATTCAATTTTTGTTTTCTTAATATTTTCCCTCGGACTTGGATGGTTTTCAGTTGCTTTGACGTAGTTATTTATAACCTTTTCAAATATTTTTAGTAATAATTTGAATACCTCTGTTACACTGCCTTAAACAGCTTTGTATTATTATTTTTCATTAACAATTTGTTGTTTTGTTGTGTTTGTTTATACATTACATATATTTCTCACGCATTGGTTTGAGTCGTTCGTTTCAAGACTATATTGTATTTTATTTTTAGTATCTTAGATAGGTCGTTAAAAGGTTCTGCTCAAGGAGGTATTAGTTCATAAATGGAATAGAATTGCATTTAGGCTTAATTGTCAGGGCTACCACATAACTAATCTTTTTCCAAAGTGCTGAATCCATTTACACCACAATCCTTGATAGAAATGCTCACCGTGGGATTTCCATTGGCATCGCCTGTGCTACCAATTTTGTCCAGCACCTCGATACCATCAATAATAAAGCCAAATATGGCCGTGAAGGTCCGTACATCATTGATCACCATGCGAAACTGGCTGCCCACGAATCCGTTGTTGTCATATCGCTGTAGACCCCGGCGCATGCCCACGGCACCTCGCTTGGCCGGCAGTCCGGTCTTATCTGGCATAAAGAAGCGCTCCTCGAGTGCTGAATAGCCACCACGACCATTTTGCAACTCAAAGTCGCCTGTGGTGATGCTCTCATTGCTCCAGACCTGAAATACGCTGCAGCCCTTGTACCCAAAGCCGCGATGGTGCATGATGAGCGAATGGAAGTTCTTTGCCATTTGAGGGGCAACTTTGGCGTACACTTCGATTAGGATGCGACCTATCGCTTTTCCTGACATTTCCATATCTAGAAAGTAAACGGGATTGCGTGCAGATGAGGGGGTAGGATTGAATTCCACTGGGCTCATCGGAAAAATGGGAAGAACGGGGAAACTGTCGCCTTGAGCGGCGCTTGCTGCAGCTGCAGCGGCTGCCGCTGCAGCAGCCGATGTACTGGGCAAGTCGAAGTCAAACCCGGTCTGCATATTCGGCTCCAGATTTTGGGTTGGAAATGGTTGCACCTCTGAGCAATCATTTGGGTTTTCAGAAGTTGCATTTGTTAGTCGCTCTGTAGCTCTGACATGGTGCGAAACAGATTAATTATCGGCACAAATACCTGTAGCACATACAGCAAGCCCTCATGCACCGGCAAATGTCCGCACATCGGCAGTGGTGTCATCTTGCCATAAAAAGGACAAATGATGTCCGACGCAACGAGCTATCGCTTCACACAGCCGGCTGCCGTTCGAGATCATATAGACAACAAGTATGTGTGCATTGGTTGCGGGTGAGCAGATTCTCCAGTTCTCTTGGTATTCTCATAGGATTGCTAAATGTAGAGATGGAAAAAGAGACCAATAGATTGTGCATTATAAAGAGCTCTCTAATTACCAATGGCAATGATGGTAATGAACATAATTAATGAAAAATAATTGGGAAAACTACGCATTAGTTTTTCATGCCAAAAATTACACTTACCGCAGGCTAAAGCAGTATTTAATTTAAATTTATATTTGCATATTATATTATTTAAATTTAATCTTTAAGTTTACAGTGTTTACAGTGCACTTTAGCGCCGTATTAACGCAGCTTTAAACTGTATTTTATTTCGCTCTCTATATTTGTACACTTTATTTTATCATTATTATTAATTTTATATTTTTTATTAATTTTTTTCTCTCTTTATTTTATTATTATTTATTTATTTTTATTTTTATTTATTTCTTTTATGTTCTATTTTTGTTATTCATTTTATTTTGTATATTTTACTTACAATATTAATTGTATGGTTTTTATTTTTTGTTTGACTGCCTAATTTAAGCCACTTTCTATGCACTTGCATTTGCACTTGCAGGACACTAAAACTTTAAATATTTTATTCTCACTTTTTTCATGAATCTTCTTTGCTTTATTGTATGTTTTATGCACTTGAATATTGTCTTCGTTTTGAATCTCTTGCTCTTGCTGTTCTTGTTCGAATCGTTGCTGTTCGTCTATTTTCTGTAGGTGCTGTTCTTGTTGCTCGCAGCGTCGCGGCTTGAATGCTGCATTACTGATTTGCCAACTGCTGGCGTAGACGCGGGGTGGCTTGGCTTGTTGCTGCTGACATTTGGGCGCTGCACTGGCAAGAGCAGTGGAGTATCGCGTGGAAGCTGGTGTTGCAGTTGTCGACGCAACCGCTGTCCAAAACATTACTAATACTACTGCATGTTACTAGTCGAGTAGCCCATG
This sequence comes from Drosophila mulleri, assembly GCA_035047565.1. NCBI lineage: Eukaryota > Metazoa > Arthropoda > Insecta > Diptera > Drosophilidae > Drosophila > Drosophila mulleri. The sequence goes on from JAWNPK010000168.1 coordinate 4,779,909, forward strand.
CAAATGACACTAAGTGAATACTGATGCTATTGCATTAGTATATGCTTGTTCGTGTCCAGTGTAGAGGTGCGTCCCGTTCGAAGTTTCGTTGACAAGTGCATTGGTTGCTTAGCGCAGCTCGCTTTTATAGTCTGCCAGGCAGCAGCTACTGTCAGCCTGGGTGAGCGAATGAGCTGTCGCTCGGCTCTTGCTCTCTTAAATTTGGAAGAGAGCGCCCTTTGCGTGCTGCTGCTGGCTATGCTTTCGGCTCAAAGTCAATGTCAACTGGAGTTGCATTTTTTTGCCCACACCACACACACACACACACACAGCCAAGCCGCATCACTCTTTTTCTCCTCCCCCTCTCACTGATATAATTTATGGTCTGTTGTCAATTTACCATGTTTGATTAGTCAATTCCGGAAATGTCTTGTGTCCGACTGTGCGTGCACGCAGTATGATCCTTGTTTCCATGGAAAACATTTTTCACTTTGCCTACTGCATTCCTTCTTTCAAGTGTCTTTGTGCAGCAACAAATTGGCTTTGGTAAGCAGAGATTTCAAATGCTTTAGCTCATATGCATGGGATTATCAGCTTATGCAAGGTTGGCTTACTTACTTAGCTACTTACTTATTGCCTTGGGGTACGCTTAGATATAAACAAATATGTATTGATTTATTTATCTCCACTAGTTCTATGCATTTATTTATGCAATTTCATTAGGCGTTGCATCAGTTAGACGCCTATTATAATAATACATAATGGTATCTGGCATGCATAAGACCTGATGCAGACAGACGCACGAAGCTGACAAGCTCAGCTCACCTGTGGTTTCTAATCAAACTGCATGAGCCTGACTAATTGAGCTGTAATCAGCTCACTCACTGAGAAATGTGTGAAGGATTGAGGTTTGCGGTTTTAACTTCAGTGCTGACCTATTTATGCGATTTCCCATCAATGCTTACGTCATATGCTGGGCCATGGCCGTTTATCCCATAAAATGCTTAAATGAAAACCAGGTAACATAAGCTGCAACAATCTTTTTGACATTTGGGGTTGCTTTTAAATATCTATATTAAAATTGTACTCGAATGTAAAAAAGGCCAACAACAGCATATCGCTGCTCTGTCATATGTCATATACAAGCTGAACACGGCCACAGTTCGTTTATTGCGCTGCTTGGTCAATAAAGTGCGCTCCAATTGGGAACCGATGGACATTGCTGAGCGCACACATTCGTGTCTTCACAACTTGGACTGCACTGGCCTCATATGATGCAGGAACACTTAATGAATGCTACTGTGCTAACAGTTGCTCCTCTCACGATGACCTGATATGAGCGAATACTTGAAGCTTAACTAAACGCTAAAGAGGCGTAACTCTTTGATAGGTGATGAAGTCTGTTGGCAAGGACGGATTTATTGAGCTGCAATTAAATGTGCTCCGTTGCACACTCGGCTTGCTTTGGCCAGTGCAGTCCTTGTGCAGTGCGAGTTGGTAACGGCCAGGTGTGTATGCCCAGTAACTGTCCTCGATTCCCAATTGACCAAGCAGCGCAATAAACGTTCAACATCACAGAGCACGAATATGCTCTTGTTTGTCGATTGTTTACTTTTCAGTGTAATTTTTTCATGTATTTAAAAAGTTATATTTATTCAAATGCAGCCCCAAGCGAAATGTCCTTTAATAAATCAAAATGACAAACAAATTAATGCTGCTTATGTTACCTGGCTTTTATTAATGTATTTTATATGATTAACGGCCATGGCGCTGTGTGTGACGTAAATACTGTAGTGCAAATTGTGATGGCAAATCGCTTAAATAGGTCGGCACTCCAGTTGGAACCGCAAGCCTCAAGCCCTTCACACATTTTTGAGGTGTTGCAAGCGACTGCAACTGTCAAAAGCAGATGCAGTCAAGTCGGGGAAACTTGCGCATTGAGTGGCAACCACAGGGTGGGGGTTAACTCCGCTGCATAGTGGGTCTGAGTGCAACAGTGCTGCAAGAGTTTATGGTCTTAGATGGAAGACTACTAAACAATTCTCTGTCACACTGAACTTTGACTGGACCTTGTATTGATTCTTGACTTTAATTTGTTCATTTCCGAGGCATTCGTTAACCTAGGCTGCATTGTACTTGCATTAACAATCCATGATCAAATGTATATGGCGGATATATCTGCGGCCACCGGAGGCGTGGCTTCGTAATGTAATACCCTCAGACAGGGAGCTGCACCTTTCGATCGTTTACTAATATTTAATATGTGATGTGGGGTCGAACCTACATAGCTCCGATACATTTTGTTGTTTCCAAGCGACAGATTCATACAATTGCTTAAAGCGAACCTATTGCTAAAAACTCAAAATGCGAATAGGGTGATAAGGTATCAGGCAATCGGTTCTTACTTGTTGCCCTATGTACCAAACTGTTGCATACGCATACCGTAAAGGGCATAGCCGAGTGAGAATAACCGAGTGTAAGAGAGTGCGCTCTAAATGCGCTGCTTTCTCTTTTAACCTCTCTCGCTGCGCTTTCACACTAAGCATGTGCATTGGCTTAGTTTGTAAGCTATTGTTGATGGCGTTTAAGTTCCATGATTGCGTTTGACCCAATGACCTGCTGCACTGATTTTGATTACTCACGTCTGGGACGCACGCACAGGAAGTCGGCCAATCGCCGAGCAAAGCAAACAGGTGGAAAAAGCTTTGCACATGTCACTTCCTCTCGAGGAGGCAGGTCATTGAGCCAGGCCAGTAGCGCAAGAGAGGTCGTTGCATGTTTGAAGCTCAGATTCCCCATCAGTGAACTCAGTAAATTCAATTTCTTAATCGCTTTATTCTCAGTAAATTCAATTTCTTAATCGCTTTATTCAGAGTTTCTCTAGATTTCTTACAAAAATAGTTATTATTTGCTTTTCTGGTTTCAGGAGAAGGATCAATATGGCAACGAGGTGCAACGGCTGGCTCGCCCGTTGCCCGTGGAATATCTGTTAGTCGATGTGCCCGCTTCGACACCGTTGCAGCCGCAATTCACATTCACCGAGTACGACAAACGCCAGCCATTCCCCATCGAGAACCGCTATATCGATGGCCATCTGCAGGACTTCAATGCGCTGAGCAACTACCTGTCCGCCTGGGGTGAAGAAGACTTTCTCGAGGCCATCTCGGACTTCCATTTGTTGGTCTATTTGTACAAAATGGACATGTTGCCGCTGCGCCAGCATATGGGACCGCTGCTGGAGGCGGTGCGTTCCAAGAATCCTAACAAGGCGGCTGAATTCAAAGCTGATGAAGTCTGGAAACTGCTCGAATCGCTGGTTCAGGCCAGCTCGACTGGCGGGTAAGTGCAGAGGCCACACACTTAAGCTTCTTTAAACATGCTAATGCTCGACCTCTTATGTTTGTTAATTAGTGGGACGAGCAGCTATCCCAGTGGTGCAACAGCTAGCTCAGGCGCCGCAGGTGCCGAGGCCATGGATCTAGATGCCAACACATGGACCTGCAGCCACTGCACCTTCATCAATCGCGGCGAGTTGAACTCCTGCGAAATCTGCTCGCTGCCGAGATAAGGATTCAATTAGTTCAAAGCGTGCTCCAGCCGTCAGCTTAGCGCGACGAAAAATTCTGGTGTTAAAACGAAACTAAAGATTCAATCATACTTACTATACATATAAATAGCAGAGGGGCACTTGGATGTAGTGAAAGCCAATCGAAGGCGTGGCAACACAAACTCATCGCATGCCGTACGCGTTCTCTATAAATGTAATCTTGTATAAGAGTTTTAAAAAAAAATTTAATTTATTTCTAAATAAATTTAAATTGTTGAGTATACAACAAATGTGCAGATTTCCGAGGCTAATGCATATATGTATATATATATATATATATATATATTCCCTAGAAATTTACTCCAAGTAAACTGTAAACCCTTGCCAAGGTTTAGGAAACTAAACCTTCTAATCCGCTCTTATTTTTCAGTAATTTGCATCTATATTTCGGAATAGTAGTGTGATCCATTTATATACAAATATATGAAACACCTGGATATATATATATTTATCAACAAAGTAAAAAATGGAAATATATAAAGTAACCTGTGGCCGAAAAGTTCGTCGACATGAACTTCGGGAAGTGTCATTAGTTTAGTTTAAATTCAGAATTCAGTTTTTTCGGAACTTTTTCTAGATTGCAGTGTATGTACCTACTTATAAGGCAATTCGGTTTTCTTTTTAAATTAGTTAAGAGGTAGCGTAAGTGTAATGATGGCGTTTCGTTTAGCGTCTGCTAAATCTCCGCTACGTGGACTCCTCAATGCGCTGCCAAAGGTGAAATATAGATGCTGTGCTGATGCAATAATTATTGGATAACCATTTCTCTACACCTATATTTTAGTTAAGTTTTGGTAAACATGGCTTAGTTCGAAACAGCAGTATATTTGTTGGTAAGTATTTTCACAAATCCTTCGAAGATATCATTGGACACCTGACAATGCATAATTTGTAGAACCACCTGTTCCCTGGTTGGATGATCCAAGTATTGTCTTCTCCTCCACTGCCTTAAAACATCATTGGGGGGTAAGTAATTGCATTGTTTCGCCTTGGCAGTTTTAGAACCCTATTATGCTATTAAGAGTAGGGAGCTGTAAAGTTATTTGAGACTTGATTTGTCCTCATAAATCCCTTTTCAAGACCATTTATCAGACTAATGAAGAATATTTTTTCTATGTAAAGTCTAAACGTATAATCTTTGCTCATAGTTACAAAAGAGCTAGTTGCGATCCACGCACACATAAAAACTCTTTTTCTAAATCCATTATGTATAAAATTATTTACTTTGACTTTAATAAGAATATATTTATATTGTTGTATATCTACGCCTATATTACGAGCTCTAAAATATAGTTAAAGCGCTCATTTATAAAAATCAAAATTTACACATTTAGATAGAAATATTTCAAATAAGAATACTTGTGCTCATCTAAGAAACAAAAATACTGTATACAAAACCAACTAATTGTAATATACAAATGCCAGATACGAAATATAAAAGAAACACTAATCAAAAATGATTTACTGGGTGTTGGAGAGAAAATGCATGAAATAATTCGTTACGGACTACAATAATAAATATATTTATGTATATATATATATAATTTATGTGAAACATTTATTTTAATATGTATATATATATATATCTATGTATGTGTATATATAATATTAATTTATTTATATATTACTGTTACGCAGTGACAATTAGATGAGTATGTTGGTTTATTTTGTTGTTTGTATGTTTCCATGTATTTATTGTACGCAACTAAATACCAAAGTGTTATTGTATGTGTATGTGTGTGTGTGTGTGTATGTGTGCATACTAATTAGGGTTTAATCAACACTATTACTAAGTATACTTTATATATATAATTGCTAATTAATATAAGTATGCATATATGTTTATAGTATAAGAAGCATTTAAAGAAGTTGTGGTACTTAATAATCAGATAATTATTATATAACAGTTTGAGTTTATTAACCGTATAATATATAATTATATTGGTATTCCATTTTAAGTACAACTCGCAAAATAAACTCTACAGTTTACTCATTTTGCATTTTCTAAATAACGCACACACACAAATATATATAGTTATATACATATATAAATATATATTTATTTATATATATATACACATATATATTTCTTTTGTATATGTATATCGCTGTATATAGCATCAAATTGGTTCATGATTCAATACTGTACTTAACAACTAATGTTAGCTTTTGTCGAGAACAAATGCTCTCTCGTACCTTTCCCTTTAAAATACATATCTTTATATATGTATGTTATGTTTAAAGATGTTTCTCAGTATCAAAGTTTGTATACTAATATACATATGTATGTATATATAATTGTATATTGCTTAACTGTGTGTTTTTGTTGTTGCTGTTGCTGTTGAGATGTATTGTCCACTTAAATAGTTGCTTTCATTTATGATTTTCATCCATAATAAATTTTCTTCTTAGCATAGTTTGCTTCGCGCTCTTAGGTATATATGTATATTGATATATAATACCCAGATCTATATAGATTTTGTTTGCGACCGACATGCTTTCTTGGGAATGTGTGTCAGTGTGTGTGTTTGTTATATACAAACTAAAATAAAAAGACTTAACTAATATTACAGTATTACATTAAATAGAAACCAAAAGAAATACTAAAAAAAATACTATAATGCGTGTATTCAGAAAGTGAAAGAGATAGCCCAACGAAACTACGAGAATATGTTAAAATGTAGAAATTGGATGGGGCAATACAATATGATCAGTAAACGAGGCGTACATTATAGTTAGTGTACACTGTACAGTGTATACGATATACATTATACAAAGTCTAATATGACGGTGGTTTCTAATTCAACTATCAGCTAATTTTTATCGTAATTATGCAGTTAATCAACTAGGCTTACGAGCTACACACTTCATGGGTTTTCATACATATTTGATGTATATGAAGTATATATGTATGTATGTATATTTATGTAATTATTGTAGATACATATTTTGTTTCTCGAGTGCATTGTACAGCAAAAATACGTGCAAACTAATTACGACAAATTACATTAATTATTTCAATTAATATATAATATTTAAATATATATTAGGTTGTTTATTCTCTTTTCTTTGAAATCAAATGCAAATTTTTGTTTTTAAATTTCTTTTTTTTTTCGTGTTATTTTTGCCAACACATTTTTCGTTTATTTCGTTTTCAAATGTTGAGATATTTGTTATCAGGGTCTTCTCGGATCATTTCGTTTGTAGCTAAGAATTAAATACAGAGTTTACAGTTTTCATTTTGTATATATGTATATGTGGAAAGAGTTATATATGGGGGATTGATTTCTGATTTTATTTTTATTTTCTAAACGAGTATAGAGCGACAGGACTTGCATGTTGTATATAGATTTGTCCCGATTTTCGCTAATTACCAAATAAATAATAATTACCAAATATATGTTGGCTGCAAATTGTTACAATATATATAATGTAAATATATATATATGGGAGCATATATTCCATATATATGTTTAGCTACATGTTGAGAACTAAAGTCAATTCAACTTTTCTTGTATATATATACTTATATATGGTTTGTTGCTTATGGCCTAGAAGATATACGTGACAACTTAGCATTCGAACTTTTAATTAGTTGTTGTTTTTTTGGTTTTTTCTCTTTTTCAATATAATGCACTTATAGCTTATTAGTATTAAGTTTTTCTTTTTGAGAAACAAATATACAACAGTTAATCTCTTTCTGTTCTTTTTTCCAGAGGTTTCTAGGCTAGTTAGATACACTTATAGCAAATCATATATGTGGTATTTATGAAGGGATTCAAATCGGGGTTTCTTTTCGTTAACAAATCTCTTAATCCAACACACTTTATATACTTTTAATTTTACGTTCATTTAAAATTCCTCGTTGCAAAAATTGTACTCATATTTACGTCTAACAAGTTCGGCAAAGGAAATAACTACCATCAGTTGTTGGTTGCTCTACGAGCTGACATACTCGAAACTTTGAACTCGTTCTCAAATTTAAAGTATAGCCAAAAGTTACAGGGAAATACAAATGAAAAACTGATTATAGAGTTCTCATGTACTATATATAATAAATATATTTATATAGCGAGCCAAACTGAAGCTACGAAAACCAAAATATAACTGAATTTTAGTTTTGCGTTTCTTTTTGTTGTCAATTAGTTGCTGGAAGACGAGTCTAAGTTATATATATATATAATATATATATATATATATTTTTTTTTTTTATGGATTTCTTAACCAGTTCAAGAAATGTTTTGTGGCTTTACTCACCTTTTGTTTTGAAAGAAATTCTTTAGTATTTTTATTTTATTCTTTTGTTTGCCTTGAAATACATCAAAATTGAAGTTTGTTTCATTTATAAGTACGAGTACCGTTATGCCAAAAATATAGCTCATTATAATTGATATGTGACGAGCTGTTCAAAATGTTATGTTCCTTGTTATAAGAAAACGTTCTATTATTTCTTTTTGATTTTTTTTTTTTTTTCATTACATTTCTGCTTAAATATTTAATTTTTTCGCTTAACACTTAATTTTATTTTAATATATATGCATGTATATTTATTACGATTTACTGTGTCTTTGATTTCGTTTTACTTTTTGAAATAAGCATAAATAGCATTTCATCGAACTTTAGTATAATATATAGTTCATTACATATATAATAGAAATAAATAAATAGCTTTTGTTATGTAAACTGTATATAATAGCTAAATTATTCAGCCACATTGCTTTTAAATTACTTAACACCTTTTTGAATGACTTAAATGTTTAAGCTTAAAACTAAATTTCTGTTTGTCTCTTTGCTGGTTTCTCTTTTAGCAATACAATAAATTAAATATATTCAATTTGCTTTGTTTTATATAGAATACTTGTTTTTAGTTGAGTTTTATATTTTCCCAGGAAAATAATTGCTTTTATTTGTTATTGTGTACGTTTTTTTATTATTTAGTTTTTATCTTTAAATTAATTATTTCATATTTAATTAATATAATTTGTTTTTCATTTTGGTTTGGGTTTTATACTTACTTGCTGCTAGAGTAGATTGAGATTATTGATTTGTGGTTATCCACATCAATTGACTAGCTTTTTGTAAAGTATTTTTCTTGTGAGTGTGTGTGTGTGTGTGTGTGTGTGTGAGCGTATAACTTTAAAGGAAATTATAACAAGGCTAAAAATAATAGACAAGAAGCCAAAAGAATGTCCAACTCAATTTTAAGGTCACGGAATTTATTCATTTTTAATTTTGGGTCTATTGACTGGAATTTTATACATATAAGAATTTAATGACCCGATTTCTGATCGAATTTTGCTACGATTTTTTATATTTTCGGTTTGGTCCTCATTGGTAAAAAATCAACTACATTTTCTTTATATTTTTATTACAAATCGTTCTAAATTTAGTTTTGAAAAACGATTTACTTCGAAAAATGAAGACACTTTGCCCATTTCCTATGAAATATTTTCCCTGGTTTTAAGTGTAAAAGTTTTCTAATAACTGTTTTTTTTTTAACTCCCTTTTCAAAGTGATATGCGTTTTGTAGCCTCACAACAACAGATCAGCCTAGGGTTATGAAATGTTTCAACTTCATTGTCGAAGTACCACTTAGCAGTATTTTGCCACATTTTGAGACGCTGTCTTATACATATAATAGATATACACATATAATATATATATATATGTGTGTTCATATAGTTAAATGTTTTTCTAATTGAATATATCACGGTCTTCCTAAATATCGCTGTATGCATGTAAATATCTATAAAGAGCTTGCCACTCGACTTTTAGTTCTATATGTGTCTGTGTATATATTCATTATCTTCTTGTTGTTGTTGTATATATCGAGTATAATGAGAGAACATCAACATTATCCAATTTGATAATATATTTATATAGTACAATAGCTAAAATCCGATTGACTAACGTTAAGAGTTTTTTTTTTTTTTTTAGGTAATTAGGTTTACGAATACTGACACTTGAATGCTCTGAAACACAGTTGATCTTATTGTCATATGATGTATGCATGTATGTATGTATGTATGTATATATAATAATGGGGTATATAATGCCATCGAAATGGGGAAATTCCTTTTTAGTTTTTCAATTTCTTAGTATACTGTGAGAAGATGATATGGATTGCAAATTGCTGATCTTGCATTCTCGTTCAGATTTTGTATATATTTATATATAGAGAGAGGGAGAGTATATAGTTTGTATATAAAGTTTTACGCAATTGACTACTTAAACATGTTCCATCATGCTTTTTATATAAATATATATATGGATATATATCTTTGTTCTATGTGGCTAAAAATGTATGTATGTATATGATGTAGATGTAGTAGTACTAAATAAGTTTAGCCTACACATACGAAAAATACACAACTAATTTATAGTATGTGTGTGTGTGTGTGTGTGTGACTGTACTGTGTGTGTGTGTCTCATATATTACAGAAAATTTTATCGTAAAATCGACAATCGTTTTTTATTACGTTACTGCAAAATGTCTCTACCACAAAACTAATATATGAGATAATGTTTAATTGAAAAAACATAAACTGAACAAGACACAACTATATATGGTTGTTTATTGTGGTTTTTATCAAAAATTATATGCATATATTTACCAATATATATAAAGAGCGCTATACATGTTCTTTTACTTAGTATATATATCAAAATTCGCAAGCTACTACTTGGGATTACACAACTTTTTTTTGATATATCAAAACATTTCATTCGGGTTATTGTACAGATCTTTTCGAATTGAATTTTATTTTGTTGATTTCGTCTGTTGCTACGGATTATTAAATACAAAACTAATTTTTTTTTTTTTGTTTTTTGGCGTTTTCAACTCGATAAATGTTTGAAAACATGTAGAAAAATACAATAGAACTAAATTAAAGCATTTCCAAAAAACAGTAACTCGACTAGGGCATGGATCTTACAAATAATATTGTATGTATTTATATGAACTAAGACTGAAGCATTTTTTTGACTTCTTGCGCTAAAACCAGATCGAAGAAATTGAAAAAAATTAAATAAATAAATAAAAATGAAATGCAATCATGGTTCATATTTATTACAAATATATAGAATAAATAAATGGTATATTTTATTTTACATTATTTATACATAACAAATAAATTTTTTATTATAAAAAAAAATAAGTTAGTACCGCTTGTAAATTCTCAACGCTGTGTATATAGAATGCAGAGATCGAGGCATAATTATTGTTTTCTTGGACTCTTGGCTTTGGATAAATAATTTTGCATCGAATGGCACCAAATAGAGTTTAGTGGAATGTGTGTTAAGTTCTTAAGCATAGACAATAAATAAATGATGGGAATAAAAGTTACTAAATTAGTTGAGTGTAGTTGTAGATGTGTGCATGTGTGTGTGTTTGTACTAAGTAAGTGGAGCATTACGAGTCTAATATTCAGCCCAGCAAAATGTTGTATAAAAATTATCTTTGGTATGCGAAACGTGAGACGAGAACAGAGGTATTTTCATTTATTTGGGATGCTGTACAGATACTTGGAAAATAATTAATAAAATATAAAATATATTAATATATGTACCCAATGTACTCACCTCCAAAATGCAGTCAAATACATATACACATACAATTACAAGAACACAAAATAAATAAGTATATGTGAAAAGTCCCCACCTGGACACAAGATATAAATACAGACAGAGAGTGAAAAGAGATGTGGGTAAAGAGAGAGAGAAAGAGAGACAGCACAACATTTACAAAAATTCAACAAAATAAATAAATATACAAAAATATGATCAATCAACTATATATACAATCTAGTAAATAATAATTAAAAACACAAATTCTCTTTTGCTTGTTTCATTAGCAAATTTTTTCGTTTTTTTGTTGTTGTAAACCAGATTTATTAAACACAAAAATTACTTCAAATTGTTTTTGTTTTATAATTATATGTTGTGTGGGTGTGTGTGTGTGTTTGTGTGTACACATATATATATAATAACTATATATACATACGCAAATGATTACTTTCAAATGATAACTAAGTAAATTAACTAAAATTAAAGTTGAAACATGCATGCGAATCTAATTTAGTTTTTTTTTAAATGTTCTTTTCTGTTTTCTTTTTTTTTTTTTTTATCAGTATACATCTTATTTTTTTTTAAGTTTATTTTATAATGAAGTGTGTAGTGTGTATGTATTTGTTTTAATGCAAAACTGAAATGCAAATGCTACAGCTAAACAATTACAAATAGAACTAAAACTAAGAGTAAAGGGAGTTTCTTTTATTTTTCATTAATACAATAACTACAAGTTTAATTACTTAACTCTGTTGTTAATTAATGCGCATGAGTAGAACAAAATATAATTAAAGTATATAAGCAAATTACAAAAAACAGAAGAGAGCAATAAAGGAAGATTTAGTGCAGAGTCTTACGACTGAAATGTTGACATATTCAGGCAAATTATGGGGTCTTACATAATTTTCTATGGAGAGAATAAAGCAAGACAAAACTAAATTTTGACGGGAGAGAATAGAGGGGGTGCTCTACAGATGAGAATGAGTATGGTATATATGTATATGTATATTTATAGAGAGTGGGTTTCAGCTGAGCCTATGGTCGTTAGCTTTTAACACTGTACAACAAAGTTAAGGAAATGAAAATAATGCAGATTTATGTCAGTTGACAGTTTTATTATGAAGAAGAGCAAATATGTGAGTGTGTCTGTGTGAGTGCGAGTTGGTGTGTGTGTGTGTGGGTGTGTTTGTTTGTGTGTGTGATGTTTGTTCGGTTCTCTTGTCTCGTTCTCTGTTTAACTGCTATGCTGGGTGAATTAAATTCGAGCTCAAAATACTAAATAACTAAATTATGTTATGTAGTGTTTTATTTTTATTTCCTTCCTTCTTTCACGTTCATTTTAAAATTTTTGTAGTTCGATTTTTAAGTGTTTAGTTATAGGTTTTTATTAATTTATATTACGATGGTTGAGCAAACTTTATGTTTTTTCTTTACTCGCTTTATCGTGTTTCGCTTTTTTCAATGAGCTTTGATTTAGTTTTTGTATTATATATAAATAATGTATGGTTTTTTTTTTTGTTTTTTTTTTTTTTCAATTATAAATATGTTTATGTTATATCTTTTATGTACTAAAAATAATATAAACTGCTACAATTAAACGCAATCACAATCGGTGGTTTTTTAAATTGTTTTTCCTTTTTTTTCGTAATTTTTGGTTTAATTTTTTTGTTGTTTTAATTTGTTATGCATATGTTTTTTGTTTATCTCTTGCTTTTGCCTCGCGGGCTGCTCCTTTATGTATTTTTATTGCTTATCATTTTTTGTTTGTTATTATAAAACGCGTGGGGCGATAGCGGGGGTGCTAGAGCCTTAAATATAATACTTAATATGCTTTCAATTATGTGTGTATATGTTCAAGTGTGTGTGTGTGTGTGTGTATGTGGCACTAAGAACTAAGTTAAACCAAAAGGTAAAACAAATTTTGTGGTCATGAGATTTGTGTGGTTATTGTGTGTTTGCGTGTGTATGAAGGAGTGTGTGTGTGTGTGTGAATGCAATTGTATGCACATTATAATAGATAGACAGAGAAAAGAGAGAGATAGATAGAGAGCAAGAGAGACAGATAGGTTGATTGAGCGGGGCTGCTTAGACATACATGCCCATGCCGTACATGCTGCTCCAGTCAACCCCCTGGAAGCTGGACATGTCCACATTGGCCAGCGCATAATTGGGATAGGCGGCAGCTGGATTGGCAGCCGCGGCAGCTGCTGCTGCAGCCGCATTTAGCGGATTGCCAGCGACAAGCGCTGCCTGCTGGGCGGCAGCCAGGGAGTGCGCATTGGCACCCGCTCCATTAGCCGCATTGGCAGCCAGGGCGGCGGCAGCTGCAGCCGAATGGACCTGTGTGGCAGCATTATTGGAGGCGGCGGCGGCTGCCGCAACGGCGGCGGCATTGTGATGATGCTGTTGTTGTTGCTGCTGCTGCTGCTGCTGTTGATGATGGTGCGAATGCTGCGGATGCAGGCCGGCGGCGGCGGCGACAGCGGCATGTGCATGCGCTGCATTGTGTGACTGCTGCTGCTGATGGGCGGACATGGCAGCCACGTTCTGGGCCTGGTGGGCCTGCATCAATGCGGCGTTGGCAGTGGCGGCGCTGGCGGGTATGGTATAGGGAGCATATCTGCAGACGAGAAGAAAATAACAATGTGATCACTTAGGCCCGATTATCTTATATGCCGACTGACTCACCTGACGCTGTGCAGCGCTGTCTGTGGATATGTGGCAAGCAACTTGCCAAAGTTGCTCTGATTGGCTGCCATGGTGGCAGCGGCGGCTGCGTTTTGTACTTGAAACGGATTCTGTGATATGAGCGCCGCTTGCTGTGCGGCTGCCGCTGCGGCCGGCGATTGCAGCAGCTGTGTGGGTGTCTGCAGCATGGCCAAGGGATTCATGGCAGCGGCCACGCCAGCGGCGCTGCGTGCGCCCAACAATTGGCCAGGTGCGGCGGGCAGCTGCACGCCCAGAGTGCCCAGCATGATGCGCTTCTGGAGCAGCTGGGCGGCAGGTGTAACTGCCTCTTTGGGTTGGGCCTTCTTGCACTCGACCTTCTTGTTCTTGATGGTATGGAAGTGTATCTCGCAGACGCGATCCACCACATCCTCGTTCTCGAACGTGACAAAGCCGAAACCGCGATGGCGTTTCGTCTGCTGATCCATCAGCATGACCGTCTCCTCGACGGCACCGAATTGACTGAAATAGGCCTTCACCTCCTCGGCGGAGGTGTCCTGCGAGACGCCGCCCACAAATATCTTTTTGGTCTTGTTCGCTTGACGAGGGCGATTCTTGGGCGTGGCATGCTTCGGATCGATCTTCTTGCCATCGAGCGTGTGAATGGGCACCTTAAGCACCTTATCCACGGTGCACGGTTCTTGGAATGTAATGAAGCCAAAGCCGCGGCTGCGCTGCAATTGTGACGATTCGAGGGAGATAAAGAGAGAGAGAGAGAGAGGGAGAGACACAAAAGTGATATCAGAGTTTAGTGAATGTTAGTTCCAATTTTGGCGGGTTAGAGGCAGCATTTACGAAATACGTATATGTATAGAGAGTATATAGTATAGTATATATAAATCTAAATTTGCAAAGTGATCAGCTAATTTGCAAGTTAATAGTTTGTAAATGTCCTACGTAACGTTAGCAAAAAGTTCAACAAAGTTAAATATCAATGCACCAACAGGCTCTTATAATTCAGTTGATGCCACCAAAAACTCAACGAAAAAAAATTAAATAATAACAAATATTAACATAAAAATATATAAAAGTCAAGTTCTAATATCGATTCAGAGTTATGCAATAAGTACTTTATGTGCGCTAATCAATTATACGTCAGCAAACTCTTATATTTTTAGCAGTAACTCAGCGCAGCCCATATCTCACTCTTATATAGCTGTATGCAACAGTACGCATACTTTACTATGAATACTCTAATAATATGGTCTGTAGTAGTAGAAGAGTACTCTCATATAAGTACAAACATTGCATACAGCTTCTCTCTTTTACAGAGGCAGTGACACTACGAATACTCTTCTATTTTGTATATCCGTCTGCTTTTTTTACTATGCATACTCTTAGATTTTTGTAAAAGCGCTGAAAGTACTCATTGCATTTGACAAATACCCCGTTCCCGTTACGCTATTTGTTTAAATAAAAAATAATGATTAAATTAAAGAATAACAACGAAATTGGTCCAAGTAAAACACACATTAAAATTATGTAATTATGCTCAACTATTAACTAAAACTTGTACTAAATACTTTTCAGATCCGATCAATAGAATTATTTATCAATTTATAATTTGCCATGATAAACCCGCTCTAAGTATATACACAAATATTTATATATCAACAACAGCTTATTTTTGCACCTCTTCACTTTTCCAAATAATATTTTTAACAATAATACAAAGTTACATATGAGGCTTAATATATTCATATCATATATAAGTATGCATTGTGTGTGAGAGTTCTTATATGCAGATAGTCTGTTAAATAGTTTGATAGAGAGATAGAGAAAGAGTGTAAAACGCATTTACTATTCCAGTACGATAATAGAGAGAGAATACTTATGTGATGAAGATTTAGATAGATACTCCTAATTATAATATTAACGAATAGCTTTTGGGCTTATCCCATACAATTTCTTGTTAGTTTACAAATAAATATATGCACTTAATATTAATAATACTCTATTGCTATATATCAATATATATTGTTTTGTTGCTTATAGCTAATTTTTTTTTTCATTTACAATTTGTTACAAATACATCGAAATTTTACAATTTGGAATACAACAATTGGCTTAAGTCTAAGGCGATTTAAATTTGTATATATCCTTGCACTAAGGGTCATCTATCATGAATATAGATATTAATAAAAAAAAATTGAGTTGCCTTGCGATTTTTAAGCTAGATATTAATGGATTAGTTCTTGGCTCATTACGGATAACATGGGTTCTATTATTCCATCTGCAAGGATAAATAAAGCATCGGCTAGCCGAAGTTCTTTTCATTTCGTACAATTTTATCAAGATGATATACTACTTATGATATAGTGCCTCCCCCAATAGGGCAACGTATTAATTAGTTCGATGTAGCTTACATAATGCGCTTTAATTCGACAATTATACAAAAGTTATTTATATATCGGGGGTAATTAAGTTTAAATCTTTGTAAAATTACAAAAGAAACATTTCTAAAATAAATTGAAAATTCCCATAAGCTATACAAATGTGGAGCTCTTTGCTCTTCCATCAATAAGAAGTCGGCTAATTTATAGATATATGGGATAAGTAAACTACGCAGGAATAGTTAGGGGATATATATCAAAACAAAACAACATAAAGCGAAAAACATATACAAAATCAAATACTGGTATAAAACTAGTCTAGAGCTAGTGATATATAATGTATGTAGTATCACATCTTACTGCTAAGGGGTAGTAGGGGGGAGATTTTTATATTTGTTTTTCACTTTGGTACAGGGTAACGAGAGTATTGCTGCAGCTATATTTGCTCTAAATCTATGTATATATATTCGTCAAATTTTAGTTAGTTTGTTTTAGGGTTTTCTTTTTTTTATTTCATTGCTTGCCTATCATGAATATACTTATATAATATATGTATATAATGTTTTGTTTTTGTTTTTGGTATTTTTATTGTTTGGGTAAAAAACGCTAAGCATAACCAAGTACACAATACGAGTACGAGTACATTTAATTAGAATACGATTATACGATAATTAGGTATTTAAGTTTTGCTCAGAGTTATACGAAAGATACGAGAGAAATAGAGAGAGAGAAAGACAGAGATATATTACGATGCGCCAGCTGAGTTTTACGCTAAACGTGTTTTTTTATACAGTTACAATTTGGCGATCTTTTGGTTTTTGTTTTTGGGATTGTATTCAACATGTACCTAAGACGTCGTTAACAAGACTTGTAGTTTCGACTTGTGCTTCCTTTCGTTACGGTGTCCTTTGGTCTCGTTGCCGTAGAGGGCTCTGGCGCAACAGCTGCGCATGCGTCAAAGTTCCAGATCCAAAAGCCGCAGGCGGCGCTTCTTCGCTCCATAATTAGTTCACTTTTCAAGTAGTATACATATGTATATATATATATATTTCTTTTTTGTTTTGTTCATTTTAATTATATTATAATTATATATTTATATTTAAGGTACATTTAGCTGGCTTAGTTTTCATATATTCAACTACATAACATACGCTAGCTAAAGACTTTGTTTCCTATACTTAAAAACTAGTTGTACTTGGATGTTGGTTCACCTATAAGGACACAGGACATACACACAGACGCATACACACATTCACACAGACATAGCGTGAACAGTTGGCAAACCAGTTTCTTTTCATCTTTTTTTTTTTTTTGTCTCTTTTGTTTGTTGGAGCACAACAAAAGGTAAGCACTGTATGTAGTATATGTGTACGTGTTGTGTGTGTGTGTGTGTGTAGTTTTTGTAGATTATATTTATTATTATAGACGGGCATAAGGTTTGCTTGCGTTTCTCTTGACTATCTGCGAGAAGGACAACCCCCGTTAGCAGCGACTGTTTTTGCGAATACAAAACTGTTCCACTTCGAATTCGACTTCGAATGTTCGAGTTGCCTTCGGAGTTCGCTCTGTCGTAATTGCGCAATTGCGCGCAGCAGGCCAAACTACCCTAAGGCTCGGCTCGCGTTGCCATTGTCCTGTGCCACAGCAATAAAAACCGATGGGGAGAGGGCAAAAACAGCTGCGCGCACAGGACTTGTCGACGGCAGCTGCTATTTTTAATGGCCAACCAAAGCGCGAGCGCGCGCGCTGTCCGCTGCAACTGTCTGACAACAACAACAACAACAACAACAAAAACAACTGTAGTTGTATATGTAGTATATGTGATTGTATTTGAGCGTTTATCAAGCGGACAAATTGCCTTAATACGTTTGTGTCAAATGCAATTTCCGCTGTGGCTAATGCGCCAGGAAGCGACTGTTGAACGGCTGATTTGCAGTTACAGTGAAGGCTAAAATATTCGTGCCGCCATGCACTTGCTATTGAAAATTAGGTTGTATATTAGAGGCAACTAGTTTATTGCACAATATTTAAATTATTAACGCATTATTATGACAAGCGGTAGACGTTTTATTGGAAGATTGCAGGGTGAAACCTGATTTGTTCGAGATTATAATGTGCCCTGCTATCTGGTTGTTTTTTTCTGTTTGGCTGTTGCCTGGTGGTCGTATTTTGTGTCTTTTGTTTGGCACGTAACGAAAAACTGTAATTCTAAACCAGACAGAAACCAATAAATAATGTGAGAAATGCAAAAATAAAGAACAAGGGCAAGAGCAAGAGTAAAAGCAAAAGCAAGGAAGAAGCACTCAGACACAGACGCAAACAAAGGGCCAAAGCAAGAGAAGTGACATTGTCATTGTTGTAGTTGTGGTTAAGCTTGTTGTTGTTGTTGTTGTTGCTGCTGCTGCCGTAACTGCAGCTGCGCGCAGCCACACATCAAGAAACAAGGTGACAAAAGGAGAGAGCGCAGACGAACTAACGCAAAGAAACGGCACGCAGATATAGCTGTAAAATTTGACAAAAACGCGAAACGCAAACAAGGAGAAGGGCGAAAAAAAAAATCAAAGAATAGAAGCAATAATCCCCAAAGAGACCGATAGACAGAGAGAGGAAGAAATAGAAATAGAGAAATGGCCATATACATACATACATAGGTGGCTAAGATATTAGGCATAGACTACATGTGGCTTACCTGAGTGACCGGATCCTTCATGATGAGCACATCGGTGACGGTGCCGAACATATTGAAATACTCCTTGAGCTTCTCCGACGATGTCTGCCAGCTGAGCCCGCCCACAAACAGTTTGCCCGGAGCCGGATCTGAGAGACTGCCGCCACTGTTGCTGGGAGTGGAACGGCCCGAGGAGCTGCTCTTGATGCTCAAATTGGCACCGCTGCCATTCTGTACAGCGACGGCATTCACATTGTCCACCTTGAGCAGAGCCAGGGCGGCCTGCTGAGCCTGCTGCTGCTGTTGTTGTTGTTGCTGCTGCTGCTGTTGTTGTTGCTGCTGTGCAGCTGCAGCTGCCTGCTGCTGATTGCCATTGCTCTGGGCACTGGCCTGATCCTGTCCAGCCGTGGACTGCTGTTGCTGCTGCTGACCCGCCTGTTGGCCGGCAGCGCTCTGCTGCTGTGTCTGCTGCACCTGTGCCGCCTGGGCAGCGGCGGCGCTCTTCAGCACCGCGGCCGTGGTCAGGGTGCCATTGATGGCGGCCACATTGCTGTTGGCTATGGAGGCGACCAGCGCATTGTGCAGATCGCGATTGTGATGCGGATCGATGAGGCCGGCTGCGGCGGCTGCTGCGGCAGCGGCAGCATTATCAATCGGATTGCTGTGGGCATTAAAGAAATATTTGTCAGCGGCGCTCAATAAATCATCGTGTGGCGGCTGCGATGCCGGCAGCGACTGCGCCAGCGGCAGAGCCAGCGGCGGTGGCGGCTGGTGGTGCAGCATGGTGGCGCCCTCCTTAAGAGCGTGCATTTCCTGCTTCAGCTGAATGTTGAAGGCCGTTCAAAAGCAGCAAACGAAATTCTCCAAAATTTTACGTTCCGCTATGATTTTTTTATTATTATTATTATTTTCCGATGTTTCGCGTTTGATTCTCTTTTAATTTGACTTTTTTATATTAGTTTGCGCTTTGTTATTCAATTATTCCTTTTTATTTTATTCCTATTTTGATTATTACTTTTCATTTAGTTTCATGTATTTTTTTGTTTTTTCTGTTTCTTTTTGCAAATTTTATATTTTTGACATTTCCCGTTCGACTTCCTACTTCGTTTTCAAACTTCTCTTTTTTTGGACGATTTGTTCTGGTGCTTTTCTTTCGCGTTTTGTTTTTGTTGCCAATGGCAATGGGCGGCGCTTAGTTTTATTTGTTTTCTATGTTTTCTTGTTCTTGCTTAGTTATTTGCATTTGAGTGAGGGCACATAAATTAATGCAAATGTCCGGACGGCACGAAGAGCATATACATAAATATATTTATATACGTTTATATATATATATTTATTTATTTATCTCTATTTATCTATATATACAGACGAACAATTTTCCAGTAGCGCAGAAAAAAAAACTATAAACTAAATAGAACTCGCATTTGTATAATATATTTCACCAAAAGTCTTTTATTATTTATACATTTGCTACTTTCACTAAACGTCTGCGCGGCGCGACTTCCAAATTCTGAATGCGTCGCAGGATGTGTGCGAGCTGCGAGTGCTCGAGCTAAATTCAATTTGTAAAGCAACGAATGAGCGTGCGCAGCGGCATTCGAAAACACACACGCACACACATATGTACATAGCCAGAGCACACGAAAGAGAGTGCGAGCGAGAGGAGAGAGAGAGATTTGTCTACAGCAAAGACAGCTGTCATTTATTGTGGCCGGGGTTGCCCTGCTGCAGTGAGCAGACTGTCGGCTACCGTAGGAAGCGAATGAGGGTTGTCAGGTAGGCAGCCAAGCAGGCACGTAACGAGGATATTGCTTGTGGCCGCACAGTGTTGCAAAGTTTGCTGCACAGGTGCCGCAGTGTTGTTAAGTGTTTGCATGTGTGAAGTGAGATATGGAGGCCCCTTTGAAGTGTTTGAAAGTGCTTGAAATAGTTTGACTAGGAGTAAATGGGATATATGATTTATTTATCCACTTATGTTGTTATGTACTGAATTAAATAAAAGTTTAAATTAGTACAGTTTCCAAATTTTAAGGACTAACGAAGGAGTGCTGTATGTGCTGTATATAATATGACTTCAGAAAATATGAATACCTTATTATATAAATTTCAATATCTATTTTAAAATAAATCTCTATATCTCATGTTACAGGCCATACCTGTAGTTATTATTACCGCTCTCGGGTTTGCAATAGAATTTCTTGTGATATTGCGAGTGGCCGCTACGCGTGATGATCTTTGGTATACCAAGGGCGCAGCAGCATGTGATTTCATCGAGACACGTAAGGGCTACAAGCCACCCATACGAAAGGTAAGCACTCCTAGCTGATTCTACTTTCGTATTGATCATGATACGAGCATATATTTTCAGTTCATGGTAATTAACCAGAAGTATGAGAACCCACCAGGTCTCCTTGCAGCAATACAAGGTGATGTGGATGGACCTGTATATTGTAAGTACATAAAGAATTGAAAGAAACACAGCGCTTCCAGCATAGCACAACAAGAAAAACAAAACTGAGAATATACCAGCTGGGGGCATAGTTATGGTATGCACTGTTCTTATGCTTTCAGCTGAGTTCACAGTTCATGTTTCTGATTCACATTTGTCGATCTGGAGGCGTTGCAAATGTTTTTAAATTGCATTTTGATAATGAAAATATAATGGACACTTGGGAATAAATATATATTTATATATACGTAAATATGTACATAGGTCCTCCAGGCGACAAGTGTGAAAAGAAGGGAATCAATGGCAAAATCCTGGCCGCCCATGCGGTTATCGGAATAGGCGCATTGTGTGCGATGGTTGCCGCATGATCATACTAACGAACTAGAAATATTCCAATTCGTCAACTAACTAATTTAAATGAAATTTGTGCGCACACCATTCACAGCCAAAGACGGTAAACAAAAGAAGAAGAAGAAGTAAAGGATGTTTATCGCTAATCAGCCAATAATTATAAGTAGTACAATGTTTCGTTAAAGTGATATTCATATGGAGGAAAAGTAATTCGTCGCCGTCAGACGGAAACAAAATTGGATGTTATTAATTGAAGAAACAGCAAAAAAGCAATGTAAAATTTTTAGCAGTATCTTTATTTCTAAAGCTAAAACCGCCAAAAAATAGTTTATTGTTTGTTTTTTGTTTTATTCGTTTCGTAAGCTCCAACAGGATATGCAGCTTAAATGTAATTCGAGATGTCCTTTTTGCCCGAACGCAAACCACAAGAATACCGGATATGGTCGACTCAGTGCCACTCAAACTGTTTGTCGGGGTTGGGCATGCACTGCCAACTGACGTGGGTAAGGAATAGCAAGCAGTGCACAGCATTTAAAGTCATAGCAAGCATAGCGTAGGGGCATCACAATGTGTACAGCTCGCAAGCAGTTTAGTTACGGCATGGCAAGCAGTGCAATATTTGAATTTCTGTTAGCAATTGCTGTGCGCTCATCATTCAAATGCGTTACAACGCGTTAACGCGTTACTTGGCTGTACTTTCGATGCTGTCAACTGTCGGCATTCGCTTCTTTCCAACGCATCTGCGCAGTGTCCACGCGCAACATGGGAACAACTCAAAAATATCCCTCAAAAATATCTATGGCTAGGACAATTTTCAAGTTTGCGCTCACTAGCAAAGGGACAGATTTTTGGCATATGTGTGTGTGTGTGTGTGTTAATCACAACTAAATCGAAGCAGCGACGCTGGCAGCACAGCCCAAATGCGTTATTGATTTTATATATAGAGAGAGACAGAAAAATGAAAGAGTGCGAAAGTAACAGAGAAGGAATGTGGGAGAGTGAGAGAGAGAGAGAGAGAGAGAGAGAGAGAGAGAGAGAGAGAGAGAGAGAGAGAGAGAGAAGGAAAAAGGTAAAGAGAGATAGAGAGAGTGACAGAAAGAGCGAGAGAACAGTAAGGGAGATAATTATAATGAGGAAATATTGCCAAAGGAAATTTAATTATTAAAATAGATTGCAACATAATTTAATAAGCCAGCGGCAGCATCTATAGTAACAGCAGCTGCATGCAATATCCCACCAAATCCCGTCTATTTCGGTTATTGAACTCTCTGCTCGATTTCGGTTGGCTTTTGGGGCATGGGCGTGTCGTGCGCAAGCGGAGGGGTCAGACAATTCTATGGCTGCCGTTGCTACTGACCCAGAAAATGTGTGTGTATGTGTGTGCGTTCGGCATTAAAATATTAATGGGACACAGGAAAATATACATATGCGTAAAAGGTGACGACGCTCAGTGGACACTACAAATAGAATTGTTTCCAGCCTGATGACATCAGCAGGAGGTCCCAGCACCAACTGAATTCTAATTCGATTAGGCGCACTTACAAGTGCCAGTTGGCCCAACTACTCGGGACATTACTTCTCCTAATAAACCTTTTAATTGCGTCAAATAAACAGCACGCTCGACGCATAAATCATCAGCTTTAACGATCAACGGGCCGGCGAGCAGCTAACTGCATTGGAAATCCGTTATACGGAAAAAACATATTTCCACTTTTGCCGGCAAACAAACGCAAAAAAAAAAAAAAAAAAAAAAAGAAACGGAAAACAAAAAAGGGCAGCAGCAACAAGGACATCAGAAAGGACAACAGCAGCAAGAGCAACAGCAACAGCAACGGCAGAAGCGGAAAATGGAAACGACAAGTTGTTGCCTGTGGGCGCACCACGCGTCGTATGCTTTATGCTGTTTTATGTAAAAGTTGAGGTTTGTCTTTATTTATGTTCATGCCAAAAATATGTCTGCAGACACGAAAGCAAAAAAAAAACCGAAGGAAACAAGACAACTCATACAAAAAGCGACAGCTTCATCAAAAATTATTCTTGCCCAGAAATGAGCAGGGGAATAAGAAAGAGAGAGAGGGAGCATTAGAGAACGAGAGCAAAAGGCTGCGCAAGACTTGTCCAGTTGGTTTGTTGGCTCGTTGGTTTGTCCGTCTGATGCGTCCGTTGTCAGTGGTTAGTCGCTGGCACAGAGATTGAACACATTTTTGTGGTCCATTAAAAAGAGTTAACTATGGCATTTGTAGATATACGCAGATAATATACTATCTACACTCGTCTACAAAGTAAATGGACGCGACAACAAAATTTAATACTATTATTTAAAATTAAATTTAAATTAATATTTAATATACAATTTTCCACTATATCAAAGCAAAGTATTTGATTGAACAAAGCTCTTTCACTTTTTATTGCACGTAGTGCAAAACAATAATAAATTATTTGAATATTTATATGGATAAATAATAAATTTAAAGTCTTATTTAAATTGTCCTTTGCAACATGATTAAAAATTCATCGCAAGTCAAAGCGCTACAATCATCAATCAATCAATAGGTCAGCAATTTAGTCAACCCTAATACTTCCGCAATCAATCTCCTATCTCTGCTTCACAACAAGCAGAGTCCTTTCCACTCTCTCAGTTTGAACCCTTTTTGATTTCGTTCGCTGACAACTCGAAACCGAATGGTGATTATCCCGTCACATTATACGCCCACGTGAGCTGCAATCAGTTAAGGCAGACAAATTGCAACTGCATTTTAAATGACAACTAAGCTGGCGCCCGACAACAGCAGCAACAACAACAGATACTGTATATACCTGAAATGCTTGCAGGTAAACGCGTCCCAAACAAAGCCTACCCATAGCTCACTCGACTAGTGCTCTCAATTCCAAGCATAATCGCGCAGCCTTTAGCCACAATGCGCATTAAAATCAAGCAAAAATGCGGCGCTAAAAGTTATGTAGATACCAAAGTGCAAGAGACGCGACGGGGGCTGGCTGCACATTTTCATTGAGTAAAAGCAGTCAGCGAGTGTGCGAGGAGTGTGTCGAGGGTGCAGCACGGCAAGCCCACGGCCCCTGTCCCTGCCTGCTCCAGGAGGCAGCATATGGAACAACTTTATTGTTTTTACATTTGTTTTTTCTGCTGAGGGGGGGGGGGGGGTTGGAATGGCATCGGGGGCTGCTGCCTGGCACTTGCAGTGCTTGCAAAGTGCACGTCGAAGAACAACGCATAAATTCAGCAACAACAACAACAACAATAACAACAACAACAACAATAACAACAACGACAACAACTAACGAAGCCGCTTGGAAAATGTCTATATATCATGTAGCACAAAGAGAGGGCTGTTGCAGATGGTGTGCGTGGGGGTGTGTGTGCGAGTGAGCGGTGAGGGTGTTGGAAATGACAAACGTAACGTAACCAAACCAATGACTGGAAATGCAACCCCCAACACAGAAGATACACAGCGAGAAAATCATCTATGCACAAATTTACAAGCAGCAAAACTACAACGAGCAAAAAGCAAGAGAGAGCGAGAGAGCGACAGACAGAGAGAGATATAGAAAAAGAGAGGCTAGTTGTCGGAGAGAGAGAGAGAGAGAGAGAAAGAGAAAGCTCAGGCTAGCCTGGCCGAAAACTACCCTTTGTCGTCAACAACTACAACAACAATGGCATTCGCTCTATTTCGGGGGAGAGTTTCTGTTGTTGGTTTTGTTTTATTATTTTTTTTTTCGCAATTGGGAATGCGCGCGCAACCCTCGAAAAAATTTGTTGGTGCGTGGTCGTTGGCTTCCTTTGGCTGCCTTTCAGTCAACTTTGGGTATTCGTACGTGCAATTTCTCGACCGGCTCGCTGACGGACTGTCCGGAAAATGTATAAATTGGAAATAAAATCAAATGAAATCTCTGCAAATCAACAAAAGGAAAAGCGTTAGCTGTGCACCAGCAGCCCGTGAGCTTTTCGTTAGACAAATGCCAAGGAAATACTGCTGCCTCGTCCAAAGGGGGGCCACCAACAAGAAGGCCCATCTGATTGGATTGGATATCCACCTATCAATCAACGCGTCAATTATAGCGCTTGCCAGTGATATTGTCCTGTCACAGCAGTATTGTAAATTAAGCAATTGGTACTGCTGAGCCGGGGCATTAACATTGTTGAGCGTCGTTAGCAACCAGAAGAAATCTAATCGAGTCGACTATGCGGCATACACAGAGGAGAAATTCAAAACACACTCACACATACACCCACGACACTAATGTATAAAATGTGCATGCATGTGTGTGTGTGCATGTATGGAGAGACCGGAAAAATCAATTTTCCATTTTTAATTCAAAGCTAAGCACACGCACACGCAGAGCGAGCCCGAGCCATATGAGTGTGTGTGTATCTATCTGTGTGCGTGTGGATACGTGTGTGTATGTGTACTTGATAGAAAGCCTAAAGGATAAGCAGGATGCTGTGAAATCAGCAACTAGGCCTGATGTACACTAACATAGAGACGAAAAGCAAGACAGATATAGAGAGGCAACAGCAGAGAGCAGCTCAATGTTGCAGTTGTCAAGAGTGAGTGAGCGAGAGAGAGAGAGAGAGCTATGTGGGGAACAAGAGAGCAAGGGGGCGGATAAGATAGAGAGCGAGAGAGAGAAATGAGCGCGCGTGCTTAAGTATAGACAAAGACTGTTAACTGAAACAAGAAATCTACAAATTAAATACAAAATTGCAAATTCTATTGGAAAATCTGACAAAAGCAACTGAAAAACATTTGAATATTTAGCTGTGTCCCGGCGACTCACAAACATAAACAGTGAACATTTTCGAGCAATTTTGGGCGTGACCACACCCACAAGCGAGGGGGTACTCCCACTTTTCATTGCCGAAAAAGTGTTGCCAGGCGCGAAATGCCGGGTACGTTAGCGATGTCCTGTCCAGCAGATCCTGGGCTGCTGCGACTGCAGTGCCCAAAAAATATCAGTGGAAAGGACGAAAAGCAAGAAAAAAGCAACCCCTAAAATCCAAAATCTATGTGGTATATGCGTCGCAGCGCATTAAGGGCGTGAGGGCAAGGCGCATATAACCCAAAAAAAAAAAAGAAAGGAAAATTAAGAAGGATGGACATGGAAGGCATATTCCAAGAGCACAAATGACAAAAGAGATTTTTGGCAACAACAGCAACGGCCACGAGATCTGCTAGAAACGAGATTTAATGCAGCATCAACTTAAGGGTTGCTTCCCCTATATGCATTCGCATGCGAGCTGATGATGAACTTCATACTGATGTGCGTTTGTGTGTGTGTGTGGGGGGTAGAAGAGCAAAACAGTTCATGCTACAGTTTTCGATAATGTTCAAGCGTCGAAAGGATGTATTTAGGTGTCTGTGTGTAGGTGTGTGTACCGTTGCTAAATACTTCGAAATTGGTTAAGCGTTTGTTGTGCTTATCAAATTGACAACGCTTAACTGTGCTTGAGGTAGCCTAATTGTTTCAACAAGCTTCCCGCCGAGTTGTGCATGAGTGTGCGTGTGTCTGTTTGTGCCTTGTGGCACTACATGTCGCAGTTGCGTGGGTTGTTAGCTTCATCCGTTGGTTTGAGGCAAATGCAATTTAATATGCATTACTGCAAAGTGTTCAAGTTTTCATTATATGCAGTTTTGTGGCTTTGGTTTTCTCTAGATAAGAATGGGAAGTGGGAGTTCGGGAAAGTAGAAACTAAAAACAAATTGCAATTTGATATTTGTTTTGAACTCGTTAGAAGCGAAAAGAATAACTTTAGTTGTGCAATACACTATGTAGTAAATTGTTTTAAAAGTGCTTAACAAACTTTAAGTTAATTATCCAAATTGAGAGTTTCATATGACAGAGTATCAGAGAAAAATATAAAATGTAAGGCATTTATGAAAGCTCAAGAGGATCGTATGTACATATTTGCCCTTAGCTTGTTATAGTCTCAAATACCTATTGAATTGGTACAGCTGAACATAATTTAAATATTTATTTAAATCCTACTTTTCCAAAATATGGCCTATAATATATCATTTTCTGTGGCACTTCAAATCATAAAACATTTTTATCAAGCTAAAAACGTAGCACACTGTATCGAGCAACTAAAGGTGTATTTGTAATATATTTAAAATTCTTCACTACATTTTTATTAATATACTTTAGTTCGGAAAATTCTCTATACACAAACTATCTAGAAATCTATTCCTAAATTTATAATAATTTATAAAAATTTTATGTTTTTCTTTTTTATTTTGTTCTTTTCTATGCAAATTTACCTAACACTTAACAATTAGATTGAATTAGACTGAGATATAACTAAAAAAAAAATATAGTAAAACTATGTCTGCTCATGACAAAACCGGGAAACTCTCGAAATAACTTTGCAGAGGAGAGGTCATTAATCCCTTAGATGTTTATGCCTTACTATTGCATAGGAATAAATTTTGCAACTTTATAAAACTAAATATATATGTATATATATTTGCAAAAATGTGCTTAACCCGCATCCATGTTATAAGCTTAAATACAAATATTATCTATAAACCTGTGTATTTGAGTAAAATTTAAAAATAATAAATACATATTTTTATATATCATTTCCGTTTTTTTTTTTTTTTTAATTTTCTTAAATTTTTTACGTCTTCTACATTTTCACTCTGTATAAAAAAATGTTCTATCGATCACTCTCGAATTGAATAGCTAAACCAATCGACCCCATTTCTGTGGCTTCCTCTAAGCATTTGCTGATTAACAGCAATGACAACTGTTCAAGTGGAAGGATCGAAGGCGCCAGCAGACGTTGTTAAGAATGTGAAATGAGAAAGACAGGAAAACGTGAGGAAATTACGTTGACCTAAAAATATATACATACATATATACACCGACACATATACTCCGATAAGAAAATGCTAACTGTTGTAGCCGGCGTTGGCACACACACACAAGCAATCGGCAGAATGCTAATGCACATATGACACACATGATGGAATGAATGACAAAATGGCAGACATGACGTCAATCTTTGTGAAGGTGTGTGTCAGAGTGTGCATGCGTGCGTGTGTGTGTGTTTGTGGGTGTAAATAGATGAAGAGCTCAAGGGTTAAAGTGAATGCAGGTGTGTCCGCATTACATCCAGCTTAAGCTCACCTTCTCATGCAAATTGTCGGTGGTTTTGCCAGCTTATTAAGTGCTTGAAAGTGCATAAAAAGGACAACAACGGCAGGAATGAGAGGACTGCACAGCCACTTAGCATTTTGAGGCAGAGCGAGAGTGAGTCCCAAATGGCTGCATTTATAAAGAAGAACAGAATGGGAGCTGCTAAAATAGCATGGCTCTCATACTGCATATGCGGCTGCGGAGGCGACGGGCGGGATCTTCTAGAGCTGCAGGTAATTTCGTTAATTAAGAGGTGCGACAAAAGCTGCGTGGGCGTGGCAGCCGAGCTGCTCAAAATGCTAAAGCTAATAAGCTGTGAACGTCTGTGCGTGTGCACGGATATGCTTAGAGTAACTGAAGCAGCAGCTCATTTACATGCAAAACAGCCTCAGGATGTGCACAACGCTAAGCCGTACGACTCAGCAAACAGGAAGAAACACGCACACACACACACGCATATGTAAGTTGTGCCTGGCAATTGACTAAGGAAAATACTTGTCAACTATTACTTATTTATAAGTTGTTGACTAGCAATTGTCAAAAACGAACGAAATGCGGGGTAACTCGTTTCAAAAGTTTTCGGCCTTCGGGTGGAATTTGTCGCTTCAACTCAACGTCTGACGTCGTCTAATTGAATTTAATATCGCCCAAGGATACATGCCCAAGCACATGCCAGTCCCTAACGAGTCACAGGCATTTGAAAGGGCTGTGCCCGTGCAAACGCAAAAGTTTTGCGCCTGCACAAAAGCTGCCCAAAAACATAATTTGGCTACTTTGCTCATGTTGAAGTGGGTCAGTCGAGCGAGACAAATGCAAAAGCTTTCAGCGCTGTAAGGCTGCTGGAGACTTAACAGCACAAAAAGCTCTCTGAGTGTTATGCCTAGATAGCTTTAAGGAAATGTTAATTGAAAGCAGTCCTGTGCTTTTGTGAGCCGAAAGCTTTCAACTGCTTTGCACTTGTGCCTGGATATGAAAATGCCCAACGCGCCAAGCAGTTCTGTTATCAGAAAGCAGTGCAGCAAGAAGTCCGCACACAATTAATTCTATATGTTATTAAATAACATTAATATTTAAATGAAATTGCAAAAATATTTTATATTAATATGGTACACATTGAAAACGCACTTAGAGAAATTTATAAAAGTTGAAGCGGTTGAACCTATTACATTATACATATAAGTAATTTACAATACAATTTGCAGAAAGGGTATTTTAATTTGAATTGTTTCAACATTTTCAAATTTAGTTTATTTCAATGCGTTATTTACCTATAAATTTTCATAGTGCTATTATGATGTCCTTCTTATGACATAGTTCATTTGCTGAAACTGAAATTCAACTCATTCGAAAACAAAATTAATGACTCGAGGCTTGATAACATGTGTAAGCAAATTTTGTCACAGATTTTGGCCTCAATTATCTATATCTATGGGGTTTATTGTTTACATATCTTCCACTAAAAACCACAAAGTGTAGGCAATGGCTGAGTCAGCTCTAAGCGTTAAGATAAGTAGTCGCAGTGCGAGCATAAACGCATCCTGTTCAAAGTCGCAGGATGCAAAAGTGAAGAGGTGCTCAAGAAATGCTTCAGTCGCATAGTGGAAGACCCGAAACCCAACACCCAACACCCCAACCCGACCTGCGTCTCATAATCCGTTAAGGCTCTTGTCTGCTAAATGCTGACACCAAGCCTCGACTCAAGTATTTTGCGGGCAAATAGTCCGGCGTGTATGTGAGTAGGCATCGTGGCATCGTCATAGACATGGAAAAGGGGTCTCTCTCTGTTTTTCTCTGTATGTGTGTGAACGGAGAGGAGGCGTGGTACAATGTAATAAAAGTCACTCGAGTGACATTTTTGAGCTTGCAGCTATACGAGAAGCATAAGCAGAGAGCAAACAAAGAGAACGCTGACCCCCAGCTCTCAGTTTCAGCTTAAAGCCCTCGAGCCCAGACTCCTGCTACGGTCGTGTGTCTCCTGCTACTCCTGCTGCTACTGCTGCCTGTTGTTCCTTTACAGCCGCTTTTTAATCGATTATGGCAAACGCGCATTGTTTGTCGCAAATCCTGTCTGAGTGTTGCCTTACAACAACTGCAATAACAATTGCTACAGGCAAGCTGCAACAGCAACAGCTAGTCTGGTTGCATATCGTGTTTTCTTTCGTGTCACGACTCAACTTGATTGAATTTATGTGTGCATATTTTTTTTTTTGCAATTTAGGTTAAAATAACGTCTGTAAATTTTAAGCATACAGTTTTCAATCTCTCTCTCAATCGTCCAATTGATTTCATTTAACAATTCAAATAACAAAGGTCGCAATGGATAAAAGAATATTATCTGGATAATATGAATTTCTGTAGAAAGTGTTTGCAAATAAAAAATATTGAATTTCTCTAATAATCTAGAATAATTATCATATATTACACTGTTCATGAAAAAGAGTTAAAAGAGTTGTAAAAACAACTTTTGAGGTTTCTAAAAATCCTTATACACATACATGCATTAATGCAGTTGAACGAGGAGTTAAATTTTGTTTCGCTCATCTCTAGCTGGAATGCCTCACAAACATTGTACATTGAACTTGCAGCCTATCGCATTCTGCTGAGCCATCATCTGCAGCCAGCTCATATGGGGAGGGCTCCTCTTCTTCTTCCCCCATATTTTTTTTGTGTAAAATAATAATGTAGCCCCTGCAACATTTTCAATAAATGTTGTTATCTATGCAGCAAAAATTGTCAAGTGTGCACTTGGGAAGCTCGTTTCAAGGATTGCGCTTGCTCCTTCGCACAGAGAGATAGGGCAGAGTAAAAAAAAAAGAAAACGGAGCGCGTAGAGAATCTGTTTTTTTTTTTCGCGCGATATTCGGATACTTTTTATGCTTCGTTACCTGAATTTGGGCTTTGGACGACACGCACTCATATCTGTTTTCTGTTTTTTTTTTCTGCATACATTTTCTTTTTGTTTTCGTCACGTTTTTTGGTTGTTATACGATCAGCGATAATAAAAAATGCACATTGTTTTCATGTCCTCCAACGCGTGGGGTTCCGTCGTTTAGCTCCTTTGCCACCCTAAACACAATATGATTCAGCCGCAGGAAATGCACGTCCTTAAAATGACGACCGGTTCAGCTTTCAGCTTTCAGCTGTCAGCTTTTAATATTGTTTTTTTCTCTTCCTCCTCAACGTGCCGCATCGCATGTCGTCATGTTTGCTTGTGGCATGTGTGAACTTACCTGCAACATAATAAGAGAGAATATATTAAGATTGATTAGAATACGTTTCTCATAAACGGCACGGCATAAAATTCGAAATGGTTTATTAAACGTGTATATAATCTAGTATGGTTTACTGAAAGCAGGCGTATAAGTATATACATACAAACATATATGTATATTGGAATGAGCTTTTGATATTTTCTAGTAATAAACTCGTATTTGTACAGCTAAGGAATATGTATAAAGATATACAAAAATTAAATAACACATTTCAATACTGATAAGACAGACATCTATATTATTAATTAAAATAAACGAAAAATATGTATTTAATCATAGTTTATTATTGATTTTAATACAAACAAATTTGCTAAACTTTTAAAGTTAATGTTAAAAATATATCATAAACATTTTCTTTTATTTCAATTTCAATTCGCGGCATTTTCAATGCCAATCAAAAAAAAACTGCCGCGACTAGTCTGGAAAGCTTCGACAGCGCGTTCGACGTAGACGTTAACAGTGCAAGCACAGACGCTTTGGTGCATTGACCTATCCCAAAATGTGGCCAAAAAAACGTGTGTGCTAAGTACTAAGGCCAAAAGAAGCAAAACTTGGTCAGTGGCACATCGCATGTTGGGGCTGAACTTTTATTGACTCAACAGATTAACAGTTAATGAAGTGGGCAGAGGTGAGAGCAAACGGTATTTCGTATTATTTATTTATCTCTTTTCTTTCGGCCGAAGTCTTCAATAATATCCGCTTGTTAAGCATAACAACTATGTTAATACCTGTGACAAGCCGAAGTTTGCATACACTTGAATTGCAACACAATGAATATGTAATTGCGTCATTTATTTGACTTTTTTGTACTGAGTTGACTGATAATAGTAATAACATATAAAATTAATAGAATATTTATTGCTCAACTTATTGTTGTAAGGGTATCAAAATTCAACTAACAACTCAAGTAAAATAAGTACGCTCTTGCACATTCAGAGCTTCCTCTTTTTTTTTCTTTAAACAAGCAGAGCCAAAAAAGAAAATACTTTAAGCAAATTATGAGTGAGCGTCGCAGAGATGGAGAAAAAGTTTCCAGTCAGTTGTTAATGCGAGTTCGTCCGTGTAGTTCGCTAGTTCTTGAAAACGTGTCTCAAAAGTATCAAAAATAATGAGTTCGTGAGCTACACAAAAAGTATCTTAAAAAAAAACACACACACAGAGAAAATGCTTTTGCTTGGGCTGCTGTGCATTTGTCAGTCAGGTGATTATCATTGATCAACTCGGGAGTACTTGGTCCAACATATATACATACTTATAAAACATAGACATTGCTCCAGTTTCGTCTAATGCACTTTCATTTTGTTGGCAGCTTGTTTGTGGCACACTGCAGCTGCATGGCAGCAGGAGGCCAAATCTCCGGGCAGACTTCGAAATGAATACAGGAGGTGGATAGAGGGATCCAACTACTCGTATGCTGATTACAGAGCACCAGAGCAGCTCGATGCAGACAACAATCAATTGCGGGTGGTGCAGGAGCTGACGGCAACCCAAGGACCCGCAGTGCAAGTAAAAGTGACAAATGAAGTGGAAAGTGCCGTGATGAGGGCGAAAGCAGCAGCCGAAAGACTGCAGCTAAATGCAAATGAAAAGAGCAAGGCCGGCCATGCAGGCATGCAAATCGTAAGGACATCTAACCAGGACATCAGCAGTATGAACTTAATGACACCCGCTGTGTTGCCAATATCGGAAAGACATAATTTCGACAACAAAAGCAACAGCAACAGCAGCAACAACAACAACAATAGCAACAGAGGCAGCCATGACAAAAACTCAACTGGCCCAATGGCCGGTGATGAGCAACTATTACGATTGCAGGACTACAATTTACTATACAATGCCGAGCGACAGACCTACTTTCAGCTGCATTCGAGCAGTGGGCGTGGCCCTAGTGGGCCATCGAATGTTAATCGCCTGCTGCAGCAGTACGTTGGCAACAAGCTGAGCGCTGCCTTCGGTCTGAATGTCAATGACGGCAAGGAGTCAATCATCCAGGTGACCACGCAAACGGTGAGGCTCTACGATGCCGCCTCGCTGCGACAATCACACTTCAATCCCTTCCAGCCCACGCGGTAAGCTATGAATGATGCATGCCACCATATATCTGATTGATGGTGTGGGTGTGGGTGTGGGTGTCTTTGTGTGTGATTGTAGTTGCATTTACATGACATTTTCACTCAATTTACACTTACTTTATAATGCTTTTATTTATGATTGAAAATTGTTCAGTTTCCTTGCTTTTTTCTTATTTAAATTTCAGTTTTCATTTTTAAAATATTTATTTTACTTTTATTACTATTATTATTTACTAAACTAACTGCTCTGTCTCTCGCTTTCGCAGCATCATAATCCATGGCTGGCTGGGCAATGCACATGCCAATGTGTACAGCTACCTGGTGCCCGCTTACCTGAAGCTCAGCGATGGCAGTTACAATATTTTCACTGTCGACTGGGGACGGGGTGCCATTGCCGATTATATAACGGCCAGCTATAGGGTGAAGCCCGTGGGTCAGGTGCTGGCCAAGTTTCTGGACTTTCTGCACGTGGAGGCGGGCATGCAGTTTGAGGATCTGCAGCTGATTGGCTTCAGCATGGGCGCCCATATTGCCGGGCTGGCTGCCAAGCACGTGCAGACCGGTCATGTGCGTGTGATACGCGCCTTGGATCCGGCCCTGCCCTTCTTTCGCTACGCCCAAGAGAAGGAGCGCCTCAGCCGCAACGATGCCAGCTACGTTGAGGTGTTGCACACGAGCGTAGGCAGCTACGGATTCGATCGTCCGCTGGGCCACGTTGACTTCTACGCCAACTGGGGTAGCCAGCAGCCGGGCTGCTTCTGGCACGAATGCAGCCACTGGCGTGCCTTTGCTCTCTTCAAGGAGAGCCTGGAGGGGAGCAGGAGCTTCGAGGCCAGGGGGTGTCAGCCAAGCGAATGGCAGCAGTTGACACGCCACAAACGCTGCCCGCAGCCAACGGGCAGCAGGCTCCACATGGGCGGAGATTTGGGCACACTATCCATGGAGCAGCTGGCGCAGCGCGAGGGAGTTTATTATTTTGAGACCCAGGCGAGACCGCCCTATGATATGGGGCCAGCGACATAGAGGCAGCTGAGCATTCAATGTGCCATGCGGCATGCGGCATGCGGCATGCGGCATGCGGCGTGTGGCATGTGGCATGGTAAAAAGAGCAACAACTACAACAGCGTAATGAGCAAAAGTGCAGCGCGCATTTTTATTTCTAATTAGTAAATCCATTTGTGTGTGTGCACATGTGTATGTGTATGAGTAGGTGTATGTGTGTATTTCTAAAAGCTGCGCTGCAAAATTAAAAAATGCTACCATGTGTAAAATGCTTTTCATGCCAGTTACAGGCATAGCAAAATAGCAAACAACAAAAACAACTTGCAACGCGCCTGTGAACAGAATAAAAACCAAAAACCCTTGCAAAACTAGTTTTTGCCTCGCATTTTGTGTGTATACAAAAATATTAGCAAACCTCTTGTAAAAACTTAATTAAGTAATGCAAAGTAACTGTGCGTAGATTTTCAAGTTTTCAAATAAGGCATAAATTAATAATTTAAGAACTCAATTTCAATTCTTTTCAGCTGTACCTAAAGCAATTTTATTTATGTAATTATAATTTTAAAGTTGAATTGTAGTATTCTCCCTTTGCATACACACATTAACATATATTAAGTAGATTTTAATTTAGTATTTCAGCTTGATTTACTCTCCCGCTCAGTTAATATTAGGAATATTTAGCTTTAATTATTTAAGGCTAAATGACAACGTCTCGATTTAATATAATTGTTATATAATAATAATAAACTTATTCAAATTAGGTATTAAAATAAAAAATAAAACATTTATAAAAGTTCAGAAACAAATAAATAACATTCATATATCTTGCTCAAGCAATTTACGACCATACAAATCGGTTGAGTATAGGACGAGCACATGCACCTACTAATAAGCTCAGATTCTAAGCCATGGAAGCTGACGGCAATCGAGAAGATATAAGGGATGTAAATTTCAAAATAAATGTTGGAGTCAAAGGCGCCAATATTCTGAGTGAAATTCAGCGAAGCTCGCTGTAGCTAAAAAAATATTTGAAATATTAAACAATTTGCTAACTTTCGGTTTGTTTTCAACTTCCATTTTGGTTGATAGGTACTGTCACTGAGATAGGAACAAACAAACACACACACACAAACACATAGACACACAAACGCACGTATACACATTGCTCACCCAGCCAGCCGCAAATTATAAAATTCTGTCTAATTTGTAGACAGCTTTTTCGGCGCGAGACCTACATAAATTACACACATATACATACGCACCCATACACACACACAGACACACTCTCACCCACGAGGAGTACAAGTTATATAGCAGTAGACAAAAGACCGTGCAACGTCTGCTGCTGATATGACTCTCAATGAGTGTGAACAGCTGGCAAATGCCCTGTAAATTATGCCAGTTAAGTATATAATGGGCTACAGAACTCGCTATAGCTGTTCATATATATATATATATATATAGAGAGAGAGAGAGAGAGAGAGAGAGAGAGAGAGAGAGAGAGAGAGAGAGAGATACAGAGAGAGAGAGAGTATCACTTATCAAAGAACATACAGAATGAACGTCTGGCATATACCCTATGTTCTGTTCACCTCTCTTGTGCACAGGGTATATAGGGAAGCTATCGCCCACCGACCCAGCAGAGGCGCTCTTTGGCTCTCCTCCCGGCAGACACTCCAGTCACTTCGTCTGTTTTGTCGACACTTTGTTGCATGCAATATGCATGCAACATACTTGTAGGCGCAAGGCGCATAAATTAAAAATGGCGGCGTGTTGCACGTTGCACGTGGCACATTAACGACTTGGCACTGTAACGCATTAAGCTTTAATTGGCCCACTGTGAGCGTGAGCGTGTGGGTGTGTGTGTGTTCGTAGATCTCTGCGGCCAAATTTGCCGTAAATACTTTTTGGGTCGCACGGCTGCCATTAATGTGATTTCTTTCCACATCATTTAAGAGAGCCAAGGCCCAAGCCCATTCGGAACGTGGCCAATGCGAAATGACGAGCGCAAATATTTGCCAAAGCAAACAAAACAGCAACCAAAATAAATAAATAAATAAAACAAAAACAAAAACAATACCAAGCAAAAAATCCATTTCCCTTGTGCTGTGTTTTTTGGCAGCCCAGAAATGTAGGCAACACATTTCTGCTATCACATAATTTCTCCTCAGAGCATAGTTAAATGCTTGTTGAAAATATTTTTATATGTATATATACATATTGTCATCTGCATTTTGATTAGAATGTTGCACAACTTTTGAGGTCAGCGGCAATGGGGAAGACGTGCAACAAATTGCATATACATTATTTTCAAGTTGCAAAAGTTTTGAAATTATTTTTATATGCTGCGTAGGTGCTCGAGGCGCCTACAGCCCGCAGAGCCACCGAGTTAGGCACTCGAAAACTCTCATAATGGAGCTTCTCTAAGCTCGGAAGTTGGACAGTTGCCCTAAGCTAGGGCGGACGGCCACCGAGCCATGGCTTCTGTTTATGTACAAACTTTTATGGCTGCATCAAGTGCTTTAATAGAATTTTCTACAGTTTTGTCATTTACAAACTTACTTGAAGTGTGCGCAGATATTAAACAAATAACTACTAAGCAGATTACATTTGTTTATCATATACAACTTGTGATAAATATTTTACTATTTTTAATTAATTTAAAACTGAAATTTAATTAAAGCCTAATTAGGAATTTTTAGATTATACTAAAATTAAGTGAAAGATAATTTCTCGGTTTTGTTATTCAAAATAGTACCATATAAATAATAATATATAGTCTCAAGACTTATTTGCGCACGGAAACGTGTTCATTAAATTTAAATTAACAAGAAAATCTTTTTTGTAGAACTCAATAAACAACCGCTAGCTTACAAATTGAATAAGCATTATCAAGACATTCCTTACAACACTATAGAATCTTCACTTGTGAATAAATAATTAGGTTTCCTTCTTTTTTTTTAGAGGTTAAAGAAGATGAAATCATTTTGGGAAATTTCGCTTACCATAGCATGGATTCTAAGTAGTTCATGTTTTGTCAACTGTTTGCTGTTATCAGGACAAGTCAAGTTAACACTCACAACACTGACACTCACACACTCACACACACACACTCCCACACACGCGTAGAGCCACAAACTTAGTTGTGAAACAAACTCAATTTGCGTGCAAGTTTTGGCAGCAAAATTTGCACTTGGCAACACATAAATTGTACTCTCGTATTGTTGTAGATGTTGCAACTGCGGCAAGTGGCAAGTGGCAAGAAATGTTTTTGTGTCAGAGCGTGGAAAAACCCGTCACTGTTGCCGGCTGTGCGCTGCAAACCAAACTGAAATGCACAGGCAGACAGACAACAAAAAATACAAAGAATACAAAAAAAAAAAAAAAAAAAGTAAATAACGAATACACGCGCTAATTTGTTGGCCAAGACGCTGAGGGCCAAACGGGGTAGTTCAGCTATCAGGCCTCTAAGAAGATACACACTCACATACACATAGGCAGTCCTCCATTTGGAAGCCCTTCAAATGTGCTACCTTCCTCACTCTGCCCCTGGCACGCCCACTCTAAAAGACTTGATTTAGATACTGTAGAGCACTGAGCGCGCGGCGAAATGAACTGCACACGCAGACAATGCATTCCTAAT
Source organism: Drosophila mulleri (assembly GCA_035047565.1). Taxonomy (NCBI): domain Eukaryota; kingdom Metazoa; phylum Arthropoda; class Insecta; order Diptera; family Drosophilidae; genus Drosophila; species Drosophila mulleri. The sequence continues at coordinate 4,818,736 of JAWNPK010000168.1, forward strand.
GCCTGACAGGCTGAAGCAGCCCTTTAACCCTTTGTTGCCCCACTGCGCGCAGCTCACGCAAGTAGCTAAGGTTTTTTTTTTTTTTTTTTTTTTTTTTTTTTTTTTTTTTGGCTTACTTTGGGGTTTGCCACCGCCAGTCGCAACCTGTCATAAAGTGTCGCGACGCGCGCTTCCGCTACCTGCCACGTCACGCCCAGCGTCGCCCATCTGACTTCCTTCCCAAGACTGTCAGTGGTGCTTCCTGCTGCTGGTGCGTGCTTAACCCGCAATGGCTTCCGGCGCACGCATTGCAGCCGCAAAAGGCGCACATTACTTGGCTTTGGATGCACTTACACCAGCTTTATTGTCCCCTCTGCCCATCTCACTCGCACACTCCATTTCATTCTCGCTTTGAAAGCTAGCTAAGGGCATAGGAATTACATTGCTCAAGAGCAAGTATTAGGCATAGGAATTACATCGCTCAAGAGCCTTTGAGTGCTGCCTTGAGCCTGGCAAAAACAAGCTCAAACTGTCAATGCCATCGACCAAAAAGATCCTGGATGAGCAGCAGCAGCAGCATCAGAGTGCAGCAACGAAATAAAACCTGCAGCTTGTTTGTTGACCCGCAGCAAATAAAGACCAAAAAAAAGAATGCTCTATGCTGGCAAATACTCTGTAAAATGTTTCAAAGCAACTGATATTGTTATATACAATATTTCAAATGCTTGAGTTCTGCTCAAGGGTCCGTCGTTATAACCGGAAGTTTGGGAACCAGAATTTTCTACCCAATAACCGCATGAACGTTATAATCGAACCTTACTGTATATACATTCTCTTTCATATATGTATATACATGCATTCTCCTTCAAGATGAATATGCTACCCGAGATAGTGCGCTTCTTAAATTACAGGGCATAGAAACCAATGAAACACATTCCAGCACAAGCTACACAAAATGCTAGCTAGGACTATATATGATGTGTGCATATGTGTGTTTGTCTCTATGTGTGCGTGTGTGCACCTGCTTGTGTGCGTAGAGCGTGTGAATGCTTGGCAATCAGGCAAAAAAAAAAAAGTAACAGCATGGTTGAAGCCAAAATGGGTATAACTGCTGACCAAAACGGCAGCATGACGTCTATCCGCAGCCCTTGAAAGGTGACACAGCAGGTAACGCTTTGTGGCTGTGCGGAGACTGTAGCCAGAAAACTTAAAGCGAAAACTCAATTATGCAACAAATTTAAAGGCAACTAGATTTATTATTAACTTATTGGAACAAAAGAAATATCAAATGTAAGTTTACAGTTTAGAAAAGCACTTGTGCCTAATTTCAATGTAAAACTTGGCAAAATCCACACAGACACTCAAACAATTAGTGAGACAAAGGTGAGGGGAGGGTGGCTAGGTAAGTTTCAAGCGGCGTACTACCTGGCTGGCTGGCTGGCTGAAGAACTAGCTGGAGCGACGTCAACTGAAGCCATACGACGACGAAAAAGTTTCAGTTTTTGTGCAAGCAAATTGGATTATTTGATTACGTGTTTGTGCGAGACCAGCGCAGGTATACACAACTCAGAGAGAAAGAGACAGAGAGTGAGAGAGAGCGATAGAAATTTCAGAGGGAGGGTAAGAATCAGACTTTTACACGCTGGCAATTTTGTAAAGCGGCCAAGGGAACAAGTTTTAAGAGCGCCAAACGTATTGCAGGGGTTCCAAAAAAGATTCGAAATAAAGAAAACGAAAAAAAAAAAAAAAAATAGTTTTTCTTTGGCTTTGATTTATGTGGATTTCGTTTGCCAATTGGCAAATGTTTGGTACTCAGCATCTAGAAGAAGAAGTCAAGTTGAAGCTATAAAAACTAAAATAACAATTTGATATAGAACGTTTGACAGAAGGTACTTACAGAGCTGGAAATGATTGAACTCAATTTCTCTATGTGCAAGCAGCAAAGCATAAGCCGACAATATGCTTAGTATAAAAGTAAAGTTGAAAAGGTCAGAGTCGAGACTTTAGTTTTGTAAAATGTGAAAATAATACGATTTTAGTATTTGATGAGAATGGAATACAATTTATTTTTGTTGAGCAGTTAATCTGGAAAAACTCAATATAAATTAGCAGTAAGCTAAACAAATTTAAAAATTGTATTCTAAAATACAAATATCGATCCAAATTAAGCGAGAAGATATATTCAAGAGGAGAACTATAAATGCGTTTATCATTAATAAAATACCAAATAATTAGCTACATAATTATTGGTTAGACATCTTGAAGAAAATGTGAAGCTATCATCTTCCTAGGCAATTAAAAAGCCCTCAGCAAGTAATTTTTATTGGTAGTTAATTGACTAATTGACTAATTGAGTCAATTGCCAATGGATAAAGTGACAAGCAGTAACGTGAAAATGGTTAAAGAAGGCGAGTAACGGGAAACAACGACTAAATGGCAATTGGCGTCGAGTTTGTTGTCCAGCGGGCGTAATAAAATAAGAGAACTCGATGTAGCAGCAACGAGCATAAGTTACCTTGTGGCAGCTGTGGACAACAGTTACCTTCTACACCGACAAATTAAAAGTCAATACGGACATATATACACACACACACATAGAGAGACTTTTAACCCGAGCTCGCCGGCAACAAAATTTATTGTTTCAAACTGGCTGCAAATAGTTAGAAAATTGGTTTTGGCTTGGCAGGTTTCGAAGCGTTCAAACTGTCTGCTTGTTTGCCTAATTGATTTATTTATAAAGATATATGTATATATAGATATATGTATATCTATATATAAATGTACATATATATTTCTTTTAGTCTAAGAAACATGCATTGCGAAAACCCGCAGTTGGTAAATGCAGGCAACAGCTGCTGCTGCTACTGTTTCACTATGTGGCACTGGTGCGTATGAGTGATTTTTAATTTATATTTAAATAATCCAGCAGAGCAGACTTGACATTTGCCAGTTGCACGAAAAGGGCTATATATATATATATATTTTTATTTATTATTTATTATTTTGTTAGGGCTCACTTTAGGCCCGTCCTAATAAGCTGCGAGGCTCATAGCCCGCAGCACCAGACCAAAACAAACAAACAAACAGGCAAGAGAGGCGTTACGAAAAGGTGTTCAACCAAAGTGTGAAGCACAGTAGACAGCAGCAAGCAGTGGAAATAGGAACAGGTGCTACTCAAGGGTGTTTTTCTGCTTCTCTCTTTTTTGGGCATATTTGATGATAGGAAAGTACATTGAGCATGTGCTAGTTATGCACAATCGATATGCGATATTGTGTATGCTTAGGGGCCAAGCATTTTTGTGCTGACTGGCAGACGATTAACCCTTTACGTGCCAATTGCTAAATAAATTAGCAAGCATGTCTGCATGTGTGTGCGTGTCTGAAAGTTGATTGAAAAACTCAACTCTTCGAGTTGTTTCGAGTCAAAGAGAGAGAGAGAGAGAGAGAGAGAGAGAGAGAGAGAGAGAGAGAGAGAGAGAGAGAAGGAAATCGCTCTTCACTCACTCCTTCATACTCGAGGTATTTTAATTGGCATTGTTGGCTTCAAGTGCTGCCCATTAAAAAGTTGACTCTCAGGCACAATCTGGCAACGCCTTGAGGTTGGGCCGTAGGCCTTTGGCTTAGCTATTCTATGGGCCAATCAGCACTGCAGCATTGCGCCTGCCGTATACGTTATTTAATTAAGTTAATGTTCGCCCTTGAGTTGCCTTTGGATTTTCTTTATGCCTTTAATGAGGTTAAGCGAATAAAATGCGCATACGCCATGTGCAACGCGGCGTATTTCATGACAGCTGCCATTTATAGCTATTGGCACGTCGGGCTTCCAATTTGCGTTGATTAATTAAATATATGCTTAAAGAATTTTGGGAAAAGTGCTGAGAAATAATACGTACTGGCATTTAAATGAGGCTAACATTATTTATCTATTATAATTGATAATGGTTGTAGATGTCAATATTAATTGAATTGAATAGCCAAAGAGAATGTAGTTTTAATTTATTTTAGATCACACCACTAAAGTTTAAACACAATAATTCAAATGAGCAGCAGAATATGAAATAATCACCATTCGCTAATAATCATAACATAAATGAGCTCTTAACACAGTGACCCTGTTTAAAATCTATAACAGCAAATGCAAAAAAAAAAAAAATAATAAAAAAAATAATTTAAAAAAAAATTAAAAAATTGAAAAACTTTTAAAAGCATTGCGTTAATGCCTCAATCAGCTTATGAGTAAATACTCTTTTTGCATTAAGGTTTTCTCTACTTATTTGTGCATTTCCACGAAACTTTCTGCATACTTCCGGTAATTTTAATGTACAGCTTGTAGTTTTTGGAACTGCTGCAAATGATGAACACAGTAACACTTTCATTCCATACTCAACTTTTTTAATCACTAAATACGTTTGCACATGCCAAAAATTCTTGAAACTTCATCTCGTTGCCGAACTGTTGAAAAGTTTCTAGTAAAACATTGAAGTGGTCAATCAATATCTGTTGAACAAATAGTAAAAATGCAATGAAGCAATTTAAACAGAATATCGTTTAGCTGCAGTTCCCGCACACAAACACACACACGCACATTCGAATGCAACTCATGCAAATGCACATGGACAAGAGAGTATAACGGATTTAGAGTAGCCAGGGGATGCAATCTGCCACAATACAAATTGAAGTGCTATACATTATAATTCATTGCACAAGCAATATGATTTTTGCCATGCAAAGCTGTAATCGGACGACCTCAAGCCATTCAACTCGAGCTAACAACTTTTAACAATGACATTCACTTTGGGCCAGCAGGACACCAGCCATCCAGCGGCACTCAACCACCCAGCCACCCAACCACTCAACCAAATACTCTCCCACACAGGCAAACAGTGCTGTGCAGCTTGCATGTGCCATGTGTCCAAGTCTGTTTCATTTAAAGTGTCCCCAGCGTCGGTTCGTGCGAGTCTATTTGATTTTGCTTGCGGCTCTTCTCCACTTTGGGTAAACGAAAAATGCTCAACCACAATTTCTTCATTTTTTTTTTTTTTTTTGCCATTTACTGGCGTTTCTCTCGCAAAGTTTTATTTCAGTTTCATTCATTTGTTTTGTTTTTGCATATTTTTAGTACTCCCACTCACAATGGATCGCTTTTATTTACTCGAATTGCATGGCGCGAGCATGTATTGCGATGCAGGACAAAAATTAAGCAATCCCAGTAAAAGGACTTCCTTTTTTTTTTTGAGATATATGTAAATTGAATTTTTTTGTTGGCGCTTGGCGGTTTCAGGTTTAATTGCTTAATTATTGATGTCAAACGATATTTAATTGTTCTGAGGCAGTTTAATATACATATATTTTATATAGCAGTTGTCATTTGCATTCATTACTTGATTTTTGATACTCTCTGCAAAACTGCAAACCGTTCTGCAGTCTATAAGGCCCGTTCTTGCTTGTTTTATAATATTTGTTTGCTGACTGTCCAAAAATAACCGGCTAACGATCCAGGCCAAGCACTTGAACTAAAGCCAAACTCAGTAGCGCGCGTTTTTACTTTCATCTCATGCCTTTAAGCTGGAAAACTCATTAATATGCCAATTACAGAACCGCATGAACTGGAGAAAAAAAAATTCTTTTTTTATATAATTGAGAGAGGAAAACGAAAAACAATCCAAATTAAATTTGAAGTAGCGCCCATCGAAAGTTGCCTGAGACTTTTTGGCATTTATTTCATTTAAAAGCCCCAATTAAATACTAAAGTAGTAGTTAAAGTACCACAAAAAATATATATAAAATAAAAGAATTTTTTTTTAGGGATTCTTTAAATAAATTTAACATTTTAATGCAAATATATATATATATAAATATGAGAAGGAAACTGTTTGGCACTGGTGCAATTTTTTTGCCACAGACCATTATGAAAATTAAATGAAAAATAATAATCTTTAATACATAACGTATACGACACGTTGCCAGATACTTTTTTGTGGTGCAGCCTGTTTGGCCGCCTTTGGCACAACTTAAAACAGGTTTTTGTCCACACCAAACATAAGCGTGTGAGCATTACAAAATGAGTAAAACAGAGCAAAGATAACAAGCTGTCGAGATTAGAGCGAGAGAACATCTAATGTGCTTATATAAATTCTGTGAATTTCTTTCCATTTCTCTTTTTTAGCTCTCTTCGAAATCATTTTACGTGTAACCCATTTGTTTAACGTTTTCAAGAGCTTACCCCACATAAACGACAGTTGGATACGGCTTATCAATAGATACTAACCCACAAGAAGCAACAGAGAACGAGAAACAAAAGAAATGCGATTATAATGGAGGGATAATGCCAATATCTTTATATCTTTATATATGTAACTTCATATAATGAGAAGGCTAATGAGATAAAATAACGACTACGACTCTCATCATTCAAGAGAATTCAAGTATTTTATATTCTACAGAGTTTTCATAAACAGCTTATGGGCCAAGTTTTACTCGATTATGCAGCAAATTGCATTTGAGTGTCGGGTTGAGAGGGAGCATGATGCTTGTTCGTTGGATTTGTTGTTTAGAGTAAAATAAACCGAAGGGAAGATAATTCACTAAGTACATGAGAAAAAGGGAAACTGGAGACAACAGCGCAGCGGCAAATGAATGGCGGAAGTTTAAGAGTCATCAGAAGCAGCTAAAGAGGAGGAAGCGGCAGGTTGACTATGAAATGTATATCTAATGGGGTTGGATTTTGTTTTTATATTTATTTTATTTTTGCTAACAATATCAGCACTTTTTTATGATGTTAAACTCGTCGTGTCTATCTAGAGATGTGTCTTGCAACTCTGGCATATTTTCCACCATCAGCTGCACTAATTTAAAAAGTTGAAATGGGATTTAGAGCTAGTTGCACCAGAATACACAACTGTTGCGCCCTTGATTTGACGTATTACGCGTAGCTATGCTGAGAAGCTGAAGTGTAGAGCTCTTGCTGCCAATACTTGAGCAAACTTTTGCAACATTACCCAACACTGCTAGCTAGTCACATAGGAGTTTTCGCAAGGAGCACATGCATAAAAACGCAGCGCACGTAGCAAGTTCCTCAGCGGGCTTCAACTAGCTCTCGAGCTCACAAAATTTGATTTCTAATGGCAACAGTTTTCTTCTTTTTCACCAAAAAAAAAATAGAGAAGAATAAGAAAACGAAGCAAACTTTCGAGGCAGCAGCTGCGCTTAGAGAGAGATAGCAAGAGGGCGGGATAAGCACACGCTGTGTGTGTGTGTGTGTGTGTGTGTGCTAGCATAATATTTCTCGTCTTGTTGCATATGTCAGAGTAAATGTAGTTAAGCAAACAGATAAACAACTTTTGAAGGCCTTTGAGTGTTGCGACTATGAAATTAAAAACACAAAAAAATATGCAAATAAACAAAAGAGTACAGACAGCCGTAGACTTAAGATTTGGTTACTTCAGCACATGGTATACCCTAGCTAAGTCGAGGAAGTCTAGTTAAATTTCTTGATTTAACATAACATTTCATATATATTTCTAGATTTGTATATATGTATATATGAGAGAGAAGTTTTCTAAAAGGGTATTATAGTTTCGACTAGTTGTAGAAATTCGTTTGCTTCAGTTTACTATCATGTGATGAGTTTTTGTGGCAAAAAGAAACGCTTAAGGATACTTGTGCAAGATTTATGACGTGTTAGTTTTTTCGTTTTCAGTTTTTACTTTTCTTTTCGAGTGGAGTTTGCCACAGGACTTGCAACAAGTCCACATCCTTTGGCGCAACAACCCACTTGCACATGCATATGCATATTAAAGCGAGGACATGCAATTTTTGTTCCTTTGCCAAGTGGCGCTCATTTTTTAATGAGCGCCCCGGAAATGTCTGGGTGTGGGTGAGTGTGCATGTGTGTCTGTGTGTGTGCGGCATTCGTTTTGATTTATGAAGAACGCTGCACAGCTGACGTTTCGTTAGTGGCTGCTGCGTGGGTGTGGCAGGACATTGGTTAAATAAGTAAAGCAGCGTGGAGTGAGCAGAAAAAAAAACTCTATATATATTATTTTTAATGTGACGAACGCATATACGAAGTATTGCTGCATCCTGTTGCCGTTTGCTGTCCGTAATGTCCTGTCTGGCCTGAGGCCTTATGTTTACTCATTGATATTGTAAGCGCTCGTCTCTGCCTAAAAGTTGACTGCAAAAGTCCTTAAACTGTATTTACGCATCGCACACGCGTCCATTAATCAAGCAATTTATCAAACATGTCATTTGAGAGAAGCAACAGCAGCCACAATAATGGGGGACTAGTGCAGGGGGCTTGACATATTTGGGATTTGATCGTCATTTGTCCGCCCTCTCTCTCTCTCTCTCTATTGACACGCCAGAAATGTCAGCAATTTGCCAGAGTGGAATCCAAAAGCATTTATGAAGTATGAGACTAATTATGAGTTTATGCAATTTTTCGTTCCTACAACTTTGATTCATCTAAAATGCTAAGATTATACATATTACACGTAGAACGGATAGATCAACGGATGAGACCTGGAACTTTACACAGAAGCTCAAATTTTTCACTATTCTCGATCTTTGATTTACATGCTCCCATTGTAAATCTTAACAAATAATAAATTGTCGATGCAACATACATATCGGACATTAGTCTGCTTTTAAATTGTTTTGCCCACAGTGCGAAATCAGTCAGAATGTTAACTAACTAACTTGATTGCCTGACTGAGACTGTGCCTGTCTGTCCGTCTGTCACTGTGTGTATCGCTCGATTGGTATCAATGTTGTTCTGCCATTGGCTCTGGTAAGCATCAACCACAATTCTGGGTCATGTCAAAATCGTAAGGCTTGTCAATCAGCTCTATCATTTTGTCAATGCGTGTGTGTGTGTGTGTGTATCTTGTAACGTTAAACCGGCATTAGTCAATTATGTTCTGCCTTAAAAGCCATACAAATGCAAACAAGTGCGGCCTTTAGCTTAGCTTAGCTCTTAAGGCGCCGCTCGAAGGCAGTCCTTAAAAGTATGCTACAATTTTGCATGCACAAACACAAGCGCACACACCCAGCCACACTAGCAAACACATGCATACATAAGCAGCTAAGAGCTTATAGTTCATCAAGTGAAAAAGTGTGTGGGAGCGAAGAGCGAACCGGGGGGGAGCTGAATATGAAGAGCGCTCAAAAGAGGTTAATAACTGTAGACACTGCCAAGCGAAGCTTGAAATGGAGCTAGCGTAACTGAGACTTCGGATTGCTTGCCTGCTTTCTTTGTATGCAGGAGGAAATGAGGGTAGCATGTGTGTCTATGTGTGGGTGTGCGTGTGTATGTGTCTACAATGATGTCTCAAGAATGTGTGTGTAGGGAATATAAGTTATGGCAAGTTGTTATACATGCTCTTTTGGAGCTCTCATTTCTCATTATAGGTGAAGGGTATTTCTGTTTGATGCATACCCTATATTCAACACATTAACTTAAGCAGTTTTTAATTACTTCAAACTTAAGAACCCTCTTTTAAAAGTTTAGGTACTGGTAAACGGGTTTATTGCTTTCACTTCTCTTTATGTTATAAATGTTAGCTATGATAAGTTTCTTAATGAAAAATGTTTAGTTTGAAAAGTTCTAGAAAAACATTTTAAACAGTTTATTATCCATTTCAAATTAACATATAATAAATATTATTTGTTACTTCATTTAAACCCATCAATATGTTGTTTTATTTACAAATATTTCATATTTCAAGTATTTAACATTTCCCATTCTTATTCTTATTATGTTTTCAGCTTTAACATTTCGCTACTCTAATTATATTTACTGGAGTGAGGATCTGCTTTATTTTCTATTATATTCAACTTTATTCATTTCACTTTGCCGGAAACATCTTTGCATTGTTGCTCTCCATTGTATGCATATATTAAAGCATGCATCTGCATTTTGGTAAAAGTCTTGCACTCACAGCCTTTGTTAAGGCATTCATTCATTCATTCATTCATTCAGCGTGTTTGAAGCAGCAGATGTAATTTGCATGTGTGTCAAAGCCAAAAGGATGTGGCACATAAAAATGCTGACACACTTAGGAGGACCTCCCTTAATAATGTCTGCATTATTTATATAAAATTGTACTTGTTTTCATTTTATGATGGATCTTATTTTGTGTGCACCGCTGTCACGCCTACAAGCGCATAATTGAAATTTTACGACTTCTAAGAAAATACCTTAAAAAAAAAAAAAAAAAAAAAAAAAAAAAAAAAGTCTAAACAATAACAAGCGTCATAAATAAATGTCTATATCAACGAGGCAGAGAAAAGTTCTAGTCCAAGCATTTTTATGAGCTGCCATAATCGGAAATTTTTGGCTTTTCGGATTTGCCAAACTCAAAAGTCGTTTTATTACCTTTGAACATGCGACAATTGTAGCGCCAATAAAACACGTGCCTATATATTTAGATATATAAATGTGTATGTATGTATATATGCACTTTTGCATGTCTGGGGCGGGGCTCTGCTAACTTGGGCCGTCTAGCCGGGCTCTGCCACACTGTGCAAAACCCACGCAAATCCACGCCAAAGTCATTTCCGTGTAATAAAAGTCTGGCGCATTGCAATTCGCGTTTTACAGAATGGGCGTGGTCAAGTGCAATGAACCGCTTCGAAAAGCTGACGGGATAAAAATGCCAACAGTGTTTTCGTAACATGGTCGAGAATTTTTACGCCTAAAAGTATTTTCTGAAAATGGTAAAGTTAGGTGGGTGAGGGGCGGCACTAACACAGCTGATAAGCAGGCAACAGAGCACAGCAGACACCCAGCTTTAGCAATTGTAGAACTGACAGGCTTTTGCTGTTCTTTGTTGCGGCACAATGATGGGCAGTGTCTGATGCTCAATACCCTGTAACTGACATTGGCGAAAGGCATGACACGTAGCCCACCACACATGTAACATACTCAAGTCTACCCTACCATGACAGATGTGTTTTGATATCTAATCTAATTTCTTATTTAATTTAGCTAATATTATTTCTTATTTAATTTAGATATATTGTATCAATGTATATATATTGTATATTTTTTCTATTTTGAGATACTTTTATTCATTAAATAAATTTGGTAACTATTCTTTTAAGTTTTTTTATAGAGTGTTTTCAAGTCGTTATTTTACTTGAAAACTCAACCAAACACAAAACCACAAGCCATATTTCACACATCCTGAAACGGATACTTTAGCCTTTGTGAAGCTTGTCTAAATATAAAAAAAAATATACATAGAAGTATATTCACACTTGGTAAAAAAAATATAGAGAATAACAAGAGCTTGCGTTCTGTTTTGCTGTCTCTTTCTCTTTTGTGTGAGTGAGCGTGCGTATGTGTGTGTGCTCTTCCGTCAGCGTTCAGCCTTTGAGAGTTTTTGAGTTCAGGTGTGTGTGTGTGTGTATGTGTGTTCAATGTGTCTATTTTGTGTGGCTAGTTAAATATTTATGTGACCTTTTTAAATGCCCTATAAATTGGCACATTGGCAAAGTTCTTTGAAAACATTGAGATTCCATTTGCCAACTAATTAAAAGTCGATTTACGAAAGTTACTTTAATTACTTGAGTTATTTTGGCCTTTTCATTAGTTACTTCAGGTTAATAATATTTTTTGCTTGACAAATTGTTTCGGCATAGAGTATCCTCTATTCGTTACTGTATGACACATTCTTGGATATTTATTTTATATTTTGGTAATTTTAAGTTTCGCTCTAAAACGTATTTAAAATTTTGTTTGCATACATTTTTCAATTAAGCTCAAATTAAAATTCTATTAACGCCCACCAGTATAATCTGGCCAAAGGCGCAACCGTTTGACGCACACTTAAAGCTAGCCACATTCAGTTGAATTTCTCTGCCCAGACACACAGTAATTTTTCCTAACTTAATTAACTTGAAAAGCAGCATCTGCTGCCAGCTGCTTCTTCTCTTCCAAGCCACGGGGCAACCATTCATTAGGCGTCATGCCTTCATTTTACACAGAACTTTAAGCATTTATCTTAAATATTAACACAATTGTCACAGCCCATAGTCTCTATGCAGCTTTAAGATGCCTGAAGAAAATGGCAACTTCAGTTTTTCATATGTTTGTTAATTGATGAACGAATTTACAAGTTCAACGTTTTACGTATTTATTAGCAAATTAATCTAAAAATTTCACAGAAATTAGCTAAATTAAGCTTTCGACTGTGCTGAGCAAAATTGATTAATAAACATAATTCGTAATTCATAATGCATAGCAAAAAAAGGCAAAATTTACTTTAGTTATAGTTTGCAGACTTTGCAATTAATGCACATTAAATATTTATTTAATATTCACGTGGTTGCTCCGAGAACTGGAAGCCACCTGGCAAAACAGGCGTTCTAAATGGTTAAACGTAACTATTTGAATAGCACGGCGCACCGGATTGCAAACTGTGCATAGGGAATGTTGACTGAACGCCAAAGCGGATGCTTCACCTATACATAAAACAGAGAGAGTGAGACAGAGATAGAGGGAAGAGAGGGAGAGAGAGAGAGAAAAAAAGAGACTAGGGGATAGATGGTTACACAACCATGTGTGTATATGTTTTCTATTGCGTGGGTGGAAGTTTGACAAAAGTTTAATTGAATTTCTGTCGCCTGAATGACGTCAAATGGCCTGAGCTTTAAATATCAAAATATATAAACCCATTGGATTATGGTTAAAGCTTGTTATGATGAGCTCAATCTTCTTTAGAGTACATCTATCTATGCACATGTTTACCCATAGAAGTGTATGAATTTAAAGCTAAAGCGTTGCAATAATGCGTTATCAATGCCAAGTAATTGTGCTTGGTGCCACATCCTTTAACCACACATACAAATACATACATACCTACATACATACATACATACATACATACATATAGATATTCACAGACATGAGGCTTCAAGCCGCACAAATTGTGGATGCCACAGCTTTACGTCGCATGCATAGCAAGTGGTTCAGATGTGTGAATGTGTGCACTTGCTTGTGACTGTGTGTGTGTGTATCGGCGTATTATGCAAATTTATTCATAGTTTCCGCTTTTTGACTCATTATCATTGACTCACCGTTGGATGTTCAGCGTCTGCGTATAATTTACTTTACGAGCATGGACTCATACTATCTGGTATATATAACAGGCATCTATTAGGTACGTTATCTACACTCGCTCGGTCTAGGTGATACATTATTGACAGCGTGACTGCACACTTATACGCTGACCTTCATCTATTGCCTCCAATCAGATAATGTGCATTGATTTCAAATGCTTTTAGGTCATGTGGAAAATTGAACTTATGTATATACCATCTGTTCATTGATATGGGGAATCTTAAAGGAAGTCAGGAAGTTTTTAATTATCCTTGTAATTGGATTATTTAGCTAGAACATTTTTGATGAATATCTTAGCACAATTAAAGATGATTATGATTTTATTTAACCAATTTAAATGCTTCATCTAAAACACTTTCGCATAGAAACCAGCTGAAATTAACTGGAAGGATAAATAATTCCTTGCTCAAGTTCATAACTTGAATACGGTCTATTGATTTATTATAAGCGCATTAATTATAAGAAGCTTAAGCTGACGTCACCCAGTTTGCTGGGATCTTTGGCCAATTGTCTAGCAGCTCTAACTCCGCAAATCCATTTTGTTCAATGTGCAGTGAGCTGTGCGTCTGCTTGAACATTTTCAAATAGATAAACGCATTTAAATTAGTAGGAAGTGTAAACTTTGCCACCAGAAGCAGGAGCAGCAGAAGCAGCAGCAGCACCAAAATCATGACCAAAATTTATGGCGACAACGCGTGCAGTGAAAGGGCGCAGCGCCAGTTGGGCGAAAGGCAGGGAATGTTTTAAGAGAGGCTGGTGGTGGCTGCTGGCCACGCGCTGCGGGCGGGCCAACAAAAAATGAAATGACCAAAAAGCGTCAAGCAGACAAAAAGCGCGCTGCAGTTGCAGCAAACGCCATGGCGCTTATTAATGGGTCATGTGTGCGCTGTAAACTTTGGCCAGAACTGAAGTTGGCCTTCTCTCAATTGCTGTTGGTGTCGGTGTTGGCTTTGTTGTTACTGCTGCTGCACTGCTTTAAACTTTTGCGAGAAGAAAAGTTTGTTGGGCCAACTCGCCTGGCACAACACCCGCTGGGTGCACAGCCACGCCCTTACTTAACCTAAAAAGGTGAGTAAAGCGTACTACAATATTACATATACATATATAAATATACACACACACTCACTCACACACACATTGTACATTAGTTAGTTCATTTTTGGTAATTTCCCTGGCACCAAATTATGGTGCGCACATTTGCATATTTTTCATCCAGTAAATAACAACAACAACGCCTACAAATTGAAAGCGCGTTACAGGAATTTGCATAAAACACTTATCGCTAAAGGCGCTACAAATGCATAAATCATCATCATCACCAACATCATCATCAACATCATTCAGCAAGAGACGTATACCATTCAGCTGACTCAATCGAATGGACACTAGTGCTGGGCAAATGCTATGCACGTGCGTGATAGAATGCGATATCAATTGAAGACAACTAAACTTAGGGTAGGTAGCGATAGGATTTCAAATTAAGTGAAACACGGGTAGACTTAGGCATGCTTACATCACATAGCAATTACTTGCTTAATAAATATATAGCATTAACAAGACTCTCCCACGCGACCTTAAATTATGTAAGCAAATGATGTTACCTCAATTTAAACCAAATCAAAGACCCACTTCACATGAACACAATCCGACTGGAGTCAACACTCCAGCATTCTCAGCTCGTGCCTGCATTGTAAATCAGTCCATCTCTAATCGCTACGGCATACACGGCGTATGCGTCATAAATGTCAAATGTGCCCTTCGCTTTTCGATTGCCTCGCTTCAAATCACAGTATCGCGTGTTGTTGCTGTTGTTGCTATTGCTATTGTTGTTGGCAGCATTTTCGAATTCATGTCAAGCATCCGAATTGAAAATTCAATGTGTTTGTAATTGCCAAAAATGGACGTTTGGATATTTGCCCCCACAAGGGACTCGCCAGGCCATCTAAATTCTGAACAGTTCGGTGCTGTTCGTTTGCTACGTTCATGCAAGGAAATGAACTGTACGCAGTGTTGGGCCATTCGCAATTGGCAATCGACAATTGTTAGCGCTGTGAAGGAAATTAAGTGGCTGACGATTGTGAATGGCCAAAGAGCACGGTCACGGAAACCTAATGGAGCTCCTGCTTATATTGATTAATAGATCTTGGCAAGTTCATAGCATGTGCTTAGCCTCACATTATGCCAGCCCAAGTTAAAGTCACGCAAAACAAAAGCTGTGCGGCCATACTCATTTATACAAGTTAAGTTAAATGGGCAAACCAACTTCATCCGTTGGGAACTTCCTAAGGAAGTGGAGGAACAAGAAGAAGAAGCAGGAGCAGACAGAAAACCAGAGGCAGATTTGCCAAATTAAACAGAACGTAATATATTTTTGTAATTATGAAGTTGTTGACTGAGTGGAAGGCAAATCAAAATATATTTTCGTTTTCGAAAGATTTAACAACAAGACAAAGTTTCTTTTCCATATTGTATAGTAATATTAATTGGAAGGTTTTCATTCTGTTTAACTTTTGTATATTGATGATATTGTATATTTGCCAAATATTCATTAACTGTTTTGATTTTTATTTTTATTTATCTCGCGATTACAAACAGCTGAACAACAAACAGAGACACGATAAAATTGTAAACAAGTGGACAAACCGAACGAAAACGGAAAAAAGTATGCGAAGCCAAAATAACGGATATAAAAAGACAAACAAAAGAAGTTCAACTAAGAACTGTAGCTGCAACTGACGCGTAATTAAAGCTGCCTTCGAACCGAAATTCAGTGCGGACCGGAAGTTGTTTAACAAACAGCCAAAATACAAAGCACAGCAAAACAAAAGAAAAACACATCACAGCCTGTGGGAAAATTCCAGGAGTGCGTGCTGTCGGTATTTTGGTATGTTGGGTAGAGGCTTTTAATTGTAGGCCAAACGGGGTGACGATAATTGGAACAGTCGAAGCGGGTTTCAACTTTTGTTATGTGTGTCACTGCTGCCTGCAGGTTGGTCAACAAAAATTCCAACTTTCGATAGCATTTCGCCATGAAAAGCGAGATTTGATTGAATTAACATTAAGCGCTCTGCTGTTCGAAATGGTTGTGTATGGAGTATTTATTTTGTGTGTCGGATCTGAAATTTGGACTCTTAATTGAAACTGAAATCTCGCTGACAATTAATTCACAGTGAGTTCCATCTATAATATTCGTCTATTTCAATTGTAATACATAGAAGGGTTTCATTGATCTAAAATTAAATTAAATATTAAACAGAATTTTATTAGCTTGTCATTTTATGATATTATTCACTAAACTTTCCACTTCAAGTGAAATGAACTATGAAGGAAATGTTTAATATTGTTATATGAACAATTACGAACAAAGTAAGATTATGTATGGAAGAGTTATTCAAGTAAACTAACCGACTTTGAAATTAATAATAATATTTATTTAAATATTACTATTATTACTCGCAGATCTTTTTCAGTTTATGATATAGCAATTCGAACTAACTGCGTAACTCTACCTTTTCCCATATAACAATCGGCTTTCTCTTTGAAACTCTGTTGAAAATACTGTTGGAATTTGTGCTCTCTCAGCTGCTATGCCAGTCAGCCCAGCTCTGCTTACCTGTTGTATTGTTCACCTGGTTGAAGCAGCTATTGTTTCGAAATCGCTGTGAATTTCGTGTAGTCTACTTTTTGGTGCAGCAGCTGCTGCCACAACAGCGGCAACAACATGATATGAATTGCAAAGCAATTAAATTGCACAATTGCGGATGTCAGTTTTCAGTTTTCAGTTTTTAGCTTTCTCTTTTCAGTTTTGCAGTGCTGTTTGCGTGTTGTACAACATTTTGTTAAGCCTGACATTTTAGCACCTCACACAGCAACAATAACAACAGGCACTTACTGCCAGCTGATCGCTTGCAATGCCCGCTTGTTTTTCCTGAAGCTGAACATGTGGCAAATGTGGCAGCTGCACGCATCGTGCGACCATTCTCATTCGACCAATTGCACTTGGTGGGTTTGTGTCCTCGCTAAGCCATTGCATGACATGCATGACTATGCGCACACAATTTATAGCGTACACCCACTGCTCTAACAACCTAACAAGTCGTGCAACAACAATCATCAAATAGGCGTGTTTTAGTTTCACCGTCCCTCTACTGTTTTGTTGTTACCGCATTTTAAATAACAAACAACGAAATTTGTTTATAATTGCACATTAGCGGATAAAATATCGCGCATACCACACAACTAGTGTGTGTATGTGTGTGTGAGTGAGTTTGTGTTGCGACTTGTGTGCCGTCTGTGCCAGCTGCATGTCTAACAGTCTATCTCACTCTTTCACTATTTGTGTATGTGCTGCATATCACAGAGGTTGTTATGGTCCCTCCCCCCGCCCACATACTTCTTTTTTATGAGGTGGTGGTATATGTGCGCTAAACTGTTTGTCATTATCGCCGATTACGATTACGATTATTCAATTATGTATGGCCATGCGTGTAATTGGCTCGATGATAAACTTATCGCGTCTGCATAGCGGTGGCTACTACAAATTCATATAGCTTTAAGCGGATTATGTAAAATTTCAAAGAAAATACCATACGCTGATAATTCTATACATGGAGGAGTCACTTGAGCAGACATTATGACTATAATAATATAAAGATAATCAAATAGACTACAACAGAAACACATAACTGAGTAACTCTATAGAGAATTATATCTCTATTTAAACTCTGTGCAGTTGAAGGAGAAGCTGAAGGCGAACATCTCGTTCACGTTCAGCTTAAAAAGTAATTGCCAATTTATTGAAAAAATAGTAAGTAGTGCGAAGCTACTTCTTCCACATATTTCTGTGAATTTGTCGCTCATTGAAGTGAATGAAATGAAAATCGATTTTTGGCAGCAATAACTCATTTCCCAATTCAGTATGCCGCACGTTGAGTGCAGTTGAAGTCAGCGCTTTCAGCTTTCTTTCTCTTTCCCAGCCCGGATGATTCATGTGAAACATATTGTTGTCGCTTTTCGCACTTATCATTGAAAATACGCAGCGCATACAACATTTAACAACTATAATACATTAGTATGGTCATTAAATGCACTTCAATGGCCCTCTGAACAACACCTTTGAAATTTAACAACCGAAACGTGCCGCCTGACCAACATTACAGGCAACAAATAACAACAAATAATCAAGTGTTAGCTGAAGACACAATCAAACACACACACGCCTCGTTGTCCATAAACACGTAGCACACATTTATGAAACATTAAAACGTCTTTTCGGATTGAAACATTGTCAAAACGGGTTCTAATACCTGCACAGCCCAACTGACTGTCTGACCTGTTGCAGATGGATACGTATGCGTGCGTGTGCGTGTGTGTGTGAGTGTGAGTGTGTGAGTGTGTGGTCATAAAATTGTAATAACAAACAGATATAGCCACACTAATTAATTGCTATCCTGCCCAGACTCAATGCTTGACCAGACGAGCCATGCCTTTTAAAATGCCTTTTAGCTGCTTGCTTCCCTTTTTGGCCACAAAATGCACAGAAAGCTCCGTAAGTATAACGATAATTCTGAAATCTGAGTCATTTCTGCAATCAAACAGAGAGCTCTAGAGCACAGCATGTGGTAAACAGTAGCAATTATATAATTGGCCCATTTACACTAGTCAATCAACAATTACAGCCACTTACATTGCGATTTCAATCTGAATATAGAATATGCAAATACATATAATAAAGGAAACTTTGCAATGTTCATTAGAAAATTCCAATAAAGTTAAGGATTGAAATTGAAATGAAATATGCAAAGCTAAACAAACAGATTGAAATATGCAAAAATGAATAGATTTAGTTTTACGAAAATGTTACAAAAAATAATGTACAAAATATTTTTTAAATAAAACATTACACACTAAGTCCGCATGGTAAAATGCTGACATGAAAAAAGTTTAATATTGCCAACATTAATAATAATATAAAATATTCAAACAAATGTAAAGTTTTCAAAAAATAAAAACCAAAATTTGTTATACACAAAATGTTGATTACATAAACTATTTAACTATATTTTTTACTACACATTAAAAATATACTTTAAATTAATACAGTTACTTTTTTTTTTAGGTGTATCTAATAGAAATGACAATTTGATAATATTTGAAAACACATTTGAAAGCTAGCCAATGGAGTCAACTTTAATCGAACGACATTTAGACATATTTATATATATAGATACATATATATAAATGCAACTAGCTAATGAAAAAAAATTATGATGTTTTAATGTAGTTAGATGTTGGTTATGTATATAATTAAAAGGTATTTCATAATTGTGTTCGGTGTAGCAGCTTTAGAGCTTACCTTGTGGCTGTCAGGCAGGCAAACGCTTTTATTGGTGTCTGAAACCTGCAATATATAAAAAGAACCAGAAAAGAAAATGTCGCCACTGGTATAAAAAATTTTCAATTGCTCTCTATGTAGATTTTATTGTCGGTTTATACTTTATCGTATTTTTTTCTGTTTTCTTTTTTTTTTTTTTTTTTTTTTTGGGAAGTTTGGAGGTATTTGATATTTGGTTTTGGATTGGCAAAAAAATATTTGCAATTTAGTTTTTTTTTTTTTTTTTTTTTTGGTAATGGGGTGAGAGAGATAGGAGCACATGTTATTTCTGTCTATAGATGCGAACTACATTCTGGTTGCATATTTTGCAATGCATAGTTAGATGTATATGTATGTATGTATTTAGGGTATGTATATATGCGTGTGTATGTCTGTGTGAATAGAGGAGGGATATAAAATGAATTTACATATCGTATGGCCGACCACTTGTTTTGAATGCTATTCGATTGAATGAAAAGGAATATTTGTGTTATTATTGGTTATATACTACGTATTTCGTTCTATTATTGGCATTATATTTACAAAATGCGCAAGTTTTCAACATTGTTAAGAGATGTTCAGAACTTAGTAATAGGTATTTACAATGGTTAAGAGGAGCAGCAGACGTTTGTCAAGTGGAGTAATATTTCTTTTTTATTTATACTTTCAAAATGTAATTCCAATTCCACTTCGACCAGCGTCCAGATATTTCCAATTTCCTATTCGAAATGATTTACTATTACACATGAAAACAATACAACCTGTACAGTGTACACACAAAAACAGGGACAACTACATGTTAAGCTATAAATATATAAGTAAATAAGAAATAAATATAATTTGAGATGTTAAAAATGTTGATGTAAAATGCAAACACGTTTGTGGCTAGCAGAAAAAAAAAAACAATTGAATTTAATTACATTTAATTACAAAACCAAACCATTTACATATAGCAAAATGTATGTATGTATATACCACGCACTCTACACTGATCAAACACAAAAATTGTTACTTTTTTGTTGTTGTTGTATTAATAAACAAATGTAAACTACGCATATATGCAGGCTTAATAATTAAGCCTTGCTTTCGCTCGTGTTTGTATTTGCTTATTTATGCACATAAATTTTGTCATAAATTTTGCATAATATATATACATAATTTGCCAAATGTAATTTATATCTGTTCCATTTATGCTTGCATACTTTGCGGGGCGTGAGTGGAGCCAGGGTTAAAACCAACAGCTAAAACTAGACTACATAGAGATACGATATATGCATACAGGACTAGGACTACGGCCCCTATAATATAATAGGAATACATATTATTAAAATGAGTGATATTAACATTAGAGACACACACAACAACAAGAAAAGGACAAGAAAAATATAATAAATTAGAAAAAAAAAAATAGATGATTATGTTATACGAATTATAATATAGATTTTTTAGTTTTTTTGTGTTAATTTAAATATTCATAATGTGAGTACACCCCGGCGTAGCATATGGGGCGATGAGTATTATCCTTTGATTTTACATTCTTTCAATTTATTAGGCCAATTTGAAAGAAGCCGCAGAGAGAATTGGTAACCAGTAATTGTGGTAGTATTTAAATTAATTAAATTTTTAAATGTGTTAAATGGAATGTTGATATAATTTAGAAGTGCAGGTAATTTTAAATAATATTCTTTCTTTTAAATAATAGTTAATAGATTAGCAGTTGTGTGGTTTGATTTATTACTTTTAGCTCTATAGATCTGACGTTTTGTTATTTATTACAAGAAAGGTTATCTTAATTGTTAAAGACCTTTAATTAATGAATTTTTGTTGCTATCAACTTTGCTTCTCTAGATCATGAGGATTCTACCCAATGTTAAGTGACACAGATTAAGTTCAAGACATCCAGTTAATTTCTAACGCTTGCTCGCAGCTCTTTAAAGTGCCAACACATTTCCCACCTTTTTCAGTGAACAAGCTTGTGATTTCTACCCTAATTATTCGCATCGCAGGCTAAAAACCCTGTTAGCTAGTAAAGCTGACGACCAAATAAATCCGTGACACAAAATGTAACAAGCACCATTGATAGGAAAAGGTATGAGTGAAGAGAGAAAGACGGAGAGAGAGAGAGAAAAGAGAACGGAGGAGGTGAAAGAGAGGCGGAAGGATTATAGGAGTATATTTTTTAACAAATAGTAATATACTGAGTTTTAATAGAGAATTTTCATGAGCTCCAGGATTTTGTAAGTATAAACCCAAAATATAATTGAATTAGAATATCATACTATATAAAGGAATTGTTTTAGAAAATTCATAAATTGGGAATATAGAAAAAAAGATAATAATAGATTTAGTTTTACGAAAATTTAATAATTAAATAAATAAAACATACACATAAGTCCGCATGGTAAAATTATGAAAAAATTTATAAATAATAATAATATAAAATATTCAAACAAATGTAAAGTTTTCAAAAATAAAAACCAAAATTTGTATACACAAAATGTTGATTACATAAACTATTTAACTATATTTTTTACTACACATTAAAAATATACTTTAAATTAATACAGTTACTTTTTTTTTTAGGTGTATCTAATAGAAATGACAATTTGATAATATTTGAAAACACATTTGAAAGCTAGCCAATGGAGTCAACTTTAATCGAACGACATTTAGACATATTTATATATATAGATACATATATATAAATGCAACTAGCTAATGAAAAAAAAATTATGATGTTTTAATGTAGTTAGATGTTGGTTATGTATATAATTAAAAGGTATTTCATAATTGTGTTCGGTGTAGCAGCTTTAGAGCTTACCTTGTGGCTGTCAGGCAGGCAAACGCTTTTATTGGTGTCTGAAACCTGCAATATATAAAAAGAACCAGAAAAGAAAATGTCGCCACTGGTATAAAAAATTTTCAATTGCTCTCTATGTAGATTTTATTGTCGGTTTATACTTTATCGTATTTTTTTCTGTTTTCTTTTTTTTTTTTTTTTTTTTTTTTGGGAAGTTTGGAGGTATTTGATATTTGGTTTTGGATTGGCAAAAAAATATTTGCAATTTAGTTTTTTTTTTTTTTTTTTTTGGTAATGGGGTGAGAGAGATAGGAGCACATGTTATTTCTGTCTATAGATGCGAACTACATTCTGGTTGCATATTTTGCAATGCATAGTTAGATGTATATGTATGTATGTATTTAGGGTATGTATATATGCGTGTGTATGTCTGTGTGAATAGAGGAGGGATATAAAATGAATTTACATATCGTATGGCCGACCACTTGTTTTGAATGCTATTCGATTGAATGAAAAGGAATATTTGTGTTATTATTGGTTATATACTACGTATTTCGTTCTATTATTGGCATTATATTTACAAAATGCGCAAGTTTTCAACATTGTTAAGAGATGTTCAGAACTTAGTAATAGGTATTTACAATGGTTAAGAGGAGCAGCAGACGTTTGTCAAGTGGAGTAATATTTCTTTTTTATTTATACTTTCAAAATGTAATTCCAATTCCACTTCGACCAGCGTCCAGATATTTCCAATTTCCTATTCGAAATGATTTACTATTACACATGAAAACAATACAACCTGTACAGTGTACACACAAAAACAGGGACAACTACATGTTAAGCTATAAATATATAAGTAAATAAGAAATAAATATAATTTGAGATGTTAAAAATGTTGATGTAAAATGCAAACACGTTTGTGGCTAGCAGAAAAAAAAAACAATTGAATTTAATTACATTTAATTACAAAACCAAACCATTTACATATAGCAAAATGTATGTATGTATATACCACGCACTCTCACACTGATCAAACACAAAAATTGTTACTTTTTTGTTGTTGTTGTATTAATAAACAAATGTAAACTACGCATATATGCAGGCTTAATAATTAAGCCTTGCTTTCGCTCGTGTTTGTATTTGCTTATTTATGCACATAAATTTTGTCATAAATTTTGCATAATATATATACATAATTTGCCAAATGTAATTTATATCTGTTCCATTTATGCTTGCATACTTTGCGGGGCGTGAGTGGAGCCAGGGTTAAAACCAACAGCTAAAACTAGACTACATAGAGATACGATATATGCATACAGGACTAGGACTACGGCCCCTATAATATGAATAGGCAATACATATTATTAAAATGAGCTGCTTATAATTAACATTTAGAGACAACAACACCAACAACAACAAGAACAAGGACCACAGCAACACACATATAATAAATAGCTAGAAAAAAGAACAACAATAGCGATGATTATTGTTATACGAATTATAATATAGACATAAATTTTATATTAGTTTCTTTTTGTGTTAATTTAAATATTTCCATAATTGTGATGTACACCCCGGCGTAGCATATGGGGCGAATGAGTATTATCCTTTGATTTTACATTCAATTTCAATTTATTAGCTGCCAATTATGAAAAGCTAAAGCCGCAGAGAGAAACTTGAATTGTCAACCAGCTAATTGTGGTAGTCATTTGAAAATTAATTAAATTATTTAAATGTGTTAAAATGGAATTGTTCGATATGAATTATGAGAAGTGCAGGTAATAATTATTTTAAATAATATTCATTGTTCTTTTAAATAATAGTTAATTAGATTAGCAGTTGTGTGGTTTGATTTATTACAAAATTAATTATAAGCTCTATTAGAATACCCACTGACGTTTATTGTTATTATAATTACAAGCAAATGCGCTTAAGTCTCTCAAAATGATGTTAAAGACCTTATCTAATATAAATGAATTTTTGTTGCTATCAACAATTTGCTTCTCTAGCATCACTGAGGATTCTACCCACATGTTAAGTGACACAGATTCAAGATTCAAGACATCTTCAGCTTAAATTTCTAACGCATTGCTACTGACAGCTCTTTAAAGTGCCAACACATTTCCCACCTTTTTCAGCTGACACAAGCTCTTGTGCATCTTCTACCCTAATTATTCGCATCGCAGGCTAAAAACCCTGTTAGCTAGCTAAAGCTCGACGACCAAATAAATCCGTGACACCAAAATGTCAACAAGCACCATCTCTCGAGCTCTAGACTGAAAAGGCTAATGAGTGAAAGAGCATGGAAGCTAAAGAGCGAGAGAGAGAGAGAGAGAGAGAGAGAACGAGAGTGAGGTGAAAGCATGAGGCGGAAAATGCCTGCGGCATGCTCATAATTAGGAGCATAAATTGCACTCATGATTTTTCTCATATTACGAAAAATACAAAAGCTAAAATGAAAAATCAGGCAAGTGAGATTTTATGAATAGAGAAAAATATATTCACATGAGCTCCAGGAATATATCACTCTAGCTAAGCTAATTAAACCCAAAAATATAATTAGCGTATTAGATTTAAATCAGCTGATTGATAAGAAAATTATAATAAAAATCAAAAATAAATGAATCAAGTCTATCTGGCAGCAGTTTTGGCATTTACATTTCAATTTGGCGCAAATGTTACGAATCTTGTTGCCTAAATGCGGATACAAAATGTTTGGCAAATTGTCAAACAAAAAGCATTTTTAATTTCCTGCCATAAATTGTTTATGCAAATGTACAATATATAATAGAATCTTTGCCTCTGCCCCCACAGCTACCACGATTTGTTGCACTAGATGAAAGCAAAAATTGGTTATTTCGATGTGAGAGGAGGGACGGAGGGGGTTTCGTTCTGGTTGCGGTTAGGGTATACACATGGTTAATGTTGTTTCTTTTTTCTTGTTGATTATAATAAATTTGTTGAAAAGTTAAATAAATAAAGCTACAGTAAATACAAATTACAAATGTTGCGGGTGGATGAGGAGCTTGTTGTTATTATCCATAATATATGTTTGTATACATAAATAGAGTTTCGATATTATAAATAAGATAAGGTTAAATGCATACATGTTGAGTTTTGTATATAAATATATATTAATATATGATCAAATATAGCTCTAATATTTATTTACGATTTTTAGCAGCGCACAATGCAAGCACCTAACCAGAGTTGTAGCTTACCTGCAAAGAAATCGAATACAAAATATTAAATTAGTATGAAAACATATTAATTTATTTATTAAGCTTAAATGTTTACAATAAAAAATAAAATTAATACACATATGCATTTAAAAATATAAATATATATAGAGAGAGAGAATGTGTGTGCAAATGCCTGACTTTTTAACTCTGTAAATATAATCTTTTCCCTTAGCGCCCTTTCAGCTTATGCTTATACATTTTTTATCCCACAATTGCTGCGGCGTTTCCTACAGCCGGCATTTAAAATGTACGCCATACCTTTAATCGATTTAAAAGCGTTGAGGGAAAAGGGTCTATTGAATCCACGTAGTACGCACCAAATATGAATTGTTAGTTAAATGCTTTCTTGGAGGACAAAGCAAATCAGGTCTGCTCCATGTAAATATGTATATGTTGAAGTTATTAAGTATTTATAATGATGTTATTTATATTCAGACCAAATAGTATATACTGAAGTCTAATAAATAAAATAACAAATACCACTTTCTCAAGTTATCAATTTTTTTTGCCAGTTTAAAATACGATATCTTCATCAAAAATTTTCGTTTGTTTTGATCAGCTATAAAGAATATTCCGATTGCAAAATACATAATAAGTTCCGTGTGACTAAAAGTATTTATTAATTAAATATGCCTCATATGGAAACTTTCAGATTAATGTACCAAATTGGGTTAACAATGAATTTCACCGTAAATCCTTGAAAATCTCTTCAGTTTTCACAAAGCTAAGCGGCTCGAAAGACAATAAAAACTTTACACTTTTTCGAAAATTTCTTTTCACTATTTTTAAGCTTTTCGCGCTATTTGACAACCCTGTCAGCTTTTACTATATAAGTCCAGGTTTTTTTTTTCCGTTGTCAGTTCTGCGTTTCAGCGCACGTTATACACAAATCTGACATAGAGTGAACTATATATATTTGTATATAAATATATACGTATATTTGAATAAATCCATGAATGACGAATTGTTACTGACAATACTCGTGGGGCTTTAGTCTACACTTTGCTGTGTTGTTGTTGTTGTTTCTTTTGCCTGGCTCTGAGGTTGACTGGTTACGCGACTTTTGTTGCTGCTGCTGCAAATTGTTATTGTTGTTGTTGTTATTATTATTATAGCAACCATAAACTGCATTTTAATTGCAATGCCTTCGTCGCTTTGTTATTTCAGTTCGCTTTGCTTGTTGCAGTTAACCTTGAGAGCGCGCCCCACATAAATCGTTGGCTCGATGCAAAATATATATATATATATATATATACATATATATCTGCGCTTGCCGTCAATCTTTCATGAACTTACAAACATCTATGAGAAATACAGATATGCGTCAAAGAATATAAATGGTAGTCAATCTACATATACGTAGATATATGTATATTTGTATCCATTTTCAACAAAAATTGCATATGAAATATTTGCAACTGCGCATGGAAATGAAAAACGTTTAAAAATGCTGAACTGAGTTGTTCTGCTTTCAATGGGATTGACTTGTGCTTACACTTCCTGCACCGTGCAAAACGAGTTGAGTTTTTGTGTTAATAAATTAGTTTCAATTTATTTTCAGTAACATTAATTATGTAACTCTAATTTTCAAATTTAAACATATAAATGTTTGGTCATCACTATAGCTTTATTACCACGACACATAAATATTTTATTTTTTATATTTTATATATATATTTTTTATATTTTATATATATATATTTTTTATATTTTATATATATATATTTTTTATATTTTATATATATTTTTTTTTTATTTTATATATATATTTTTTATATTTTATATATATATTTTTTATATTTTATATATATATTTTTTATATTTTATATATATATATTTTTTATATTTTATATATATATTTTTTATATTTTATATATATATTTTTAATATTTTATATATATATATATTAAATTTTTTAATATTAACTTTCTTGTTCTCTTCCAGAATGAAATCTTTTTTATGCATTTTTACATCGTCCCCAACATTTTTGTTCGCTATCAAGCCTAGCGTCATATAGTTCATCGGAATGTGAACTCTGAGCAACAGATTCGATCTATAGGTAGCCACATGCATAAATAACTTCCTTTCATCGATTTTGCGCAGCTCAACGAGGACAAACTTCGCAGTTTGGCAGTATGAATATAATTTAATATGCGTTAATTATGCCATTTATGGCCAGTCGAAACGGCCGAGACATATGCGTTCAATTGCCATCGTTAAGAGGTCGCATCAATTTTTAAATGGCTTTATATATACAGGCTATTAAGATGGAAAACCTCACCCAACTCTCAACAGAATTGTTATTGACAACTATCCACAAAATGTGTCAATACCCTCCAGGTTGTTATACCGTTATCTTGTTAACGTCCATTAATTTCAAATATATAATGCACAAATTTTGTGCCTCGTCCAAAATGTAATAGGAGAATGAAAATAAAGCAAAGTCAAATCAAATCAAATATTCTGGGGTAAAAAGCTTCGAGATGTTTTAGCTTGTCCACAAATTTATTTTATAAATTTCCTTCTTGCATTTCGACTTGAAAGTTAAAAGACAAGCAGCAAAGATAAAAATAAAAATAAAAATTGGCTCAATTTGTATGTAAATTTGTAGAAAGTTTGACTTTAATCGATATAGAATATGTAAATTGAATTTTTAAAATGTCAGCTTAGACTGAAATTGGAATATAATTTAAGCGAAAAAGTTTTTAATGAAAAATATGTATATAATAATAATAATATACATAAAGTTTTTTTTAACAAAAAAACCATAATAAATAAATACATTAATCTTAAAAGAATAAAAAATAAAATAAATATACTTTGTATGCTAAATGTCAATAGTATTCAAAAGCTATATTTTAATATACTTATCACTCGATTATATCAACGAGATTTATTAGTGGAAATTTCGCTTCATTTTAGCAACAAGTTACACTTTAAAGTCCAAGCATCTTTACTGCAGCAAGTTTGATAACAATACATATATTCACACACACCCACACACACACACAAAAAGAAGAAGGAACTTCTGGACAAGTATAAAATTTCGTGCAGCTGGCAGTTTGGGCTAACCGAACAATACGAATGTTGTCAGCTAGAATAGGAGAAGAAAAAAAATGCCGCGCACATGACTAGCAATAATAGCAACAACAAAAACAACAACAACAGCAATCTGGACTGCTACAGCAACAATTTCAAGAAGAAGAGAGAACAACAACAACAAACATATTACAATGCACAATAACAAATAACAAATAATCGAAATCGTAATAGAAATTGGACTTATCACACACACATGTACACAGACAAGAAATGTATGTGAGTGTGTATGTGTATACAGCATACTCTCGGGCCAAGATTTTTTGCTGTCTTTTTATGCGAGCAGCAACTTTATCCGTATGCCGAAATCATACAAATACGCAGAAAAAATAAAAATAGTTTCACATGTATTTTGACAAGGCAAGAAAATTATATCAAATTTGGAATACCCTTTATGTGGTAACGATAATTTCAGCTAAGAAATCAAATGCAGATAAGGCTAGATATATTTTGATTACTTTATAATCTTCTCTCTTACGCATGGCAAATGTTCAATTATATATATATAATTTCATTGAATAAAATAATTGATAAAATCAACCTACTATAGAGAGTATAGAGTATCTGCTAGTCTTTCTTTTTTGTTCTTAGCCATATCCGTATAATTTTTTGGGGCGCCAAAACGGATATGTAGGTTGTATAACTATGTGTTAGTCTGTTTGTGTGTGTGTACGTGTTTTGCGGGTGTGCGATATGTGAGCCGTAACGAATTGCCGCTATGCCCATTGCATCAGTCGTTGTTGCTGTTGTTGTTGTTTTTGTTGTAGCTCGTCTAGAGAAACAGCGAAATGGCAACTCAAGTACAAAAAGTTGGCGAGACTCAACCGCAAGCAGCGCATGGCAAAGCCTTTAGAGGAGAAAGGAGAGGTGGGCTGACTCTCATGTCGAAGGACGAGCGATGGTTGTGCTAGAGCGAAAGCAGGAGGCTTACGGTAGCTGAGCAACTTTTTAGCTATTAGTGAGGAACACATACACAAACACTCTCTCATGCAAAAAGCAGAAGGGTTACACACACGAGACGGCCGCTTTTTCGTTCACTGTAAATATAATATTTTATTGTACAATAAATACAGAAATGGTGCGCTGCTTCGCCTTGGCCAGAAAAAAGGATTCATAACATGAAATTGCTTTTCATGATGGCACAAAAGAAACCCAAAATACACACACACACACACACCCATAGACCCAATGTACACACATGACTGGGCTTATATAGGGGCCAAAAATGGTATTTCTTATCGTTGTTGCTGTTTTTGTTACTTTCTCAACTTAGATTTTGGTGGGCATGTGGCCATATTAATAGCTAGATATGTCTGCATAGAAAGAACATTTCATAACTATGACGAAACTCACAAGAACTGCAGTGTCATAGAAATTACACTAATAGTAATATCCTGGACAAAAATAAGTAATTGAACTGCCGTCAGCTAGTTGAAATAAAGCATTAGAAGTTAATTAAAGTCAGACCGCAAATTAGGAATAATTAATAAAGAAGGCAGAAGGAAGTAAAGTAGTTAGTTTGGAAAATCAAAACAAAATAAAATAAAAATAATACAATATAAAATAAAATAGTATAAAATAAAATAATATAAAATAAAATAATATAAAATAAAATAATATAAAATAAAATAATATAAAATAAAATAAAATAATATAAAATAAAATAATATAAAATAAAATAATATAAAATAAAATAATATAAAATAAAATAATATAAAATAAAATAATATAAAATAAAATAATATAAAATAAAATAATATAAAATAAAATAATATAAAATAAAATAATATAAAATAAAATAATATAAAATAAAATAATATAGAATAAAAGAAAAATAAGCTATTCTGGGTATAACAAATCTATGGACACAAGGTTCGCATATATCAGACAAAATAATATTCAAGTACCAACTCTTGAAATGATCCAAAGCTAGGGTATCCAATGACTGTGTATTGCCATAATATTGCGACTTAGATAAGAGTTAAGCTGCCCCCAAGTTGGATGTAATGAGAAATATGAGAATGCGTCCCACATTATAGATCTACACACATATACATATGTATGTACATACATATTTATATGCATGGTCATAAAATCTGTTTGGGGGTCAATTAAGCCAAGGGGAAGCCAAAGATATGCGCTGGTGGGTAACCATAATCCCTCAGCAAGCTGAACAACAGTTTCTCATTAGTGAAAACTAATAGAAAAGTATGTAGACATAATATATGTATGCTATAATTCAGATTTCTCTTTAAATTTAATATATAAATAAATTCATAATGGAGTCAATCGTCTCTGAACTTTTATTTGTATTGACTTTTCCTGATTCGCTCGCTTTTCAAAGCCAAATTCGGTCCAAGTTAAAATTTATGCCTGGGGCTTCGTGTGGCAAAATTTGGACGTAAACAAAACGTGTTAAAATTCGTAAATATTTGCAAACATGCCAAAAATACGCCCGGGCGATTTAGAGAACGCCAAAGAGCATTGCTATGAGTTGGATAAAATGCTAAGCAAAAATTACTGAAATAAATTACATTTCTATGCTGTGAAATTTCGCTTCAGTTGCACAGCCCGAAGGATGCCAGAGCACAAAAGGGGGCAAACATTATGCTGAAATCCGATATGAACATTTATGTAAAGCAAATTGAACTTTGCAATTGGGGAATTCGTACTATTTATTTTAGACAGACATCAATTATTAGCAACGTTTCATATTTATAGCTTGAATGACGTAAATTCATCATTGTTTTTCTGGAAATTGCGTTGGCTTTCTTTTGTGATTTTCATTTTGAATAATTTTATGATTGGATATAAATGGAAAATCAATTGGCGAATTACAAAATATATGAAAAAGTAGCTCTATAATTCGATAATGATATAAATATTTTTAGCATAAGCTATTAATACTAAGCTAATAAACACAGCAACAAATTCAATTGAGATTTGAATAATGAATTTGCTTCCCTTGTTATTTATTCAAATTTGACTTTCATATCGACTATCTCGTACAAATTATTTTTCGCATAGAGTCAACTTTCGTATTCAGCAGCAGCATCCAATGGGATGCATCATTTTATGATACGTTTCACAGCAACAATGAGGAAAAGTGCTTTGGCTTGGTAAAATCAACAGCTGCTCTATTTATGTAGCTGCCACACGCGTTTTTGGACTCGGGGCAAGAAACTTGTTGTCGCCGTTGTTGTTCAGTTAAATAAATACAACAACAAAAACAATCAACGCCGTTTTAATAATCATTTTGCGGTTGTCTCTGTTGTTGCTCTTGTTGGCTGTTTGCTTTTGTTGTTGCTTCTGCAACACTTTTTAATTTTTATGAGTCCTCAACACTTTTAATTAATATTGTTACACTCAAAGCAGCAGCAGCAGCAACAGCAGCAGCAACAACAGCTCGTTGAAATCATTAATTGAAATTTAATTACGCTTGTGCAACATCGCAGACCACGCCTCCTACACCTCCCTCCTTTCAAATGTCTGCACGCTCTGCGCAATGCTAAATTGTTTGTCTATTGCGAATGTTTTTACAGACACAATTTGATTAGCAGTATATCAGAACAGCCGACTGGCGAATACTCTACATAGTTACACTCTGACGAGTCCAAGAGTTTAGCATAATATTTTAACACAGTTGACAAACTCAAGTGAACTCTTGACAGCGTTTCGCTTTCTGCACTTCTATGCCTGGGGCATGCCACGCCCCTTCCCCAGCTCTGCCTACAGCTAAGGTTCATACGCTTTGATGCGCACCACAACGCTTGACGCTTGGCGCTTCGCTGACGCAGCTTTCCGGCCTTGTCCACACACGTTTTTTACCTGCCACAGTGGGAGCATGGAGCATGGGGCACCTCAATTAGGTAACAGAGTATGTGATTTATGGCTCACAGATATACATATTTGCATATATATTCATTTATTAGGCGAGTCAGTTGATACCCTTTTCCTAGCATTGGTCGCAATTTGTGGATGATCTCATTGAACCACTCAATCCCGAGTTTCACTCTAGGCAATTATTCATCTCTTTCATAATTCAGTTGAATTGAATGATATATGAATGAATGAGGACAACCGGGTTATATAAATGAGGCAGATATTATATACTTATATACATATATACTGATCCGTGACACATATGCTGCCAACTGAAGGCCAATTCTGAGAATATTTGAAGATGACTCGAAGAACAGTTACTGAAAACTTGGTAAACAAAGCTTAAATCTGATGTTGCAAAAGGAATTTCTGTTGATCAATCAGTAATGTAAGATGCTTGAATGAGATGCTTGGTGGCAGTACCTAGGGTAAGGATATTTTCTGAAATCATATCATTCAATAAAACATGCTCATATATTTCAATAACAACATAAATATATATTACTTTGACTTTATACATTTTTCTCAGCATTTATTTTAAAAATTCATTAAAATGAGAAATAAAATCTTTGACCTATATTAAATAAACTTAAGTTTCACTCTATGGACTTTAACAGAACTTTTCATTCAATTTGTCTATTAGGGTATATATTTTTATATAATAATATTATTTGGCATTTTTTCATATTTGTCTTGTCAAATATTAATTTCCTTTTTATATATCTGCGTACGAATAATTCTTGTAGTAATTTCTCACTGCCGAAGCACTTGCATTCGTCAATACAAGACACACACATATATATGTATACATGCATTAGTATATGCCAGCAGCATGTAATTATGTGCCCAAAGAGCTGGCATTAAGACACTGCTCAAGCAAATGGGAGCAAGCAGCAGTGGAGTACAAAAAATAATTAAGAAAAAAAAAAAAAAACACACACACACACACAGTCCAAAAGGAAGCCAAGCAGACGATGACGCTGAAGAAGAGAAGTCGAAGAAGCAGCAAATGGCACTCTGGCAAAAGCAGACCCCAACCAGAGCTCCCGTGAGTGGAGCGAGGTATATGTATATACATATATAAATACATATGTACATATATATGTACATGCAGGGTATACATATAGAAACTCTGGTCGCTTCACCTTGAACTCAGCTAGTGAACTTCACAGGCTGTCGGCTGCCATGACTGGACTGAATCAGAAGCAGAACTGCGTGTGTGCGTATGTATGGGTGTGTGAAACAGGTAAGCAACTGCACACGTTTGCTTTGCATGTGCTGGTGCCGGCCAACTGGCAGCCTGTTCGAGTCGTTTCCTTTTAACAAAAAGTAGTAGACATAAAAAAAAAGAGGAAGAGAAAAGCTTTGTGCGTGGTTCCTTTCTAGCCCAGAGTTTTATACACATGGCCCTGTGGTCGGCCTGCCCTTAACAGGTTTTTCATAACAAGTTGGCAAAAGCCACTTGCGGAAATCGTGTGTGCGCCGCCTTTAGATTTAGCTTGTCAAGGTTGCACAAGTGGCAGCTGTGGAGACTCTCTGAGCCGACCCAGTTAAGAGCCTGCTTAACCTTTCAGACGACACATTGCATGACGAATTGAGTTTTCATTTTTATTGAGATTATATGTATTATGACACACATTCAAGGACTGTGGTAACAGCAGGCGTTAAAATTTTGGTAATTCAATTAAAGCAAGCAAGAGCGAGAAACTCAAATCATATGTACGACAGGTTATACTGTAATATAAACTCTAGATATAATAACTAGAAATAGTAGTGTAAATCAAAACTGATACTGCATAAGTGATTATATGAATAATGGCCATCTTTTATTTATAAATGATATCTAAAACATATGCACCTTAAAATAAATGTAGTATTGAGACTAAAGAATGATTATCTGTAGATACATATGTACACATATCGTTATTGAAAACATTGACCTTTTGCTATACAGGGTATTCAACGATGCCTATGCATTTATCATAACACATTCACAGATGTGTCGAATGAAGTGTTAAATGACTCTAAGGGAGAATTTTTGTCAACAATAAAAATTAATTGCGTTGCAAATTCGTGCATTCGTTTCCAGCCAAACAACAACAATTTGGCATTTGGTTAATATTTTGTTTGTGAATGCACTTAAAGTGGTTCATGGGACCATCAATCTGTCTGTATGGGTGGGAGTGCACTTAATTACATTTAATTTGCCATAAAATTGTGTATTATAATGCATGCCAAAAGGGTTTCTTTGGCTCCAATTGAAAACGTGCTGTGCATCCGTAAGATACAAATTTTCGTTGGTCACGTCAAGCAACAAAACCAAACAAACAACAACAACAAATAAAGGCTTGTCTTACATATCTATAGTATATACATGAACACATATTTTTTGAGGAGTCATCCAGCTTTGGGCGAAGCCCAATTTCCAGCAGCTGTTCCCTAAAAACATGTTTATTACATTTCAATTTCATTTATATAAATGCATATATATTTTGACAAGGTCATGCACTCGCTATTTGCAAGAGGATTTATGACAACAAAAGTTAGCAAACATATACATATATAAAAGTATATATTTATATATTTTATCATATTTATCATTTTGTTTAAAGTCGCACGCATGACATTCAGGCGCTAAGTAAATCGAACTTGAAGTTGAATAACCCATAATAAAATACATACATATATCTGTGTAGCTACATACATAAATAATATAGCTATATGCATATGTACGTTGAGTTAAATGCAATTCGATGGAAATCCGCTGTTTGTTTAACACTCTGAATCATGATGAATGGTTCCGATTAAGCTATGCATGTATATTTTGAATAACGATGACATGCATCGTGTTGTTTTTTTTTTTTACCTTCAATTTGAATGGATTATTTTGACTTTTACAAAGTAAACTGTCTGCTGATTTAACAAGCAGTCATGGTAAAAAAAAAAATATTTATATATGAAGCAACAATCAAAACGGAATATTTGATTTCAAGCGAAAATATAAAATTTATGGTTCACTTTTCGCTTCTGAAAATTCAATTCTGTTTTCTATTCGAACAACTCCAACTAGGATTAATCGCAACAATATTTATATGGATTTTACTTTTTTTTTTTTCAAGATGCATAGAAATTTGTTAAACTAAATTACAATCAAATATTAAATATTTTTTTTTTTTTACATTTTAAATTATCTTTTTAATTTGCTATGTAAAATATTTAAAATATAATCTCTGAATTCTCACTCGAGTGGCAGGCTTTTCCAACCATTTTATGTATGTCAAATGTTTTTCAATACTAATAAAAACCTGAAACAAAATGCGTCTACAAGAGAAAACATTTTTACAATGCGTTTTGCAAGTGGAAAAATGCATTAGGCAACCGCAACGAGCTGCAAATTTGTATTTTTATTTTTTTACTTGTAAAGCTTTTGTTTTATGCACATTTTCATTTTTTGATGTGTGGAAATGTGCATTTGCATTGAAAAGTAGCTGCAGCCGCTTTTTACTCAACATTCAGCTACATCGTTACCATCACCAACATCATCATCATTATCAACATTATCAGCTTCTATTGTTCCATAGTTGTGCTTCTGTTGTTGTTGCTGTTTGCTGGCTTTTGAGCGCCATAATTGGAAACATGTATATTCCCTATTGTGCGGCAGAAGAAGAAGAAGAAGAAGCAGCAGCAACAACAACAGCAAGAGAAACAGTTCGCTGAGCTGGGTGGCAGCTGATGATTGCAAAGCAAACAATGCCAAGTCAGTGCCAGTGGCAACAACAGCAACAATAGGCGCTCTGCCACACCCCCAAGCCGGCGCCTCCTTCTACCCGCTCGCAACCAAAGCCAAATAGCCAACAAACAGAGCCCCCCAATTCGCAAAAGGCCTCAAAGCTATTGTATAAATGTTGTGCGCGCCATTTGGCAAACATTTTTATTATCATGCAACACATTGTACAAAGGCAGCCAAAGTGGGATGAGCGGCGATGGCAGAGCAGCGGCAGGCGCAATTTGTTGCCACAGCTAATATTGCACTAAAGTTTATTAGCAATCCAACAACAACAACAACAACAATAGTAGTAGTAGTAGTATATGTGTCACTCAGCAGACAGTTAGAAAAGCAAAATAATACAAAATTAAAAACAAATAAATAAAAAACGTATCGCAACATTTAACAGCTGTCGAATATTAAATACCCTTAAGCCCATATCAATACGATTTTTGGATAGTTAACTGTCTTCATCTTGACTAATAGTAATAATAATATAGACATTCTAGAAATTATATTTTGAAAATCATCAAAGTATTGTTTATTAATAAAAACTATTTTATCAAACACCTCCGCAAAAAAAATCTTGAGAATTAAACGAAGCTGTTGAAACAAATTCATCATCAAAGCCTTTGTGCATTATTTATAAATAGTATACGTAATACTTACGCAGTGTTTCTAAATATATTTTACTCAGACCTCCTCACAAATTCCTTGCTCTCTTCAAGTAACTCCGATACAAAGACAGACTTCATGAGAATGACACGCTGCGTAACAGTTTTATAGTACTCTACCGCAACCGAATAGCTATACAAATTCCGGCTTCTTCTTTTTGTGTGTAATTTCCTTAAAAGCATAAAAACGATTTGCCAGAGGCAGAGCCAGCAGCAGCTTGTGTTGTTGTTGAGAAGCAAAAATTGTCAATCTCTGGGTAAATGCGGAACAGATGCGACCAAATCGTACATTAAATCGCTGCTTGCAACTGTTGCAGTTACTGTTATTGTTGTTGTTGCAACAGCAGGAGCTGCAGCTATGTTGTCGCCAAATATGGCAAGAGCGCAACAGCGACAACAACAACAACAACAACACGTACGTGCAACATTATGTAATCTACGTTTATATTTTGTTTGGTTTTCTTTTTTCATTTTTCGTTTTGACCAAATGCATTTTCAATGCAATAATTTATGAAAACTGTAAAATGGTTGATCAAAATGTTGCAATAATTTTTTTTTTTTTTTGTATTATTTTTTTTATAGAGATAACATAAATAATGCATGGGTTCACACAGCTCATAAATGTTTAATGGAATGTCATCCCCCTAAAATACAGTAAATTGTTAGCGAGCAAAAATCAGCTGAATCCAATGAGGCGTTCAGTTTGTCTTCGCACTCGTAATTGAAACATTTCGAGTTTTGATTTATACAATAAATTTATGAATTATTTGCCTGCATTGATAACAATTTGCAGATTGAATATGAATTCGAAAAATCAAAAATGTAAAATGCAAATATACATACATATATAAAAATTCTGTTTAAAATAAATTATTAAATTAAGAAGCCTAATTCCATTATTAAACATAAAAGCAAATCAACCAAAATAGTTTATATTTCAACACGATTTGATTATAAAAAAAAAAAAATAAATAAATAAATAAAATTTGTAAAGCTGGCATAATATTTTTTTTTTCTATATTTATATTTATATTTTCATATTTTGATGTGCTTCAATAGAAGGGAATTGCTGGCTGATGCATTTCGTACTGCACAGATATCCATATGTAGTATATGCCTTTTCACAAGGCTTCTTTATATTCATGCTGTTGCATATCCTGACGAATGAATTGCTCCTTGACTGCTGATTATTATTCCACAAAACTGACCAAGAACATTTCAACACAAACTGCGAATCCTTACGCACGACTCAAGGGAAGGAGAAGTCACGCAGAGCAGAAATTTAACGGAAGTCGTTTATTTTCTGCTGCTTACATAACAATGAGAATGGGCCTTCAAATTAAATGGACAGCACGAAAACTGGGTAAAAAGAGAGAGGAGAGGAGAGAAGAGAGAGAGAGAGAGACAAAATGGAAGAGAAAGAGTTAGCCAACCATGCCTCTCTCAAAAATGAAACATAAGCCTTTCAATAGCAACAAACATACAAGACATATTTCCATAAAGTCAGTTTGGCATTCGCAATTTACTTTTCAAGCATTCTTCTTCTTCTTTTTTCAACTTCCTGCACTAGTTGTTATCTAATTTAGTAACAGAGAGAGCGCTAGTATAGAGCCGAAAGAGCCACTCAGACTTTTAGGTTTTGCTGTCTTTTTGGCCTATTCGAGCCAGCGGGGCGGTTTAAATATATCCGGCAACATTTTACAGGCGACTGTAGCTGTCATTGTTCTGCAAGTCTTTCAGCTATTTGCAGTCATTAATTATGAGAAAATGTTTTTCGTATTGCTTTAGCGGAATCTTG
The DNA here is from genome assembly GCA_035047565.1 of Drosophila mulleri. Classification (NCBI taxonomy): domain Eukaryota; kingdom Metazoa; phylum Arthropoda; class Insecta; order Diptera; family Drosophilidae; genus Drosophila; species Drosophila mulleri. Next base: position 4,857,475 of record JAWNPK010000168.1, read on the forward strand.
CAGGATATATATGTATTTACTGCAGTGCATACAGCTTCGCGCAATTTGCCTAATGGCTTTTGCCATAGAGATCTATTTCGGGTCAGCAACAGCAAGAAACCTTTCACAAAAATGAATAACTATGCTATACTATATATTCAAACTTTGCCGGGCTCAAAATAATAATTAACCCACATAAAAATACAAATAAAAGCAACAATAAACGATAACAATCCATAGCTCGGGTTACGTATTGCTCAGGTACGTTAACCTCCCACTTTCCAAGCGAAGACCACAGTCAAAACAAATGACGAAAATATTCAGAGTCAAAAAGCGAAATTCGTTAAATATGACTCATTCACATTATACCTATATTACCCTACCAATATACATATTGTGCCACATACATGTATATATATATATAAATACACAAATATATATATCAATCTCCAATTTAATTTTTAAATTTTTATTTTTGTGTGTAATTTATTGAGCCGCAAGGTATGCGGAGGAGCTATAATTTTTTTCACTGTTAACAAACATTAAAGACAAAACAAAAACGCCAAAAATATAATAAAAAATAAAAATAAATAAATAAATAAACCTGACCAGCGACAGCAAGTTTAAGCTTTTGTGATATTCGCATTTCGTTACCTTATTTATTTCATATTACAATGAGACGACTCTGATGATGACTGTGACAAAACGTCATCGTTCCATCAATAAAGCGAAAACTTTTTTCTTTTTGGCCGTACATTGTAAATTTAAGGTTTATGGAAGTATTTTTCCCTTTATATTTTAAGAGGTATATTCATTTCTATATAAATTGTCTGTCGAATCGAAGCCTTTTTCTTTGATTTCTGAATAGAAGGCTAGCAATTTGCTCAAAAGGAGAAATAGTTAATGTATGAATGAATAACATTTATTATGCCGATAGTTGAAAAATATATTCCTATATCTATTACAATAGTGAGTCCAAAATATTTCATTTACAAAAGTGAAATGAGTAGGCAAAATAACATATTTTTTCGCGAATGCCCTCGAATATTAAAGTCTCCAAATTTTAACACTGAGGGCGTGGCAAATCGTAATGAGTATCCTGTAGACGGTAACACCCGACAGTAACTTGCTCTTTTTTTCCTGACATAACCAATTGTAAGAGGAGGAGATTTAAATTCATAAGTAAATTTGCTCAGGAAAAAAGAAAAAAATATTTTTATGGAATGCCCACATCCAATAAAGGCAATATATTGAATACCTGTATTTAACTTTTGATTTTGTTTATAAAAAAAAAAAAAAAAACATATTACTTCCCATTTTAAAATTCTATAATACAGTTTAAACCGTTTCAATATCAAAACAAAGTGCGCCATATAAAATATAAATGGGTTAAACCAACAAAAAGCAACAAAATCTGCTTGATAACTCTTTTACACTCAATTTTTTTAGTGCAGTATGTAAAATAGTTCCGTTGATTGCTTAACCCCAGAGCTCAATCTAATAGACAGTTACAACAGTGCAATAAATGTTATTGCTTTTGTTATTATAGACAACTATAAAATGAACGCAAAAAGTCAAGTCACTTAAATGGTTGTAGTGGAAAAATTGAACATTAACATTATTACGAGGCACTCGCAACTGCCAAGCGGCAGTTGACTTCAAATTGCCAGCAATCCAGAGATAATAAACTCACAAATCACACACGGAAGCCGCGAGAAACAGTTAATGCTGCATAATATTGAAGAAAAGCAACAAATCAAGAAGAAGAAGAAGAAAAGGAAAGTGCAACTAACAAAGCACATTGCGCAATGCCAACACCCAGCTTTGATATACAAAAAAAAAAAAAAAAAAAAACAAAAACCTGATGAATGCTCAGATCTAGTTTTTCTAAACGTGATAAACTGTGTGAACCAATTGGCCAAGACAATGTTTAGCCGCAAATGGGGGACAACACTTCAGACATTTATCATTCGGTGGCAGACTTTAGCTTCTTGTTAAAACTTATCAACTAAATACAAAAGCGAATTATATCAAACTGATGTCCATTGTTAGTCAAATTAGTCCCACAAAACACACACATAACATCATATGTATGTATATAGTATATGGCATATATATATCTTTGATTTGAAATTGTGTGACTTTTATTGTTGTAGCCAAATATCATCGGCTACTTCATTTCAGGCGCTCGACACACGCTTCGTCACAGTGAGCAGAAAATAAATGTACAAATTATGCTAATTTCGCATTTAGCTTTTGTTGTCTGGCATTGCTTTACTTAAATTTGTTGTTGATTTGCCAAAAGAGATGACCATAAAAGAAACAGAACCCAATATTATTTATGTTAATAAATTGCAAGAGAAAGGCATCTTCGATGTGAGTAATTAGATTTGGTTTGTCAAATATGTTCGATAATTGCAGATGACAAATGTCTTCCATTTGATTAACGAGTATCATATTTTATATAGACTATATATAAGCTAATTGAATTAGCAAAGCAGCTATTATTTGTTTATAGTGGGATGAACTTCGAAAGATATACTTATCGATATGTTATCGATAAATTGAAATATAACATAGTTATATAATACCATCCCTTATACTACCTTTACATTTTATTTACACTAATCTAGTTTTGTCATGATATAATTATAAAGATCTTGCTATAGATCACTATTACTTATAAAAACCTTCTTTCACAGCTCTCATTTACCGAGATTGAAAAGAATAAAAATTAAATGTTTTCTATTAATAGCACATTCCAAATCTTACATAAACTTTTTTTTAAGCTATTTCAAAACAACATTGACCTAGCTAGGCGCTACTAATTTAATTATAAATAATATTAATTGAGATTGACATTAAAACGGCTTGAAAACTAATGACAAAAATAAATAATAATAATAAATTGAGTGGTTAAATCTATTATGTGGTCAGTTTTGGGGCAACAGCGTCTCGAATGGTGCCAATTAACCCAATTAACTTGATATATTCATAGCATGCATATTTAATATATGTAGCTCGTTCATCGATAACGCCAGCCCTAACTTTGTTTAAAAATACCAATAAAAGTGCGCATAAAATTAACATAAATTATGTTACGATTTTGCTCGTGACAGGTATTTGTTGTTATTGCTGCTGTTGAAGCGTTAGTGTCGAGATCCGACAAATAATGTCTTCTATATACATAATTATATACAGACTGACATATATAAGGTGTAGGCATTTTAGGTAACTTGATTGAACGATTACGCAAATGAATGCCAGAGCCACAAGATGAAAATGAAAATAAGAAAATATTGGAAGCGCCGCTAATTATTTCTTGAGGGCAAAAACTTGAAGCTGTGGCTTGTTGAAAATAAATTAATGGCTAAGTTAAGCTAAGCTAAAGACCAGACGCCATCTAATTAGTCCGGCATGCTTTTGTTGTTGTTGTTGTGGTTGTTGTTGTTGTTGTTGTGGTTGATGCTGATGGTTGTTGTAGCTCTTGTTGTTGTTTCCTGTTCATGTCTAGAACAATGTAAATATGCACGATGCATCTTCTAAGAGCTATTATAGGAGTAGGCATACTAGGTCAAAACTAATTCAGCAGCAGCTCACAAGGTGGCCAAAGTATGTCTATTGAATGAATTTAATTAAGATCAAATTATTAGACGTGGATTAAGTCTGTGTGTAATTGTATAGAAGCTGTGGTACATTATATAACAAAGCATGAAATTTGAATTATAATAATATAGGTAGTCTTATTATTTCTGCATTAACTGTCTAATCTGTGTCAAACCTCAACTAACAGGATAAATAAAGCTCATAGGGGAATGCAAGAGTGCGGAAAATAAGGCGTAACTCTAAGTTCTCGACATAAGCACCTGATGATGAAGTTGGCAACGCGAGCATGTTGCCAATGCACTTTATTGCTCTCCCTTGAACGCATATGAGCCCAAGCAGAGCATCGCATAGCTCCCACAAATTCTCAGCTCCACAATAAAATTCTTGAAAACAGAAAAAATGTGAGGGTAGGTACGAATAGATGGTTGAAAATATTTGTTGAAAATTTGGTTATTTTTTGCATTTTACTTGTGCCGTGCTCGGTTAAAGGGCAAGTTATGCGTACAGCATTTTTTTTAGCGCCTCCGCGAAAGCCCCAACTGATGACAAATGCATCCCCAGTGACTGACGTGTGGGGCCAACTGCTGAGGCACGCCATGCAACAATGGCAGCCCGAAACAGCAGCGCCAACTGAGCGGCGAAGCTGCAACATTTGGCGCCAATTGCAGTTGGATTTTTATGGCACATACTGCGGCAACCACTAACTGCATTTGGCAGTGCGCTTCACTGGCCACAAACCTACAATTTTCGCCAAGCCATAAAAAATAGTATATATAGAGCCCAAAGGGATCAGAGGCCAAGGCTGCAACACCTGCCATATATACAGATTTCTATTCATTTTTCTTATTTCTTTTTTTTTTTTTTTTTTTTGGTTATGCACATAAATCGAGTTTTTCTTAAACTCTGTCTGCGCATCTTTAATTTGTATTTCATTTGGTTTCATATTCAACTAAAATGTCGTGCATGTTTTTCACATATTGCGTTGGCGACAACCAAAACAGTGCTAACAGCGAGAGAGGGAGAGACCGAGAGAGAAAGGGAGAAGACTTTGGTCCACGGTCCATAATACACACTCGGTTCTTTCTAAGATTTATATACACATGTCAGTATTTGAGAGCAAGTTCCCGCACTTTTGAGATGTCCATGTCTTTTGCGGGTTAACCATGGCAATTGATTGCGGGCAGCAGCTGTTGAACGTTTGGAATGATTTTCGATTTCGGGCTCTTCTCTAGTTTTCCTTGAGTTAATTTTAATTTTCATTTTTGTCTCTTATGTAGTTTGTTTTTCATGTTTTGCCGGAAGCATGTGTGCTTCAATTTTTCTTCGCTTTTCAATATGTTTTTAGCATACATGCGATCAGCTTAATGTGTCAAAAGGCAAATCTTGAGAAAGGGACTCTAACTTAAAAGTGGCACACATATTTCCCAACACAAAGAACATCTTGTTGATGTATGGCAATGCGCAGCATAAATTAGTTCATTGTTGTCCGAAGAGCTGTCAAATGTCATGAGGCGCCTCTGCCCCGCCTCGTTTCGTCACGCACCACACACCACAAAACCACTTTGCCCCTCTCAACGACGCACTCAAAACTTTTGGCTCTTAATAAATCAACAGTCAATATATTTAATGTTTCATTCGTAGCATTTTAAATACACTTTCTCATACTTTTTAAGTTAAGATATGCGAAATGTATTAGAATTAAAATGGTATATTAAACGATATTTAGTTAAATATTTAATTGGTGTTAAATCACTTTAATCTCACAATTATTAGGCAGCTAATTAAACTTGTTACTAAATAAATTTCTAGCTTCGACTTTGCAGTATAAAATCTGAGATATGTCAAACAGTTGGAGAATGAAATGTTCCTTTAATTTTAGCGCTTACCTTCTTAAGTAATTTGCCTGAAATAAATTTATTTGTCAGCTAAACATATGAGCATAAATAATTCTATTTAGCCTAGAATAGTTAGCTAGACAACCTAGCCCATAGTTACGCCAAAGGCTCCACATAAGCTGCAAGCGTAATCCTGTTTCTTCATTTATGCAATTAAGCGGCTTACAAACACAGAGCGCAAAACTGATGCAGACTCATATATACATATATACGTATATATAGAAGCAAACTCTCTAGGGAAAGTTGGGTGCGTGGGTGTACGTTACATATGAGCATAAATTAAACGCAAAAGTCAGAGTGCATGCAATTGAATCGAGCTATTTGCAGTCTCTTGGCTGTGTGTGGGCACGGCAAATTGGTTAGCTAAACTTACTATGAATGCACATGAAATGCGACGTAAGTCATGGGATTTTAGGTCCTTTGTAATTATTATTATTATTATTTTCATTCACAAAATTGTTTTGCCAAAGGCAACTATCTATGAAAATGTGCAAATTATATAGTAAACTATATATTGTATGATACAACTCTCTAGAATTTACCATACAAATAATGAGCATTTGAGTAAGTTTTTAATATTTTTGTGTATCTTAGTTGATATAGGTATGATCGAGCATTAACAATTGCTATTAATATAGTTATATTTCTCTACTTAACAAATCCCTGAATATATTTAATTTGCCATCCAGAGTTCAATATTCATTTCAGTTCATTCTCATATATGCAACACTTTCTTTTAAGAACTTCACTGTAGTCATACACAATCTTTAGCTGCGGCATTGATACGCTCAATTAAATAACGTAAGGCTTCCGCATGCCTACATGAAGAAATTCAACGCCCAGCATCATCTTAAATACGTACATACATATGTACATATAATGTGAATGTATACACGCTCCCCAACAAAAATATTCCAAAAATGTTGGAGAAATTAAAAATTAAAGCCTTTACAGTTGCAATGCTGCATCTTGATCGCTCAGAGTGAATCCAGACAAGACCAATTGAATCGATATAAAGAAAGCATTCAAACAGACAGAGAGAGCAAATATTCATATGAGCGAGATGGCAAAGCAGAGAGGAATAAAAACCAATTGTAAATTGAAAGCAAAACTGCACAAGATGCCACACAAGCGCACACATTTCAAATTCTCCATCATGACTACGATGATGCCAATCAAAATAGCTGACGATGATCACAATGATGGTTTACTCTTTGCTCTATTATCTCATGCGCAATCAAATTGTGGTGCACAATTGTCTTCCGGGAAATATCTTCCAATTAATATGAAAAGAAATATGATTAATAATGGTTATGCGCTATAGAAATGTTGTGACAGCCAGACACACACACACTTACTCACACTCACTGTGCACACAAAAATGTTCAGTTCAATGCAATTAATTCTTATATTTTTTCTACGGAACACTTTCAAGTGTTTGGGCAGCTGCAGCTGTCAGAGAGTTGAAAGAAAGCGTATCAAAACGATAAAAAATTAGTTGCAGCGCTCAACTTTCAAGTGGATAAATGTTTACCAATTATTGTATTTATATGTCATGGCAAATGTAAATCAATGATAAGGCGATATAAGATACTGTGAAATTGTTAACGAATTTAAAGTTAAGGCTTCTTAGACTACCTGAAATATTCATGCTGAATCTTAGCTGTTAAGTATACGGTGCTTTGGTCCATACTTTCATAAATACGATCTGCAAATCAAGATTTTAAGTAGATCATGTACGACTCATATTCATTTATCTATCGCTCTATGTCAATCTCTCAAATTTCTATACCATATACCATGTTCTATAGAGATCATATTCCATATTTGCAAAGAGCAAATTCATTCGAGCTGCTTTGACAAATTGTTGGCCTATTTAATCGAATGAGTCTCGTAAATGTTACAAGTTTTATGAAGTGACAACGCATAAAGGCAACCTTCAAAATCTCATCAGTAGCAACTTAGCGCAAACAAAAACAAAAAAAAACCAAAAAAACCTACGCATTTACTTAGCGGCGCTTTTTGATTGGCAATCTCTTCAAGTTAATTTGTTTGCTCCCAGCACTCCATCCATATGCACTGGCACATAAAAGAAGTCATAAAATTGATATCACTGGCCAATGAATTATAAATTAAAGCAAATAGCAGAGCAGAGCAGAGCAGGCTGGACTTATAAATATGCATACGACTCGATACTATCCGCCATATTGGGCCATAAAATTCAGCGCAAGTAGTTCCCATATCTATTTTTTCCGTTTTTTTTTCTTTCTGTTGGCCATATTAAACTGGCTAACCTTGTGACGCACAACACAGACACGGGAATCGAAATGAGTTGATTATGTTTAGATTTTTTGTTTCAGATCGCAAATATTTTGACACTTTTACTTTTCGAGGGTGCACACTCATATGTGATATAATTTGCGTTAAGTGTATTTTGGAAACCTGATTAATTGCAGAGCAATAAAGTTTACGGTCTTTTAATGGGCATGAAATTCATTAAGAAAATGTACCAAATGCAATGCTTCTTGGAACGTGTATTTGGATCATTGGAAAATAATATCGAAATACGAAGAGAATTATCGAATAGTAGTAATATGTATGGATAGTTTATGGATAGTTTATGGATTAGAGGTTGAAGATGTTTGCTCTCGATTCTTCTTGAATAAAGATTATTGTAATATCACATTACGTCCGATTTTTATACCCTGAACCCATTGAAAATGGGAAATCAGGGTATAATGGTTTTGTTAAAAGTATGTAACAGGGAGAAGGAGGCGTGGCAGACCCCACAAAGTATACATATTCTTGATCAGGGCGACAAACTGAATCGATTTAGCCATGTCCGTCTGTCCGTCTGTCCGTCCGTCCGTCTGTCCGTCTGTCCGTCTGTCCGTATGTATGAACGCGTCGATTTCTGAAGATATAGAAGCTAGAGACTTCAACTTTTTTTTAAAATGCTCGTATATAGCGCGCGCATATCGAGTTTATCACAAAAGATCGATAACTCATCCCGTTATTTTTTTATCGATCAAAAACCTTATCGAAAACCAGTTATAAAATTATATCTCCTACACCTTTAGAGCTAAAGTCTCCAAATTTTAAATGTAGACTCGACTGTACGTGATAGAATTTCGATTTTTGTTATAATTCACCCCCCACCCCTATATCCACCCCCTTACCCTCATCTCTGTAAAAGGCGTATTTCAAATACTAGAGACTTGAGCTTTGGCAAATATACGCATAGTAATGATAAAACCACATTCTGAAAGTTTCATGAAGATCGTACGTCCACAAAAAAAGTTATTGAACAATTAAGTTCCCATAGTAAGCCCACACTGCAGCCCATGCCTGTTAATGCGTGCGTGCCTATGGGTGTCTATGTATATGTTTGCGTGTGTGTGTGTGTGTTTGTTTAAGCTGAATGACACTAAAAATTATTGAAATGGCTGTTGCTCGGAGGGTTCAGGGTATCTCGTAGTCGAGCAGTCTCGACTAGAGCTTTCTTACTTGTTTTTGTACTATTTCTGATTTTCATCAATTTTTGGATATCACAATCAGCCACTGAATATAGGGTATCATATAGGGTTATATCTCACGTGTTACCTGTTTTAACCACGACACGTTTAGTTTTATTTTTATGCGCATACTCTTACCTGAAATTAGAAAGAAATCCAAACAAGAAATTAGCTAATAAGTTCATTAGGAATACGAAACATTCGCAATCAAAAAATTGATTTTATTTTAGCGAATTACTACAAATTAATATATTATATATAATTTATTGTATACCATATCTAAAGAGTTGATACTTTTATCTCATAAAAACTCATTAGTTAAATTCTTTTCTTTTTTATTTTCATTTATTCTGCCTTGCAAAAACTTATTTTTAAGCACTTTTTAACTGAAGTGAACTGCTTTGGTTAGCAGACTACTTTAGCATTTGACGAGTTCGGTTAAATTAAAGCTTGCTTGTTTTTAATAGGTATAAAATATTCCAAACAAGACGCTAAGAAACGTTATGAAAACTGGCTTAAGATGTATATTAAAATAGATAAATAGAGACTAAAGCACACAACTGGCTTAAGATGTATATTAAAATAGATAAATAGAGACTAAAGCACACAACTGGCTTAAGATGTATATTAAAATAGATAAATAGAGACTAAATAATAAAATAATTAAATATTCTCAATATATAATATATTTATATAAAATATATTCCATGTACCGGTAGCTACCTGTTTTACTCAGAAAAGATGCGGGCGTATCGATTCGGAAATATATAGTCCTAATTGCATATCGAATAAATTTAACTAACGATTTTCACATGCATCGCCTTCAATTAAAACGTCAACTAGTTAGCGCAGCTCAATAATTATATATGTATATTCTGTGACATTTGAGCCCAAACGCAGACCAGTCTCTGTGTCTACCCAGGCTAAAACCGAGCTATATGGCTTAGTAAATCTATACGATATAAACCAAATGGCTGCGCAGTTTGGCCCCATAATTCACTGTCGATATTTATGGATTTATATATGGACATATCTACATATGTAGTATGCGTGTGTCTGTGTGAGTTTTGGATCCTAAACACAGCAACTATCAACAAAAGCTACCTGCAAATTGGCGACATTGTGGGCGTGCACAGCAGCTGCACTCCGACTCAATTAACGAGCCGTTAAAACTAAATGTTTGAAGAAAAAACATGAAATCTAGGTTACGATGTTTACTACTTAATCAATTACTAAAAAAAAAACAGGTATATTAGTTTTCGCAAAATCCCACAATTTTAGATATAAAGTGGACCAGATCATGGGCGAGAATGAAGCAGTCGGGTGCATACCAAAACAAGTAACCTGGCTTTATCAGAGTTGGCGAAAAACACGGCTAACAGGTGTATATTATTGGCGTGGGCTATACACTTTAATAGCCCCGCTAAGGCCTAGTCTTATTACCTAGAATATAACATTTAATAATCAATAAGATTAGTGTACAAAAATCTTTGATATATCTAATAACAAAATAAAAAATAAATAAATTGAAATATCAAATTTTCTGTTACGTTTTAGAAGTTTATCAAACTTGTTAAGCAAATGTAAATAAACATTCTTTTAAAATCTTCACAGCATTAACATACAAAATTGAGTTAATTTGTTACTAAATTTATGATTCGTTTATAGCCTTATCAAATAAATATTTTTTACAAGCAAAACCGTCACTAAGTCGACTGTGGTAGCTGCTAATATGAATAATGATGCATAAATTAGGCAATTTAGTGGCATTTGGTTTTTAATTGAAGCAGCAAAAATGTATTATGAACAATCAAAGCGATTTACCGCTGATATTAAGCTAGTTTCATTTGAATATTTAAATATGGTTATATTTTTATATTGTATTTGGTAATTGTTTATTAAAATGCAATGTAAAACTATTGACAATTAACATTTTATTTTCCACGTGACAGCAAATACATTTCCACATTCCAATTCGAATGTGCAGACTGACTGCCTCGACAGCCAAATTCAATTAAATTGTCAAAGTCAATCAAGGCAACTATAATATAATTATATAAATTAATACTTAGATTTCCTTCTACAAACAGCCATAAAAATGGGTGTACAAAATAATTTTTCGAATTTGTTATTTAAAAGTTAAACTTCTTTACAACTTTGTTAAAAGTTACTGCAAACATGAACTTGAAAACTTTACATAACTATTCAAAACAACATTTAATATGACAAAAAAAAATGAACCAAGATTTCAACAAAGTTAAGTGCGACCTTTTATATCTTCAGACGTAAGGCTGAGCAATTAAATCTCCGTTTCTAACTTCCTCGAGCATATTATCTTTGTAGTGCGCCGCGTGTCCAAACACACACTTATTTCAAACACTTGACCGAGCAATTCAAAGATAGTTAAAGTGCAGCCCAAAATTTCAGTCAAGTGCTTCATCTATTTAAGCACTCGAACGTGTTGCGTTCCACACTCTAAAGTCAAGGCGAATTATAGAGATAAGCCACGGCCCACAGTTCTACCGGCAGCAGTTCAAAAGCTCAAACATAAATATTGAGAAAAAAAAAATCAACAACAAACATTCAGGTGTAAACAATAAATAATAATTATTTCAATGCGTAATTGAAGTCTAAAATTGGTAAAGATATCTATTATTCATTGTTGTCTATGGTCCGCTGTTCCGCCTGGCACGCAACTCATTTTGAGACCTGTCAACTTTGTTGTCAAAAAAGTGTTTCTATGTTGCTATAAAAATAACAAACCTGACAACTCGAAAACGCATTACGTAGCCTCGTTTCAAGATACCCTATAGTTCACATAGATAAAAATTTAAGTAAATATATTGTTTGTCATCAATAGGGAAATCTGTCTATAGAGAAGTCCAACTCAAAAGTCTTTATTATAATGTAAATTCCTTCCTTACGCTAAGAGGTAGTCATACTATATATAGAACGAATTACCCATATATTGTGCTGCTATTCTCATTAAGCGCAGGGTAAACTAGTCACAACATACCCAATAGATTCCGTTTACAGGTAATTAAAATCGGAAACTTTTTCAAACTAGAAGAAGCAGTAGCAGAAAGCTTGCCCAAACGCGTATAAACATAATTTATAGCTACCTTTTGGGCTAAATGTTGGTAATGTTCTAATTACGTGGGCGCGTGTCACATTTTCGAGTATTTATCGCAACGCTCCGATCACAAATAGCAAGTATTTATGGTACTACCGATTGTTATAGCTGTCTGTGTTTGAAATGTTTTTGATTTTATTTCTCTCTGTATTCGTTTTTTTTTCATGAGGTGGGAGAGCTGTTAATGCTAGTAACATGTCGATTTGATTGGTGTGCGTGCGAAGAATTCATAATTGTTTCGTGTTATGAACGCATACACTCACACACTCACCACAAACTCTGACCACACACCAGTGTGTGTGTGATAAATAGGCGTTGTGGTTAGATAATTGAACTGGCAGCCAAAGGTAAATCATTGGTTTCCATTCAGGCGATCCAAATGAAGGTGGTGGTCAACTATAAAGTGCTTAATTACTCAGGTGGGGCTCACACCCATTTAAATTGATAATCATATTGTGTTGGACCCATCCACAGCTATGCACAATTTGTAAACATATTAAAAATGCATTCGAATTATTGCTGGAATACAAATGGAATTGGAAATGGGAAAAAGGAAAACAAATATGACATCCTGTGATATATAATTTGAAAACGATTTTCACTTTCTCTATTACTAGGGTTTCCCATTCCATTATGTATGATGTGTGTGTGTAAACTTTTGTGCTTATCATTCAAATTAATATAACCCGCTAACTTTCTATTTAATTCGAGTGTAAGTGAATTTTCTAGTCCATTTCTATAAATACACATATAAAACTCACGTGGCTGACATGCAACACAAATTAATGCCAAATAGCAATGCGATACTTATAGCTCGACAGAAACCTGTCAACCCAAAGCCAGACAGTACCTAAGGCTAGACAATGAGATCGTTGAGCCAAAGCTATTTCCTTGCAAATCTGTGACGACAGCTGTTGTATGAAGAAAAAGAAAAAATAAAAATAAAGTGAAACTTAATACATGCCTCAGATTACACGCTACAATTTCATGACCAAAAAAAAATAGTAGAAAAAATTGTTTGTTGGAAAAAAAAAAAAAAAATAAATACAATTCGCAGCTGTCGGCAATTGAGAAACTGTAAAACCACAGAGCAGCTAGCGAAATTTTTAAGGTGCTGGAGGTGTGGGATGCCATTGTCTCAACGAAATTTCCACTCGCAATGAAGTGTGGCATGGGAGAGCGTAGGCGTTAAATTCCTAACTGCCAGCCAAAAACTCAACAGCTGCAGCCATACAATCAAAAGCGGCTTACCAAAAAAAAGCATCTCGGATTAGGCATAGGCTGAATTAAACGAACAAATTGCAGGTTGCTATTTACAATCTGCCAGTTGCAAGTTGCCAAGTTCCCAATTGCCAAAGTGACAACGCCTGCATTAAGTATATTCAAATCATACGACTTTAACCAAGAGTCTGCAGTTTTTTTTTTTACCAATTGCAGCAAATGCCAAAGTGTCAAGCCGAAAATTTAAGCTATTGAACATATTATTCTAGCCATTTTTATGGCACTTTGGCGGCTGCCAATCAGCCAATGCAAAAGCAACATCAACAACTATAAATTGTCAACTACCAACAGACATTAGCTGCCAGCAGCATATTTGAATTTGTCGAACACCATGAAGCGAGCAAACAAAACAACTTTTCATGATTTCCAGCTAAAGGAAATCTGATGAAAATTTAAATTACTCAACAACTTTTAATTAGGAAAATTTGCACTCCACTTAAATTAGCTAAGAATAAAGTAAAAAAAAATAGTTTAAATTAAATAACATGAGGTAAACATAAGAAAATATTCAACCCATACAAATTTCACTGAAAACCATATTTTTAAGTATTTTAACATTTCCAGCTAAACGAAATATGATTAAAAATTAAACAATTACTTTAATATAAATATTATATAAATATAACACAAAATATGTTAATTATGGAATATTCAATATATAAAAATTTTGCATAATTAAAATCTGATAAAATAATTTGTATTATTTGAAATTCTCCTAAAGTCTGGCTTTCTTCCATTCTCAACAGGTTAAATTTATATGCATCCCATATTAAAAGCGTTTCCCTTTTCACAAATCATTGACCCAGATGAGAGTATTCAGCAATCGAGTGGAGGAAGCTTTATTGGCTCTGACTTCGAAAACTAATTAAATGTAGCACGAGAAATTAGCATGACAAAGCTAACCATTGTAGAACTCTTGATTAGCTGTCGAATGGATGGATAGTGTGGTATTTTGGTATTGTTTTTGTGTTTTAGTAGTTTTGTCAGTTCAAATTCAATTTGTGGGTTATTTAAACTAAAACAAAATCAAATATTCATTATTATATACGACGAACTTGATATTGAAAAATAATAATAAAAGATTCAAATCAATCAATTTGTCTTTCCTTATTTTTTAGTTTTTGGCAAGAGCGACGCAAAAAAAAATTAACATGAAATGTGCTGGGCGCAACATAAAATAAACAAAACAACACAAAAACACTGAAAAACCACTTTGGAATTTTAAACAAGTTTTCGTTGTTGTTGCTGTCGAACTTGATACGAAGTAAAGTAAAAAAAAAAAAAAAAAAAAAATACCAGACAACAGCAGCAGCAAATATGTAAGAGAAATGCCGCCATCCGAATTTTCAAGTGGGTTTCAGTTTGGCACAAAAACATATCCATAAATTCCGTAAAAAACAAAAAATAAATAGAAAAATAAAATATATGTATATAAATGTATTTCACTAATTGATTGTTGAGCTTTTTTGGTATTTGGCACCGGTAAATATATGAAAAAAGTCCAGAAAAAAATGTAAACAAACATATGCAAGATGCAAATCCAATTAGTCTACGAGGTCAAGGTTGAATGATTGTGAATGCAATCAAACGGTAGCATAAAACGTGAATTATATTCAACAAGTAGAATATAAATTCTGAAGCAATATTTTTCGTTAGAAAACATTTAGGTAATTTACAGCACATACAGATTTGTGAAGAGCTTGAGGCAAAAACACCGTTTCAATATGCTTCAATATGCTTGAAAAAAGGCCATAGATTATTTGTCTTTCAAATAACTCTTAAGTGTTATTAGGCAATGATATTGCTTATTGCTGAAGTTGTTAGCTCTGTAGAGCGTTAGAAATATTAGTTTTAATAAACTTCAATATTGAATCGAAGCAATTTGTGTCATGCATGCAAAATTAAAAGAAATAAAATGCCTGACAAGATGCCAAACAAACTGACAAATTAAATGATATAAAATGAAAATAAAAACCCACAAAAACACACAACACACACACGTACACGTACACTAACACACACCCACTTAACGCCATAAACTGCAATGGGAGTATTGTCAAAAAATGTCGCAACAAGACAAGATAAATATTGAGCTGTAAGAAAAGAAAAACAACAAAATAGAAATTCTTTCTCCGTCAGGTGAGATGAGGCTTTAAGGCTAACTTCGAGTCAATACACAATACACATGCGGGAGAGATTTTAGGCTCAACAACTGAAATTCGAGCACGGAGATTGTGTTAAAAGGCCGCCAGGCACTGAAATTTAAATGCACAACACATAGTTGAACAAAATGGAAAAGAAATACAAATATACGCCGATACAAGCAATGCGTGTGTGTTAGTGTATGTGTATGTGTGTGTGTGCCTGTGTACAAAATGAGAAAGCACATGTACGCAGGAAACGTTTGCACATATACATATATACACACACAGGAAGTCAGGCAGCAGGGCATCGATGCATGACGGCGAGGGTGGAGTGTTAAGGGAATAAGCCCATCCATACACTGAGCGAAGAGAAAACAAGTGTTACAAAGCACAGATTATCTCATTTTATATTAATATAGAAATATAATATAGTAAAATATTGAGTAAACAAAAAATTAAGGTATTAAATAATATATATAGATATAAATTGCAAATTTATGATTTATATACACACAAATACTTTACATTATTAAACATAATTTAGACTTGATAGAAAATACTTTTACAAAAAGTGCAGTCTCCTTTTTAATTTCCAATAATTTTCTCTCAGTGCATGCGTTTTTATTTTTTATTGGTTAGCATGTAAAACAGGTATCTGGTAACGTGGCGTATTAGTAATGTAATTTTAACCCGTAAAGAAAACGTAGCTATGGCCTCATATTTTAGCCAAATGCAAATGGCGCAATTTACCGAAATAAAATTTCGATGGCCATTTGTATTTATATGGGGGGTTCGAGAGTTATTTTCTAACAGAATCAATCAAGTGGAAATGCCAACAAAATGGCAACATCAGCAGCCGCAGGCAACGCCATTCCCCAGCATAAGTATGTTAAAGAATTCCAGGTAAAATTGGCATAAAAATAAATGCACGTTATTTACGTTTATGCTCTGGCCGTGCTCCCCCTCCCTGCCTCCCTCGCAGAGATGTTCTTATACTCAACGAAAACCCATAAGTTTTAATTATAAGCAACGTGGGTGAGCAAAGCAAAGTGAGGCGACGTATCGCAAATCCTCTCTAAGCAGCCTAAAATAAGTACCACATAATACCCGATGTACTTATGGCACGCAGGTAAGCGAGGCTCTGGCGCCTCACAAGGCTTTTGCTTGTGTCTCAAGTGGTAAATGGCTCGCAAACAGATATCCCTGCCGCTGCCACTGCCTGCTCCTCCCATGAGAGATATACATTCCATTCCTCCTGGAGCAGCTGACGTCAGTATCAAGAACAAAAGCTGAAATTCTCAGCGTAGGCTTAGGCCAAAACTTCTGTCACAAGCAATAAATAAAAGGCATAAAAAGGAAATAGGCATAAGAATGAAAGACAATGTGGGATAAGCTACCCCACGAAATCAAAATCTAAAAACTACGAATTCCGGCAAACGACAATAACTACAGCTAAAGTTTCATTTTATGATGTTCATGTTGATGTTGATGTTGATGTTATGCTATATATGTTCTCTAAATATGAACAAAACAGGCAAGAGAAACGACGCCAACAAGTCTGGACCTGTCACACAAAAGTAGTCGCCAATTTATTTGTTTGTCTGCAGAAGCGCCCCTTAAATAGCCAAAAATACATAAAAGAAAAATACCCACAGGACTAACTTGAGAGCTGAACGAGGAAGCTGGCGTAGAAATACTCTTAGGATTTGTTATGAAAGCAAACAACATTAAAGTGTAGAAAAACAAAAACAGAAATGAAAATTATAAAAAAAAAAAAATTTTTTTTAAATAAAAATAAATAAGTAAATACATCTCGCAAATAACTCTTATTCTCGATGTCTTCAAATGATTGACTTTTACTGACACACTGAGAAAAACTCAGAGAGCAAACGATTGCATCGGCTCATTTACGATCGCTTGCTCTTGTCGCTTTCACACGAAGCAAAAAGTCTTTTGTGTCTGTATTGGTGCGTATGCAAGGGTTGCGCTCATTGAATTGACTGTGTGCATGTGTTTGTGAATATGTAAATAGCATGCATTGACTTTTTGAGCTATTTATTTGCTCTCATTGCACGATCGTCAATCGTATCTCTCCCTCAACGATGTTCGTCAAAAGAGCGTCAAATGAACAAGTTTAACTGAGCGCGCTTAGCCGAAAAAAAAAAAAACAAAAACAAAAATGAAAAGAATCGAAGTCTCTTGCTCAGATCGATTGCAGAACGATTGTGATTTTGCAGAGCGCAAAAATATATTAAGTTGTATGCATCCCGAAATTCATTTCAACAGAGAACCTATTTTTTAATATAATCTTTAAAATAAAATGTATAATTTCATATTATATTAAACAAATATTTTTAATTTTGGTCAATATTCAATATTTAATCATATAAGTATGTATATTGCTTAGCTATCACAAATATTTTAATATAAATAAATATTTTATCAGAAATATTTTAATATTTTTGATAGCTAAGTAAATTTTAAATAATATAAGATATATGACAATAGATAATGAAACAATATTATCTTAAGATGCACTCACTTTAACTTCAATAATTGTAATCGTACATATATGTATATGTATATACAATTCACATTTGCTGCTCTAGACATCAATATGCCATTAGAAATCGATCGCAGCACACACAATCACACACAAAAAAACAATCATTCGAATCTATATTCCAATTCAATTTTACTATGTAAATATGCAACAACTGTAAAATTAGTTATTTACGACAGAGAATGTAAACAGAAAAGTTTACAAACTATATCAGCATTTGAGGATACCCCAGGATATGCCGAGTAGCAAGAGTAGCATGCTACATACCCATTGGCGATGACAGACCACACGCAATTCGTAAACACATACATATACATATACAGAAATGTATATAGTTGTCTACACATAAATACATTTACAGGGTGCCTCTGCTTGGATTACCTTGGAGATACATACATACATATGTATATACATATATTCGTAACAGTTGCCGCTTGGTATATTTATGGGATTTGCGGCTGTGGCGCGCCTAAATGTATGCCTGCTAATTTTTATTCAAATTTTTCTTATGGCTCCCATCTTTCATTCTCTCAGACCATTTTCGTCGTTCTTCTGCTTTTTCCGGGGATTTTTTTGTGCGCAATAAAAATTAATGGGCTCGTCTGTGTTTGACGTTGATTTTAGTTGGCTTCCTTCTACCTCCAAAGCGTTTTGCTTCCTCTTCTTCTTCCATTTTTTTTTTCTTTTATGGCATTGGGACTCTTGACTTTTATGTTGAATTATTGGCATAGATAAGTAGTCATTTGAGGAATACGCTACTGTCAGCAGTTTGAAGGTTAAACATTTGACCCATTTGGCCGACAATCACATTAATTGGTTTACGTTAAGGTTCCCCCAAAACGAACCCTCGGAAGCTTGCTCAAATCGTCATGTTTGTCCTTATTTTGAGTAAACATATTGCACACAAGAAAAATCATATAAAAACGTGTCAACGACAAATCAATGAATGCCCCAGAGTCAACTAGCAACAGTCTCGCCTAACGCCTTTTCAGTGTCCTTGCCGCTGGGGAAATAACTGACAAAAGGTTACCATCTCTACCAGTTGAAATTCTCTGCATAGATAGAAAAGAAAATTCCTTTTCGCGTTATTTACCAGAAAACCTTTTATTATTGAATATTACTTACTACGTGCTTGCATTTAATGGTTTCCTAGAAATATATGAACCTTTGTTGACATGCAGCCTTAGTGGTTGAATTAGGGGAGAGCAGACTAAAGGCATCTAAGCTATTGAACTAAGTATGCCCTGCAGAGCATTTGAATATGTGCAGAGAAAATATGAATTCAGTGAAATTTGAATTTGAAAAGAATATATACACATATATAATACATATGTAGTCTTGATTAGTCTAATACACACAACAGGGGGCGCCACTACCCGCATTTAATATATTTAATTCTAAAATTTCTATCAAACTCTTCTGTTGGCAGAGCATTTAATCTACACATAGCCTCAAGATTTCGTTCCATGTTTATTAGCTTCTTTTGGTATTTATTTGGCATATAAAAAAGAGGAAGGAAAAAGCCTTAAAGCAGGTCGACATCGCACGGCGTACCAACATTTTATGGCCTGTTTATTGTTGGGGGTCACCCCCCAATCCACTTAGAGAATACTTTTTTATGCGCATTAAGTATGTTAAATCAACAAACTATAGTTATTTGCTGGCTTCTATGGCCTTTTCTTGATTCTTTACGACAGCGAATCGTTCACATTACTGTTTTTACCCTGCCTATTCTAGGCTGGGCTTTTTGTTTTTCCTTAGTTTTGGTGGCCTGGAAGGTTCGTAGACTACACCAATTTGGAATGTCCTTGCAAAGTGTAAAATCCATAACGAAATTGAAAGGCGTCAAGGACCGCACACGCGAGCCATGGTGAAAGCGAAAAGTTTTTGTAACTGCAACGCAGATACTATGTAGAAAAATAAATAAGTAAAGCAAAAAGAAAATGTATAAAAACTCATTAAAGTAAACTTAGTGCGCCGGCAAAGCTGTGGCATGTGACGTGTGGGTGTCAAGACGACCTCGAGAATCAAACAAGCTGCAGCAGCAGCAGCAACAGCAAGAGAGGGGGAAAACAAAAAACAAAACCCAAGCAAATCAAACCGCAGACCCAACTTCAGCTCTCGAGAGCTCGGCACAACTAAGTAAAAATCCATTTCAAAACACTTAACAACAATGAAAAATTGCTGCTTTGCGATGTTTGTTGCCTCAGCCCAGAAACAAAAATGCAGTCGCATATAGGCGGTGTCTGCCGCCGCCAGCTACCACTCGTGTCGGTTGCAAGTGCCACACAGCTCTCAAGTATTACGGCATTTTGGGAAGCAACAATTTTGCTGTCGTGACACAGATTCGAGTATGTGTTGCATGCAGCGTGGGAAAGAGCTAAAAGATCTGCATGAGCATGAGCATAAAGTTCAAACGGTCATCGAGCATGCCAAAAAGGATCAACTATAGTGCAGAGAATGTGTGGAAAATGCATTATGAGTCAATTAGAAACCCAAAGCAGACCTCTACTAAATGGAAGCACCTGTCTTGATATGTAGTTTTACAGAAGCTAAGTCTGCACAGCTATAATACTATTACGCAGTTAAATACCAGATAAACTTGAAAAATAGTTTATAACTTTATAGCTTTTGTTATTTCTGTCATTTGCCGCTTAAGTGTAATTATCACTTCTGTTTGAGCATAAATATTCATTGGTTAAGTCTTTAGCGACGCCCGCCAAAGTGATATATTAGCACATTGATGGGGCATTTGGCTTAGTCAAACATAAATATCAAATGATATAGGCGCTGACTTTTTATTTCGTTTGACTTTTGCTTTTTAATGATCAGCGCGGCCGTCGAAGAAACGCGAATGCGAACGCCGAGTCGCTCAGTAGTTTATCCAAGCAATAATGATCATCGCAGCAGAGCGTGCGGATGGATGCCTCTACAGTTTACACCTTAAACTGTTTGCCAAACGGCTTAAAGATATATATCTACATAAAATATATTTCTGTAAATTTTTGAAGAGACGCTGATGATGATGATGGCCATCAGCTGTCAACGGTTCTCACCCAAACCGTCCGACTGGGTAAATATTTACCAGCTGAGGAGCAATTGCAGCATGACGAAAAATAAAATAAATAAGAAATAAAACATATTCAAAAAGCACACATATTGGACCGCATGCATAAGGCATAAGGCCCACCTTTGGGGCCACAAGACGCGTTGCCTTAATGAGCCGTCTTTGTGTGGGCGGTTTATTTTCTTCTTCTTTTTCGGTTTGCCGAGCCGTCCATATGCGCTTTTCATGGGGCTTAACAAACGCGAAAGGGTCGTGTGGTAAAAAATAAATACTCAAAAAATTAATCGAATACAAATAAAAGCTGGATTTTGAGTCTTCCTGTACGCCGCGCTTCTGTTCTATTCTATTTGGGCTTATGCTGCTGTAAAAACAACAAAAATTAATTGAATGCAAATAAAAGTATTCCAGTTCAAGGAACAAAGCGAGCAGACACCACAATTTCTGATGAGTTTGCTTTCATTACTATATACTTTCATTCCTACTTTTGTACAGCAATTAATACAGTTTGCAGAATATATGCATTCGATATTCCGCCTCTCTTAAGGATTTTAGAATATAATCTCTATATTTAAACTACAAGCTCTTTATTAAATTTCTTCACTACCAACTCTACTTCAGCTCTAATTTCCTGTTGACATTTTATTACAAACTAAATTTGAGTTGATTAATTTTGATTAAAGATTCAAATCTCATTTAAGGCACAGCTTTCAGCACTGTCCACACAGCACACAACGTTGGCGCCACTCTGACAACCCCCCCAACTACTTTTGTCGCCCACGATAACAAAATTTAACACTTTAGTCGCCTTTGCCCAGCGGCAAAAACATAACAAACACGGCAACAATTTTCGTGGGAGTCTAAAACGAACAAAAAACTTAACATTTTTCAAAGTAAACGCCGTTTGAAGTAGATATATATATATATAAAGTTTTTTTCTTTTTTTTTTTTTTTTTGAGTTAATAAGATGACCTACATAATACGAAATGAATCAAATCTTGGCCTGGGAATTCTGTCGCAGGCCTCAGAATTTATGGCATCAGAGTTCAAAGTGCCATGAAGTGGCCAAGCATTAGCTTGGGAAAGATTAAGACAATATGAGAGCAGACCTTATATAAGAAGATAAGAAGCCTTGTTATAGAATTTAGATATTATTCAGCAAAGTGAATTATATAACTAAACGTGAATCAGATAAAATTGTTTTGAATACTTAATAAATGTATTATTTAATTTAAAATCGAATTAAAAGTTCCGCTCTCTTAGAATTCGTAACTCACAAATCAAATTTTATTCAAATTTCCAAAATGAATTAAATAAATAAATGCTCTTCTGAGACCTTTCTAAAGCTACATAACATTCATAAAAACTGTCAAAAAGTCAAATATGAAATATGATGAGCAAACCCCTGTGCTTTCCCCTTCAGCCCCTTGACCATATCACAAGTCGCAAGCAATAAGCGTAGATTATGTACAAACGTGTTTATGCCACGCGTCGGCATTGGCATAACGTTGCGTATACGCAATGTGACCTTAATCGATATTGGCAGCATTTCGGCCGTAGCTGAGGAGCAGAGCAGAGAGCCTGGCTGGTAGACGTAACATACCTGCAATGAGAGCAAGAAAATAAACACGAAAATTAATTAAGCGTTTCGATGCAGAAAGGCGGCCGCACTTTGCCAAATTAACTGTCTGAACATTTAAACGAAGAACTCAGCTCAAAGCCAAGTTGCTTGGGCCCATTTGATTCATTTGACTCTAGTGCCAGTTGTGTCAAACATTGCCTGTTTGCCTGCCAGCTGTCAAAATGGCCAATGGACGCAACCAAACGAGCTAAGTGCCTCAACCTGTGGCTACCAATCGAACGTTATGCAAATGCAAATTGACCAAATGCAGCAGCGACTGGCAGCAGCTGCAGCAGTTCTCAACTGCATTGCGAACCGCACTTCCATTTAGCTTGGTTTCTCCAGTTCGTTCATCAAAGTTGCATAGATCCTCTGGCCAAGATGTTGGGCCAGAGCCTGAACACTTGCCAAATTGTAATTGTTGTATATATGAGAAAACTATGAGAACGCAGCATCTCTCTTTCCCTCTCTCTCTCTCTCTGTCTACCTGACGGTTTCATTCAATTAGGAGCTGTGCGCCTAAAAGCTTTATAAATACTTAAGTTTTGCATAATTTTTTGCTTTATTATGCGCTCTTTAAAATTTCATAAACAATAAGTGCTCTTTGCCTTAAGGACGCATTTATATATTTTATTTTTAATTTATATAAAATCAGCATCTTTCAATATATGTATATAGACTTATGATACAACTGTTGTTGCTACACTCCTGTCGATATATGTATATATATATACATTTAATTTATATATAAAGCCTCTAATACATGTACTAAAACTCTCCCTTACATCTTAAGCAGATAAACTCATCTCAGCTGCCGATTCTCTTTGACCAAAAAGGGCATCAATATGTCTGCTTTTTTATGGCCTCGACCCTTTCCTTCCCTTGCATCTTTTTTTTTTATTATAACTGCTGGTGCTGTTGGTGGTGCTGTTGCCGCTATTACCCCAACGCTTAGAAACCCGCCTGGGACATTTAGCTGATTGAGTTCTGTTGTGTTGCCCTTCTGCTGCTTGATCTTTTTCCTTTTCTTCTTCTGCTTCTTCCACATTTTGCTGAGCTTTGCATATTTAATTAAAATTGTAATTGATTTTGTGTTATGCAAAAAGCAGGCCACAGCAACAAAACCAACAACAACAACAATAACGAGTCGCCAAAAAGTCTGTTTCTAATTTCATGCTGTGTGGCAGAGACAGGGCAGCAGCAGAGGCTGCCGTCGTGTCCCAATGTGCCTCATAATTTTTGTGGGCTGTGGCACAGTTTTCTAATTTGACTGCAGGCAGGCACAGCCTCAATTTTTATGGCAACTCAGGTGAGATTTGTTGCCGTTGGCCTCCAATGTAAGCACAAAATTACAACAACAACAAAAACAAGAGCTGCAGCAACAGCAGGCATATACAATATGCTTTTATAAAGTATATATAAGACCTTACGTCAAAGTCGCTTTGCATATTGATGGAATAACGACGTTGCCCAGTCTCCTTTACAACAGAGCCGCCGCCTCAAAGCGAATGCCAAAAGTCGCCTGCATATACATATATATACATACATATATTTTTCACGTTCCGATTGATTTTGTCGCACTTTCTCGCATACAAAATGTTACTTATACGCCCCTTTGGCATTTTCCCTGTGAAAATCAATTTTCATGTAGCTGTCAAAAGCAGACTGAACCCCTTTATTCTTCTTCTCTTTTTATTTCGTTGCTTTTGTAGAGCTGCCTTTTACTGCTGCGGGCTTAGTGCGTGGGTTTTCGAGAAAGAAAAAAAAATAGCGATTCGTTTGCTCTTTTGCGCATTCAGTCAAGTCACGACGAATTGTGATTTTTCCACTCGAAACCATTTTCATTATTAATTATGAGGGGATTTCATTTGCAGCCACTCAAAAGGAACAGTTGATTGAACTACTTTTTCAACTAAATTAACCTATTCAGCATTTTGCACAAATTTGTTAAATAACAAATCTGAACAATTTATCTATTTAAGCCATAAATTATTGCTATCTGACATCTTGCCACTAATTTACTCAGCTGCTTTCAAATGTTGACCCCTTAAATGGTGCATCAGAAACACAAATTCGCAAATATGATTTTATATTGAAATACATTTAATATGATGTTTTATTTTAGTTGTAATATTTCACACATTAAATTTTGCATGAGTCAACCTTTTTTCGATTTAGTTGAAGGCTGAGTTTCGTGTATGATTTTTGTAGGGGTGTGTCATCACGAAGGTCTCTTTGGTACGAGAGTTAGGAAAAAACATAAATAATATTTTTCAAGACATGACAGCACCTAAGCGAAAACACAAAAACCAAAAACTAAGCATGTAAAGGTCAGAAATTGGAGGAAAGACAAGAGCTAATGAGAGCTCAGCTGAGGCTAACGATTTTTTTTTAATGCATTAGATATAAGAAATACCATTGTCGTTCCATGTTCAAAAATTAAGCGAATAAGGGTAGAGATATGTATTTATTTTTCGTCATTTCTCACTTCACTCTGCATCTAAATTTTATATAGGCGCTTTCGCTATATTTCTTAACTTTTTGCTTAATTTATTTATAAATAATTGCATATCTATATATTTTTCTATTAATAATGCTACATATTTTGCTCTTTTTTGTTTATTATAAGGCAGTAAAAATCTTTAAATATCAGTAACTTCTGCAGAAGGATATCAAACTTATACGCCAAAATTTGAACATCAAATGCAAACTTGAAACAATTTCCTGAAAATGATTATAATATATGTTATTTTATATGCTTAATGAATTCAGCTTTTATATGCACTTTCTCAATAAAAATAAAGAACTCCAGACAGCTCACTGGCTACCGTTAACTGTTGGCCTCATAAAATAAAATAAAAACTCCCACACATTAGTGCGTCAACTTTTCAGGAAATGAAAGTGGGCTTTATGCATGTGTTTATAAGCAGACTATAGCAATAATTTATTTAATTCAACATTATTTTCAGCCAAATAAAGACAATGCATGACAAATAAACAAAAGCCATTTACAGTGAATCCACTTTATGGGCCATTTTTGTTGTTGTAAATATACATATATACATTTATATATCGTGAAAATGAAGCGATTTACAGATTTTCAGTTGGCTTTTCTTTCTTTCTTTTTTCAGCCGCATTAAAACTTAATAGAGTCATTTTATGAACTGTTGTGATAAAAATTAAAACTGATTTCTTTTCCAATTAAAAACAATATGCACAATGAAAGGTGGAATCATTAAAAAATATATAGTATATGTACATATATAAATATGTATACATACATATATGTATATAAGATCTAGTTGTGTTTTAGTAGCATGCAAAAACTTTCAAGCGCAGCTAACCACAAGTTAAAACCTTTCAAGATCTCTGACTTGGGAGACTAACAACAATGGCAATTGAGAGCAGTTTTATTATTATTTTTGTTTGTCGTTGCTCTATTCACATTTGGTTTTTAATTTTAGCGCTCGTAAATCGAAATGAAAACGAAACGAAATGAGAGCCACGAGCAGAAACCGGTTAAATGACGCCCAACCAGGTTGGCAGACAGACAGAAAGGCAACCAAGTCAGGCGAACAGCAACAGCATTTAAGCCAGGCCGAAAGCACTGCCAAGCCAGGCCAAGTAAAGCCAACCCAAACCAAACCAGAGCCAACTTTAGTCGTATAATGCTTGAACCAACGACCGGAGATATAGATAAAAATCAACTCCAACGCTGTGGCAGACAGCAACAGAAACAACGACAACAACAAACCCAACGGACACGTTTTGTGGCAGCCGGCAAAAAAGAGAGAAAAAAATACCTATATGCATACATACATATATCAAAGTAGAAGTTCGAATGTGAGAGAACTGAAAAACCAGAAACCTGAAATTGTAACGCAATCAATGCGAAAAACCAGAGTAGAGCTGTTGAGTAGGCGTGGCCGACGCCTAGTGTGCTGAAAATGAAAATCAACAGACAAACAGTGCCAGGCAGCGCACAGCTGCTTCTGTTATTGATGTTGCTTTTGGTATTTCAAGCAGACAGTTATAAGTTAAATTGGAATATTGGCCCGCTCTTAACTTTTTTTCTGCTTTTTCTATTTTTTCTATTTTATATTTTGTCCGTTCGACCCAGCACACGCATTTAGCGGATTACGTCTTATTCACACTAGCACGGCCAATTCAAGGGGAGAAGTGTACCAGGGCTTATAGCTGAAGGTAAGTGGGAGGTGATAAGAGGTGCGGGTTGCTGGGGCTGATGCAGCTGTCGATACGTCGGAAATTGTCAAGCACGCGGCTTCGTTGCCAGCTTTGGCGTCACGTAATTTCGCATAAAAATGATTTTTTTTTATAAAAAAAATACAGCCCCAGCGTAGACAGCGGCTTAAGCTTGGAAGGAGGGATATGTATATGTGTGTAGGGGATGGCGAGCATTAAACATTTACCTTAAAAGATATCGTATTTGACAATTATATAAACTCATCGTTAAGGTATTTAATGAGAACAACTTTAAATTTGGGCAAATCATATTCATATATTGACAAATGGATTTATATTTGAACAAATTCGAGGAAATTATATTAAAAAAATTCAACATCTTATAAATAACTTCTCATTTATTTGTATTTATTTATTTTTTATTTTATTTATTTATTTATTTTTATTTTTTATTTATTTTATTTATTTATTTATTTTTTGTTTGAGCAGATATATTATTTACTCAGTGATTAGATATGCATTTTATTTAATGAGATTTCAACTCGACATTCAAAACAATGCTTCTTTCACTCCATAGAAAAAGCGAAGAATCTGAAGCATTAAACTCAATCGAGTTTCAACAATTATTTATACCACAACACAAAAAAAAAAAGCAGTAAAAGAAAATATCAAGAAAATTGTTGTTTTTCACGCTAGCTGAGTTTTTAGCGAGTTTTTCGACCGACAGCAGTTACCAATTTCTTTGTTTATAGCCGCAACACGTGTTTTCATTTAAGCACACACACACAATAATGGTCAAAAAGAGATACAGAGAGAGAGGGAGAGAAAGAGAGAGTGACTGAGTGAGTGCGAGATATAAGCTATTTTGAGTGCGAGACAGCAGCTAGCTCTAATTAAAGCTAGCACAATGTGCAACCCAGCTGACCAAGAAGAAGAAGAAGAAGAAGACGTTTCTCGTGGGCTCCCCTTGGGGAGCCATCAAATTTGATGGTCTCCAAGTAGGCAAAGTAATTGCGAGCGCAAACAGAATTAAGTAAATGTCTATTGTTGAAGGCAGTTAAGCTAAATAAATGAAGGCAAACAGGAGAAAGAGAAGAAGGCGAGCAGAGGACAGGAATAATCTCTTGGATAAAACTTGAAGTTTTAATTTATGTAAATACTAAGTGAAGACATTTTATTGAATTGTCAAGTAGTTCTATACATATACAATAAATAGTAAAGTCCACTTCTGTTAGGGTGCCACATGATCCAAACATAACATAAACATAACATGATTTCGATTTCCAAGGGGCTCTCTTCTCAATTTATAGAGAATTTATATAATCCAGTACCTATCGCACATGTAAACTATAAATAATAATATAATAACTGTTTATTCGAATTGGAGGCGTTGTTTATGCTAGGAGAATCGTATAGTAGGACAGAATATCGTGTGATTGAAGTAAATACAGACAAAATAATATGAAATTCTTTATTTTTAAAAGGCAATCAACGACTGTTTGAGGTCATATGTTTTAAATAAATCATCATCTATCATATTACAAAGCTTATTAAATGGTTTCTCATTGCATAGCATATCATAACATGCATTTGATCTCAATAAACCAGTTAGCTTTTCTCTCTCTATCTCTCTCTCTCTCTCTTTCGCTTGAACTGTTTGGCCCAATAAGCTAAGCAGTTAGCGTGTCTCTGGGGTTTCGTGTGTTAGCCATTGTTTACTGTAGATTGTGTACCCAATGCATTTTTCACTTTCACACACGAGCAAACACAAACACACACACACACACACACACACACACACACAGAGTGCTGGCAAACTTGTTTGCAGCATAACAGTCCTGGATGCCAACGACGAGTTGGCAGCTGTTGCTGGACTACACTTAGCAACAAAAAGCTGAAGCTGCATTTGGATACTGGGGCTAATTATTTGGCAATTATATGAAAGTGAAACTTGTTGAGTTGGCTGCTGCTGCAACTATTACGGCTTAGTAGTTTAATTGAATATAGCCTCGAAACATTTCGTTGCTCATATTCTGCGAGTGAAATTTTAAACGTCTGCCGATTAGCAGAAAATTTTTGATGCCGGCACGCCCAGGGGCATGGATGCTGAATCGATGGCCAAAACCAGCTGCCACAAAATTGTCAAATATTTATGCAATTTTATGAATTGGACCCGAACTAATTGCATTTTGCATTGCATTGATGCAACATTTGCTTCAGCTGCACCAACTTGGCCAAAAATCCATTTTGATTTATGCCATATTTATCAGCGCAAAATACAGATACATATATACACACATACATATAACTGTATATACTGCGCTGGGTGCCAATGAAGCATTTCACATGAATGCGATTTACAATTTCGATTCACACCCAAAACCACACGACGCGAAATGCAATTTATTTATACACAAATACATATACACACGTATATACTAGAAAAAGTACTTTTAAAAAATACCACAAAAGACAATCAAGTCAAATTCTATTGTCTTATAGGCTGCGAAACAGAAAACCAGTTTTTTTTACGTTTATTTACGGCTCTTACGGTGTGCATTGTGCTTTATGGAGCATGGCGAAAATAAGGGGGGGTGCGGGCGAGGGAGTCGAATGGGGGCAGTGGCCCCAGAGACCGTTTGACTTCAAGTGCGCATACACAAAAATGTAATCGAAACAAATTTTTAGTTATGCTTTGATTTGTAGTGCCTCGAGCTATGGGCATTGCCAATCGTATTGCATAATGCTTAAGATAGATTTCAATTATGATTAGAAACGGAGCCCCAATATGGACTTTACCTAATCGAATCGCGGCGAAACGAGCACCAGCTTATGGCAAGAAGAATCAAAATTGCGCATTAAGCGAAATGTCAATTTGTTTTTTGTTTTTTTTTTTTTAGGCAAATATTATTAAAGAATTCTAGAATAAAGATAAAAGAAAATAAATCAAATCCTCAAGATTAACATTGATTGAAGCTGAATATTTACTTTGAAATTTATTTTAATTCTTTGATTGTTCATGGGACTTTAAAAGTGTCGACTGAAAGCCAAGTTTGGCATTTTTCAACTGAATCTTTTTTTTTTTTATAAAATTTTAATTGGCCTTTCCCACTAAATATATATCAGCTTGTTATTATTTAGCAAATGGTGCCCTTCTCTGCACTTCTCTTGAATCGACCTTATGCCATTAAATAGCGAGCACAAGCACAGCACACGCATGTTTTCGGAGAAGTTCAGGGTCAATTTAAGTGATTTACATAAAACCTTCGTAAATCTACGAATTGACCAACAAAAATGAAATGCGAACAAAATTCGGGCGATAGTACAGAAAAATCAAACTAAAAGTTAAGCGAGGTTTTTTATTTATTTTTGTTTTTAATGTTATTTTATTTGTTTTATATGAACTAACGCCGGAAACATACAAAAAACAACATTGCCAACGGCCGGTTGTCACTTATTTATGCATCCGGTCGTTGC
Source organism: Drosophila mulleri (assembly GCA_035047565.1). Taxonomy (NCBI): domain Eukaryota; kingdom Metazoa; phylum Arthropoda; class Insecta; order Diptera; family Drosophilidae; genus Drosophila; species Drosophila mulleri. Next base: position 4,887,956 of record JAWNPK010000168.1, read on the forward strand.
AGGCCACCACAAAAAAAAAACACACACACAACTACAAATAATATAAGAAATACTATATACTATACACTACAACGACAAAAATACAAGTCATATATGTATGTAAATAAAATTCAGCAGATAATACGAAAATACAGATAATGTGGGTACACAGCGATTGTGGTCTCGACTTGAACAGCAGAACTTTTCAGAAAACTTCCCCCTTAAAATGCGCATTTGTCAGTTAACGAATTCGGGTTATACTCAGCGCCCCTCTTCCCCCCTCTTCCCAACGCCTTACGGGCGCCACTTGCAGGTAAAGTTTAAATGTATAAAGCTGAAAACTATTTGCATAGAATTTGTGGCAGCAGTGAAGAACTGTAAAAAAAAAGTTGCTAATACTTATGAATAACTCGATGAATAGATTTATTTGCAAAAGTTACGGGTAAAGGTAAAGGTGGTACAATTGAAGTTTTCGAATATATGCATACATATTGAAGTTAAAAAACAGATTTCTATGCTTCATTATATATATAAATATACATATATATAATTTATTTGTTATATACTTTTAGCTTAAGCTTAACTTATTTCTTGACAAAGAAGAAAAAGGAAACCTAATTAAGATATTCAATCAACTCTCTCTCTCTCTCTCTGTGCTTCTCATTATATATTGAAATTTGTATTATATTACATATTACCGTTTCTAATTAATGCTCTAGGCATTTATTGTATAATATGAATGTACTTCATGCTAATTTGCAAGACAATACACAATGAAAACGCCCCTCGTTGCGATTCTCACGAACTGGTTACCAAGTCGTCTAATTAATCTTACCAACTGCTCCGGCACAATTTTATAAGAAGCCAAAGTAGAAAGTCTGAAATAATTATCAATCAATGGATCTAATATCTAGCTGGAGTAAACTTCTATGAAAATAGCTCAACTTTAAATTATAGCTATAAAAACCGCCAAGTGCACAAGCGCAGCAAAACTGTTTATATTCGATATCTATGGTCATATAAGCTATGCAACTGTCATGCAAAACGACCTGGCAGCCAGTTGACAATTGCCAGCTAAATTCTATTTATCCACGAGATACATTTCTATAGATATACGTGCATGTGTATGTGTATGTATATATTTAGCATATCATATTTTAGTTGGCAACCATTTCTTGCGGTCTCCCAGTTGCATTTGCTGTCTTGGGCTTGGGCCTCAGCCATTGCATGTTTATCGAATTTTTACGGATGTTTAGATACTCAATTTGTATATAATGCTAGACGTGAAGTCTTTATACCTCCGCCCATCTAGAACGTGGCGACTTTGGGTCGCCTTACGCCCAAGTTCGTGATACTTGATTACAACTTATCTATAAAATGAGAAATGTGCTCAGAGTTCATTGCATTTGACATGCCAGCCAATCAAGCGAAGCTGTTTTTCTGTGGCCTACAAATAACAACAATAATAAAAAAAAAATAAAGGAAAAAAAATAAAAGAAAACAAGTAAGAAAGCTCTAGTCGAGACTGCTCGACTAGGAGATACCCTAAACCATCCGTGCTGATGTTCCAATCATTCTGCACACATACATACACATGCATCCACCCCCACGCATAGGTCCGCGCTCTGCTAACTGCGCAGTAAGCAGCGACTGCGCTTGGGCTGCGCTGCAGTGTGGGCAATATTATGAGAATTTATTTGTTGAATAATTTCATTTGTAGACGTACAATCTTAATGAAACTTTCAGAACGTAATCATTATGTGTAAATGTGTGTACATTCCAAAGCACAAGTCTCTAGTACTTGATATACGTTTTTTACAAATTTGGGGCGAAGGGGGCGTGGTATCCAAAATCTGTAAATTACAAAATGTGTGTGCCCATCAAATGTATATACACAGTAAATCTGAAGTCTCTAGGTCTAATAGTGTTCAAATTAGGCTGAAAAAACAATATAAATTTATCGATTATCCTCGATAAAAAAGATATCGAATGAGTTATCGAACAAATATGATAAACTCGTACTGCGTATGGTATACACGAGTATGCATACAAAATTTCAGCTCTCTAGCTCCTTTAACTTCTGAGATCGACGCACTCATACGGACGGACGGACGGACAGACGGACAGGGCTATATCGACTCAGCTCATCGTCCTGATCAAGAATATATATACTTTATGGGGTCTGCGATGATTCCTTCTGCCTGTTACATACTTTTCACAAAACCATTATACCCTGATTTCCCATTTTCAATGGGTTCAGGGTATAAAAATAGAGAGAGCAAACTAGAAAAGTCAATTTCTGTCCACATTTGCTGCTATTGATAGACAATTTTTGTTATCTAGTATTTCAGTTGTGCTGCTGCGTTTGCTTTCAAGTAGATACCAAAATGCTCTTAAGTACTATGCTTCTTGACAACTTTTTGTGTAGTCGTGGTCTCTTACTTGAAGAAAAGTAGATTGCAACGACAGCTGACTATGATTAAGCTGACAATTGAGGATCTGCTACGTGTGCGAAATTGGTCAGTTCTACAAGCGAATAAACATTTAATGCGCACATGTCAAGAGCAAACAAAAACAGAAAAGTTGACAGCTCTTCCGACTGCATTTGCAATGAAGATGTTAGCATAAAAGCGATTAAACTGACAACAGAGGATCTACACATGCCTGACCAGAAAAATTTCAATTTTAATATTTGACAAAGCTAACTGAATCGAGAGAGATATTTTGGGAATTAATTGACAGTAGGGCTTTATGTTTGCCATAAAAAAATCCAACTGACGTCATTAAATCAATAAAACTGACCATGGATTGTTAAATAAAATATAATAATATGTTTGTTGGTGAAAATTATATATTTTATTTAACAAACATATTTTTAAAATAACTGCAAGTTTTATTTCTCAACATAATAAAGGCCATTACTATTGCCTCTGCAGTGACTCAGCTAGATTTCGTATTTTGCGAACGACTTAAATCATATTTGTCAATTAAAATGCAAATGGTTTAAATTTTTGAGAAATTACCATCAAAATAATTGCATTTATGTATCAGTCGGCTGGCATCAAAGACGTCAAGCTGGGCGCAGGCAACCTTCAGGCGAGATACATTTTTAGATACATACACACACATACACACACACACGCTTACACAGTGAAAAATGAAAACTATTTACGCTTATGACAAAATTAAATGCCATAAAATGTGGCTAGTTGGCAAACATTTTGCACAAGTTTTAGCACTAGCCTAAGCCAAAACAACCGAAACCAAATGGCGTAGGTGACAAATCATAGAGCCAAAAGGCGGCTGCCAAAAATAAAAGCGCATTTAATGAAATGCAAAGAAATATATACAGAGGGAGAGAGCAAAATAAATTATATAAATAATATTTACAGATTAATAAATCTAACTGAAATAACATAAACATAAATAAATAAATCAATAGTATACATTACAATTTCCTTTTTGCACCTTTTTGATATGTTAAACATTCCAAAACTTTTTAAAATATAAAAAAGGCCTGAACACTTTGCATATATTTGAAATGGAATTTCATTGCATTTGGAGAGATTTTTATTGAAATACATTCGCGCTTGTAATTGCTAACTAGGAAACCGGTCTGATTCTCTACTGAGAACAAATTAAGATATTTAACGCGTAATCACAGTTGTGCGATTTATAAAGCGGGTTTTAAATAAGCTACGAATGGGGTCAAAGTATTGCATGTGCCAGACGACAAACACGCACACACATACTTATATATGAATGGCTGCAAGACAATGAGTGAGCGGGCGAGGCAGTACGACTCAGAAATGCCAATCAATTGATTTCATTGTCTTCAATTTATAACCTATCGATAATATAAATTCCGGACAGTCAGCCTCTCTTTGGAGAGCTAGAGAGATATGATAAATAGGCAATTGTAATTGTATTTGATTGTGTTTGTATGTATGTGTGTGAGTGTGTTCGTCTAATGTAACTGTTGGCTCTACATATCGTATATAAGTATGTATATCACATGCATATACAATACACAGTTTCAAATGCATATATAAAATATATGAATGTATGTATGTATGTACACATATACATATGCAAGCATACACAGCTTTGCACTTGACATTAATTAAATGAAATTGTTTTGTCACAGTTCCATTTGCCGACTCTCAACCATGCCACAAAGTCAAGTCGAGTGTTGTAATTGGCTTTCGGTACGACGGAGACGTTCCGAAAATATTTCTAAGGAATACCCTAACTGATTGTAACTGAGAGAAAGGCAAACTTTATGTGAATCAATATTAAATATTAAAGTTAAATTCAATAATGAGTATTAAAATTTCACTTCATTTTAATCTAACTTACAAATGTGTGTTTATTAAAAATATTTTAAATGAAAACACATAACTAATTTATATATTTCTTTTTTGTATATACTTAAACGTATCTTTAGCTCATAAACTAATAAAATCAACTTAATAAATCAAATTTTTGGTGGATCATTAATGTTTACAAACATCCCTTGAACCTCTCACACTTGCAGTTAATCAAAGTTTTTGTTTATTTGTACGTCTTTGATTACCATATAAACGAAGACTTTGCTCAAATCTAGAGTTGTTGCTTTTCGGAAACGAAATATTCCTTTGTTTGTTTATCGAATTGAATTTCAATAGCACAGACTTTACTTTGACTTCCCTTAGTCTATCGAACGTTATCATTCGATTTGGCCCTCCATTCGAGGCATTGTTTATTTTGTTTACTTGTGTCACATTCGGCTTTAGATTCTTACATACTCTTTACTTTGGTGAATGTGACCAAACCTATTCCATATGTAAATTGCAATGTGTCAAAGACAAAACCCCATACATATACTCCTCATGAATATGTATATCTATATGTCTATCAATCATTTTGTTATGAGAACTGCATTGCTCAACTACAGAGAAATCATATTTGATTTACGCACTCGCATTTGTACAATATACGCTATATATGCCAGCGGAAATGTGCATAGCAAATACATCGAGCACGACAATTTTGAAGAATTTTATCGCCGCGCAAGCAATGCCAATGCATATAAGCATATGAAAAAAGAAATTAAAAAGCAATTACAAGTCCAATTCAATGCGGCGCAACATTTTACACTTCAGCAATGGATACCTTTAAATGTTGAATGATTTTCGAATGTTGCACAGAACGACTAGATAAATTCTCTATAAGTAAGAAAGCTATAAATTATCAGCAACAAACCGCAAATATTATAAAAATATACATATTTAATAAATATATATTATATATTTTTTATTGGGGATACATTTACTGATATAGATACAGCTGTTAGATCATATCATTTTGTTTTCCGTTTCCAAAAAGCTTGTCTATGTATTATATCTAGACCAAAATTATATATTCTGAGGGTACTTAAACTAGGTCAGTCGCATCAAATATATAGTCAGCTATAGATATATATATATATATATATATATATGTATAGGTATAGTATATATATGTGATTTTTTTCTGGCCGCTTGTCGTTGTCAATTTTGTTAAATGTTTTGAGCAATATTAGCGCAGATCTAGCGACAAATATCTTTTATGTGCCAAAACAAATTTGCAAGAGATTCTCATGTATGAACGATTTTGAGTTTATATACAAATATTTGTGCGCCCCTTCACAAGCCGAAATAAAACATGTGTAAATTAATCAAATACAATTTTGGGACTGGTCAAAAACAAAAAGTAGACCAGCAATTTTTGGATACTTTCTTATTAAATCAATTGATTGATGGGCCGCAATTAAAAGTCTACGGAAGATAAACAACAACAACAACAAAAAAGAAAAGTAAAACCAACTTAAATGCGACCAATTGATGTTGGCCCACGCAAAACTGCCAAATGAAGCCATTGGGGGCATTGGAGCTCAAGCTCTCCCTCTCTCTCTCCCAGCTGGACAGTTGCAATGCTCTCAAGAAACTGGCGAGTAATGAGCGTCTCATTAATTGTGGTCGGTATTTAATTTTTTTTACTTTTCTTATTTTGTGGTCTAAACTTTTGTGCGGCTCTGTTTGTAAATCTGTTTGGCTTGGCCCATTGCGCATTTAGTTCATTAACCTCTCAACTACAATTGTAAATTTTACGTGCTGTTATTGTCTATCCATTGTTGTTGCTGTTGGCTCCCTCGTTTCGCTCATTGTTGCCGCTAGAAAGCTGCTCGCCAATTGTTGGCCTAACAAACTAATAAAAAGAAAAAAAAAAAAAAAAAAAGAAAGAGGCAGCAAAAAATAAGTGCTGCCATGCTCTGATATGCCAATTAAAGTGCGACCAGCAGCTACTCAGATGGCGAAGTAGCTCGTCTTGGCCTTGCTTGGCTTGCCGCCCTGTGTGGGGGCGTGCGCTCTTTTATAAAGTTGCCAGAGGCAGGGACAGGGACAGAAACAGGGGCAGAGGCAGGGATAGAGATTGCCTCTCTTGCAGCTGACTGCTGGGATAATAGCCATAATGTGGGGTATTATTTAAAATTAGTTATAAGAGCAACTACCTGTAAAAACCTGTGTAGGACTGGCCACAATTTATGTTATTTCTCTAGCTATATACGACTCTATTGTTCATAAAAGAAACTCTTGCATATGTAAACAAGATATCTACGAATACAATTCAATTTGAAATTCGCTCAAGACTCAGATATTCCCAAGCTAAAACTCTTAATTATAGGTAATAAGATATGTTAAGACTTTTACACGAAACTGTTTGGATATGAATATAAAGAGTATGACAATAGTTATCTATGATCTATACAAATTGTTATTCACATTTTTGATTATTTTACCATTTATTATTATCATGGAATTTTTACACATATTTTCTGTATATTACGATAAGCTAGCTTAATTTATGAAAATCAATTGAATCACATGCACCTAATTAGGTTCAATATAGAATTCCGATAAGAAGGTCTTACAATTGGCCAACTGTTTTATCATTCAATGCTTAAGGGCCCAGCATTGATCTATCAATATATAAGTATGGCAACAGCAGCTCTGTCTGTATGGCGAATCTATCTATCACAGTAGTCTGTTTCGCCATTTTTGCCACAAGTGCTACGGCTCCAGTGCGCTTTGGCATTTCAATTAAAGTGCACAAAATACGCAAACGCACACACTGCGCCCCTGCCCCTACCTTCCAGCACTACAAGCTCACTCGTTCAACAGAGTTGCAACTGTTGCATTTCGTGCAAATAATTGAAATACGCCCACACGATGATCAGAGGAAGCTTTGACAGTAGCTAAAAGGAACAACTTTTACAATTTTATCTAAAAAATGTCTATGCAAATAGCTAAAACTATATACATATGGAAATATATATATGTATATACATACGTACATATGTATATGCCTGACAGTCGCTCTAAACTTTAAGAGTTTAAGAGAGCTGAAGAGTCGAAAGCCCCCTTGAAATTTGTAACTCAAACAGAAAATTATGACAAAGCCCACACACATACAGAACGAATCATATAGCGAGTGTTGTTGCGTTGCTGCATATGTGACCAGAAATGGGAATAGGTTCAAAATTAACTTCAATACAGTTCAAGCGAGAACAACAAACAAATAAAGTAAAAAGGAAAAGCACTTGAGGCACGTAACTGAACATTCATATTCTTTTATATATATACATATATATGTATAACTGTGAACAGGTAGGTAGATGGGTATTATATATCAGCGCAATTGTACATATGAAAGTCAAGGAACTTTAAAGCTGCTTTTGAGGCAACTTTTACCACAAAATATTGCATGTCATGCCATATGAAAGATGAGTGTCCATAAAAATAATTTATATACTATATACCTATGTGTGTATAATATATAAAAGAAAAATAATTTTGCGGCTGATCAATTAGATGCGGCTATTTAGGGAACCGGACAGAGCGTTACAGTTATAGCAAGTCAAATAATCAAATGGATAAAGCTGTAAGTGGCACTTTATAATATAGTTCATAAATAAAAGTTGAGCTATAAATTAATATAAAGTTTAGTGATTATATAAAACAGAAAAAAAAAACAAACAATTGTACTTTATATAAATAGATATGAATTGAAATAAAACGAGTTCAGTTTCTGAGGAACAACACCGTACAAATTTAAACAAATTTGCCCTGGCGCCTAAGCACAGATCGTTAGGCACCAGCTGCATAAATCATGAAAGGTTAAGGTCATATTAAACGGCTTATGTCCAAACTTGTATCATTTAATCTAATTTAGCATCAAGATTCAAATAAAATTAACACGGGTATTTTATATGCCACACATTTGGTATGCATGTACATAAGAGCTCAAAAAACAAGCAAACAACAATATTAAATCACTCAAAACCAAAAGCTGCTAACAAGAATACCAAAAAAAGTCTCAATGACACCTTTGAAATCCAGGTAAATAGCTTGATAAGTACAGTCAGAAAAGAGCATACGATAAAAAGCTAATTCCCCAAAAAATTCAATGCAGAATCTTAGTAAAGTTCTTTAAAACCAAAACTCAACAAAAACAGACATTTGGAATATACATAGACATAAATACTTGCAAGTAGGTGTTTCAGCTACCTTGCATAAGTATTTGCCCCTGTAGCTGTCACTCAAACGCCCTCTACCGTATAAATTCACAAACACACTCAAAATGCCTTATGAATAATCACACAGCATTTCATTGTAAATCAGACAAAAAGTGCGCGTATCATTAAGTAGGCAAAAAAAATAAAAATAAAAAAATATTAAACAAATAAAAATACAAAAAAATATTCAAAAGAAATTTTGACATGAGCAAAACTTAGTGGTAGCAGCTTAATTACGACAAGTTTTGCCACACGTGCTAATAGCAAGTAACGGAGCTTTAATTCTAATTGACCGACTAGAAGATACCTTAACCCTCAGCAGATGACTCATGCAATAATTAGTGATTTGTTGAATAATGTTTTTATTTGACAATATGTATTTTATATACAAAAATTGGTATCTCTAACAATTGTGCTATATCCATAAAATTCTTATTAATATTCAACAAATTGATATATGTATATAATTTATTGTTAAAATATGAGATCTATAACTTTAGTTAATTCCCAACTCAGCTAGTACTTTTTATTATCCTGTGCCTACAAACAGACATTATCAATATACCCTTTTCACGCATTTTTAATTCCTAGAGGGTATAAATTGCTTGAGGCTGATGTGTACCTTTCGCCAAATGTCTCTGAGCATTTGACACATTATTATTTGCATTTTCAGATGCGGCACTTTTGAGCACCTGGCGAAAATGTGGCTAATTTTATCTAGCTAAAACTAAAAAAAAAACCTTTCTCGTGTGTGCTCTAAATATATATCAAATTAAACAAGGGACAATATATGTATATGTATATCAATTTTTAAATTGACTTTCAAGTCAAGTTCATAGACGACCGTTTACATAAGAGCTGGCTTAACAGCACGTGCGTTAACCTGAAGTATATTAATTTATGCGCCGCGGCAGGGGAGAGGAGGTGATAGCAGCTTGATTAATATGCGTAATATATATTATTATCATTGTCCCCACGCTCACACACACAGCAGACAACCACGCGCATAAATGATTACATCCAAAACATTTAAGCGGATGAATTTGTCTAGCGTACTAGAGATGCTAATTGGTGCGGAAGTTTTGATTTGATTTGTTGCACTCCTTTGAGTCACATGCTTGAAAATTTAATTAGTTTGTAAAATGTGCACTTGAGCTGAAATCTTGATTTGCATTTTAAGCAGCTTACACATTCAAGAGCATTTCAGAGCTATTTGACTTGAAGTATACTATTATCGCCGATGATCATGCTCTTTGACTACTCATTGAAGTTACATACATATATGTATGTTTTTTAAAATAAAAATAAAAGCTTCTCAGCTGTGTGTTGTTATTTATAGTTAATCTATATATATATATAAACGTGATTATTTTATTCAAGAACGAATTGTAACTCCAATTATAGAACTCGAGTGTAATACTCAGCCTACTTCTCGTTTAAACAAACTATTTAAACTATTCTAAAAGCGCGGACCATGTCACACTCTTTTTCTCTTTCTCCTTCTCTCTCTTTCTACTATGATTCACGCAATTTAAATTTGTTAAACACATTAAGCTTACAGTTTCTGCATATAATTAGAATATCATTAAAGCTTTATACTAATTAGTCCTCCTCGACGGTCTTATGCTAGAGTAACCAAGCCTATTCTAAATCCAAGACTTTGAGCTATCGTCGCCTGACCAGCAATCCGGCCTTGTCAGCTTGCTGTTATAAAGCTCTCCAATATTATTCTTTTGGGGCTCGCCTTGAATAAATACCAATTTATTTTTAACGCAACATTGTTTTTCTTATTTAAATGAAAATTATCAGCACGACACTTGGTGGCGGATATGAAGTATGATATATATGTATATATACATAAATACATACATATATATATTTTCTTCTTGCTCTCAGCCAGACGCCGAACATAGACAAAGCGCTGATTGGATTTAAAGTGACAGTAATAAATGACAAGAAAGGCGTGTTTCATTTATAAATACGAAAAAGCATACGCAATAGCCCGGACTGCTATTGGGAACTGTCTGAACTTGCACTAGAGAAGAAAGCGTAACAAAAAACCAACAACAAACGGAAAGAGAAAGAAAAAACCTAGAATATTGAAAGACGTCGGAGACTTTGGGCTAAGTAAACAGACATCGCTGGTCGCCACATTTCAGAGAGCTCCGACACTGACAAGTCAAACAAATTGCAGGGTATTGGGTTGGCTGCGGCTAGGGTTGGGGCTGGGGCTGGGGCTGCGGCTGAGGAAGGGGAATCTGGGAGCCATTCATCGTTCGAGTTTAATTTCTTGTTTTGCTTGCTTTTATTTTTCATGCTTAAATTTTATTTTTATTTTTATATTTTTGTTTATAGACATTTTTTCTGTTTTGGCTTTTAATTTTTGCTTCTCATTTTCTTCATTATGTCAGTGTCAGTGTTATGCAGCGGTCGTTGTAATGTACACACAAGTGACAGTGATGGACTAAACGATACCCTGGGCACATTGAAAATCTTCAATTCAAGAGTTAAGCATAAATAACTTGCCAAGTTAAATTGTTATATTTTTTAAATCTCAATTCTTAAGCCAAGTCGAATATACCCCATTTATTGTATGCAGGGCATAATAATGAACATGGTACATTGTATATCTGTTGGCATGTTAAATTCTTGAGTATGTGAGCAGAAAATACGCTGGGGATCGAGGGATGCTGTAGGCTCTTTAATTGTGCCGCAGTGCCATTAAATGCGAGAGTAATTAGCTTAATTATACTTTCTTAATTATTTTGTCAGTGCCACGCACAATTGGGTAGCACAATAAGAAAACAAATATATGTACATATGACTATTGCAAAATATGTGCTGCTCATAATATTGTTGATATAGATTATATATTAACTTCTGTCTTGACACATTCCGTTCTCCATCGCACTGTGTGAAATGCCACATGGATAATTATTATTATAAATAAATAATAATAATTAAAAACAACAAAACCAAAAGAGACTAATTGACAAATAAACATAAAACGTTAACTCTTAATTGCCTGGCGCCAGACGGTCGTCACCCGATTTATTTATATATATGTATGTATGTATTATATACAATATGTATATACAAATATTTATGTGGTATGATATATACATATATATAAAGCAAGTCAAGCTCAACTTAAGCTGGAATGCCACAGCTTCAGGCTAACCAAGTCCCTGCATTGTTTACACTCTCACGTTGACCTAAATGGCCCATTATAAACGTCAAGTTGTGGCAAGTGCCGTGCATTAATAATCCCGCCAAATCCGCCTACGAGTAGCACTTACAGAGCTCGGTAGTTTAAGTTGCTCAGGTACTATGAGTCGCAAAACAATTTAAAATGAGTTTATTTTATTATATAGATATTTTGAGATACAAATAAAAACAAAAGTAAAATACATTTTTAATAAAATGAATAAGAAAACATTATTACTAATAAATGTTCACCCACTTCACAACACATGCAGTGCTGTGTACAAAAAAAAAAAAAAAAAAAAAAAAAAAAAAAAAAAAAAATCAAATATATTAAAAAAAAAAATTTAAATAAAACAAATTTTTTAATTAAAACAAAAAATTAATTGAAAAAAAAATAATAATAATAATAAATAAAACACTCCTCTGCATTGCCCTGCACGTACGACTGACCCCACCTGATCTGGGCAACTGAATAAATGCCTCAGCTGCTGCCCTTTATATAGGGCGACTTCCACTCATTGCCTGAGTGGCACTCAAATTTTGAACAGTGCGCTAGGTAGAGATCAATGGAAACATTCTCTGCTGCTGCAGGCATTTTCTAAATGATTTCGTGGAGCTCTTTAGCATAGCATAGAGTAGCACTCTTAGCCAGACGGACAGAGAGACAGACTGTGAGGGGGATCCACAGAGAGACTGATATACCAACAGAGAGAGAGAGAGCTCGTACTCTATATAAAGCTTGAACAAATTATGAAAAGAATTTGTTTCACTTAAAAAATATATTTTTTTTTTGTTAGGTTTTATTTTGATAGATGACAAAATGTTTCAGCTTGTATTTAATAATTTTAGATTCTTTTCAATTTCTACTATATGTATATAATTATATGATTACAAATGTCTGATTTAATGTTTTTCCTTTTTTACCCATTTCCCTTCACATTCCCTTAAACTTTTTGAATATTTATTCGATAATTAAAAAAAAAAAAAAATATATATATATATACATATACATATATATGTATATAATGGGTACAACAAATGAATGCAATTCGCCCAAGTAACTTATTAAAATTATAGCATAATGACGTGGCATATGAGTGGAGCGACTCGGGGATTCTGTAGCTGAGTGCCTGATAAAAAATTTAAAATCAGGCGCCAAGCAAAACAATTTTCATAAATATGCCACGGAGGGAAATTGAAGGGAGTTATAAAAAAAAAAAAAAAAAAAAATAAAAAAAATATGCGAGATGGCAAACCACAAAGCGCATTAACGCTTAAATGGCCTTGAGACCGAGTTCTAGCTATTTTCGTTGTTGCTATCTCTTTCTTAAGCACTTTTTCAGCTTCTTGTTGGTGCTTACCTTAAATTTGGCACAGCTGCGGCAGCGGCGGCCGCCGCTTGCAGAGGCGGCGGCACATTATATGGAAAAGGCAGCTTGGCCGCAACGGCTGGATTCTCGAATAGCATTCTGTTGCTGTTGTTGCTGCTGCTGCTGCTGCTTCTGTCGTTGTTGTTGTAGCTGATATAGTGGTAAATTTTGCTGGCTTTTGATACACTTCCGTGTCGCGGCACAAAACACAAAACTTATTTCTTGTTTTTATAATTTTTTTTTTTGCGTGTTAATTTCTTTCACCTTTATTGTTTTATTTAGTATCTGATATTTTCTTTATTTTTTTTTACTTTTCAATATTTAATTTTTGCTCACTAATTTCATTTAAGTTAAGCACATTATCTTCTTCAATAAATCCGATATTATTGACTTAACTGAATATTTAGAAATTTATATATTGATTACAAATAATGCATTTTTCTTTTTTTCAAATTTTGTAGTCCAATATTTAAAACAGTAAATGTTTTTTAGATATGTAAATAATAAACGAAAAAGAAGCTCACGAAAAAAACTATATTTGTAGGTTAACTGAAGGCTAATTTACATACAGCTTAATCAAAAATGTTCCATATTTCCCCCAAAGATCCATTTAATATTATAAAGTCTTAGCAGAAGCACATGTTTTCTTATTTTCTGCTCTTTCTTGTTTTTGTGCTTCTACGTATTTTCCCCCTTTAATGGTCATACATATCTCTTTTTCTCGTTCTTTCACTCTCTCTCTCTCGCTCTGTCAATCGCCTGCTGCGGCTGTCAAGTCTCTGCCCGTTAAAACAATCACCAACTAGTTTTGTTTTAATTTCTTAGTTTGCTTTTGTTATTGCTGCTGCTGCTCTACTGCTTTTCTGCCTCTTCTTTTCATTTTTGCTTTTACTTTCGTTTGTATGTTTGTTGCTGCTGACTTCTGATTCTGGTGTTGCTCTTTACGTCGCATTCGCTTGACATTGCCGGCTTTTTTCACGCATACAGCGGCGAATTGTGATTGTATTGGCGTGTACACATTGATGTGCGTGCGTTGTGACAAAAAAAATAAATAAATTGCCTTTGTATGCGGCTGTTATTGCATTTTTATAAACAGGCTCTTGCATTTATAAGAATTTAAATGTCATATGTATATGTAGCTAGATTCTTGGGAATATAGAAATTCTATATTAAAATTTGAATAGAAGCTACAAATTGTCTTATTTACATAAATTATATTGATTCCCATGCATAAAAACACTAAAAGCCCACAAAAGCAAAAGACGCTCAGCAATATATTTGCGACGTCATTGAATTCGCCGCATACAACTGTATGTGTGTGGTGCCTCCAACTAAACTACAAAAAAAAAGCCAGCGGCAGCAGCAGCTTACGCGACTCTCTGTCTCCCCACTTATGTATATGTATACATATATATGTATGTATGCATATATATACTTGAGTCACTCTTTCACTCGCACGTACCCAAAGACGGCTCGACTAAAGTAACAGCGCGTGACGATATTACGACAGCGATTACGATAAACGTCAAGAATTAAAGGTCCGTACAGCGCAAGGAACTTTTGTCAACTGAAATCGCAGGAGCGCTGAAGCGATGACCGAAGCAAACAGCAGAGCAAAAGTTGCAAGTTCGCCGAAAAACTCATACAAACTCGCTCACCAGGATAACATTTGAGCGCACTCAGTGAGAGAGAGAAAGAGAGAGAAGTGAGCTCAACCATTTTCGCCGCTTTGCAAACTGTTGGGGTAAAATTCCAACCGTCTCAGACGGCTGCTGGGTATGCAACACACATGAGACCCATATGCAATATGAGTCGATGACGATGACTATGACGAAGACGAAGACGAAAACTCAAATGCCGCTAACCGCCTTGCCCTAACTCCCGCCCCCCTTCCCCATCAACACATCTATACCAGAAAACCAACGTAATCATTTCCGACGTGTGCAGTTGTACAACAACAAGAGGCTGGTGGATAAGCCTAAGCTGCGAGAGCAACAGTGACGAACAACCGCCCGCGTCTTTTATAACGCTTTGTTCTCACATTTAGCGCGCTTTGTTTTTGCTCGCATTTATTCTGCTGCTGTTGAGTTGTTGTTGCTGCCTTTATATTGAAGCTCAGTTTCGGATAAGCAGACGCGTTTGTTGACTCTAAAACAACAAGAGCGCAAAATAATTGTTTAATTTATTAATGCGTTTCACAGTCTCAGTCACACATACACACACACACACACTCACAAAGGCAGCTTGATTTATTTGAATTTTTAAATAAAATTTATTCAAGCTACGCACCAAACAGCGTGCTTTATTTGCATTTCTTTTTCTTTAATTCAATTTTCGTATGAACTTGAAAATTTATCTTGATTTGGAGCGTAAGCTACTCTTTCTCTTATACAGCTTTGCTTCTTATACAATCTTCGGCAGCTTTTGTAAAAATCTTATGCAGCACATTCTCCAAGTTTCTTGGCTAATTTATCACATGTTTTCTTCTTTGTTCTTTCGTAGAATTTTTGTGGCAGCCCTGCATATTTAATTACAATATACTACAGTTTCTAAGAATCGTATGCTGCGAGCAGCTGATTCTTCTTCTTCAACGATTTCTTATCGCACATTCGATAAAAAAAAAACAAGAGCACAATTCTCCTAATTTATGACATTGAATGTTCAAAGTAACGGAAAAACTTCCTATTCTTTTTTTGCCTTATTATAATTTTGTTATTTAAGAGTTCATTTTAATTAAGTGTTTATAATCAAAGTTTATCCTGCGGCTATGCTAATTTATTTATTAAATTATAATTGTGTATTAAAAAATGCATTGTTTTTGTAATCAATTTTCATTAGGTTAACTTATAATTATTTAAAATAACTAACAAATCGCTTTAAATATTTCGTGGTATAAACATTTTTTTATATGCATACATTTATATTATAGAAACATTTATTATAATTAATTTGCATGCATCACAAGGGCAGCTTTGTTTGTTGTTGTTTTGTTGTTATTGCAATTTAACACGTAATTTAATATTGCTCATGCAAAACGCAAGCGTTATCGCACTTTAATTAAAAGAACACTTTTCTAAATCTCTTTGCAATTATTATAAACAAATTGAGAAAATGAAAAGGAATAAAAATTTGTTGCACTTCAAAACTCTATGAAAAAATTAAGGATTTACTTTAATCTCTTGCCTAAAAAAACCCAAAAAATGGAATTTTGTTTGCTTTTAATTTTCCGCCTTTCGAGCCTTTAACGGCACTTTTCCCCCAAGTAGCAGAACTTTATGTGGTACGACCACAAAAAAGAAACGACGTTAACGACGACGCGGTATGTAACAAAACAACTGTAAACAACGACGGCGACGACGCACAAATAACACCGTGCGCTGAACTTCACGTTGTAACGGTCGGAACCAAACTGACAACTAGCGATGCCGGAAAGCATGGCATTCAATTCGCTTGGCAAGCTCTCTCTCTCTCTCTCTCTCGCCGTCTCTGAATAGAATATGGTTTCTTGCGGCAAGCATAAAAATCAAAACAAGAGCGCAAGATATTAAGTCGCTCTCTCTTTTCTTCTCGGTGTTGGGATCGCCATGTGGAGCGACCATTGCGAAATGCTACTCATTTGAGTCTTGCTCTCCGCTCCAACCACCCACCCAAAAGTCGATGCGTGCAACATATAAACATTCGCTGCGATTCGCTGGAGAGTAGTAGTTTGTTTTGCTTATTGTATGCGGCGAATTCGCCTATTCGGATAAAGCAGTGTGAGATAGCGACGCAAACGTGCTGGCGTCACTATTGCTTGCTCGCTTGCACTGCCATACAATGCAATGCCCGTTTCATGCTTCCGTTCTTTAAGCATCTTGTTGTTGTTTGTGGTGTGGATAAAAATGAGTATAGCATCGAATGGAACGTATATTTATATTGTATAAGATGCTTATATCTTATACGTTGGTTTTGGGCAATTTGATATTGTGAATAGGGGAAATTTGTTGCTAATGCTAAAAACGAGATTTTAAATTAAATTTTAAAAGTATTTACTTTGAATTTAAATGGCAACCGAAACAATTCTTTTTATTTAGTCGGTCGATTGAATCAAATTTTTCGACCGAGCTCGACGCAACGACTAACATCAAACACATCAAAGCATGTTACGAATTTTTAAAGTTGTTTATTTTAAAGTATTTTTTGTATTTGTAAAGTTTAAAACAAACTAAGCAACAAGCGCAGCCCCAACAAGTTCTGCAGCAAAGCAGCTGACGGTGACTGTTTGTTCGCTCTCTCTTTCTCTCTGTCATGCTTGCTGTATTATTGTTGCCAACAGGCAGCGAAGAAACGGAAAACGGAACACAAGAAACTTGTTTGCTGTGCCTGGAGCATTAAATAAGACTCAGAAAAAAGACAAGAGTCCCAACAACAACTGCACAAGTTACAGTTGAAATGGAGAAGAGAGCGAGGGAGGCAGACAGGTCAAAGGAGCAGACGAGACACGCCTCTGCACCTCTCTTCCTTCCTCTCTCTCTCACTCCCTTCTTTTTAAGTGTCTCCTAGCTGACAGCAATAAATTTGAACCGCCTGTCTTCGATTAGCCGTTGGAATGGGTGAATATGGAACGGCTTTGAGCATGCAGAAACGCATTGGGAATGGGGCTCGTTTTATGGCTATAGCAAAGGTAAAATTTATAACAAAAAGCGCACAGAAATCTCTGCCAAACAAATTGGGTCATAAAAGTAATTAGTGAAATCTGTTCCTACTATATATAATATTTAGAATATTGGCTCTTTTAATTGGCTGCCAAATTTTTGGCGCGCCAGAATTTGTCTGGCAATCGAAACGTTAATTTCGGGTCACTTTTCCATAGAGCAGCTACTCGCCAAGCAAAAGGCTGTGGACTATTAGGACTAGGAGAAGGGGGTGATTGAGCTGGCAGCACAAGGGCGTAGCTATTGGGGAACAGAGATAGAGAGAGAGAGAGAGAGACAGAGAGAGAGAGAGAGAGAAAGAGGCACTCGCAGCTGTGAGCTTTAACCAGCCAAAGTTCCGGCTATTAGTCTATTAATTAAACTGCCATAACCTTAAATCACGTGCCATTACACCGAAACCAGGGCTGCATAGTTGAAGGAGTGAACTTAATACTTATACGGGCTAACAATATGATAAAGAGTATATTGGTTTTCTGCTATGTGTCTCGCGTTGTCGGTCCACGTTCAAAACACTTCAGAGTCTTAAGTTTGACTAAAAATTATATATACCGATGAATGCCCGTCGATCTACTCCGCATGAATAGACCTATTTATTTAAAGAGTTGTTTATTGTATAATTACTTTTTAGTATATATATATTAACAAATATTTATGTAATTTTAAAAAAATTGCTTGTTTTTTAAAGCCATTTAGTAGCTTTTAAGCCTTGGCTCACAGAAACATGTTTTATTTTTATGCTAGTGACATGGCTCTTGCAGTCATTTATTTGCATGTCCTTCGCATTTGCTGTTGTTGTTGTTGTTGTTGTTGTTGTTGGTGCTGTTGTGTTTGTGTTCATTGTTGCTGTCAACGCTGCTGTTCAGTGTTTGTGATGGGTGCATATAACAATTAGCCAAGGCTTAGAGGTTGCAGCAGATATCAGGCACATGTGTTGCCGCAGTCAGCTGAATTTGAGAGCTGTCGTCTGCCAGACAAAACGACAAACAGACTGCAGACAGGCGGAAAGGCAGACAGACGGACATTGGAAGCATCGGGAATGTAAGGTAACAAATACTTTAGATTTAAGAAGCAATTTGTAATCGAACTGTGAGCTAATCAACGATTTATTTCAGCAAATTACAGTTAATATAAAGATATAGAAATATACATATATGAAGCGAATTGAAAGCTGCTAGAATATTGGTTTATCTTAGAGAAGATATACAGAAAAGGAGAGAGATAAGCAGAAGCAAAACCTAGGAGTAGCTTATACAGAAAGAGAACTGCAAGCTAGGTTAGATAATCGACAAAAACTAGAGAAATGTAGAGAAAGACAGGTCAGAGAAGTAGAAAAACAGAGAAAAAGAGTGAGAGAGAGATGGTAGCTTAACAGACTTTTTAAATTGTATTCATATTCTCACGAATCGCATAGAGAGGCGATTCTTAACATAAAAATCACTGAATTATGTATTAAGTCATTTCTTAAACTATGTAACTTTTTATATACTAGCACGTTAAAAGTTTCATAAACTTCGACTCATTCAATATTCATGTCGAAAAGTTTGTAGACTCAGGAGCCGCAACTTTCTAGATGAAAACATAATAGGTATTACTCCATCTAGCTGAAGACAAGCGTAATATATCATTCAATCAGTGCACAAATTTGCAAATCACTTGCTCTTGCCAGTTTTCCGACTGGACACATGTATATACATATGTATGTATGTATATATATACAGGCACTACGTATGTGTATATGTCCTCGAGCATCTGTCGTTGTCAGCGCATCAACGCGCTTCATCAGTGCGCTGATATGTAAATGTCATAAATCATGCACACCTGTCCTCAATGGCAGCGTGGCACCAGAAGCAGAAGCAGAACGAGCTGCCAGCCGGCCACCAACAGGGCCAAAGGACCAAAGGATAGTTGGACAGATGAAGAGCCGACAACGAAATTGTCAACGCAAATTCCTAGCTATTGCCTGTGTATGTGTGCGTGTGTGTGGGTGGGGCTCTGTGTGGTCAAGCCTTTTGTTGCCCCGTCTTTGTTTCCGAAAATTCAGCCAGTGGCATACAAAGGGCGGGCAGGTGATACGCTACAAATTGATTAGACACGTGTAGCAAATGATTTCTGACCAATAAGCAACAAAGTGTGCTTAGACAGGTAGTAAGTGCTCTACTAAACGATATTAGGTTGATTAGTAGCAAAAATTGGGGAAAAACAGAAAATAGAAAACTCATTTCCATTTCAATTGAAATGCTGTAAACTTTTGTGAATACATATGAATATATATTTTATAATTAAACGTAGTTGACACTCTTATTATGACAAATAAAATTACTTCAAAATATTTCTCAATTAAAAACAAATTTTTATAATTTTTAATTTCAATGTTTTTGATATGGCAATTTATGATTTTGTATTATTAAGTATGATCGATTAATTGAGAATGTAAATGTATAATCGAATAGATAATTTTTTTTTTTTATGATTTAATTTTTTTTCAATTTATTTCACGCTTTGCTAAATTACAGATTTTTTAATTTTATGATTTTAATAACATTAACTGCAATTATACACTATCGAAAAGATTTGAAAACAAAAATTGTAAATTAAAATATTATATAAAAAAAAACATAAAATTACATATATTATTTTAATAATTTTATAAATAAAAACAATCATTTTAAGCTTTAATTATAACTTACTGCACATATTTTTTTTTATTATTATTTATTTATTTTTTATTTAGAGTATGATTTAAATAAGTTGTAAAAACTTGAGAAAGCACAAATGTAAGTTACCAGAGATAATCATTAAAAAAACAAAGAAAATAATACATTGTAATAAAATAAATAATACATTCTCAGAGCAGAACTATTTAATGCAAAATGAGCTCAAAGCCTATGAATATATATGATTTAAAAATTTCGCTGGCTATAAATATCAAATACCAAAATCCTCTTCAAATAGTAGAGCATTATGTGAAATTCCTTGACTGCCCTGCTCAACAGCCGCTCATAATAATAAACCAGGCTCTCATTAATTGCTCGGCCGCAGCACCTGCTGCTTAGTTGAAAGCTTAAATGCTTCCGGTTTTCATTCACTCGCTCTCTCTCTCTCTCTCTTAAATTTATGTATAAATATGTACATGCATATTCGTATAGATTCTCTTTTATTTTGCATTCTGGTCTGCGGCTTGGAGGATGTTTAACAGAAAAAACCACAAATTTACATAAATATGCCACAAATCATAGCTGAACGCGCCAAGTGTCGCCGAAAGGCTGAAATGCCAGATACTCACACTCTCACTATCTCGCTTGCTCACACACACACACTATTTATCTGCGTATGTGTGAGAGTGCCTGTGTGTGTGTGTGTGTGTGCGGTCAGCGGTTTGTCTGACAGACGAGGCGGCCGGCTATTAAAAATGCATGAAAAGCACAAGTTAATTTTTTATCCACACTTTCAGTGCAATTAAAAGATACCCAAAAAAAAGAAATACCATATACTATAATAATAAAAATACTATAAAAAATACCATGCAATATTTATGTGCAGCATATGTCCTGAGCGTATTTATGCGACTGTACCTATAGATTTTGTATGACCAGCGCTGAGCCTGGCTGGGAGGGTATTACCGGATTTTATATTAAGCACGTAACGAGAGTTATCTGTAAGTACAGTGCTCACTCGATAATTATAACTTTTTGAGCTTTTGGAATGATTAAAAGGTAGAGAAAACATAGGCAGAACTATGAACTATGTGAATAGTAAATAAAACATTAAACTAGCTTAGATATTCAGTAGCTCAAAATCAAGCTCACTTTTAAGCTGAAACGAATCATCAACTAGTTCAGCTATTTAAAAGGTCATAAAATCTTATTCTAGTTTAAATAAATGCATAAGTCTATTCATTTTTGTTTGTTGTCAACTAGTTCAGCCAAATAAAAGGATATGAGCATGATGAATCCTTGCTAAATTTTCTGAGTAAGTTCCATTGAGCCGTGAACCGCTTCAGCTACTCAGCAGATTATGAACTTGTATTCATTTGAGTTAAAATCCTAAGCAGACAGAACTAGTTCCTTTATTAGGTAGCGCAATATTTGCGTTCTTTTTAAGTTTTTATAGGGTATTTTAGATTTGACAATCATTAAAGTAACTTTTCTTCTTTTAGTATTTTTTTGTTTGCCCTCTTTGCTAACGCATGCTGCATAATAATAAAATTGCTGCCCCACTGGGTGGCGGCACGTTTAAATTCACAGCCTCCGACGTCATCATTGTTATGGCTGGACGTGCCACAAATCGCCCGGCACCTGCCCCCGACAAGCCGCCCGCCTCCCACCTCTCGACAACCCTTCTGCTGCAATGTTTGTCATTAGCAAATGTTGCCTCTTGTACTTTACAACCGATTGTTGTTGTTGTTGTTGCTGTAGTTGTGGGCGCCTCGAACTTGTTTTGTTTGCCAGACGCAAAATTTGTGACTGCGACAGTTTTTGGTGTTCGTCTCTCTGCCGCCCCCGTTAGCTAGCACCTGCTGCTGCTCCTGCTCCTGCCACAGCCGCCCATTGGCTTGGCCATTCGGAGCGCATCATTTGCGCATTTTATGTAGGTGCAACAACACGCTGTTGCACAGACGATTGCAGCAACACGACCGCAAACTGCGACTGGACAACCAACAGCACCAACAGCTGCCGGCAACAATAATGAGCAACAGAGTTTTCTAAGCTCCAAG
Source organism: Drosophila mulleri (assembly GCA_035047565.1). Taxonomy (NCBI): domain Eukaryota; kingdom Metazoa; phylum Arthropoda; class Insecta; order Diptera; family Drosophilidae; genus Drosophila; species Drosophila mulleri. The sequence goes on from JAWNPK010000168.1 coordinate 4,910,516, forward strand.
TATGCATGAGTTGGCTCACAATCAGAGCCAGTTAAGGGAAGTGCATCAGAACTTAAATAAAAAGTTTGCTTCGTTTGGATCTGTGTGTAATAGGCTTCAGAATTATAGCACGCTTTTTGGAACTACCAGAAGTAGAAGAGACTTTTTACAAAGGTTTTTCGAGAGTAAATATATATTATATAAATATATATATTGAGGAATTTCTTGGTAAATACTATATTATAAAATCCCATATCAAATATTATAAAGTCCCATCTCAAATGGGCTTGATCGAATAAATGAATATATGAACGCGTTGATCCCAGAATCTATAAGACCTAGAAAGCTAAAATTTTTGGTAGGTGTCTCTGTATAGCAAGCGCAGATCGTGTTTTTTTTTCAGAAAATCGATAATTATCGATTTAAAATCTTATCCTATTATATTTCCTACATCTTTAGCGCTAGAGTCTCCAAATTTTATATATAGAATCATGTTTATTTTACAGAATTTCAATTTTAATATTATCCAACATCCCGCCCCTCAAAAAAGTATATCTAAAAAAATTATTATTATTATTTTGTTTTTTTTTAATATTTTATTGTACATTGGTTTTCTGCAATTTTCCATGTTGCTGGCCGTTAGTCTGTAAAATATTTTTTATTAACTAAAATTTGTTGTGCCAAAGTTGGGATACAACTGATTTAAGCACAGCCAACTTAAAATTTCAGTGAATTTGCTTAACGTTGCCAGATTGCTATAAATGTAATATAAAAGCAAAAGTTTAATTAAAACGTAATTAAAATGAGATCAGTGCACAAAGAGCCATGCGCATGTACATGAAATGAAGTCCTGCTGTAGTTGACACACAAAAGCGCAACCCCTCACGCTCTTGACACATCAATAAAGTCACCCTCACCAACACACACACACACACACACACACGCACAAAGAGCAATTGACATATGCAACTTTTTTTTTGTGTAATTGAACATTTCAACAACTCTTTTGGCGAACAAATAGCCAAGTGGAGCAGAGTATTTAATGTGACAAATTGTTGATTGCCATATCTATATATGTATGTATACATATAAGGTAGATATGTTTATATATACATTTAGTGAAATGTACAGTCGAGAAATTTGTGTTCTTTTAATTAAACTGTATTTATTTTTTGTGCTGCAATTTTAATTTGACATTTTTTTTTCCCCCGTCGCGTCGCTCAGCCGCTGAGCGAGTGCCATAATGAGTATGTAAATTGCTGCAAAGTTATGTCCTCAATTTCGAACGTAGCACTCACTCGACAGTCGGCTCTTTGGCAACTGTTTTACGAGCGCATAAAGTTCCCAGCCACATGAGTCTCGCTCATTAGAAAACGGCGCACAACTTTGGATATGCCCTCATAGATTTACCTAAATAAGTGGAAGGCCAAATCTACTGCATACACGCTGGCGTAGGCGCAGCTGTTGGGTATTTATTCACCTCCACTTTTATTTTTCAAAATATTTGACTGAAAAACAAATAAAAGTTTTCATATGAATTTCCCTTAACTTTTTTTTTATTTTTTGTATCTGCTTGAATTTATCCTAAAGTTGGATGAAATTATATTTGTTTTGCAGCAGCGCACGATGAGGTATGAAATACACTAAGAAATTGTTTATCCATATAATCAAAAAATCTGTTATTATTTAGGATTCGGCTTAGAACAGAAACGCTTATAAACTAATGTATATAAACTGACTTCTTAGTGAACTGAAGAAACAAAATAATTTTTATTATTTTATAAATTAATAAAATAATTTCTTTAGTAAAGGAATTTCCTTTACATATAATTTAACTTAAAGTATTTTTTTTCCCTGACTAATATTGATTGTATTAAAAAGTATAAACATTCTACAGTGAAAGCATATAAATGACACCCTTGTATAGCTAGCGAAATATGCTCTAAATTAATAAAAAAAATACCGAAAGGTAGGGGTGCGATAGAAAAAAAAAACCATAAATAGAATATAGGCATATACTAGATAGAAATTCATAAAGTGAGCTTGTTGAAAAGAAATAAAACTCGTAAAAAAAGTAAGAAATTCTAAGCAATTGGTCAATTGCTATGCTATTGATATGCATTTACCATAGTGCAGAATGTAAACCAATATACCCCACAGTTAGGGTAAACAAATGCCAAGCTTAGTAGCAGCAGCAAGCACAGAAGCAGCAGCCGCAGCATCAGCAGCATCAGCAGCATCATTTGTTGGTATTATTTGTCGTTCGCTTATCAACGCACTTCCGCATCATTAAATAATTTTATCATTTACATTATTTTCACTTTCTAAGCACAAAGCGCTGACCGAATAGAATGGGAATGGAAATGATATGGGGGTTAAGTTGTGGCTGGCTGTGAGAAAGCTGATTTTGACTCGGCTAATTTGTAATTTATGCAGCCAAAAAAAAAAAAAACAAAAAAAAAAAAAATGTATGAAGGAACGTCTTCTTTTAATTAACTGCAGAAAGCTTAAAGAAAAAGTTTTAAAAAAGTTGACCCAAGCAAAGTTTGCTCAGCTTAAATGTAATACCAAATCATAATAAAAAGCTGAAGGAAGAAGATTCAAGTGAACCAAGCTCTACTTCAAGATATTTAAATAAAAGTAAAAGTAAGCACAAGACAAGGAATAAGATTAGGGAGATGAAAATTGGAAAATGATAGAGAAAACAGAAAATTTTCAATTTGGAATATCGTCTTTATATATCCAAATGTACAACATTTTTACCCATTTATTTAGGCATACTCATTTGTGATTTTTTTTAAGGGATTTTTGTTGTTGTTCACTTTGTATAATAAATTAAGAAGTGAAAAAATCTTTTTCCTGCTCACTTCCAAGTGCATTTCAAAGCCATTAAAGTTCTTCAGCCTGCCACTTGATAAAAAACGAAGAAGTAATACAAAAAACAAGAAAAAAATATATATTAAAATGGAATGTAAATGCCAAAAGACATGAGAAGAGCATGGCAGACAGCAAACGATAATGAGGACACACAACAACAACAGTAACAAAAGGCAATGTGCTTAGATGGTGCATGCCAAACCAACAGTTACCCAGTGATTGGGACTGAATACATACATATATTCATATATACTTCGAGCTTTTCGCCTTTTTAAATATATGTAGTCGGGTAATTTGCCTGGCAAGAACATATTATATATAATAGATTCATTTTATTTTATTTTTTTATTTATTTATTCATTTTATTTATTTATTTTATTTTATTTCATTTTAGATATTTTAGTTAGCTAATTTAATGTTTAGCATTAGTATAGCAATAGAAAGTAATCTGCATTTAAGGATTTCACTATATAGCTTAAAAAAAAATAAATAAATAAATAAATAAATAAATAAAAAAAATAAAATAAACAGAAATTAACTTAGTTTGAATGCTACTGATTTTATTTGTATTTTCATTTATTTTTATTTATTTATTTATTATTATTTTATTATTTATTATCTGCATTTAAGGATTTCACTATATAGCTTAAAAAAAAAAAATAAATAAATAAATAAATAAATAAAAAAAATAAAATAAACAGAAATTAACTTAGTTTGAATGCTACTGATTTTATTTGTATTTTCATTTATTTTTATTTATTTATTTATTATTATTTTGATTAATCATTTTGAATAATATAATAATTTAATTATTTTTATTGTTCATTAAAAAAGTATTCTTTTACTGTTTAATGACAATTTGATATAATTCTTTATTGAGGATTAAAATAAATTAAAACATTATTTTTTATTATTTATTAAACCAGTTTTCTTTGACTTTTAGTGACTATTTTATCTAATTTTTTATTGAGGAAAAAAATTAATTTAAATATTATTTTTTAGTTTAATTTATAATTTATAATTATTTATATTAATATTTACAGTTTCTTGCCTATTACAACACAATTCCTTTGTATGCGCCCATATCACCCGCTTGCAAGCAATCGGCAGTTTTTACAGGGTATTGCGGCACTTGCAACTACAATGATAATGTTGCTCACTGTTGATGACAACAGCAGCTGCAGTTGCAGTGGCAGTGGCAGTAACTCTGACTGTGCCTGTCGCTGTGGTAGTTGCAGCAGCAACAGCAGCAGCAGCAGCAGCAGCAACAAATGACGGAAATCAGCCAGTGAATGCAGCCCAAGCCTAACGCTCATACCCCGCCTACTCTACAGCACCCTCTCCGGCAGCTCACTCAAGCAACCCTTTTTTTTCGCGGCAAGTCCTTGGTAACAGGACTCTAAGCGCTGCCACTGCTCATTTTCGCTACTAAATAAGACAGGCACGCCCCGCCCCGGCCACCGGCCTCTAGCGCCCGCCATCTACTTCAGCTGCAGCGCGTTGCCAACATTTTGACATTTTTTTTTGTGGTACTTTTTCTTTCTATTTGTAGCTGCATAATTTGTTGGCTCAAAAGGCAGCAGCAGCAGAGAAAATATGCGGCCGGCATTTGGACAGGCACTCGTAGGCAGTCGTCTATTATATATAGCGAAAAAATACACCTACTATATATCCATTATAAATGTCCAATTTAAAGTGTTTAAGGCGAGCTGCATGGAAATGAACACTCAAGAAAATTGTTTTTTTTTTTTTTTTTTTGCGCAGCCACACGCACGATTTAATCCCAATGCGAAAGAAATGTGCGCAAATTCTTTTCGCTTGCTTCTTTTTTTTTTTTTTTTGGATGGAATCGTGGCTCAGTCAAGTGAAATGTCAGCCACTCAAAAAAATGTGCGGCATGGCATGACAAATCTACCTAACAACAACAAGCAACAATACAGCAAACAGCAAACAACAATGCCAACTAAGTTTATTTGGGACTTAACGATTCGGAAACAAACACACAGACGACAAATTATTTGGCCATCAAGCGCAGAGGTTGCATGGCGAGTGGTAGCACTTGGGACGCTGGCAGGGGGGATGGGCGTGGAGTTCAGAATTTGGAGTTGTAGTTTGTTGAAAAATTATTAATTTTCACAAAAGTCAACAGCACGCAAACACAGCCACACTCACACACACACACGTACAGCCAAATCTGACATGTTTATACACACGAGTAAGCAGCTAACAAAAACTAGCATAGCATACTTTGCAGCGCAACCGGCTAAATAGTCCATGATGGTGTGTGTACGATGCTAAAAGCCAAACTATAACAAATTTATGAGTAATTGTCGGCGAAAACTAAAAAAAAAGAAAAAAACTAAAAAAACCAATGAGAAAGATATACATATAGGAGAAAAAACCTCGTAAAAATGTAAATACAATATAACTCAGAGTAAAATGGCTTTATTAAATGTATGTAACATGCAGAAGGAGGCGTGGCAGACCCCTAATTTACCATAGTAAGCTCTAGCGCAATCGCTGAATCAAATTCGTAGTTAGTTAAGCATTAGCAGTCTCGACTAGAACTGGCCTACTGTTATAATTGTTATAATACTTTCATTTCTATGCTTATAATATAAACATAGCTAGTTGACTGTTTTTCTATGACTGCAAATAAGTGTTTTTCACTCACACTTTGAAAAGACACTCAGTGAGCAACCGATTGCATCGGCTCTGCAATGAGTTCGTTTGCGATCGGTTGCTTTTGTTGTTTTCTTGCGCTCTTGTTGTTTCCCGTTTCACGAAGCAAAAGGCCTTTTGTGTATGTATTGTCTGCGAGTAAAACACATCGATAGCGTACGAGAATAGAGCGTGCATGTGTATGTGAATATAAAGAGTCTAATTGCACGAACATCAATCGTATCTCTCCCTAAACGATGTTCGTTAAATGAGCGTCACACGAACGCAGGCGCTCAACTCAAAGCAAAAACGAATAGAAGCGAAGTCTAAGGCTCCGATCGAGAGCGAGAGAGCATGATTTGGCGAACAGAGCGTAGATAATCAAACGGACAATTGATAATCGAACGGAATTGAATATAAATAATTCAATATTCGATGGCTTTAATCTTTCACTAAAAGGAAATTTAATTAATAAAAATTTGTGCATATATTAATATTATTTATATTAATAATTCAAATATTTATATATATTTTTAGTATAGTAAATTTCTCTATAATTCTTGATACGCTGTGGCTATATATAAGAATCATGATGAAATTCACTATACTAAAAAATATCAACATATTTATAAATATAAATATTATTGATACATATACATATGCTAGCATCACACGGAACTTCTAAATATACCATCAGAGTATAATATTGTGTAAGCTTCAAACTGATTAAATATGGATTGAATAAAATTTAAATATTCATAGAAGATAAGGCAAGCGACAAAATGTAATTATTATAATACATAATAAAACACAAATGCTGCATAAGCAAACTTTAATGTTCCAATAGCTGTCTGTACTCGTTAAGTATTTGCTCCTCCTGCTCCAAGGGTAAGTCCAAATAGTCTAGATCGATATCGGGAATATCCTCATTGAAGCGCCTGTAGGCGCTGTACGATTCAATTTCAGTTTGAGCCTTGGTCAGCACCGACTTAACCAGGGCCAACTTGCTGGGCGTGAGCGCAGTAAATCGCGCGGATGAGGTGGATGTGGAGGCAGAGGCAGACTCATCCGTGGCAGCGCCCTGTGCGGCCAAACTGGTCATGTGCTCGATGACACTGTTCAGCTCCTGCTCGGTGGCAAAGCTCTTGAGCAGAAAGTCAATGGCGTGGTCTAGATTGTTGCGAGTGGTTTCTAGAGCGGCACGAGCAGCGGGCAGCTTGAAGCCGAGCTCACGTAGAGTGAAGAGCATTTGCTCGTCAGCTGTCTGTGTGGCGGGCAGATTGCGACGCAGCTCTTCCGAGTGAGATTGCAGCAGCTCCACGCTCTTGGTTATATCGTTGCCACTGCGACGCAGTGCCTCCACGACGAGCGAACGCTCGTAGCCCAGCTCCATTAAACGACAGACGCTGCGCGGATGCACCCAATCGCGATCATCCTTGCCCACCTGCATATGGGCCAGGCGACGGCTCAGCTCCCGCTCCGAGTCGGAGTTGAGACGAGCCTGCTGCACGCTGAGCCTACGCTGTTGGATAAACTGCACCGCCCGCTCGACACTGCCATTGCTGGAGCGTAGAGCCAAACGCGCTGCCGAGACATCGAAGCCCATTTCTATCAGCAGCGCCAACTGCTCGGTATTCACCTTCAGCTCGCCCAGAGCTGTGGCCGCGGTTTGCAGACGCGACCGCGCCTCATCGTGGCGATTCGAGTGGAAAAGGATGACGCCCTGGAGCAGCTGCAGCCGCACAATAATCGCACGCTCCGGACAACTGGAGCCCTTCAGGGCATACAAGCGACTAAAGTTGGGGCCATAGCTGCGCTGCAGGATGCGCTCGCAGACATCCAGTCGACGCTGTGCATCTGGCAGCTGAGTTATGTTCTTCAAGCACAAGTAGCACCACACAATGTCCAAGTTGAGCAGCGCATAGTTGTCGACGCATTCCAGAAACTTGGAGTCACAATTGTTGAACTTCTCGTCCGCTTCGAGGAAGAGCAGCAGCGCCTCATCGTAATGCTCCCGGCGCATGGCTGAGCGCGCCTTTTCACACAGCGCCATTCCCAGGAGTAGGGCACGATTCTCGTGCGGTGGCAGAAACATGGCGTTGCCATCCTGATCCTCCAGATCGACAAAATGATGATCCGAATCGATGACCAGCTCGACATCCCGCTTTATCTGTCGTATGCGCTCATACAGCGCCTCGCCCTGGGCATCCGCCTGACCCACAATCACGAGTAGCTGCTGATTGTTCTTCAAGCCCTGGGCTTGCAGCGTCGCCTGTGGCGCCACCATCCGGCCCGCCGATATGCACTTCACATGATCCGCCTCGCTCAGCTGCAGTTCATGCGCAATTTTAGCCTGCAGCATGGCGCCCGGCTCGGCCAGCTTGCACTTCACCTGCAGCAGGCGAACGGTGCCCCCTTGGCTGTCCACGCAGCGCACGTGGAAGGTGGCCAGCCCCGTCTCACTGAACTCGCGCCGAGCGCTCAGTTTACGCAGCGCGTGCTGCTGCAGCTCCAGCAATGAGTTTTTGCAGCTTGCTGCACTTATATGCATCTCACGGCTCAGCTCCTGGGCGAGCCCCTCCACGGCCGCATCGCTGCTGCCCACATTCTCCATATAATACGGCGGCTCCCATAGCTTTACGCCGCGCTCCTGCAAACGTGCGCGCAGTCGCACCAGATTCTTCTCCGAATCGGACATTTCTTCAATTAATTCTTTACTTTCTAACGAAAACGAGACGAGTTTCGCACACGACTTTTAATGTGGTACTGACGTATTAGTCAAAATCCATTTGTACTACTAAATTTTTCACAATTTTCTTGTCACATTTGATTTAAGCCTTTAGTTTTGACTTTTAAATCAAATGAACTTGAGACATAAGACCAAAATTGTTCCTCAATGAGAAATGCCATTTGACATTCTCAAAAGTTGAAAAGGTTATATCTCTTCAGAAAATATTTCGAATTGAACGTAATAAAATGTGGTATATAGAAATTTGACCAGCTTTTCAGCTGATTATTTATGAAACATATGATTTCATTTGAGGCATAAGTTAGACTGAAATATTTAACTATATATGTATAAATATAGTAAATTCAAAATAAGCGCATCTCAACTGAATGGTTTATAAGTCAAGTAGACAAATTTCAAGTCTCTGGCGCAAAACCAATGAACTCGCATTAGTTCGGGAACGCCTGTTAAGGGAGAGCAAAGCTCTTGGCATTCAACATGTTGTAACGAATTACCAAGCAACAAATCTCTAATTTTCTTGGCCTTGTGCACAGAGCCAATTATCGCCACGGAAATTCACTCAGCGAGAAGCAGAGAAAGAAGCAATGGAAACGACGCATTGGAAAATGTGGAAAAAGGGCGACTTAACGAGCCCCAAAGACGCGGCGACAAATTAAAAGCGATAAACCACAGACAAAAGTCGTCCGCACAGCGTACAAGGAGAGAGAGAGAGAGGGAGAGAGCAAATGTCATTGTCAGCTTAACGCAGGCGACTTGTTTGGCCCTCTGGCTCTCTGTCTGCGTGTGTATGTGTGTATATATGTGTGCGTGTGCATTAGTGTGAGTGAGGAACAATGTGGGTAATAAATGTTATGTGCGGTTAAGGGTTAATAACTGCAACAAAGGCGTCACAAAAAGTAAGAAGTAAAGCCCGGCAAGGCCAAGACAGTTTATAGATCGACTACAATACATACACTCAGAGAAATATTTAAGTATTTTTCATTGAAAGTAAATAATGATGTTCTTGTGAAAAACTTCCATAGACCATATATACAATGAAAAGAATTTTCTAAAATTCATTTGAGTTAAATTTTGTAAGAATACAAATTTTTACTATATCTTTCTAATTATCAATTTTATAAGATATTGCATGGCCTACACTTAAAGAAAAACTTTTACTGAAATGAAGCTTAAAGGTAGTGAAGGGAAACTTTGTTTTGCTTTTGCTAACAATTTAAGTAATTTTTGTGAAATAAAATTAACAATTATTGACAATATTTCTTCAGCACAATTTTCTCTCAGTGCACTTTCTGACCCTCAGCCTGTACCACAGCTGTCGCCGAAGTGTGGCTGCTAATGAAAAGTGCCGTGGCTTATTGTGTATGGCAAAAAAAAAAAAAAAGAATGAATGTCTGTTCGGAATAAGTTTACGCCTCGGGCCCGAATTGTCCTCTTTGCTAAATGTCCTGTTTCGCCTCCTTCTTCGCCAACTTCTACTACTTTTTCTGCTCCCACTCTGACTTGTGGTGTGAATAAATGGATGAATCTCTAATGCAGTTGCTGGCCATGATGAAGTAGCCAGCATGCTTGAACGATGGAAGGAGGCAGGAGGTTAAGGGCTTGCGTCCATTTTATGGGTTGCTTTGTGTATGGTTGGGAATGTGTTTATCTCTGTGTGTGTGTGTGTGTGTGTGTGTGTAGTTTGTTGTTTGGCAAACGCCATGCTGTGTGTAGTTGTTTAATTGTTTGCTTCTGTTTCCTTGGTGGCAGGGCACACTTGATATCGTCTATTGAAGCAAAGGCAAAAAGATGCTGTCGATTTTTACTAAAGCAAATGAATATTTGAGCTTTATCAAAACTGAGCTTAATTGAAAAATACAATTATTTAACAGAAAAATCGAAATTGGCTATGTAACTCTCATGTAATTAATAGAGCTTCAATATGGACAAATATATACATGTGTATATTCATTTGAGTTACTTTCTAAAATAATAATAAAAATATTTTTAATATAATTTGATCGCATTTAATCAAATATTGTCCTATTTTCTATTGCACGCATTAGTGACGCCTCCTTAACCACTGTGATCTGGCAAATACCATGCATTGTCATTATTCCTGCCGCTTACTGTCGCCTGGAGTTGTGCCTGGCCTGTATAGTGGAAATGACACAAGTTAAATGTCAAGTAAGTGTTACTGACAGCTACGTTGCATCTAGAAACAGCTGCCCCGAGGGGTGGCATTCCTCTTTACACCCAAGCAGCTCGCATTGACTCAACTCGACTCGACTCGAGTTGACTTGCTCTGTCGACACAAGTATCCTTGTTGTTAGCCTGTAAATAAAATCAGTGCCTTGTAGCCAGAGCCAAAGTTGGCAAAGTTTTGCTGCACTAACTGACTTGTCGTCCTCAGCAGTCGGCACTTGGTATTAAACTAAAGTGAACAACATCCTGCCAGGACCACACACGCTCACATCCTTCAAGCGAGCGACACAAAGTTGACAACCGACAAGTCACATTCTGGTACATTAAGTTAATGAAATGATTTGCCGGCGCCCGAGCCTTTAGAGATCTTTTTTGAAACTTAAAATGTGACAATCTCTTTAGGATCATAAATTTGAGCAAATCATCAACAACAACAAGAACAACAGCAATTCGCATAACAATAGCCACAGACATCAGGATGATGCGACCGATTGTGCATCATTAATCTTTCAATACAAATGCGGTTCAATGTTTCTGACAGCGGGGTAGAAAGAATGCCGCAAAAAAGAGCTGCCACGCAACCTGGGAAGAGACGTTGATTTGTGAGAGTATTAGGCGATCAAATACCCTACACGTATTTTATTCGCTACATATATTCTATATTCTTAGTATATCAGAAAGGCTTCAGACTATTTCTCTAGCAACTGAACATATTAGCATGAATTTGAATTGAATCAATATTATTATAAATCTTTGTTGAAATAGTATAAATAAAAACTTTCAACTACCAAGAAATTTAGCCTTAAGCTAGCAAACTTAACTTGAAAACTTTTCTGAAATATTTTAGTTAGTAAATTATGAAATTCGACTATATATTTTTACATATTATTAGACTTATCTCTCCAACTTCTATTTTATATGATTACCGATCAATTATTTAATATTTTATATTTAATTAAAATAAATATGAAACATATTAATTTCTATGCATTTAATAAATGCTATGCTATACATATAATTTTTATTTACATTTTTGTCACAATAAATTTTAATTTAAATGTATTTTTCAGTTTTAGTTTTTCTTTTTTTCATTTTGTCATCTCAAACTATCCTCCGCATATATTTATACCCTGTAGTCAAATCGATGACAATGGAATGGAACGCTTCATGTAACAGAAAAAAGAGCATTCAGTTCTCACACAGTGCGAGATGATAAGGGGGCGGGGCAGATGGCAGATGGGGGTGCTTGCAGCGGGAGCAGCTTTTGTCATTTACAAGCCCCGTGAAGTATTCAACGTGTCTGGCTTTGATGGCCACGCAGTGGCGACATATTACTTCCTTATTTGTGGGCCGTACAAACGACCTTTGGCTGGCAGCAGCGGCACACCCTCAGCAAACCCCTAAGCACACACAACACACACACATACACACCTCAGACAAGCGTCACGCAGCCAAAAAGTGAAACGTTTCGTGCCGCAATTTCCACTAAAAATTATGCATTTAACAACGAAGATATGTGTATGTATACATATTTACATATATACATGTGTGGGTGTTGTTGTTGTTGTTGTTGTTGTTGGTGTGTGCCTGGCCAACATGCGCGTTAAAACAATGACTGGACGCCAACATTTTGTGTTGACAGCGAGCCAAACATCCGCCAGATAAAAATGCTCCACACTTCGAAATTTGATTGAATCAACGACACGAGGATCCGTGGATTCAATGACAGCGGGTGGTGCGGCTGGCTGTGGGTGGTGCTATCCACTGCCATACGCTTTGTCATTGTGCCTGGCTCGCGCTCTCTGGACATGGAAGGCTGCCCAAAATGGCACTGGGAATAGAGGATGAGCAGTAGAACACGACGCGGAATTGTTGCTGGGATGATAATGATAAGCGTATAAAACCATTAAGTGATTCCACTTAAATGAGCACGTTGGGATAAATGCGACGCTGCTTCCTTTTTTTCATGTTTTCTTTTTTCCTGCTTTTCGTTGTCTGCTTTTAGGCGTGGCCGGCTTTAGAGGTGCACGACTCGAGCGAGATTGTTGTGAAATGACTAAGGCAATGGCTGAAAATGTTTTCATTTCGATAAGATGTGAGTTGTATATAATGTCAATTAGATTAAATATTGATTTGTTTTGCAGAAAACCCAACATCTATCCCAAAAAATAATTAAATCATTTTCATTTATAATTTTAGCATAAATTTGAATCTGAAGCTGTTTAAGAAATAGTTAATAATGAACAGCTGGCTAATATTTCTGATAAATGTAATAATGTAATATCCGCAGCCCTAAAATACTATTATCTAATTGTCAAAATATAGTTAAACAATTAAACAATCAGTTAAGCAATCAAGAAATTAAAAATTTATCGAATGAATGAAATTCCTTGAAATCACTGTGAAAGCAGCTAATTGAATAAAACTAAGCTACAAAAGAGAACAAAGAAAAGTGTAATGAGACCACAAATAAAAGAGCATCGTCTTTCATTTGGCCACAAACATGAAGTCAGCTAAGGGCAGGACAATCTCAAATCCAAAGGACCTATTGTTAATGTCGCCCCACACATGGGACTCTACCGGGGCGTTTCACGTGAAATGGCCAACAAGGTGACAATGCAGATATAATGCGATATGCGGCAGATGAAACGACCAACATGCTGGGGCTCGGATGTCGATGATGACGACAACAGCCACAACGTTTGACGATTCGCAATTGATAATACTTAATGTGAACTGTGCCGCAGTCAATCTCACTGATGACTGATGAATGCTGAGCTGTTGCTGTTGCTGTTGAGAAGAGAAGGGCGAGCAGTGAAAAAAAATAGCAGGAGGTGGCAACACGCTTATCTCCGAACTTTACGCACAATATAGCAGACCAGCCAGCTGGCAATGTTAAATGATGACGACGAGGTGCACATATTTAATGAACAACCTTGTAAACCCTGATAGATAAATGCTTTAAACTAGAGTAAACACAAAAATCCATCAAGTAGAAGTCAAGTCAAAAAATTAATTAGACAAATAAATATTGTTTACTTTCTTATAATGCTGTTCGTTCAGAGAACTATAGGACAGAAGGAACTGCTGTTTATGCCATTTAATAATTATAAATATTAATGTGCATAAGCTAATTAGCATATCAACACTTACTCTTATCATTCATATTCCTGAGCAGCGAAATGATTTAACTATGCGTGCTTCTTTTCTATATACATATTTGTTCGTGTGTCTGTCTCTATCTATCTCTCTGTCTGTTTCTCAGTTTGTCTCTCCGCCTGTGTCAAGCAAGGTACAAAGAAGAGTTACAGAAGAGAAGAGAGAGATATATAATCTCTATTTGCCCTCCTGTCCATCTCACAGTCTGTCTCTGTCTGTCTGGTACGCAAAAGAGCTTCAAAAGAGCTTCAAAAGATCATTTAAATTGTGTATATGTATGCAGCAGTATTAATTTTCATTTACATAGAAGTAAAACGAAGCTAGAATGCCTGCAGCAGCAGAGAGTGCTCTCATTGGCCACTTAAAGCTCAACTGACACGATCTCTACCTGGCACCGTTTGAGAGCGACTTTTTGTTTGAGTGAAAGTGGCCCTATATAAAGGGCAGCAACTGCAGCATTTCTTCAGTCAATGATCATTCAGCGAAGCATTAAATGCTTAGAAGATATACTTAGACGAAGCACTTGGAGGAAATACATAGAGGAAATACTTGGAGGAAAGACTTGAAATAAATACTTAGACGCAATACTTAGAGGAAATAATTGGAGGGAATTCTGAGAATACCTAATACTTATAACTTATGGATTTCTGATTATTGTTTTAATAATTTGCGACATAAATGCACATTGTATGTCTTCATATCTATATATATAGTTCAGCTGATAAGCTATTGTACATACATTCTTCGTCTACATCATTAGCCCAGTTGCTCTTCTGGGATCTTCAGGCTGCAAGTTGTCATAAATCTGCCAAAATGTCTACGATTCTAATAGGGCATATCAATTTGTTTGAAAGCACAACAAAAACTCTTTGATTTATTGTCTAAATGGTATAGCTATCATCTAGTAAAAAAGTAAAGTTGAGCACACTAAGAACCACTTCAGCAGCACATGTAAAACTCGTGTAAAAAGTTAATGGAAAAGTAGTTCAAATAGTGAGCAGACACATAGAGCAGAGTTGGTTTTTTACGAACACAAGCGGCGAATGGGTGTCATAAGAGTAAGCTTCCTCGAAGGCTGGCCATGGCAGCGCCACCCGCATCTTTGGCACAAGTTTTGCACCGTTGACATTTGTTAATTGTCAGCTTGGAGGTTTTCGGCTAGCAAACATGCAGTTGGCCAAAAGCCAACCCGGCCAACGCGACCCGAAACGATAAATCGGTGAGCCGTGAAGGGACAAAAAAAAAAAAAAAAAAAAAAATCTCGAACTGCTAACAATTTAATTAACTTTTTGGTGTGCAATTTGTGCTGGCACTTAAAGTAGTTTTGGCCAGGCTTGTTTAGTTGTCTTATTTTTACCTATTCCTGCTGCTAATTACGCAAATGTTTTAGCTTTAAAATGGCGTCGGCTGTTTATGCGCTTTACGTGTGCAATGTGCAGCGACAACTGCAACGCCCTGTATCACCCAGGCCACGCCCACTCTACCCTCTTATCCGCCTCCAACCGACTTTGCACTTTGTTTTCTCTGTTTAACTTTTGTTCATAGCTCGCTGACTTCTGCTGATTGTGCAACAGTGGAAAGAACCCAGCGTCAAGCTGCAACAAGCTGTAGTTGTTGTTGCATGCAATCCATGTACATTCAGATGTGCGCCAGCACATCCCTACCACTCACAGCCACGCCCCCGCCCTCTCATCACACTTGCACCTGCAATTCATTTTGTAGATTTTTGTTAGTTTTCAACATTCAAATCTACACTCAGCGCAAGGTTATGCATAATGGGCGCATACGTTATATTCTATGTTCAACAGCGCGTATGCTTGTTAGCCAAGTGTTTAACTGAAATGGGCATGCGGCTGCATAAGTCTAATGTAGTTGCTGCAAATGTGCATCAAGCTGATGGACTATCAGCTAAGCATTCAAATATATTTTAATATACAAACTAACAAAAAGAGAGAAATATTTTTAGTATTCTGATTCGCTGCTTATTTTGCTGTTTAATATTTGTATATGACTTTTAAATATTTATAAAATTTAAATACTTTAGGTTCATTTTCAACTAAAAGTTTTTCATTCCATTTTCGATATTTCAATCAAGAGGATATTTGGCTCTCAGATGCATTTTATGGCCAAAGCAAACAACAAAACAGGAAGCTAAGACCTGGCCTTAGATCTACACACACTCACACAAATTTACACACACGTGCACACGTACACTTCGGCAGCTGCTGTCAGTCAATTTCCATTAAGCCAACACCTTATTGAATTTTATTGTAAATTGAAAAAAAAGCAAATGCACAAACTGCAAAAAGTCGAAGTAAAGAAAGACACGAGTGAAATTTTCTTAGAAACATAAAGTGAGATTTGCTAGGAAATTGAACGGAAAAACAGGAGCACTACGTTTACATACATATATGTACATATACATACATATATGCATTTGTATAACTGCAGAATTAGAGAGGGAGAACGTGTAGTTAGGAACTGTACATTTTTGTAATTAATTTGCATAACTGGCCAACGATTGTGTAATTTGTATGTCACATAAATTATCACGCAATGAAAATAGTTTTCAAATATGCAGACAGTCGGCGCACAGGGTGTTTCGGGTGCAAGCGTACGCAACTATCGATAAATTATACAGACGTTGACAACGACCCCCGCCACGACACACAGACACTAGCCAAGCAGGAAACAGCAAACTGACTAATTTTTGGTCTCCCCCACCATTTTAGGTGCTTCGCCAGGACCGCAAATTTTATGCACGTTATAAATCACGACGACGACGACTGCGAAAATGTTCACATTAATTGTTGCAACGTCATTTTCGGGCCTATTGTGCCGGCTAGTTCGGCTGGGGTCGGCCCTCGGCAAGGCTAATAAAAGGCGTTCACTCTAAATATGTATGTGCTCCAGACGCCTTTGTGTCACGTGGCAATTTCGCAAAAGGAATTTCAACAATGTAGACGTTTTTACAACAGTTTGGGGCCAGCGGCAGCAGTAGCAGCAGTAGCAGCATTTGCGCTAAAAAATAAAGAACTCTCAACTATTTTTTTCTTCGTTTTATTTGGCTCATAGGCAAATGTGTGTGGAGCTCTTTTTTTTTTTTTTTGAAGCTACGATGGCAATGAAACATGACTGTTTAGTGGCTGGATTTGGGATTTGTCAAAGGCGCGCACACAATGCCGCACAAAGTCCGTCGTGGCTGGGCAATTTTCATAATTTTCCATTCGCGGCCCTGCGGCAAGGGCAGATGAAAGAAAACGTCCGACTGAGCTTTAAACGACATTCACTTGACTGTAGTCTCGATAGTTATTCTAATAAACTCGTTAAATTACTTTAAAGTAGATAGATATTCTACCCATCACTAATTGAACTGCTTTTGCACATCGCTAAAGCGCAATGACAAAACAAAAATCTTAATTTTGATTTGCTTACTACGCATTATTTGCACACTACACACTCTTATGTATGGAAATGTAAAATATGCGTGTATGTGTATGTGTGGTTGGTTGAAGGCGCACATAAAATGCAGGCAAAAACACTCCAATCGCAAAAGTTGTGCAAAGCAAAAACAGCAAAAGGGCGTCGTTAATATTTCAGAAACAGAAACAGCCAAAAAGAATGGAAGAGAAATGTACAAACATACATACATACATACATACATATGTATAAACACTCACACACGGATAGAGAGAGACATAACATAAGCATACCAGCAAATTACAATAACAGCAACAACAACGATCACAAAAACATTTTACACAATTGCACGTGTCCATTCTTGACATGTGCTATGCGAAAATATTAAAAGGCATATTTGTCGCTTGGTCAGCAACAAGACAATAGACGAAACTGGAGGCACAGTAGAAGCGACAAACAGAAGCAAATGAGACAAACGGAAGATGCTCGATGCACGTAATTTATGGCCGAAGCCAATGTTAGGTTAGGTTACATTCAACCTGAGAGCCGCACGCACATTTGCAACGGTCGGCTGTCTGCTTATGCGTGTGGGAGTGTGTGCTCAGGGGCGCCGACACTGCAAATTAATTGTGGACAGTTGCTGTTGCTGGTTGTGGGGTTTAAACGCTCATTTATCACCTGCTTGGTCAAAGTTCGAAGGATGTCACCAACTTCTTACATTGTATGTACGCTTCAATTAGCTACTTACAGATGCTTGCACTTACCTTTCGTTTGGCTCCTGCTGGCTCTTATGAATTTTCATTTTGTATATATACATATATTCACTCATTTAAATTACTTTCGTTTCTAATTTCACAAGTTTCTGCTTTAAGCGAAGATATGTTTCGAATATTCCCCGCACACAAAGACAATGCAAAAGTGTGGCCCATCAAGAGTGGCAAGTACTGCCACCATGTTTCAAGTGCTTCACAGCGCTGCCAGATAAATGCCGTAAGCTTAAGCGTCTGGCTGCCTTATTGGCCGCCAAATTCAAATAAATGGTTTATAACAAAGCATATTGTTTAATTTGATTATTTATATTTATTGCTCATATAAACAGCCTTAGGGATCCCCACCACCCGGATGAGTATTGAAAGAGATGAACACCTAACATTTATTTGGTTTTCAATGGAAACGGAGGCACCCAGCCGCCAAATGCACGCTCCAGCTCCTCGGCCACAGCCAAACAGAGGCGATCGTTATTGTGATTGGATACCACCTGAATGCCCAATGGCATACCCTTGCTATCCAGACCCATGGGAACTTGTGTCGCCGGCAGTCCTAACACATTGAACAGACTAAAGTAGCTAAAGTCCAGAAATTTGAACAATGGATAATAATGGAATGGTGCTGTACGTGGAGAACTGTGGAAAATCAGCACACCATTTTCTCCCAGCAGCTCTTGAAGCGCTGCCTTGCACTTTTTGGTGGCCGAGCGTATGAGCTTCTCGTTCTCCTTGGGCAGCAGGCTGTCGATCAGCGAATAAATGGCCGCCATACTGAACTCGCTCTGACCCAACAGCTTTTTGAACAGCTCCACAAACGGATTCAGCTGAACGCCGTTACCCAGGAGCTGATTGAAGCTGGCCGGTTCTTGGGTCATCCAATAGCGCCACATTTTGCCCGTTAGCTTTGTTTCCGGCAGCTTGGCTAGATGCACATCCTGACCAGTCAGCTGCTCCAGGTGTTTACGCACATTATTCATGACGCGCTCCGTCTCTCGATTGATGGGATTACACTGACGCATGCCCAGGCTTGGCACATAGAAGTAACGTAATTTCTTCACATCCACCTCTTTATCCAACTGGAGCGCGCTCTGCAGTGATGGCTCCACGAGTACCTTCATAATGGGTCGCAAATCGGTGGCGAAACGTGTCATGGGACCGGCACAGACCATTGTATTCAGCTCCTTGCCGGTGCGAAAGGTGCAGCCAGCCATGTTGATGGCGCCCGATGTGGGCTTGTGGCCAAAGATGCCGCAATTAAAAGCAGGAATGCGTATGGAGCCACCGATATCGGTGCCTAGTCCAAAACCTGTGCAGCAAGCCGAGATCAGAGCGCCTTCACCACCAGAGGAGCCACCCACCGAACGCCTCAAGTCGTAGGGATTATTGGTGCCACCAATGAGCATATTACGTGACTCAATCCATTTATTCACTTCCGGTACATTGGACGTGGCAATGATGATCGCGCCACTTTTCTTCATGAGACGCACGCACTCCGCATCCTCCTCAGATCGCATATCCTTACGCGCCACCAGACCCAATGTAAGCCGTTTACCAGCCACCGATGTGCTGTCCTTGGTGGTAAAAGGCACGCCCAGAAAGGGCAACGACAGCAACTCCTCATCGCTATACTGACCCGACGCCAGACGTTCATCGATAACGCGTGCCTCCTCTAGCGCTTCGGTCTCGAACGGCCCATCGACGACGGCGTTCAATTCACGATTTACGATATTGATGCGTTCGCAATAAGCTTTGACGATGTCGTAACTTTTTAATTTACCCGTGCGTATCGCTGTTGCCAACTCGACGGCGCTCTTAGTCAATATGACCTGTTGATCCACTGTGCCAAATGTTGCGACACGCTTGTGAGGCCCCAAATACCAGCCCAGTACAAATTCCAAGATTCCATCGGTTATGATGTGAATCAGCGTTATCAGCGCGTCCAGTAATACGGGCCAAAATGCCATCTTAAATTTTAAACTTTTTATCTTTCTTTTATCTTTTTGCTTGAACAGCGGCGATTTTTAGCTGACCTGATATCCAATTAGATATGTATTGAAATGTTTTTGCTGCTGGTGTTGCCACCTCCACGGAAATGTAAAGAGCACTGCAAAAACTTGTTTGGAAGTCTGTGATTTTAAATGGAAAACAGCCGTTGGGCGTATGAGTCGACAACGTTACGATTGCATATGATAGATAAGCTTTGTAGCGATCGGTTATCACGTAAACGAGGCGTTATCAGTACTTTGATTTTAGACGCATATTTTATTTTTATCTATGATTTTGCACAAAACACGGCAGCTTGAAAATGAACAAACAGATGATTTACAATTGACCAAGCTGTGTACGACCAAAGTTGCCACCTCCAATAAAAGCACAACCACTGACCAGAGAACAGTGGCACAGCCAAGCCCAAGTTGCGTTTTCAAATGGCGTAACAGTCGTTGAGTTTAGGGGGTCTACAACGTAACTTATTTTGAATTGTACTTCGAATATATAATGAGTCTGCATATCCTGTTGTGTGGGCTAACAAATTAATGAAAAATTCGCTCTTAATATTAATATCAATATTAATAATTAACTAAATTCTATTAAGATAATTGTTTCACTATCATATCATTTGGCACGTCGCTGCATGTCATGCATATCGATAGGCTGTGTCGTGCGTGAAAACCTTCCAGCGTGAAACACACCACCAGCAGCGACAGCAACAAAAATAAATATCGACCCGGTGCTGTCGTAGTGGTTGTCGCCGCAAATGTGGAGTGGTAGTTGCTTTACCGTCGCGCTGCAAAAGCGTCGCCGATTCGCTGTCATAGTACCTGTATCGAATTTGCATTGTATGTTTAAACCAAACCAATTTCCAAAATAGAAAGTCACCTCATTGTGATGCAAATTCGTTTAAACTAAAGGCTTAAAACTGTGCAAAACAGCATTAAAGCAAAACATCGGCTGTAACAACGTCTCTGGTTTTCTGTTATTTGCTCTTATAATATATTAAGTGCATCTGTATGTGTGTGTGTGTGTGTGTGTGTGCATGTGATTGCATGTATGCGTTTAGCTGAGAAACGCAGCAACTGTTTAAATTGCATATTAGGCTCATTTATCATTCAAGGAACTGCACCTATAGTGCACTTGTCTGGCTAAATCTTAGAAATCATTTAACTCGCAGCGTGCTGTTTATGATTAACTACAATTTGTTTGCTCAGCGTGTGTTTGCCTTTTTTATTTACTAGTGACATACAAAACTTGAAAAGACAGTAAAAAATAAAAACAAAACAATTTACTCTTACATTTTCCGTGTGTTTCGTAAGGCATTTGGTAAACAAACTATCCCGCGCTTGTATTCCTAATTTCTAATTGCAATCCACTGCAGCGTGCAAACTGGTACGCAGTTAATATTGCAAATATATATGTATGTATGTAAATATAACGGTGTATGTAAATCGTGATGCCAACGGAGTATTAATTGTGTGTTTTCGATAATAAATAATAAATATTTATTATTTCCTTGTGTTCCGTGTTTAGTTGTATTAAGTGTTTTCTTTCATCGATTTATATTGAATTTGCCAATAACGCCATATGTATAATTTAATCCAGCTTATTGGTAAGATGGTACATAGCTCACCATATGTGAAAGTGGATATATGTATGTATATACATATAAGCATTCAAGTTAAAGTCATCAAGCTTTATTAATTGGAATATGTGTTATATAAGAGTTATGGATTTTAGAAGTCAGTTTTATTCTGAAAATTTTACTTAAATTCCCTAATCTGTTTCAAATGATACAAAGACAACATTGTCTAATTATTATGAAGCAAACCATTTTTGATTTTTTGCATATAAATCGGAAAAGTCAATTTACATAATACAATGTTTTGTAGATAGTAAATTAAAATACCATAAAATAGGTGTATAGGTTAATTGTTGACTATTTTTTCTACTTAGATATTATTACATATCACGTGATCATAATAAAAATAAATAATGGGGATTAGGAAAAAATATAAAAAAGGAAAATACACCGTGAAAAATTGATAGAAATTTGGCTATTACTTCTTTATCAAGCAAAACATATGAGCTGCGTACCTACCTACTATATACTCGTTCATTGTCTATCATATTAAGGCATATAGTCTTAGACGTCTCAGCTTTGATAACAAATACCGTAATCAGTATTATAGCTGTTTCAGTCGCACGTGATAGTCTATCATGTTCTTAGTATAAAGTCAATGTTGATGCATAACGCACGATTGCCACCTGATTGTCTAAAAGCCGGTATGGCAAAAGCCTATCTAGAATCATACTTGGCCGATAAGAATAAATAGTAAAACGAGGGCGTGTGCGCCAGCTGTGTTTGCAATCAATCGCTAGGCAAGCCATACCCGCCGTAAACATAGTGGAACCACTCGATGTTATACTCCAAATAAATACATATACACACACATACATATGCATTCAGATATTTATGTATATCTACACAAATTTGACATTAATCATTTTACAGTTAAAAGTCAAGCGTACCATGGAAATGAAGTCAACCGCCAGCCAGGTAAACAGAGCAACGGCCGCGTCTAGCGATGACTCATCCCCATCGGCATCGGCTGAGGCGACAGCCGCCGCATATATGCGGCAATTTGAGAATATTATAGCACCGGGAAAAGAAGCATCTATGACCCGAGAGTTCAAGCCCCAAGTGGCCTACGAATTTGAACGCTACTTAAATCCCCAGAAGCTCAAACAACATGTGCTACGCAGCGAGAAGCTGCGCTCACTACTGGAACACTACGCGCAACAGACAGGGCAGCCGATCAAACAGCTGGAGCAGCAGGCGCGTGCGATTATCGATGAGATCGGTCTGGATCGAAACATGGCCATAATACGGTGGTGCGGCATTGCGATTACGGCCATTGGTAAGCGCATCTGTGATGGTTTCTATGTCAATTCGACCAGCATGGCCAATGTGCGCAAGGAAATGGGCCACTGTCCGGTCCTGTATTTGCCCAGCCATCGCAGCTATATGGACTTCATACTGATGAGTTACATATGCTATTATTATGACATCGAAATACCAGGCATAGCAGCCGGCATGGGTGAGCTCAAATCGAATATCCATTCAATATTTATCCTTAATCTACTTCTTCATCTTCCATAGATTTTCACTCAATGTTCGGGATGGGCACCATGCTACGCAAGACGGGCGCCTTCTTCATGCGCCGCAGCTTCTCAAATGATGAGCTTTACTGGGACATCTTTCGCGAGTATATGTACGCTCTGGTCGCCAGATACCACATTGGCGTAGAGTTCTTCATAGAGGGCACACGGTCCCGAAATTTTAAGGCTTTGGTGCCCAAGGTGGGTCTGTTGTCGATGGCCTTGTTGCCCTATTTTACGGGTGAAGTGCCGGATGTAATGATTGTGCCCGTCAGCGTGGCCTACGAGCGTGTGCTGGAAGAGCAGCTGTTTGTCTATGAGCTGCTGGGTGTGCCCAAGCCCAAGGAGTCCACGAAGGGCTTCTTCAAGGCTCTGAAAATCATCGACGAACGATTTGGCAAAATGTTTCTGGACTTTGGTGCGCCCATCTCAGTGCGCGAATTCTTTGGCCATGACAGCACGCAGCGCATGCAACGCGCCGGACTGGGCGGATCATTGCAGAAGTTGAATCGGCAGGAGATCGAGCTAGTGAAGCAGCTGGCCAACGAGATTATCTACCAGCAGCAGCGACGTATTGTCATCACCACATTTAATTTGCTAACTCTGTATTATGCCAGCAAGCTATATGGACAGTGCAGCGTCAATGTGGATGAGCTGTCCCGTGGCATTTTGCATTTGAAGCGGATATTCGAGAAGCTTGGCGCCCATGTCAGCACCAGCGCGAATAGCATCAAGGCGGACGTAATCGATGCCGTCGAAATTCATAGCAACATTCTGCAATTTCGTGTAGGCAAACTTCAATTCACTCCGCTGGCTGCAGAACAGCTGGCGGCACAGATCGATGTGCGGCGGCTGAAGGCGCACGCCTTGTGTCCACAAACGATGGCGGTGGCTGTGCCGATGCTGGCGCTGCAGCTCTACATAAATCCGTGCATGTTTTGGCTGGCACGGCCCGCCTATCTGCTGCTTGCCGCCCTCAAGGAGCAGCGACGTCAGCAGCAGCTGGACAACGTGAGCTCGTACCAGGAGACGCTGGCCGCCCTGCACAACCATGTGAGCAGCATGGATGGACTGTTCCAGCATGAGTTCATCATCGAATCGAATCGCGAGGCGGCCGAGTTTGAAACGCATTTGCGTCTGCTGATCGAGGAGCGTGCCCTGCAGCTGAATGAGCACACGGGCCAGGTTAGTGTGCAGGATAACGAGTGTGCCAGAGTCGTACTGGCTGCACTGGCTCCATTTCTCTGCCTCTACTACCAACTGGCGGTCACGCTGCGCCAGGTGAGTGTCATGTAATAGAAAAGTTTTACTGTTTCAACTATTAACTTGCGTTCTTTGAAGATGTCTGGCGAATTCAACTCCAAGGATTTGTTGGTGCGGGTGCAAAAGCACGTGGAACAGCTGTTGCAGCAGCCAGGCGGCACCGCCTCGCATGTCCATCCCTATTGTCTAGCCTTGGATAATCTGAACATTGCTATCTATGCACTGATACAGTCCGGTTATCTGCACAAATCGCGGGAGACGGGCCTGATGAGCATCGCTGCGGCAACACCGATGAAGTGCCTCAGGCAACTAGAGCTACAGCTGCTGGAGTATTGCCAGCTAATGCCATTTACCCAATACTCGATGGCTGCCAACCAGCAGGCGCAGTCGCATATGGCCAAATTATAACTGACAAATGGCAAGCGGTTGGCGTCTGCCAGCACTCCGCTGCCTACAACAATGTCCTCGATCCCGGGTGATCATAGTACAATTTCACTATTCATTCAATGCATTGTCAGCCTGCTCAAGAATTGTCGTATCATTTGCATACTCCTTGTTATTGTACTCGTCGCTCCCATTTGGCAATTATTACTATGGCTATTGGCGACCCTCTGCTCAGCCGCGTAGTCTGTGTGTGTGTGCGCTGACTGAGATTGCGACTGTGTAAAATATATATGGGTATATGGCATTTGTGTATACGAAGGAAGTTTGTTTTAGTCCCTAAGCATTTAATTAAAATGTAATATTTCTTAATTTTAATTTGTTGCCATACAAAACAAAAGCTCCCTTCTGTTTACAACGTTCAAGAAATGCATGATTTATAATAATAATTCATAAAGCTAGAGATCCCAACGACAGCCAGCATCAAAGTCACTTTATCTTTATTATTACAACTATTTAACTAATTTGTACACTTCTTAACATTCCTGGTACATCTTTGTACAGTTTTTAGTTTTTTTTTCATGTAGTAGGTATATAGCCAGGTTTTCTATTTTAAGAAAACTAATGTTTAACTAATGCACGATTATGTCAATTTTGTTTGTCTGCCTAACAACAAAATAACAAGTCATTTAAGTTAAGTTTTAAAATGATAGCTTAAGTTTGTTTACTATATTAGGAAGAGCACAAACTTATTTAACATGTTATTTACAACAAACATGTTCTTTACAACGCACTACAACTTAGTTATACTCGTAGCACAAGATAGCTGTGTTAATGTTCGCTTTAGTCCCAATATAACATAAGCATAAAAGCATTTGAAATTATAGTCTTAACGTTGCTTCAATAGAATAATGGTGGCTACCGCAGGTTTAACAGTTGGTTATATAGTTTTGATAAGACTTTTTGACATACCTAAATACCTAATAAGATTTTATTGAAGATCAATTTAATTAGTTATACCAGCAAACGTATATAGTTTGTTATTGTCAGTTATTTATTGTAGGAAAGGGTTTTTGTGATTTGCCATGGCATTTCGTTTCATGTTTTTAGAATATTTCATTCCCGATGGTATTTTGTGTTATGAAGTATAAAGTGCCAATTAAAATGCACTTGGAATATTAATATTCAAATGAATTATAGTATATAGAATCTGTATAGCAGGTATATGTATGTACATATAGTTTGATATATTCTCAATATTTTTGTAACGCATTGAAATTTCCAGAGAACAAAATTCACAATATAACAAATAAACATAACTAAAGTGAGCTACCGAGGCACAAACAAAAGTCTAGCAACAGAAAGTGCAATATTTTGTTTTTTGTTTAATCATTTTTTAAAAACAATATATTTTTGTGGCATACGTGTTTTGTAGCTAATTTTATATATATATACATACGTATACTATAGAAACCGAACACCAACACACTAATTTATACACTACATTAATAGCAAAAAAAAAGTAAAATATATTAAATTGGTGCGAGTTGCGCCCTTTGCATTATTTTAACAAACAAATAAAGTTAAACAAACTAAAATTAAATGAATATATGTATATGTATATTTAAAGCAGAGAGGAAACACTTTTTTAGTTAGCAAAATTCTCGCATGAACTGGTCCAAGGTGCATTGGCTAATGACAACACGCATGAGAATCTTCTCCGCATTCTCTTCATCCGCTTTGGTATCCACGACGGCTGCATTTTTATAGAGCCAAGCCATCTCCGGTCCACCACTGGGCACACGCACCTGCAATTTACGACGCCCGGTCACATCCAAAATTTGCTGCTCCACATCCTTGAGCAGCGTCTGCAGACCGGCGTGAGTACGTGCCGAGGTTAAGTGACACACACCCGTATCCTTTTGCTCAGCCAGTACAGATACTTGAGCTTTCGGTTTAAGCAAATCGCATTTGTTAAAAACATTAATTATTGGAGGCAATTCGCCGACGTTTGAATTTCCCTGGGACACGCTGAAGGCCAAGGAGCGCAAAGTGGCCTCAACATGTGCACGCTGCGCCGCGTGACAGGGATGTGACAGATCCTGCACATGTATGATGATATCCTACACGAAAAATACATCACTAACTGAACATATAAATCACGTATGGAAATCGTGTAGTTACCGCAAGCATTGCATCCTCTAAAGTGGCCACGAAACACTCAAACAATCCCGTCGGCAAATCGGACATAAAGCCCACAGTGTCCATATATATGATCTGCAGATTACAGGGCAAATATCCAGCATGCGCTGTCACATCCAGTGTGGCAAACAGTTGATTGCGCGGCTGCATTGTGTCCTCCATTGTGAGCGCCTTTATCAGCGACGTCTTTCCTGCATTTGTATAGCCAACAACTGCTGCAGTTGGACAATTTAATTGTTTGCGCTTCTTGCGCAGCAAGCGTCGCTGCCGACGAACATCATCCAATTCTGCTCGCAGTTTGCGCTCCCTGGTGCGAAGTATTTCCTTTTGCTGATCCGTGAGAGAGTAGCCTTGTCGTCGGGTCTGTGTGACACTGGCATCCTTGGCCTGCGACCATATATAAGGCAACTCTGCCATAGCCACCTGTAGGCGGGCCTCTGCGCTGGTCGCATGCAGACGTAGTATCTGTATGACCACCGAGTAACGATCCAGCACAGGCAGCTTAAACTCGTCCTCCAGGAATTGCCTTTGGGCAAATGAGAGCGTGCCCTTGCTGACAAACACACTGTTAACCTGCCGCTCGTTACGCAGTTGCGCGAGCAGTTCCTTAATCTCGGCTATTTTGCCGGTACCAAAGAGTGTTTTACGCTCCAGACTTTCCAGTGGTACTTTAAGAGATCGAGCAACTTGCCAGTTGGGCAACGAGTGGATCAGCGCTGTCGCCTCAGCTAGTTGATCATCAGGCGTCACATCGACGGGTGTGGTGCGCTTGGCGGACCACTTGACATAGGGCTGCAAGATGAAAACGTGCTGGGCTGTAGCTACATCACGGTTGATGCGCATAGCTCCCCCGGCGACTTCCTCATATGCACTGTAAGAACATATTTTAATTCGAGCTTAGGTCATATGTTTCACTCTGACCCACCGATCGTCTAAGAAGCGCATGTCTCCTGCATTTACGGTCGCCAATTCATTTTGCTCGTGCAGCCCCGTTTGTACTGGAGCCTCGTAGAAGCTCTTACGATTACGAATTCCCTTGACTCCTTGATGTTGGGTGTATCGAAAACGTGTTGATATCCGAGTTACTGCTGGACGCAGTTGGGACACGCGTAGCAAAACATGCAGACAATTCATGACTTAAACTATACTATTATAAATTTTGGTTGATCACTAGTTAGTAGTTTTCCTCGTTAAGAATCGTGTGTTTGCCCTCGATGGCCATCCACGCAGCTTGACACGATTTGGTGCGTGTTGTAGTCGTTTGATAGGCCACGCCTGTTGCTACCAATGAGGAAATCAATATGTTGTATTTAGATGGATAGCGTATTTTCCTCTGAACTGTCTTTTGAATAAAATATGTGCCTGCAAATCCTAGAAAAATAATAAAATAATAATAAATATTATGCAATTGTTTTGACAACACATGAAATGGCTACCCAAACAAAACGATGCCAAGCCCGTAAAGAGAGCTCGGGTCATGCAATCCAAATAGCCGTCGAAGCCTGGATGTTTATCGCGTTGCTGTTCCTTCAACCGCTTAATATCGTTCATAATAAATATTTATTTACGCATCAATTAGTGCTCAAGCTGATCAATCAAACCACCGGCTGAATTTCGCTATGTTGTGCTTCATTTTCGATGGGTAGCACTATTTGCGCGATCTGGTAACGACACAGTCTGCATTTAAGCAGCGCACACGCCATCCCTTCACAATAAGGACTAATAATAAACAAATAATTTAAAAAATACGCGCCTTGGCTAGGTAATATGGAAACTTATTGATGTCGCGTTTCTTTTATTTTTGCATGACATGCAGACGCACGCACACAGTTAAATAGTTCAACAATGTTTACAAATGGCAGCACTTTCTAATATTAGTGTCAACCAATCTGGCAACGACATTTCGTTTAGTTGTTGTTTGTGAGTTTTTCCTAAGATATTTTGCTGCAAAATGGACGTGGAGAAGATTTGTCGCACTTGCCTAAGTCTCTCGGGTCCATTTCTATCCATCTATGATGGTGGTAACGGCAGTTGTTTAGTCGACATGCTGCGAGAATTCACCCGTACAAAGGTATGTCGCGATTAACAGTAGACGTCCCAAACTTATGTTTCTCCTGTTGACAGCCGCGACGCGAAGATAATTTGCCAGCCAGGGTTTGCCTTAGCTGCATCAGCGAAATAAACCATTGCTACTCGTTCAAACTAAAATGTGAGAGCTCCAATCGTACGCTGCGACAGCTGCTGCCTAATGCGTTGCCCGAGGAGTCGGATCAACTGCTCCCATCTGCAGCTAAGATTGCAGTCTCCACATCCGACAGCTCGGTTCAAACGGATGCAGTTGCAACAGTTAGCAGTGAGACGCAAACATATGAGGTGGCGAAGGCAGACGCGGAGCAAAACACAACAAATGAAGAGCAACCAAAGGAGCAGACAACGCCTGTAATGGAGGAAGATGAGGAGCAGGAAGGTCAGGAAGAGGAAGAGTATGATTACGAATTTACTGAAGAGCAAGAAACAGAAGAGACACCGTCCAAGGCTAATGCCGAGAATATAATACTGCATGTGGAGAAAGACAATATCAAGTTCGAGACGGAAATGGTGTACAATAAGAACACGGGCGAGCTGGTTGAACAGCCTGCGGAGACTAATGCCAAGCAGAAGGAATACAAGTATCGGCTTATCAGCAATGGTATTGGTGATACATATATCTCACGAGAGCCAGCGTCGAAAGAGAAACAATCAAAACATCAGGAGACACAGTCAACGTCAAAGCGCAATCAGCCTGAAGACCAGATGGATGCAAAGAAATCAAAGCTAACACCTGCCGCCGACATCGATGAGCTAAAGACGAAGTTCCACTGTGACCGCTGCAATGCGGGCTTTGCATTGGAGAAATCCCTGATCATACATCGAAGGCAGAACAGCTGCACCCATCGAAACTTCAAGTGCAACGAATGCGAGCGAGTGTTTGTCTCGCTCGATCATCTCTCCGAGCATCAGGCCACACATGGAGCCTTCATATGCCAGGAGTGCGGTCTTCGCTGTGAGTCTATGGAGCAGTTGGGTAGGCACATGGTGCAGACGCACAAGCGGAATCTGCGCAATCAATGCAATGTGTGCCAGAAGGGTAAGTGGCCCAAATCAAATCAGGAAACTTTGAAGACTGCCAAATGAAATAGTCTCAACATTTTTCTACTTTCTTGCAGTGTTCACGATGCTGTCCACTTTACGGGATCACATGCGCATTCACACCGGCGAGAAACCATTTGTTTGCAATGTCTGTGGAAAAGGCTTCACACAAAACGCGAATCTGCGCCAGCACAAGATGCGACACTCAGACATTAAGCGCTTCAAATGTACGCTGTGCGATCATTCGTTTGTGACCAAAGCAGAGCTAACTTCTCATGGGCGCACCCACACAGGCGTCAAGCCGTACCAGTGCGAGGTCTGCTCCTCAAGATTTACAACCAGCTGTTCCCTGGCTAAGCACAAGCGCAAGCACACTGGCGAAAGACCGTATGCCTGTGATCTCTGTCCTATGCGCTTTACTGCGCTTAATGTGCTCAAAAATCATCGACGTACGCACACGGGCGAACGTCCCTACGTTTGTCCCTTCTGCTCGAAAAGCTTTACGCAACGTGGCGACTGCCAGATGCATCAACGAACGCATCAAGGCGATAAAATCTACATTTGTCCGGTGTGCAGCGAAGAATTCAAAACGATGAACGATATGCGCACGCATCTGACAATGCATGAGCAAGATGATAAGCGTCTGGTCCACTTCACCCTGCTGAGCAATAAGGAGAACGGAAACGCGACGACACTGGAAGAGGCTGACGAAGATGAATCGGATGCAACTGATTTACTGTAGACTAGTTAATCCCGTAAGGGATTTATGAATAAGCTGGGGGGTTTTTATAGACTAGATTAGACCTGGTAAAGTCGAACATTTAGCTGACAATTTAGAAAGAGGAGCCTTTACGGCTCCTGTCGCTGGTTGAGGTGTCGATTGTAACTATCGATAGTTCAGTCAAAGGGTAGGTAATGCATAAGTTTAACAAATATTGTCTAACTATTGATACATAATAGGCGAAAATAAAAAGATAACTGAAAACTGAAAGTTGTTTGTAGTGGCCAGCTCTTTAACAAATTACGTTTTTGTAGCATTTCTTAGTCTTTAATTTTTAGCTTACAACAGTAGTTATTAAAATGCTTATGATTCGATATATGCACTTGGTCGTCTAATAGAATTGTCCGAATTGCGCCGTCGGTTGCTGCGGCTGTTGAAGCGCTGATGTAGACGTCTCCGTCGTGGGTACAGCGACGGCAGGATTAAGTGATGAGTTGCTGGTGACAGGCGGATTACCTTGAAACCAATTGATCAGCTCGTGGTGCGCACTCTGAACGCATTTGCGCTGATCAGCAATCAGGTTTTCTGAGTATTTCACATGGTTGGCATATGCCTCTTTCTCGTGTTGCGCATCCTTGGACATGCGGTGCAGATCCTTCAGTATCGCCGAGCCCCATAGTTGCACATGGATATCAGGTATTTTACTTGCCAATTGCATGGCTGGCGTCACCATATTCATGCTCTCCTTGGAGTTGCCTATGCTAAGGAAGACATGTGAAAGCAGCACCAGGGAGCAACTCGTCAGACGATTTAAGTCCTCGGCATTGGCCATTTTTAACGTTTCACGCAGGAATCGTCTGTAGAAAACATTAATCGATTGTATTACGAACTGTCAACATATTGCCATTCTCTACAACTACTTACTTTGCCTCGTGAAAGCTATTTTTGTGGAAGGCATGCAATCCCTGTACATAGTAAAATCCGCCCATTAGTGCTTGGCTGCTATAAGTGTGCGTGTTTTCCGTGGATACGGCGTCAAGTATTTGTTTGAGGTCAGCTTCCCGTTTTGTGCGCAGATAAATGATGGCCAGATTTAGATTGGCGAAGAGCTTAAGATCCCGTTCGGTCGTCTCATTCACGCACACCAGAAATTGTCGCTCTGCGTGCTCAAAGAAACTCGTTGACATTGAATACAAACCAATAAGGCAGTGGAGTTGCGCCGAATGTCGCTTGAGCAGGTTACGATGCGGCACAGCGAGGCATACATCACGTGCAGCGGCTATCTCCCGTATAGCCAGCTCCCGGTTACCCATGACCATGCGACACATCACGATGTGCTCCAACAGGATAACCTTAAATACGGATAATATGGATTTGTCCTCCTGCTGTTTCAGTTTTTCGATTTGTGTTAGTGCCTTTTCCGTGTACTTTTGTGCTTTATCCATATAACCTGCCATCATCGAATGAGAAACAGTGACCAGATAGACAAGTACATAAAGCTGCTCCTTGGGCAGCCATACAAACATCTCCAGCTGATTGCCACCAAAGATCGACTCGTCACTTGGCCAATTGGGTGCCATAATCGTTTGTATAGACATTTGAAGTTGCTTTAAACTGGGCTTCACTGTCTTCACCTGGCCGAGGGCTAGATAGTAGCACACTTGCAGCACTAGGAAGAACACTTTCAGATACTCCTTTTGATGTGGATTAGGTATATTATTATCGATGATTTGACCCGCTGAATTGAGCAATGCCAGCACATCATTTGTTTTCCGTTCAATCATTAGGATCATGGCCCGTGAGAGCAAAAACAGTACTTTAAGGTATGTGGCACCCGCTTCCTCGGCCGATTCGGCGCCCACAGCCAATAAATCACTGGCCAGCGAATATTCACGATCACTCGCATGGATCTGCGACAGTTGCAGGAGCAGCTTGCAATGCCAATAGACATTATTTTGGGATAACTCGACGGCTCGTCGGAGCATCGCCTTGGCATGTGAGCTCTGTTCCGTTTTAAGATGCAGTTGGGCGAGCAATGAGGCAGTATCGAATTTGACATCATCAAAATTCATAAGAGGCTCCGCGATACTCCATGCCTGTTCCAAATGTCGACGCGCCAAATCGATGTTGCATGTGTAAGCCATAAGAACTTGGCCCATCTGCAGGTGTGTACGCGCCTCCACCTAAATAGGAGAAGTGAAAATACGTTGATTTATATATTTGTTGCATTTGTTACTTTCACTTATGGTACACTTACCTTTGAAGGCGGCTGAAAAGTGAAGAGCGCCTGTAAACATTGTATGCATTTTTTTATGTTTGGCGGTTGAGAGGTACGAAAGTATTCAGCGAGCCCAAGAAGCGATATATAGCAGGCATCTTGTGATGCTGGTGTTGTGCTTACAACACTCATTGTGTTTAATTGCTAGGAAATCGGCTTCGTTTTGTTTATCGCGTAATTTTGTTGTTGTTGCAACTGCTGCGTGGGTTAATGTGGTTGTTAATCAGTGTTGATAAATATTTTAGCCTAGTGTTGCATATGTGCTATCGATATATTATTTTGTTAAAAATATAAATCAATAAAACATTTGAAAATTAACTAAAAAATGTAACATTTATTTTTGTATATCATTAAAGATTAGATTGAGAGAAACTGGACTTGAAACTGAAAAGTAATCAACATTATAAGATGGAATATTTTTTAATTTATTGAACAAAATTTTATTTGCTCTGAAGAATTGAACATCAATTATAAAGTAATTGAGAAATGGTATGAATCATCTTATAATATTAGCGGAAAACTGGAGGTTCTTATCCGGTCGTTAAATCGAAGATCAATTAGGATAGGGTATCGATGATGTTTAACGTAAGTCATCGATAGTTTTCCAGTATTATTGCTTCTCCAGCATCATTGGCGTTTATTTTTTCGCAACATTTCAACTAATTTTTGTATAAACATGAAAATGGACGTTGATGAAAATGCTAAAGAGACTGGCATTGAGCTCACAGACGCAGAAAATGAACTATACGATAGACAAATTCGACTTTGGGGCTTGGAATCCCAAAAGAGGTTAGTTGCCGGTATGCCGGCTGTCTCCATTTTTGTTTGTGAAAAGTAACAAATGTAATATAAAAATATCATTTTATAGATTACGCACAGCCAATATACTGATATCTGGTTTGAATGGACTAGGTGCGGAAATAACTAAGAATATTATTTTATCTGGTGTGAACCTGGTAAAACTGCACGATGACAAATTAGTAACCGAAGAAGACTTTTGCTCACAATTTCTGGCGGCACGTGAATCCTTGGGCAACAACAGGGCAGAAGCATCTTTAACGCGTGCTCGAGCTCTTAATCCTATGGTAGACATATCCGCAGACACGCAGCCATTGAGTGAAAAGAATGCGGACTTTTTCGGTCAGTTTGATGTCGTGGTCATAAACGGCGCAGGCAACGAAGAATTGTTGCGCATAGACACAATCTGCCGGGAGTTGGGCGTTAAATTTTTTGCTACTGATGTTTGGGGCATGTTTGGTTTCCATTATGCTGGGTTGCAGAAACATAGCTACG
Source organism: Drosophila mulleri (assembly GCA_035047565.1). NCBI lineage: Eukaryota > Metazoa > Arthropoda > Insecta > Diptera > Drosophilidae > Drosophila > Drosophila mulleri. The sequence goes on from JAWNPK010000168.1 coordinate 4,944,733, forward strand.
TGGAGTAAGTGATCTGGAATATACAATATATAAACACCTACTTTAATTGTATATTTAATATTTCTAGAAACGTCATCAAGTACAAGGTTATATCGAAGCCGAATGAGAAGGTTAAATATGAAACGGTATCCACCCCAGTGCAACGCGAAGTTGACTATCCATCGTATTCCAATTGGCTCGACTTCAATATCAATGCTCCCAACTATCAACGCAAGTTGAAGCGAGATGGTCCCGGCATCATACTGTTGCGCGTTCTACAAAACTTTCGCAGCACCTATAAGCGCGATCCCAATTATAAGACAAGAGAGGCAGACATAGCTTTGTTGGAGCAAATCCGCGATGAGCTTGTGCCGAACTCTGCACTGTCTAGCGATACACTTGGCTTACTTTTTGCGCAGATATCGCCAGCAGTCGCTGTTGTTGGTGGCGTTGTGGCACAGGAGATTATTAAGGTGGTGACCAAAATGGAAGCTCCACATCGTAATTTATTTATATTCAATCCAGAAACTTGTATGGGCTATGTGGAACAAATTGGTGTGCACTAAGATAAGCCAATGATATTGAATAAATAAATTGCAATTGCTTCATTTCTATTTAATTAAATAACAAAACAATTGTTAAGTTTTGCATTATGCATGTAGATTTAATACAAAAAGCATACAGGTAAATGGAAATTAAAGGAAACTTATCAATTTGTGAGAATTTCTGCAGCACGATTCTCCATAAGTTTTTCCATATTTGTGATCGCACCCATCCATGTGTCCAATGTACTGGCCATGCCTACAATTTGTGAGCGATCCAAAACACGTGGCTGCACCCATGACATGTTAACTACGCCAGCCACCTGATCGATCTCGCCGCGCACCAGATCTAGAGCCAGAGCCTTCATGATCAAAAATTCAACCTCTTTGAGTGGCAGTTTTGTTTCTTTAGCGATATCTGTGAAGGAAATTGCACGCTCGATGGCCGAACGTTTAAAAGTCATTTCCATGAGGCAGAGCAGGGAAATCTTTTGGCGTAGTTTAACTTCCTGTGCAGCCAAATCAGGGATTTTTGACCAAATCTTTTTCATGTCGTTAAATCTATTTGAAGATAACAAGTACATAATAGTTTTTAAATTTTTGAATATTTTCTACCACTCACTTGTTAATGTCTCCCATGTTGAATGCCTTCAGCAGCTCAACCAACCACTCGTTTTCAGTATTCTTAAGTGACTCTAAAATGGGGTGCGCCAACAGCTCGCCAATGTTATAGACGCCATCGCCCAACAGTGCGGCCAGTCCCAAAAAGAAAGCCTGTTGCGCCCATTGATCGCGAGGGTAGTCGTCCAGCGAGCAGCCCAAGAACTGCAATCCACAACGATAATATTCGCTGTGCTTGCCCACACGACGGTAATATTGTGAGGCAAGCATGTAGTATTTGCCATGCACGGGCGTAACGTTGCCTGCTTCCTCGAGTACGTCGCGAAGTTCTTCTATGATTTTCTTTGTGGCATTCAGATCGTTCAGATTGCTGAGATATAAGTTGCCCTGCATGACTTGCAGATACCAGACAGCTTCATCACATATTTTAACTTTGTCCTTCATTTTCTCCAAAAATTGGATTGCCTCCTTTTTGTCACTGATATTATCCACAACTACCTCAAGTATTTGAATCAGACCATAGGGATTTATTCTGCATTTAAATACGTTTTATCATATCATATTAGCCAGGCCTAGATTAATGCGGCTTTTACTTACTTTGTCTCAAAGGTGGAGATGAAATTCTGGTACAGTTGCAGAAGAGCACTCTCGTCCTGCAACGATTCATGGCGCACAAATGTAACAAGCTTAATTGTTAACTCGTTCCACAACCTGCAAGAAAAAAATCAAATTTATACTATGAAAAAAAGAAGAAAAAGCGCTTACTTTTCATTGTGCAGCTCCTCAATTAGAGTCCATTCGGCAGCGAGATCCTTGTTTGTTGTCTTCTTTTGTGCTGCTAAATATGCAGTAACTGTCGCTTGCGTATTCGACATTGTTGTTATATCCCGAGCTAAGCTATTTTCTGAATATTTAATTTAATTTTGTATAAAAAATATGCGCGTATGAAGTATGTAGGTAAAGTGAAATTGCAAATCACAATTAGGGACTCCTAAACTATCGATATGCCAATATCGACTACTTCTGAACGAACTACAAAAGCAAAATACTATCAGATGACAGAAAAATGCTTTATTTTAAAAAAATTTTTACTTTTCTAAATTTGTATGCAGACCAGATCAGAAAGTTTATGTGCTTACGAAATGTTTTTTTCTTTTTTAAGTTTGAGGTATTGTAAAATTAAAAACTTAAATCTTTAAAAAGCAAAAACATTAACCATTTAAGTGGTAGCGCTAGCAAAGCAACTGTTATGCAGTGTACTGGCAACGCTAAAATTTCAATAGATGATTTTATCAAGTGTTAAATAATCAAAACTCCCAATCATGGATCTGGTATATATATATTTTTTAAACACTAATTAAATCATTAAAAGTTATATTATGTCATGGAGCTTACATTTTCGATACACTGTTATATACAGCAAATGTTAATAGAATTGATACTGTTAACTTGTTCGTTGTTAACAGAACGAACAGCTGTTGGACATTGCGTGGGGAGTTTAGTTCAATAAGAACAGCTGAGCGTGAAAGTCGTGGTGCACGGAAAAAATAAAATCGTTTTTCCAAGCATTTATAAACGTGAACGATAAAGGATATAACACGTCAGATAGCTCAAACGCAGCTTAACCGCAAGTTCTTCCAACACAACCAGTGCAAAAGCGTGCAATTCTATTACGACAATCAAATCTCGTGCGCACCTAACAATAACAACAAAGAGTACCCGTATCTACAGAAAGAAAAGTAACACTCGGATTGTTTAAACAAAATAGAAAACGAAATAGTCTGCACTTGCAATAGCATGTTAATGATTGTGTGATTGTTATATAAATGTTAAAAATTTATTAAATAAATCTCACACAAACTCGAACCATTATGTGGATTTGTTTGCAAAGTGTTCAAATAAACAAAACTTATACGCATAACTCAATAGATTTTGTGCTTTAAATACGAAAAGAAAAGACGTGATCCACTATATAAACTGGCAATAAAACTTTTAACTAGTTGGTAACTAGTTTGTAGTGTGTGTGTTTTGCCAATCGGCAAGCACCAGCGATTCATCTCGAAAGCGAAACCAGCGGCTTCATTTGCATTTGTTTTGTGCGGTCAGATCAAAATATATCGAAGCACTCAGCCACCCAGCAACAGAGAGAATCTGTATCGAATATAGTAAAAGCGAGGTTAGTTCTATTTACCATATGTTACGCTACAGATCTATTAGCAATTATGCGTGCTATCGGATCTTATCAATTGCCCAATCTTTGGCCGATCAGCAGACTATTATGCAACTGTCCAATTCAATTCCATTCAATTGCTTTCCACTTATCGTGCGGCGCTTGTCTGCCACATTTAGTTGTGGGCGCAACATGTGCAACGCATGGTCTAATGCCTAAGGGCCATTCCTATTGTAAGTGCATTTCCTGGCCACCCTTGAAGTCAGGCACTCGAGGACGCACAATTTCTATTGTTTGCTATCAACGAAAATTATTTTGATGCAAGTACGAGAGGGGGCAAGGCGCGAGGGAGGTAGAGAGAGAGAGAGAGGGAGGGATATGTTGTATCCTGTTGCGTTCTTAACTTTTCCCATTTCCTGCAACTGTCGAACTGCTGCGAGTCGTTGCCGCTTTTTCAAAATCAATGTCAGCGCAGTTGATATTTCCGCGGCCTGGCCCCTGCTGCAGCACCCTAACCCAAGTAGGCAATGCGTTCGCCAAAATGAAACGTGCGACATCTGGCGTAGACGGGCGGAACTGCCCGTCCACCCGCTTGCCTGCTTCTCATTTAGTTTACAGTTATGTGAAGAGCGGCAATTTCGAATATCCAAAAAAAAGAAAATTGAAGAAAAACAAAACAAGTAGGAAAAAAATAAATAAAAATTAAATACATACATATGTATGTAATAGTGTGAGTTAATAATTTTGTTTCAATATTACTAGTAAATACCCTGCTTTAGGCTCAGATTAACATTAGTTAACATTATATTTTTTCTTAATATAATAAAACTTAAGCGGAATTTGGTTCTTACATTATGTTTATAAAAATTACATATTTTATTTCAATTGTTCTTCCCATTTGAGAAAAAAGAAAAAAAAAAAATTATCAGCAATTTAGGTGTAAAATTTAAATAGATTATGAAAATAATTCTCAATTGCTTTCTGGAAATTCTCCACACTATATAAATTGTATGACCTAACTGTACTTCATACAAGGTATAAGTGGAAGAAATACATTCCTAAAATGCAACTTGCCGTTCCGTGTCCATTGAATGTTGACTGCTCTTATTTTTTGTTTTTGTTTTTCTGTTTTCTGTTACACTGGCTATTAAAAGCAAAAGTGAAAAATTCCATACAGACGATGGCGGCATCAACTGTAACGGCAACGGGAACGGCAACTGCAACCGCAACAACAACAGCAACTGCAACTGCAGCAAGAGCTACTCCAACAACGGCAACAACTCTGTCAAGTGCGTTGTCGCTTCCTACTCTTTGGATGCGTTATGTGGCCAACCAACTGAACATACATAAGGGCGTGTGTGTGTGTGTGTATATAAGAGTGCGCCAATGTAACTGTGTACGTCTGTGTGAGTGTGTGTAAGTGTGATTCAATTACAGGCCAATCCAGTCCAAGTTGAGGAGTTGTCTGTGCCAGGCCCAGGCCTCAATTCGATGCTTGACGCGTATATATTGCGAAAGAGTTTTTCAGCCGGAGACTTGGCCAAAGTCAAGCCGAATGCTTCATAACTACACGCACATGCACATACATACATACTCACACAGGCATACACATATGCATAGCTGTGTATGTATTTACATTGATTCGAATTCCATTGGCGGCGATTTCATAATCGCTTACGCCGCTTCCCTCGTTTTACTTAATTTCTTTACATATTTTGTTGCTGCTTCTTCAGCTGTTTTTTTTTAATTATACATATACATATATATATTATATATATATGTATATTATATATTTGTATATGTATGTATATAGCTTGGCCGTATTTTTATGTGAGTGTTTAGCTTTTGATTTTTTTTTTTTTTTTGGGTTGCTTTAAGCTTGAGCAACAACAACAACAATGGCAACACACTAAACAAAAAAAAAAAAGTTGTTTCAATGTTGGTAACTTTCTCCTCAACCACCTGCCAAAACCGCAGAGCGCACAGCTCGCGCTGTCAGTAACAACTGCTTTTATATATATGTATATATGTATATCTATCTATACATCTGTGTGTCTGTGTTGTTTCCATTTGTCATGTTGTATTTGATATGCGCGCTATGCGTGCCAGTTGATTGCGCGATTAGCAGAGCCCGCATTCAAAACGCGTGCGCGCGAATTTCAAACTCAAGCTGCAATTTCATAATCTCCATTCACATCATCAACAGCAACATCATCATCATCATCAGTATCAATAACATTATCATTATCATGTACGCTGTTAGCTAGCTAAGATAAACTGTATGTGCTAATTGAATCGACTCAAAGCGATCAGGTAATACCCAGGTAACTTCCTAGTCCAGCAGCTAACTATGACCAAGGCGAAGGCCAGTACATTCCATGGACTATGCCTAAAGCAACAAATTGAAAGTGACAAAAAACGCAGTTGTTTTCGAAGTATTATGCTAGCAGCCATTAAATTGGAGTACTAATTTCAATCTCAAAATAGGACATGTTGATATTTAATCTAATAAGATAATTGTAAGTGTTTAGGTTTTTTTTTTTTATAAATTCTCTGTAGTTCCGGGCTTTAATCGATTCGATTGATGACTTGAACATATCTCTTGGCTTAAAGAACTTTCTTTAAGATAAGATTTCATGCAAGTTGCATCAATTGAAGATAGCTTCATTTTTTTTTTTGCAGTGTATCCATTGGTGGGTGGCCATCAAAATTGCAATTAAATTGTTGTTCGATCAAACCAGTTCAATGGCAAAGCCATTGCTACAAAGAGGCAGCACTCAAGATGCCTTTGAAATGCAAATATAAACACGACTGTGCCAGGTCTAAACAGTAATAATAACAACAACAACACGCACACGCACACATTTTGGCCATAAACATATTAAATTTTATGATTATTTGAGCCGCAACGTCTGCTGGCAACTTATGCAAATCTTCGATTAAAGATAAGCGCGCCTCGTGGCAGCATTTCCTGCTGCTGCTGCTGCTGCTCCATCTCAATGTAAAAGAGGCTCCATCTCCATATGAAAGAGGTCGGCCGTACGCATTGGAAAACCAGTTGCTTTCAATTTTTTCACGTTCAGGGTTCACGTTCAGGTGTCTTCAACTGTAGATGGGCTGGTATTTGTTTGGTTGCCTCAACCTCAAAGCGTTTTATACGCCATGCAATTGGCACTCCAAATAGCTGTTCACCGTCATGCATGCTGATGACTCTTAATGGCTTTTCGTACGACATCAAAAACTACTACACGAACGACAACGCAACATTCCGCACCCAAAAAACAAATACAACAGCAACAACTAAATGCAACTGAAAACGAGCGCGTTTTAGATTTCTGTATTGGCATATGGCATAATCAAGTTTGCAGCTCAAGTGGCTTTTACTTGCACCACCAGACGCCACCAGTGGGCCACGCACCACTGAGGAGCAGTCACTGTAGCTCCCACTTCCCATTCATCGTGTCTGCTAGTGGGGCTGCCAAGTTGTCTATGTCACATGCTTTTGCCTCATGTTTTATAGCCACCGTCGCAGCGGTTCATGTTGTTATTTGCATTGGCCAAATAGCAGTCGCTGCAGCGTGCACAGTGGGACAAAGATCACGTGAGAAGAAAAATTATAATTCAAGTTTAAAATAGATTTCTGTTCTGTTATGCTGAAGAATTGTATGCTATTATTGTCTTGTTGTACTACATCAAATATTTAATTTTGTACCACTGTACTCAGCTGCCGTTGTCTGCCAAGTAAATGCAATGAGCAGCACAAATATTGAAATACACATAAGATGGAAGATGAGAGAAAAAAAAACAAAAATTAGAGGGCTGCTGATGAGCTTGCCTCTCCATATAATTATCTTGTGGCTCTCTCTATCTATCGTTCTATCCATGTTCAGATTGTATGTTTGACATTTGTTTGTTCAGATCTCGACGGGGCGGCCTTTCTACCAAAAGGTCTCGCAAATATTGCACAAACGCACAATGTTTGAACTACACTTGATGTGGAATTTCTTGCCTATGCTGTTGTTGTTGTTGTTGGTCTGGAAATGCAGACATTATTTATAGACACAGACACATGTATTATATTTGTATTTATTGCTGGTATTTTGACCCTCACATGGGCTTTATAATCAGACTTCAAAGTCAACCAACAATTATTTCTAGGCCTTGTCATAATAATGCCAATAGGCTACCAAGTTTATGGCAAAAAATAAATAAATAAATAAATGAATCAATAAATAGCACAAATATTTAGCAATAAATTACACTGCTCTTGTATTCGACCTTATGTATTGCCAAGGATATCTAAAAGATACAAATGTATCTGCAACTAGTTGCTAAAGTCTATAAGGAATATTAACTAAGAAATGGTAGTTGAAAGTAAAAGCTTATTAAGTATACTTATCATCTATCTATAGATATACTACTTATCTATATACTATAACTATATACAGATACAAAAATATCGATGTACCAAAAAACTCTTTTGTTCAAAACTAATATAGGCACTGCTCTGTTGTTAGAGATAAACAAAATAGTATTACAAAATATAATACACAAACACATACATACATATGTATGTACATATACCGGATGCCGATCGATATTGCAGCAGATCAATTTGTTTGAGATACTTAAGTATATACTATCTTAATACTTAAGTATCGAGGCAATGATCTAATATTGGGTTAGCCAAAAAAAACTGTTTGAGGAAGCTTTTTTTTAGTGCGAAAGCAAACAACATAGTATATGGCATATACATACATACATATGCATGTATGTGTATAGTGTACATACATAGTTGTTTACGTGCCAATTCGTAGTATGTCAGCGCGATCTCTCAAGGAATGGATGTAAACAGATTTTGAAAGCTTTTCTCAATTCTTGGAAATATTCGCTATTCGGTATAATTCGCCAATTAATATGACTCACATGAATTTCCCTAGCGCCGAGAATCGCTTCGATTTATTTTGCAATTGTTTTTTTTTTTTTTTTTTTTTTTTTCATGTTTGTGCGCCCTCACCTTAGTTAACACTCTGATATCAGTCTATGCCATACCCTAATCCCAGCAACCATTCCATTTTGCCCACACGAATCAATTTGCATTAAGCAGGAGTTGGGCAGGGCAAGGGCTGAGGTTTGCTCTCCACCTAATCCGGGGCAGCCATGCAGCCGTGTAATATGAATGTGATTGAAATTTGAAATTGCATCCGGGAAACATCAGTGACGGCGTTGTCGATGCTCCTTTATATACCCTATAATTGCAAACGGGCTAATTGGGGCCTTTCAATCAGTAAACATATTTCAATGTTTATTGCTTAAGGTTTTTTAGTCAAGTGTAAGCAAAATGTAATTTATTGAAAACAAACACATAAAGTGCAATTATACATACATATGAATGTATGTATATAGACCACAAAAGATATATGTATATAAGTACTTTTGTTCGATAATTATTATACATATATAAACTTAAAGAGAAAATTTTACATTTATCAATGGGTTTATTCTGCGTATGCTATCCCTTCAATATCATGGGAATTTTATATGATTACAGGGTATTGCAGTCAGCTAGTTTTCTGTTTGTTGTTCCTTTTTTGTTTTTTCTTTTTTTTTTTTTTCTTACATGCAAAATTAAAATTGGAATTTACAAAACTGAAGCTGACAGCAGACCGAAAACTCAACGATTTTACGAGGCATGGCAACATTAATGATGATTACGATGATAGGGCAATGATGAGCATGATGATGATGTGTGTTATGTGTGCGTGCTTGTGTCAGTGTGTGTGTGTGTATGGTATGTGTAGGTAGTTAGCTGATGATTCGATGGGTAACCATGTGCGATTAGAAGGATGTTTAAAGTGTTTTGCAAGCTTTGTTAAGAGCTTTGGTGCGCCAAACCAAACCGAGCTAACCGAGCATGAAGGCAGCTTTGGCATTACTTAGCGTGATTGCATATCGGCGCCAGAAGTCGCTGTGAATCGCATCGTATAGCATCGCATGCCATTTTATTTTGTAAATCTCAAGGCGTGCCGTGGATCAGTTGGCCACGCGTGCCGTACGGCATAAACCTTGGGCTTTGTTAATTATTGCCTCCGATTGCTTAAATTGTTAACAAAGATTTTTATACACTTGCATTTAGGCATAAATGTGCATAAATATTCATGTCCCGGACCGTGTTAATGGGCAATTAAGCGGCGTTGCCAGCCAATTATCCAAAGACCTGTTCAGACTAAATTCACAGACATTTCGACTCGGAAGCTAAATTGACTGCGTTCGAATTGCATGGTATTATGCACCTGAAATCCAATTGGCATATTCAATAATTTGTACTCAAGTGTTTTTCAAGTTCGCTGCCACGATTCGTAGGCAATCGAATTTATGAGCTATAGTTTGAAAATACATATATTCATAAGATGAAGTTAAAAATTGTAAAAATAATAAAAGTTTATATATGTGAATATAAGAAATTAAGCTACATAAAAGCCTGACATTTAAGTCTATATCTATCTATAGTGGCAGACCCATAGAATTCGTGAGATACCTTTCCTATAAAGCTCTATTTTATGTATACAAATTGCGGAATTTATGCAAAATAATTAATGTTTATTTTAATTTCTTTATGTTTATACCTCAATAATTCAATATTGAAAATATCTCCATAAATTTGCTACATTTGAAATTTGCATCATCTTTAACTCTTTTGTGGCTGTTGCAAAAACTTTCTGTATTCGTTTTATTTTGTAGTTCCTGTTTTTGGATAATAATCGTTAATGTAAGCGCTGATTTATTTTGTCTCTGCTTTGTTTGGTCTTTAGCGATCTGAATCTGAACAAATAAAATCAAATGAAATCAATAAATGTTTGTTGTATTTGGGTCAATGTCAAATACGTTCAGTTGGACCAACTTCGAGTTGAATCATAAACTTGATGAAGATGGTGATGATAATGATGATGATGCTGGTGAAGGCAACATATTCATTTACGCCCCAAACTGGTCCCCATTAACATGGTCGAAACGATATTTACCAAAACGCTTCTCTCCCATTATTTCGAAGGCTTTGAGCACACGTGTCGTCCGTCGTTTGTCGTTTAGCGTTTGGCGTTTGGCGTTTGTCGTGCGCGACATTCAGCTCGTTTTAGCTCATTGTTCTGCTTTTGGCCAGCATAAAAAAGAGGTTCACAACTTGATGTCTTTTAATTGGAAATTGTTTGCCTTGTAAAACTTTTTGGCTCACTGCCGCACAAATCTTTTGATGTGATCCGAGCATCTAAAGTTTGAACGATATGTAAAACTTGCATATATACATACATACACAATCATATACATATATATTTATATGCAAATTTTAACCTGTGCATGGGTGTGTGTTTGGGCTTTGATTTTGGTCTTAACTGCTTTTTTTGGCGCTCAAAGTTTTTCCTGGTTTTGATTGCATACAAATTAGCGGTATTCGCATTTTTGGTAGAAAGTAAAACTGTTTTTATTGAATTTATTTATTTGGTAGATATTTTTGTTGCTCTTGCTGTTGTTGGCGTTGCTCTTGCCGTTGCTGGTATTACCGACAACTTTTACTTTTTTTCTGAAACTTGTAAATTACATAGACATTCGTGGCAAAAGAAGTTGAAAAATACCCAAAAAACGAAGCATAAAAACTCCAAACATAACTGATAGCCCATGAGATACCCTGCAATATGATTTACAAATTTAATAATTAATTTGTATATATTATATTCTTATATATATATTAGTTAATTAGCCCTTTTTGGCCTTTGCAAATGATTTCTAATCCTTAACTAATTGTAGTCTAGTCTAACAAACATCTAGCATTATCATATTTGAATAATCATTATCTGTCTGGGAAATTGTAATTACTTAAAGCCATACTGACCGGCTTGAGTCATGCAACATATACGGGGTATACAAATAGGTTTCTTTCGGTAATAACTTTTTTGTGGGTTGTGAAACGTTTCGTTTATTGTCCACACGTTAATCTTCTTTTCAATCATGTTTAATGCGCTGAGTGATCTGAACCAGTTTCATTTATTTGCTTTTGTTTTGATATTGCAGTTGTGACGGACTAAGTGGTATTAATTAGTTAGATATTTTATCTGGCCAACTAGCTGTCGACCATGTTAATTGGAAGAGTGCGTAACTGTTGACATGTTTGGCTGGGGAAAGCTAAAAAGAAGCGACTTTCAGTAATCAATGGTCGGGAAGCGAGTTTATACAGTTGAATGCCAGCAAAGTTTGTTAGCTTATCTTGAATACTACTATAAACATGCTCTCTAATTCGTACATAGACACGTTACTCTGCACCTGCACATGCTAAAGGTGGCATTGACATTGTTTATTATCTAACTATTTCAACTATTTTTATACCATTGATCTACAACAAAAAAGTAGAGCAAACTCTCAGCTGGAAATAGAACAACTTTCATATCGCAACCGAAATTCATTAAGTGCTATCAATATTATCACATAATTGCTATTTGTATACATAAACTTTGTTATATACATACATATACAATATGTATATATATATATATATATAATTCTATCAATAACTACAATTCATCATGAAAACCATTTCCCTCAAGCTACGTTCATGTAATAATTATGTTTGCTTTTGTGTTCTGCATGAATTTTCCCACTCGAACGATAGGAATACAAAATATTGCTGTCTTATCGAAACGAACGACAAATTAGTAAAAATAAACCAAATTGATTTCTGGTATACAAGAAACGAAGAGTATCCGGCTAGATAATACTTTCGAAATGAAATGAATACATACAAATCCAATACAAAACGAGATGTTAAATATTCAAAATTCATTCTTGTCAGAATATTTTAATGATTATTATTAATCATCATGAAGGTTTTTTGATATGGAAATGAACTTTTTTAGAATTGAGTTAGAGCCGCATGGGGTGGAGATTTACATAACCAGATGAAATGTCAATAAACTAATGCCATCGGTTTAAAAACTTTTCTCGCGTATATCAAATTTCGATTGAATACAAGTGATCGATAAATTGAGAAACAAAACTGAATTAATTTTAGGTAAAATTTGAAGTTTAGTCTAGTTCTTATACCTAAATTTACCAAAAGCAGGGATACTTTAAAGTACTTGAAATTTACTTTGGGTATAAAAAATTATACTATGCCACAGCGTGACTAATTATTTGACGTCGCTCGAACAGCGTGAACTTTAGCACTATTGTCAGTGCTGACAATTTAGCCTTTTTCTGTGAAGATCTATTATTATTTTTCACTACTGAATGTTGTACACAATTAATTTTGTAATTTGTTGAAATATAATGTGATTTATTTGAAAGTTTTTTTTGATATGATATGATTTTGCCATAACGATTTTATATTTAATGGTAATGGGTATTAATTTATCCTTAATTAAAACCGCAGCAGTAGCTGATAACAGAAAAAAAACTTTATTAAATTTAAATTTAATTCACTTAACGTTTTCATACCCTAATAAAGAGCCAACTTTGTTTGTTGAGCTTCTAAAGAATTCGTTTGAGCAAGCAGAAATCAAATTCAACTTTTATTTGCTGAAATTTCATGAAAAAACAATCATTTTTCAGAGAAAGTTTTTACGAAAAATTATTTGATTTTCCCTTATTTGTGGGCATAAATTGTTATTAGCAGAAAAATAATTTAATGTTTTTTTAATATATTTCTTTCATCTCATATGTACATTCAGCTATCGCATGATACCTAAAAATACATTTCCAATAAAAGGCGTATTTCTCTCGCTGCTATAGCATAAAGTAGGATTTCTGTCAATAGAAATATGCATTTTTGAGTGCTATACATTCCTTGTTAAAATCTTTAAAATGAACATGAATATTTATAAAATTAAATAGATATAAAGTATTTTTAATGAATGCACGCTCATGTCTTTCATTTTTAGCGTACTCTTTGCTGTGATTCAATTAATATAAACACAATATTATTTTGTATTTTGCTTAGCTCATTGTTTAAATAGAAGATTTTCTGATTGGGCGCATGATTCTAAGACAACAATAACAATTTGAAAAAAATCGAATAGAACTTTTTCCGTACCAGATCCCGTGTAGAATTAGCAACCATAAGTCAAGCAGTGGGTATACTTTTTCAGAGAAAAATGCCAAACGAATTCTGAAATATGAATGAAAACAAACTCAAGATATAAATAATAATCAATTATTTGAGGCGATAATTGCTACAAATTTGCACTGGACTTTGAACCGAAATTCTGGAATTTTCCAAGGATGGGGCCAACAATTGGCTGCAAATAAAATGTTTAAAATTTGAAATGTTAATTTTCAAAAAAATATATATTCATGTAAATACATATATGTACAAATATATAACATACAATTTAATTATTTTTATTATGTACTGACTATTAATTATTTATTTACGACGCTGATGATTTGATTGTCCCCATTAACAGTCTTATGTTAATCACATTAATCATTTTTGACAAAAACAATATAAATGGGCATGGAAACTTTTGGCAATATTTCAAGATGATTCATTTTATGTTTTCCTGGTAGCACTTGGAGCACTTGTTGCATCTTAATTGACCAGGCTTCCAGCAATTGGCACAATTGGCGCGGGGAAAGCCTGCTAAATGAGGCACATGAACGTTGTCTGAAATTTTCTCAGAATTTGTTTTCTTTTTAAGAAACCAAACCAAATTGTGGCTATATGTGTTCGTTAATGTATGTACATATGTAACTATATATGTATACCGATGTACAAAAAACAATGGCCCAATTGGTCTCTGGTCTGTGGGTCTGCTATTTTTCATTGCTTGCGGCTCATTGTTTCTGTTAAGTTTTTTCTTCTTTTTTGACCAGCCTCTGCTTTTGTTGTGTGAGTTTCACCTATTTAGGTTTACTCTCTTTATCTAACATACAGCCTCGTATTCTCAGTCCCTTTCTCTCTCTCTCTCTCGCAGCAGTCGCCTGCCGCGGGCTTCGCTGGGTAAGGTTGAGGTCGAGCGCCATTTCCGTTTGGCGAGTGCTTTTCAAATGTAAACGAAAAAGCATGCAAAACAATGCAAGTCACACACACACACACACATACATACACAGACGTAGGCAGCAAGAACATTAGCACGCTTCACAACACTATTTGAGATTCTCCAGTTGCCACAATCTCATCGCTAAATTTAACATTTCGCCATTCAATAGTTTATTCAGCCCAGCGGCGCCTTCGTCAAACATTTCTTGTTGCTGTTGCTGTTATTGTTATTGTTATGGTTATAGCTGTTGGCTTTTTTCATTTTCTCAAAATAGGCATTCGTATGGAAATGGTAATTACATTTTCAAAACTATTTTGCAATTATCATTCGTACTTCATACACTTCTTGTTGAGAGCTCCAGCATCAAGTTGATGCACTTTGAACAGGAAAACAAAAGAGAAACAATTTGAAATGTTTGTTTTTATTTGCTCATTGTTCCACTATTGCAAATTTCGCCGCTCTGCTCAACATCATTACCTCGTCCTCTTCACGATAATCTTTGTAATCATCATCATCATCATCAGTTCAATTATATGCGATGAGTTTCAAGGCAGGAAACTAAAATTGGTTGATTTAATTTTCTTGTTCGTCATATTGACAATAGTATTCAAGTAAGACATACGAGGTCATAGGGTCATAATATTCTTAAGTATATACATACATATATATATATATATATATATATATATATATATATATATATATATATATATATATATATATATATATATATATATATATAATGATTCTTTGACTGTCAAGCAAACTGCATATTTATTCAAATTCAACACTATATTTTTAATTGATCCATCAATAATCTTGAAATTTATGACATAATGACCATAAGCTCATCTTCTTTGGTTTGATATTAGCTGACTTCGCTGAACAAGGCGAAGGCTTTGAGTACAAAGCGAAAGATTCCAATCATTTGACGGTATGTAAATATTTGTTCTTTTGACGTATGCGGAGTAATATATGTACAAACATGTGAACACCGAGCCTATTTGTTAAAGCTCTGCGAATTATTTTTAAAATGTAAATTACCATACAGAAAAAAAATAAATAAATAAAAAAATGTAAAAACAAAATTGTTGGGAAGGGCATGACCAATATGATTTAGAGATTTGTCACAATGTAAACGACTCGAAAGCGAGTTAACAAATCATTTTTATTGCCAGCTTTTAGCTTGGATTATGAATATAATTCACAAACAGAATTGTTGATTTCTTGCCATAATTAATTTCCTAATGCAACGATTTTGCCCCGCAATTTCGGCTGGCTTTTAAAATACATATATAATGCTTTTAATAAGCATTAGAGAGTAAGATGTATGAGTTAATGTCTCCATATATTTAAGCGGAATAGGTAAATGGTCTTATATGCCAGATGAAAGTCTATACATTAGACTTTTATTTTTGATTTGATTATAAACTATAAATGTTTTACTTATCCCTAGAATCTCGTGCATATGTTGTACTCAGACTTTAGCTTTGTGTAATCATGATCTTGATCTACTCTTCATCCATGGCCTTTGAGGCGTTGACTTTAGCCATAAAATTTTGTATTCCTCGTAGTGGCTGGAAATAGCATCCGACAATTACACGGATATTCATTTTAGCCAGAGCAAACCCATGTGAATGAGATCACTGTTTATGCCCAACAATTTTAACGATCGCCACAGCTCTATTGCCCCCAGAGCCAGTGCCAGTGAGTGAATACCCATACTATGTCCAAAATGCACTGAATATATATACACATGTTATGTATACATATGTATATTTTTACATGGGGGTATACAAACAGCTCTCTTAGGAAATGGAAGTGCAACTGTAATAGTCATACTTTATTGCCAGAGGCTTCGGATTACACAATCCA
Organism: Drosophila mulleri; assembly: GCA_035047565.1. NCBI lineage: Eukaryota > Metazoa > Arthropoda > Insecta > Diptera > Drosophilidae > Drosophila > Drosophila mulleri. The sequence goes on from JAWNPK010000168.1 coordinate 4,960,947, forward strand.
GAAACATGGCTCGTTCCTTTATTTAAAGTAGAGAATATATTTTATGGTTGGCACGATAAGCAACGGTACTTGAATCAGAGTCCAGCATCGCATAACTCAAACTTAGAGACAGACGTAGGCACAGACAGACTCTTGAATATTTATGGCGCCTTCTAGAGAGGATGCTTGTCTATGCCGAGCACGTTGCATGCGATCGTTCACTGAGATTTGTACCCAGAGCAGTGCCAAGTGCCCAGCAAATCGCATTGGTGGCTTTATTAAGTCGGGCAGCTGCAGTCGCACAGTCGGCAATGGGAGGAGTAAGCATGCGGATATACAGATCGCGCTGTAGGCGCCGCTCAGGCTTATGCCATCAATCAGTGGGCAGACGGTAGGCGAAAGGTAAACCCATGGGCAAAAGCCCAGATGCATATATTCACTGTCGTATATTGGCAAACTATACGCACAATGCATGTCCAAGGACGCGATTAAATCAGCTTAGCGTAATAACCAGAGCATCAAGTTTTTATTTCTGCATACCCAGCATTTCATTGCGAACAAGGGTATGTTAGGCGCAAAATCTTATGTTGAGTTACTGTAAGTTAATTGAGAAAAATGGAGCAGTTCCACTAAATTTCGTTTAGATTAGGTTTCACTGAAAGCAAAAGTCAGTTAAAAATTCCAAATTGTGTTTATCAAATTCAATAAGAGAAGACAGCAAAATACAAAAGTTGCTATGCCTGCAATGAGTAACATTTATTTTCATTTACGCCAACTTTGCTTATTTCGATTTTTGGATTATTATTAATGAATGAGTAAAAGGCGAATAAACATTTTAATTTGATTAACATATATGATAATTTTGTTGTCGACAGCGAGTCACAGTTGCTTTTCATGAAGTAAATATGTATTACATTGACTTCACATTTGCTAACAGCGGCTTAACATGAAAGTTAACAGAAAGTTATTCTGGTAATGCAAAAGCAGCTTCTCTAGGGTATATAGACGTAGTGATTGCATATATGTATGTACATACATGCATACATATGTGTGTATATGTGTATGTGATTTTGCTTTGCGGCTTTGCGTTCTTTGTTATTGCGTTGAGAAGAAATTCAACGTTTGGCCCTTGCGAACGCCCAAATGTGTCAATAGAAATCGATAAAAAATTGTTGTTTTAGTTTTTTTTTTGTTTTTAATTTGTTTCTCTCGGTCGACTGGTATAACGATTATGCGACGCAGGCAAGTTGATTGCCCTGTGTCCTCTAGTCCTTGACTTACTCTTTATTACAGCAATTCGACTAATCTGGGTTGCCTCCTTGTCTTTTGATTACAGCGCTTGGACGCAGTTGCGCAGTAGTGCCAGCTGTCAGAGTGTTTGGACCATCGAGCAGCGTGGTGTCAGCCAAGTCAACTCCAGAGACCTGGACGAGCTCACTGCACGCAGCGGCAGCAAAAATGATTGGACGTTTGTTTCGCGCCCATGGCGAATTTTGTGCATCGCATCCCTGGGAGGTGATTGTCGCCCTACTTACCATCACAGCATGCATGCTAACTTTGGACAAGGGCAGCACCATAGAGCAGGCCAATGGTCTTAGCAGCACCAGCGCAACCACAGCGGCGGCTGCTGCTGCAGCAGCAGCTAACAGCGGTGGAGCAGCATCGGCAGCCAGTGGTACACAGCCGCCTATAATGGCCAGCGCATCGTCATCAGCGACGTCGAGTCGTCACAGGCCCTGCCACGGTTGGGGCCAGTCCTGCGATGGCCTGGAAGCCGAGTACAATGCCGCCGATGTCATCCTAATGACCATTGTGCGCTGCACAGCGGTGCTCTACTGTTACTACCAGTTCTGCAGTCTGCATCGGCTCGGCTCCAAATATGTGCTAGGTAAGTGTGTCTGACAATTGGGGGAATGGATTGCGTCATGGTTGTTGGACTTTATAGGTGCGTGTGTTGATACAAACTATTAGCTTCTGTCTGAAGAATATGCTTTGTTTATCTGGACAGGGCCCCCTATTTTGAGATATGTATGTTTGGCCAATATTTTAGCTGCCTTTTTATGATTTTTTTTTTATTTTGGCGGTATTTCTCACGCTGTCTCTAAGTGATACGACCTCTGCCACTAATTGGAGTTGTCGAACTCGGCTAGAACTCAAAATTTAAGTGCGCTCTTTTGACTGTTTGCTTTTATGTTTGTTTGCAGGTATCGCCGGTCTCTTTACGTTCTTCTCCAGCTTCATATTCACCACAGCCATTATCAAGTTTCTGGGCAGCGATATATCGGATCTCAAGTGAGTAGTCGCAGTTGAATGAATCTGATTTATTAACTGTCTATAATTGTTTGTAGGGATGCGCTTTTCGTGCTGCTTTTGGTTATCGATTTATCGAACTCGGGCCGATTGGCACAGTTGGCGCTCTCAGGCAGCAGCCAGGCAGAGGTCACACAGAATATAGCACGAGGCCTGGAGCTGTTGGGCCCAACCATTTCACTAGACACCATTGTGGAGGTGCTGCTGGTGGGCGTGGGCACGTTGTCGGGTGTGCAACGACTGGAGGTGCTGTGCATGTTTGCCGTACTGTCGGTGCTCGTCAACTATGTAGTCTTTATGACCTTCTACCCCGCCTGCCTTTCGCTTATATTTGATCTGTCGCGCAATGGCGTTGACATATCGGCCGTGAGAGAGCGCGCCAAGGGCTCGTTGCTGCTCAAATCTCTCACCGAGGAGGAGCAGAAGGCAAATCCAGTGCTGCAGAGGGTCAAGCTCATCATGACCACCGGCCTGATGATTGTGCACATCTACAGTCGGGTTGTGTTCAACAGCAGTGACTACGATGCTGTGGAAAAGACACTTTCCCCACCGCTGAATCTGAATGTCAGCAACAATCGCACGGACTCGGGCGAAATAACTGATATTATTATCAAGTATGTAATCAACGTAGAAATATAATCATGTCATCGATATAACTGAGCCTATCTTTTCTTTTCAGATGGCTAACAATGAGCGCAGATCACATTGTGATCTTCATTGTCTTGATTGCCCTTGTCATCAAGCTTATCTTCTTTGACCATCGGGACACTTTGCCGAATCAGCTGCATCAATCGACCACAGCGAAAGCCTCGCAGACTACTCCACTGGAGGAGGAGCCAAAGCCGACCCCAAGCCACACGCCACTGTTCAGTATTGAGGAGCACAACGCGACAAATGCAGCTACTCAGACCGACGTGGTATCTGTACGACAGCGTCTGACACCACCAGTCCGCCCACCACGTCCACTGCAGGAATGCCTGAAGTTATTAAATTCCACCGACGAATCGGATGGCGTTAGCGGCGCCAGCGTTTTAAGTGATGAAGAAATCATTGCAATTATCAAAGCTGGCGGACCCCACTGTCCGCTCTACAAGATTGAGTCAGTGTTGGATGATGCAGTACGTGGCATACGCATTCGTCGTCAGTTAATTGCTGAGCGAGCCAAGTTGCCAATGTCCCGCCTGGAAGTGTTGCCCTATGAACATTTTGACTATAGCAAAGTGATGAATGCCTGTTGCGAGAATGTCCTAGGCTATGTGCCGATACCGGTTGGCTATGCGGGTCCATTGCTGCTGGATGGAGAGACCTACTATGTGCCCATGGCCACAACGGAGGGTGCTTTGGTGGCATCCACGAATCGGGGCTGCAAGGCACTTTCTGTGCGCGGCGTGCGCTCTGTGGTGGAAGATGTCGGCATGACGCGTGCACCCTGTGTACGTTTTCCCAGTGTCGCCCGTGCCTCCGAAGCCAAGAAGTGGATCGAGAGCGCGGAAAACTACGAAGTGGTCAAAACTGAGTTCGATTCGACGTCCCGGTTCGGTCGCTTGAAGGAATGTCACATAGCTATGGATGGACCCCAGCTTTATATACGTTTTGTGGCTCTGACAGGCGACGCCATGGGCATGAACATGGTGTCCAAGGGTGCGGAGATGGCGCTGCGCTGCATCAAACGTCAATTTCCCGACATGCAGATAATTTCGTTGAGCGGCAACTTTTGCTGCGACAAAAAACCCGCGGCAATCAATTGGATTAAGGGACGTGGCAAGCGTGTCGTCACCGAATGCACCATTTCGGCAGCCACATTGCGTTCAGTTTTGAAAACGGATGCCAAGACTCTGGTGGAGTGCAACAAGCTGAAGAACATGTCGGGCAGCGCAATGGCGGGCAGCATTGGGGGCAATAACGCACATGCGGCCAACATGGTGACCGCAGTGTTCTTAGCCACCGGCCAGGATCCCGCACAGAATGTCACATCCAGCAATTGCTCCACGGCTATGGAGTGCTGGAACGAGAACAATGAAGACCTTTATATGACCTGCACTATGCCCTCGCTGGAAGTGGGCACCGTTGGCGGGGGTACTGGGCTACCAGGACAGGGCGCCTGCCTCGATTTGTTGGGCGTGCGTGGCGCCCATGCCACCCATCCCGGCGACAATGCCCGCAAGCTAGCACAAATCGTTTGCGCCACCGTGATGGCCGGCGAGCTGAGCCTAATGGCGGCGCTGGTCAACAGCGATCTAGTCAAGAGTCATATGCGTCACAATCGGTAAGGGTGGAAGCGATGCTCGTTTTACACGGTTTCAATGTGTACTAATTTATTTTTTTTTCGGTTTCACTTTCAGGTCATCCATTGCAGTAAGCAGCGCCAACAATCCGCTCAACGTGAGCGTCTCCAGTTGCAGCACAATCAGCTAGAACTGACGCCACTTTTACCTCCCTGTACATAGGCGCTCAGATCGAGTGAGGCGATCAAGTTAAAAATATTTTGTTGAAACGAATGCTTACTGAATTAATGATTATAATTATAAATGTAATTAATCAATTGGCCAGGGCAAACATCAGCAGCAGCAGCAGTAGCAGCACTAAGCGATTGTTTATAGCCAAAGCCAAAGCCTTTTGTGTCCGTATGCGATAAACATATTTGTTGTAATTGTTAAAACTAGTATAAAGTATAACGCAGTCTGGGATTCGATGTTGTTGCAATTTCCATTTAGTTCATACGAATATATCTATGTATATTATATATATACATATGTAGGTACTTATATGTGTGTGCATACGATAATGAGCCTATTTTTTCTACAAACATATTTCTAGTGCAAGCGCAAAAACTTGTAAAAAGTATTCCTTAAGCGAATTAGTGTTAGTGACTAAAGTTTAAAAAATGCATGTTTTTTTAATAGATGAGACTATAGAGGGTGCCAAGTGAAATAAACACGGAATGTTGTAATTGATAATTGTCTTTTGTAGACGCTGCGCCCGGGCTTTCAATTCGGAACTTCATTTATTTTACTTTAATAATAATAATTATTAATAAATTATTATAATTAATTTATAATAACTCACAATTTGTTTTATTTAGTTTGTTGTGGTTCTTGCATTTCTATTTTTTTTCCTTTTTTTTTTTAAACCAAAATAATAAAAAAAAAGACGAAAACGCAGACCAGATCTTTTAAGCCCCTTCCTCCTCTTCAGCCAACACCTTGGGTTCTGCCTCAGCATCATTATCCGCCGCTGGCACGACCACATCCACGCTGCTGTCCGCCAGCATGAGCGCCTTCTTTGGGCTTGGCTCGTTGCTATCCGCTTCGGCAATGGCTGTGGTGGAACCAGTGGTTGGCATTAAGTCAGCCCCACCAGCCGCAGCTTCATCCTCATCGTCATCGTTGGTTGTTGATTCCGGCTGTACGTTGACAGCACAGGCTTCAGACGAAATGCCATTTTTGGCTTCGACCACCGCACACTCCTCTGGATGCGTCAGCTTGCGCTTGGCAATGCGCTCGCTCAGCGCTTTGTGCACCTGTGCAATATCTGCAGGGCGACCCATGGCCAAAAAGATCTTTACGGTACCCGTATTGTCCATGGCAGTTAGACGTAGCGATTTCTGGCTGGCGCGTTCGGCCACCATTGCCGCCCAGACTTTAGTGTTTACGAGCAAACGTAAGTTTCCCGATGTGCGAAAGACTACGCGTGAGCAGTCATGCTCATCCTTGGCATCGTTTAGACGTAGACTGCCGCGTCCGCGCTCCTCCCAATTGCTGTTGACAAATGCAAATAGCTTGCAGCTAACATCGGCAATATTGATTTCGTTTTCCTCGCCAGTGAAGGTCTCCACCTCTTCATATTTTCTTTTCTGAGCACGGCTTTCCTCGTATTCACGGGCCACCTCATTGAGGCTCTTTGCCTCCGACGTCTCCCTGTTGTTGTCTGTCGATTTAGCAGCTTTCTGAATGACGCTGGAAAATAGCAACTGCGATGAGGTAGCTTCCGCTGTTCCAGATGATGCAGCTTCCGCATTTGATTCTGTGTTCACATTTTCCTGCAATACATTCAACACATATATATATTTGAAATATTTTTAAAATGTAACTCATACCCCCACGACACGCTCGTGCACGTTCTGGCCGAAAATAAATCCACTTGTCTGAACACGCGGCAAAGTTGTTTTAGCTGCAGCAAATATGTTGGAGCGCTCAATGCCGTTGTTACGCAGCATTGAGAGCGGATCCGGCCGCTCGTCGATTTCATCGTCATCCTTATCAATGTTCTCTGAGGACTCCACCACTTGGGCGGCCACATCATCTTCTTCTTCCTTTTGCTCGCGTAAAAACGGATTACCAACAATACCATCTTCATCAGTCTTCTCGTTTCCGCCGGCTAATGCTGTCGAACTATTGTTGCTGCTGTTGGTATTAATATGTGCCGAGCTTATTACAGAACTGTCGCCAAGCACAGGTGGTCGCAGCACAGCTCCGCCAAGACGAGATGCTTTCAAAGTAAAACCGCCTCTGAAACAGTTGGCTTCAACCGACGCCTCTACAAAACACAAGAACAAGCAAAGGTATTGTATTTGACTTTAACTTCACTTTTTATTGGCTGATTCTTGCAGAGCCTCTGCCATACTACGAATTGCATCCATATGCGTGACTAATAATAGCTATTAACATAGTTATCTTACTTACCATTATTTTCGGACATGGCAATGGAAATATATGTTTGTGATTTATAGTTTGCTAAAAATTTTTACAAGAAAAAAAGCGTTCTCTTGAAGCCTTTGCAGTACTGTAAAACAGTCAACTATCGATATTGAAATCGCATAGGACTTGCTGAAGTATCGATAACATTTGATGATTGTACAACACATTTAGCTGTCAAACTTGGTTAATGCTGGAAAAAAAAAAAACACGAAATTTTTACAAGTCATCGACTAGAAACGCAAAGTAAAGAAACCAACTCGGCATAAGAAAACTTTTATTTAACCAAGTTTATTATTAAAACAAGTTGAATTAAAATGGCCCAAACACTTGAGGACAAATCAATATGGGAGGATGGCGAGGAATCGTTGGGCGAAGAGGTGCTGCGAATGTCCACTGATGAGATTGTGAGCAGGACTCGACTGATGGACAATGAAATTAAAATAATGAAGAGCGAGGTTATGCGGATCACCCACGAAATTCAAGCACAAAACGAGAAAATCAAAGATAATACAGAAAAGATAAAGGTCTGTAACATATTTTAGGTAAAGTACAACAAAAAGTTAATGTATATACAATGTATTTTAGGTTAATAAAACTTTGCCTTATCTGGTGTCCAATGTCATCGAATTGCTGGATGTGGATCCGCAAGAAGAGGAGGATGACGGTTCTGTTACCGTGCTGGATAACCAACGCAAAGGCAAATGTGCTGTTATAAAAACTTCAACACGTCAGGCGTATTTCTTGCCAGTCATTGGCCTGGTTGACGCAGAAAAACTCAAACCCGGCGATTTAGTTGGCGTCAATAAGGACTCTTATCTTATTCTTGAAACTCTGCCAGCGGAATACGATGCTCGAGTTAAGGCAATGGAAGTTGATGAGCGTCCCACAGAGCAGTATTCCGATATTGGAGGCCTGGATAAACAGATCCAGGAGCTAATCGAAGCCGTTGTACTGCCAATGACGCACAAGGAAAAGTTCAAGAACCTTGGCATCCATCCACCAAAAGGTCTGTATACTTACATATGTTTGATTCAATGTAATAAGCTATATACAAAATTTGATTCATAGGTGTCTTATTGTATGGGCCCCCTGGAACTGGCAAGACACTGCTTGCTCGTGCTTGCGCTGCCCAAACAAAGTCCACTTTCCTCAAGTTGGCTGGTCCTCAGCTTGTTCAAATGTTTATTGGTGATGGCGCAAAGCTGGTGCGTGATGCCTTTGCATTGGCTAAGGAAAAGGCACCTGCTATCATTTTCATTGACGAGTTGGACGCTATTGGCACAAAGCGTTTTGATTCGGAGAAAGCTGGTGATCGCGAGGTGCAGCGTACTATGTTGGAGCTGCTAAATCAATTGGACGGTTTTAGCTCAACTGCTGATATTAAGGTCATTGCTGCTACAAATCGAGTCGATATTCTCGATCCCGCCCTTTTACGTTCTGGCCGCTTGGATCGTAAGATCGAATTTCCACATCCGAATGAAGAAGCTCGTGCGCGCATCATGCAAATTCACTCGCGTAAAATGAATGTCAGCAACGATGTGAATTTTGAGGAACTCTCTCGTTCCACAGACGATTTCAATGGCGCACAGTGCAAGGCAGTTTGTGTAGAGGCGGGCATGATCGCTCTGCGCCGCTCGGCCACATCGGTGACACATGAGGACTTTATGGATGCTATTATGGAGGTGCAGTCCAAGAAGAAAGCTAATCTTAACTATTATGCTTAGACTAAAAATTCGCAAAATAAATTTACTTGTAATCTTGATACATTAAAGAATTAACAGAAAAACATTGAAGGAATCGTATCGCATGGATAAGCAGTTTTATCAGTACAACACATATATATTTTTTTGAGTAAGATATTTCTGATTTTTAAATATCTAAAAATTCCATTCAGAAATAATAAAAAATAGATGATAAATATTTACATGGTCACTAATTAAACTAGGATGATTAAACAATTTGTTAAGCCTAATCAGTGGGATCGAGTGTATTGCTGCTGCTGCTACTGTTTGTCCCTGCAGATGAGCTGCTTGTCGTTGCTGTTGGGGTGGACGTTTCGCTGCTAGACGTGGTTGCAGTCGTTGTAGTTATGGATGTGGATGAACCTCCTGTTACGACTGTTGTTCCAGAAGAAGAAACTGTCGTTGTAGCTGCAGCTGGTACTAATGGAACTGCTTGAGCAGCATTTACGGGAACAGCTGCTATATCATTAGCTAATGGCTGGGGGGGCTGTGCAGGTTGATCTGGCTGTTGGAATGGTCGTCTAATGTACATTATTATGCCCAGCAGCAGAGTTAATATGGTAATCATATATAAATCCCAATTGGCAGCAATGTTTTCATCCAGATAAAAAATGAATCTGTATGGCGACTGAATAACATTGGTTAGGAATGAAAATAAAAAGTGAAATGTATGCAATTCTTACCTGCTTTATCGACTCAATCTTTGCTAACATTTGAAGCTTGAATAACGCAATGGCCACAGGCACTTTGGCATCCGAGTTCGTTTCTGCTGCCAAATCATATAATCTTTTGGCTAAATGCCAATCCTTCTTCATGCCCAAGCCTTGCTCGTGCATGTAACCCAAATTAAACATGGCCTGTGCGTTGTATTGCTGATCTGAAGCTTTCCTGTATAGTAAATTCAAGGGAACAAATTGTAATGATAGACATAGGATGTGTTGACAACTACGCACCTGTAAAGAGCTGCAGCGGTTTCAAAGTCAGTTTTAGTGCCCCAGCCATAGTAGTAGTAATCACCAAGCTTCACTTGAGCCGCTGAGTAACCCTGATTAGCAGCTCGTTTCCAATAATAAAATGCACGAATCAAATCTTCATGCCGATCATTAAAAACATGCACCTCCTCGCGATCCAATAAGAAGGCAGCATTGCTCTGCGCCACCTCGTAGCCAACTTCAGCCATTAGAGAATACTGCATGTAGGCCTCGTCAACACGATTCTGTTTGTAATCACTGTAGGCATGCATCAGTCTACTGCTCCAACGGCCACGCTCTGCCACGTTTTTGAAGAACTATATATTACAAATATTTGACAAACAGAATTTGAATAGAAAAGCTATATAAGACCAGCCAAACGTACCTCAACAGCAGCTGGGCAAGATCGCAACATGCCCATGCCGTAGGCATGCATAATTCCCAAATTATAGTACGCCAAAACATGACCCGACTGTGTGGCCAAATTGAAATACTTAAGCGCTAGCTTGTAGTCTGTCTTCACACCATTGCCAGCTGGAATTAAAATAAATTTTACATCTATTTCGTCATTTGACAAATATATAAATAAAACTCACTGAAGTACATGGTGCCAAGCTGCAATTGTCCGTCAACCCAGCCTTGATCAGCAGCCTGTGTAAAGTACGACAAAGCCTTGATGGAATCTTTAGGCACACCAAGACCTTTTAAGTACATTAGACCGAGGCCGCTCTGTCCCACAGGATCACCCATCTCAGAAGCCTTCGAGAAGTACTAAAAATAATTTCGAAAATTACAATTGTTATTAAATTATCAGTAAGCATATATATATTGTATATGTCTATGATTTTTCTCTTACCTTAAAGGCTGTTTCGTTGTCTGCCTTAATTTGCTCGCTACCCTCCAAGTAGAGTTTGCCCAGAAATGCGAAACCTATGGCATTACCCGCATTGGCAGCAAGTGTGAAATATTCCAACGCTTTTTGGTGATCCTGCTGAATTGCCTTGCCGCCTTGGTAGTACAACTGGCCTAAGCCAACCTGCGACTGAACATCGCCCTTGTCCGCGAGCAGCTGATAATAGTCAACAATTTCAGTTTCATGACTGCCTGGATTCTCTAACTCATCCAGAAGTCGGACTCGATGCACAATTGGTCCGTTAGCAAAAGTTATCTTTGAGGCTACCTTCTTAGCCACACGCTTGTACTGAATCAACGACTTCTCACAGCTAGTTGGCACGTTGATGCCATATAAATAGCGATAGCCCATGGCCATCTGGGCAAGCGTATTGTCGCCAAGTGCCGCAAGGGTGTAATGCAGTAGCGCCAGCGGTTGACTGACATTCTTGCCACCCACTCCAACTGAATACAGAAATCCAAGACCCAAATGAGCCTCAGGCACTCCTTCGTTTGCCAAGGCCTCAAATTCCTCTGCGGCATGGTGAAAATCAAATGGCATCCAATGACCCAAGAGCACGGCCCATGCCAGTTCAGCGCGTGCCTTGAGATGATTAAAAGCGGCTGCCTTGCGAAGCAATGTTAAAGCGACGCGCTTATCACTTCGCGGCTTGGCCAACATTTCCATGGCATTTTCGTAAAAACCTTGAGCTGCAATACAACAAAATATTGCACCACTGGAATACTTGTGTTATTCGAATCACATACCTTCAATTTGCTCAGGAGTCAATTCGGCAATCTCAGCGGGTTTTATTCTCGCTTCAATTGCTTCGATCTGAGCTTTTAGCTTTTGTTGTTTCAATAGACTGTCATTCCATAGGCGCTCAAACAATGCAGCTGGCATTACTTTTGTACGGGGCGCAAATTCGGTATCTTTAAGTTTGGCCGCTTTGCGGTCATTGCTCCCAGGTGCTGTTGCTGACGATGATGGGTCAATGGGAGGGGTTTTAGCATCTTTCTCGGCTGTCGTTATCTCATCGCCTTCGGTATTTGGCTGACTATGTGCATCCGTGGGTTCGGTTGTTGCTGTCGCGCTGGCGATATCCGAGAGTGGACCCTGCAATTCCGCCCGCAACAGCTGGCTGCATTGGAGGAATAGGAGCAACAAAATGCTCATCATACTTGGCAGTCTCATCGTGAGGAACGTGTCTCTACGTTTTCAGTAAAAAGATAAGTGTTAAATATACTTAAAATTTTCTTGTTTTTTTTAGGTCTGACGTGTGTTATTTACTTTTTTTTTGTGCACACACTGATTGTTTTTTCACCGTTAGTAGGGCTTAGTGCTTCCAGTCCGTTTTATTGCTGGCGCATTTTTTAATAGTGCAGCAACTTTATATGTTGTCCTATTTGTCTTTTGACAGCTTTAATTATTTTCACACGTAAGATTAAAGAACCTTTCATTTGTTGCAACAATAATTGCTGTCTAGTGTTACCAACGCCGCATGGACAGAGATGAGTAAAAATGTAATGTGAAATCAGTGAACTATCACAGCTGATTTAATGAAGAGAAACATAAATTGTGAAATGCTATTGTTCAGAAATCCTGTGAGCGAACACAGACTAATTAAATACTGCTTACATGACACACACCAATTTGCACATATGTATATATTGTAAGAAATTATGATGAGAATTAATTTAATGGGCTAATATTTTAATGTTGGTTATACATCGCGATAGCTGGATAGGTTGTCGTCTGCAGCTACAACTGATATACCGGTATGCACACCTCTATGATGTTTCCAGTGTTAGAAAGTTTTGCAAAGATAATCTAGCCTTTTATTGTTGTCCCGTTTCATAATGGAAATGACTGAAGCGGCAGTACGAAAATAAGAGTGATAATTTATGAATATACTAATTAATATACAAGGAAGCATTGTTTAGTTGTGACTCATTGATCTTTTGAACCAAAGAAGCAACACAAAAGCATGGAAATGAGTGTAAGTTACGGCAGCGACTGCAAGGTATCACATACTGGCATTGCGTTCAACAGCGTCAATAAAACCAGTTCCAAGCCGCGCTCCAACCGATTCAGACTGTCACGCATTAGGTTATTCATGTTAAACGTCGTAAGCTGGTGAAAGTTTCCAGCTGTTGCAGCCCATACGCTAGATCCAAAAACGTAGAGCGTCAATTACTAATCCTTAACTTCTCCTCCCCCACCTGTGTATCAATTTAAGGCGGCAATGCTTGCACGGGTCTCCTTTTATCCAACGCTGCTCTACAATGTGCTCATGGAAAAGGCAACGGCAAGGAATTGGTACGATCGTATTGATGAAAATGTTATACTGGGAGCGCTGCCCTTCAGAAGCCAAGCAAATGACGTAAGTTAGGTTTGTTTTTTCATAAATAAATGTATTCAAAATGAAATTTTTGATACTTTGGTTATTGATATACATACGCTTATAAATTTATAACTATGTAAGTTCCAAAACCTAAATGATTAATCATAAATAATTTTTCTTGGCCAACAGTTAATTGAAAAGGAAAACATGAAAGCAGTCGTGTCAATGAATGAAGACTATGAACTTACCGCGTTTTCAAACGACTTTGCCAAATGGAAGGCTCTTGGCATAGAGTTTTTACAACTGGCCACCACAGACATATTCGAATCACCTAATCAGGAAAAACTCTACCGTGGCGTTGAGTTTATAAATCGCTTTTTGCCACTCTCGAAACGCATACCGAAATTTGATTCCTCGCAATATGCCGAGAATATTGGTTCGGTTTATGTGCATTGCAAAGCGGGGCGAACACGGAGTGCCACCTTGGTGGGTTGCTACCTTATGCTGGTACGTATTAAAAAGAGCTGACATCTGATGATTCATCAAAGCTATTGTCTAATTGGATGTATATATTTTTAGAAAAACGGTTGGACCCCAGATCAAGCTGTTGAACACATGCGTCAATGTCGACCGCATATCTTACTGCATACCAAACAATGGGATGCGTTGAGAATATTCTATGCAAATAATGTGGAGCCCCAGTCATGACCCAGCCCTGGCTGATCTGCTATATTCACTGCGTAACAAATGGCGCTCGTTTTTATTTTTGTTGCCTTTACCAGACTAATTAGTGTTAAGTAAAAGTTTTAAATACAAGTTTGTTGTGTACATGAGCCTTTTTTTTTTTTTTTTTTTTTTGTGTGTGTTACAAGTTATTTTAATTTACTGCTAATGACTAAGACCCAAACGCCGAATGGGTATACACAATAAACAAGTGGGCTATCCATTCACTGGTTGGTGTCCTTGCCCTTGATAGCCCAGAAGCGCTTGATTCCATTGGCCAAACCAATATCGTTCTTGATGAAATAAAACAGCCCTCCCAACGCGGCTACTGACATTAAGATGAGAGCAATGTGAGCAACTTTTGGCACAACATTACCAACAACTGATGGGCGCAGGTAATCCACCACCATTGCCTCAACTCCCCTATAAGTTGAAAAAAAAAAAACGGTTAGGCAAATTATATCACAAATTTTTATCTACGCATCTTACCAATGGGTGTGAATGACTACAGATATAGCCAAAAGAGCGTCCATGACTTGCGAAGGAGCAATGAACGCTGCTGGAATAACTGCCAGCAGACTAGCAGACAGTACGCGTTCAATAGTCCATAGGCGAGTGTGACTGCCAGTTGCAGAAGCCATTCTTGGGGCGCTTACTGAAATCTCGCGCATTACGACGGGCTGCAAAGTTAGATAGGTGATCAAGTCAAAATCTCACAGCAGATTTGTCAATAAGTACCGAAATTTGTTTAGCCAACGCCAGAGGCTTGATTCCAACTTGGCGTTGTGTATTAGCCACAATTGTGGAGTAAGCCTTCAATGGCGAAACACGCACGGATTTAATAAGTGTTGCAGCTGTCGGTATGTCGTACGATGCCGTTATATAATGAGAACATTTGTCAGGTGAAATAAAAATCCATTTGCAATTGAATACTATACCCACCATTACCGCGAGCTGCACCACGCAGAAGTACAGAAGACAACATGTTTTATGTTTGTATTAGAAAATCAAAGTTTCGACGAAAATATAAAAACACTTGTTATTGGCTCGAACAGTCAACTACCGACATTTAGACTACTTTACAGCACTGAAAAGTTTCATGCCTACTGCTTATCGATAAGGAAAACTATCGATTGAGTTATCGGCTCCGCCCAACGTTCTTACGCATATTTGAATATTATTTGCTAATTTGAAATATGTATATTTTTATTATTGCATAAATTTTTGAAAGAAAATACCAATATTTTGAAGTGCATTGAACTGCTTTATTTGTTTGTAAAAACATTGAGATTCGTTTGTGGACGGAATGTAAAAGTATGTCGAAATTTTCGAACATTCTATTGATTTTAACTTATAAACTAGATCGATATGTCAATTTGTTTTAAAATGTCGATAATTTGATTAAGCATCGAAGGCACATTATGAAATATTACTAAAGAGTTTTCTAAGCTGAAACATGGATGGACGGTACTGTAAAACTTATTCTACACTTAGTAAGAGACTAAAAATGTAACTACCATAAAAATTCCGGAAATGCCCAAGACGAAACTAGGGAAAGCCAAATGATCTGCGCCAGCCTTGTAAAAGTCCCATTCGAAGACGATGTTTGAAGCATCTGATGGTCTCCAAGGATTTAAACCATCATCGAAATACATAGGACAATCGTCGCGTTCACGTTCATACTCAACGGCATCAATGGCGACTGCGGCGCCTTCGGAGTGATTCCATGAGGTAACATCTTGATTTAGTTTACAAAATGCGCCTACTGCCTGGGACATGAGAACGCGGTTTAGATCAGCACGTTGATACACCCAACAACGATATTTGGATAGCGGATCCAAATCATCGTAAGTAATTAGGTATGATTTTAGATTTTCCTTCCAAAAGCCAATGCATTTCATACGGTAATCGGGATCACTGTAAATATCAACAGGTCGTCCTAAATGATCCACAGACAAGCAATAGTTCTCATCGACGGCCAACTCCTTTTGGTCTGTATCACAGACTGATAAATCGGATATGTTCTGCTTGCAGTGGATATCTGGACGAGGACTCAGTGTAACACCACCAAGGATTCTGAAATATTCTTTGAATAAGTCGCATATCTTCAAATTTTATTGAATTATAAACTCACCTCGTCTTAAAGGGATGTTCGCCCCTTTGTGTGAAATTAAACTTTCCAGCAACTGGACAGCGCACAGGAACCGGGTTTTTCGCTAAGAACAAATCATATTTCCAGGCCTCTGAATTTGGAAATTGTACCCAGGAGCAAACTGTACTGAAATCATCCTTAATAACAGCTAAGCCCTTGCGATAACGTATGATATTGTGATGTCTGGGCATAAAGTCAAAGCAAACGTAATCCTTTTGGCAGCCATCGACAGTAAGACGCGCCATCATAACACGATTGCCCCGACGTTCACGGCACACGTAAATTGTCTTCCGATATCGAGCCCTATCAGGATAATATGTCTCATTGATGTGTGTTTCACTAATGGACACATCGGCATCAATGTTGGCCGTGTTCACCCATTCGCCAGAAAAATTCTGAGGCAGTGTGCAACCAGGCTCAACAAACTCAGCCTTCACTGGTGTTAGTTTCAGACGCTCGGGCGAGTTCTCTGGTGTCTTAAGAGTGTTGCACTCAGCAGTTATGGAGACACCCACATACAGATCGTCATCTCGATTCTTGAGGAAGCAACGGTATTTTTCATCCTTACGCGATTCCTTTGTATTGGCAACAGCAAAATAATGATTCTTTCCCACAAACCAATCGCCTAGACAGCTGAATTCCACAGTTCCAGTAAACGTGCCCTCCATGCCCTCGCACTTCTGATAAGTAATGTTAAACTTTTGATTCTGGATAAGAAATTGTGTGCCAGCAGTCTGGCACGATTGGATGCGCGCATCTGGCTTGTTACAGACGCCCGTAAAGCGGAATCGATTCTAAGAGCAGATTAAATTAATTAAAATGTATTAATTATACAATAAAAAAAACTTGCCTGATACGTAAAATGCCAAACGCCTTCAAGAGATGAACGACAATTAATTGGCACAAAGTTTTCATTGAACAATGTTATCAACTGCTGATCATCCTTAATTCCCTTGCAAACATTATTCACTGTAGGCTCCTGGCCAGGTGGCAAACCAACACACGGTCCCTCGAACTTCTCAAAGATGTTGAGTGTACGTATTATTGTACGCACGCAATGATAGCAGTTGGCGGATCGTTCCTTAAACACAAACGAGTATTCATCGCCGTGATGTCGTTGGTAATTGATGCAGTAGCCACGCCTCGACATTGAAGTAGCATCGATGATCGTTTGGGTAGGCAAACCCACTTCCCACGAAAACCATGAACCCTGCAGTATTTTCGGTATAATGCAGTTGCGTTGCTCCAGCTCATTGTATTGTGCATGCGCTGTAATTAATAATTCGGCAGTGACACTATTAGTAAATTCTATATGAATCACATTTAAGCCTCGCTTTGACACTGGGTGTGGCTTGGCTGAAGTTGCTGTACGAACCTACGCTTAAAAGGCCTAAAAGGCAGATAAATCCTAAATGTTTATTCATTTTAAAACTGCTAAAGGATATTTAGTTTTTTAAAAACATTATATTAGTTAAAAGCAACCACTACGCAAATCACTCAAAATAAAATTCAACACAATTTGAGCAAAGAAAACACGCAACAAACAAATTTACCAAATGCTATGCATGAATTTTACAGCACTATATTCCCAATCTTACATTATACAACACTTGCCGCCTTTGTGAACTAGTTCTACTTGATTTATTTACATATTCAGTTACAATTCAAATTGCATGCTTGTGTCCAAAGATCAAATTTTAACTTGTCCTGACAAAACGGACAAGCTCCAGACATATTCTTAGATTACATTTGCAGTTAACCGCTTTATGTAGTAATAAAACTGTCTGGCTGATTACAGAAATCACAGCTTAGCAACAAATACAACCTATGCACGTCTGTGGGAAAACAATACAATCGTGCTAAAGCTAACGCTGTCTGCTGCTTCTAATGTAAACAGACAGCTGCTATCTGTGGTAGTCCAATTGTCTCACGCCTAATGACCCGAACGCCCCCGCCAATCATGACTAATACACACAGTGCGAAATCCCTTTAAACAGCACTTTAAGCTCTAACATTGTTTTAATATGGATTCAGATAAACGAATATTTGGGCAATCGAAATGATTCATGCTTGCATTTATGGAGTCCCTAGTTTTATTGGGTTTATTGGAATCCGTTCCGATTGCACTTTGGAACTTATTTAACTTTCTACAAATGGCATGTTGTTGATAAGTGTAGAGTCTAGGTACACACTTCTCTAGGCGGATCGCGCCGTCCTTATCACTAGGCGGTAAAGGTCAATCTGTGCATGACGATCCACTCGTCATCCATAATGTCTATGAAGCGATCAATGCAAATTTGGCGCAGTCTTTATTCATAGCTCGTTTAAAAGGGAAGTGTGCTCTCCCAGTTGAAAAGAACTAACGCGAGTATACATTTCAAAAAGGAAACACTACTGTGGAGCATTAAGAAATCTTTAATTTATATTCTCTCTCATAATTAAATATTATTGGTAAGTAATATTAACAAATATTTAATAATGTTTAAGCTTGACAAGTGTTAAATATCATGATGAAACTACAGCCATGGTTACTGGATTACATATGGAGGCCATCGATCGCATCACATCGATTCCGTTGGTGGAGTCAAGCGTTAAGCGTGTTGAGCACATCTATGACAAAGTCAAGAACAACAATCGCCTCTTCAGCTGGTACTTTGAGACGGCGGAGGCCACAATTAGTGCAGCCTACGAGACGGTTCAGCCGGCGGTTAAGCTTTTTGAGATGCCCATCAAACGACTGGACAACGTGATGTGCAAAAGCCTAGATATATTGGAGCAGCGTATACCGCTTGTCTATCTGCCACCCGAAATGGTAAGTCCAGCTGGGACAGCATATATGTCAATGTGACTTGAGATTCGCTCACATAGGCAATTATTTTGTGCTTAAAGATGTATTGGAATACCAAGGAGTACATGTCAGATCATCTGGTGCGACCTGTGCTTAAACGTGCGGATTCCGTTAAACAAATTGGCAATGCGGTGCTCGAAAGTCCTTTAACAACCTATGCAGCAGATCGTATCGATGGAGCCTTTACAGCAGGCGACAAATTCGTGGACAAATACCTAGTGCCCATCACCACCGACCAGGATCAGACAGATGGTGAGTGCCATCTTGATGATGATGCCATGTCGTTCGTGACTTTTTTTTTTTAAATGTTGTCTCATGTAAAAAAAAAAATGTATATATATATATATGTATATATAGGTAGGCCACCGAGGTTATCAGTCAATGTTCCATATGAATTTTGAATCTATTTTATTCTCATTTTGTCGATTGCCTAAGCGACGACCGCAAAAACATACATACATACATATGTATGTATATAAGTAGAACGATAAGGCACGGCTTTATTGCGGTTCAATATTACCAAAAAAAAAAAAAAAAAAAAAAAAAAAACAACCTGAACCTACTACATCCATATAAAGAATTATATTTAAAAATTGTTTAACCGCACTGTAGCGCCTCAAGACGATGATATCGAACCAACGGGCGCAGTGTCGAACGAGAAGGGCGCGATTAAGGCAATTCATCATGGTCAACGCTTCTCACGAAAACTCACACGCAGACTTACGCAAAGAACTTTTGCCGAGGCGCGAGCCCTTAAAAAACAAAGCAAAGAAGCGATCCATGTGCTTATCTACGCGGCTGAATTGGTAAGTGAAAAAATAGTTTTAAGTTTACAGTTACTCAATTATCGTGAGTACTATCGCACAGCACGAGTACATCGTTAATACAGTGTGTGACATACGTATCTGTACACCAGTATTGTACAAATGCAACCAGACAAGATTTTATTTAACTATAAAAAAAAACACAAACAAGTTTTAAGCTACTTAATTAATAAATGAATCTAAGTACAGATTCTCATATATATGTATATTTAAATTCTCCATAGATTGCCACCGATCCGAAGCTGGCTATGCAAAAGGCAAAGGAACTATGGGGATATCTAAGTGCTGACGAGCCGGAGAATCAAGCTAGGCCTGTCACTTTGGAGCAGTTGATTGTGCTGCTGACTCGGGAGTCAGCGAGGCGTGTTGTACACTTAGTCAACTATACCGCCAATGCTGCCAACAATTTACCCAAGTGAGTGGACATCTACTAAATAGTATTTTTCGATGGGCCTAACAGATAATTGTGAATTTAGACATTTGGCACACACTACCCATGAGGTTGTACATCAGATAATATGCATTAACAATCGCATAATAACTATAACGCGCTTGGATAAGGTCAAGAATATATCAAAGGAGGAGGCCGAATCTCTAATTAAACGTATGATCGCTTTCTATAGTAACCTGCAGGTACTCTCGAATGGCTATCTGGTAAATAAATTTTATTTGAAATAACTTTTATATTCTTCAACTGAACTTCTTTAAAGGAACGGGTTGCAAGCTTTTTGTCTGGACGCATTGAAGCTGAAAAGGTGACCGGTAGTGAGAGCAACGCAGTTAGCCGATCCTCAAGAAGACAACAAGAGACAAACAGTTTCTCTCCCGCTCAAAATAATATAAACGGGGTTTATTGAGAAGCGGAGTTTTTCATTGCTGTCGTATTTTTATTTCTAATCATAGAGTTTTGCTTCTGCTATCATTTTCGTACTAATTAAACAGATTTATTTGTTTATTTTCGTCTTATCGTTCATAGATCTATTATAACATAAAATTTATTTGAATAAATGCTCCTTATAGTATTTCAATTCTTGTATGCTCTCCTTAATATCCTCAAGACTGCGGTGAACGAGCTGTTTGCGCGGGGCTCCTGCAATAATCTGTGGATTCCATCGAGTCGCCAGCTCCTTAATAGAAGAAACGTCTATGATACGATAGTGTAGATACTCATTTACAAGTGGGAAATATTTGTGTATAAAGATACGGTCCATATATACAGAGTTGCCAGCCAAAGGGCATTGACGCTGTGGTATGTTTGCCTTCAGAAATGTAAGAATTAGATTTTCCGCCTGATCAGGCATCACATCTGAGCTCCTACACCTGTCCACCAGTCCGGATTCGTGGTGGTGCTTTATGGACCATTCGTTCATGGTCTCATAAACATGCTCTGGATGCTTTATTGCAAAACAGGGTCCTTCAGATTTAATATTCAAAAGTTTGTCCGTTATAATACAAGAAACTTCTAGTATAACATCTTTATCTACATTCAGTCCTGTCATCTCCAAGTCCATCCAAACAATATCCGATGACCCGCCAACTAATTGTCTACCTGTGCTCATTTTGTTCACTTTTGTATTGTATAACAATGAAGTATGTTTACTGAGTATTGTAAAAAGCCGGTTCAATTTAAAGATCATTTGAATTCGAATATTTTATTTGAATAACTTTGTTATGTTTCACGCTTCGCTTTGGCAGTCTATATAAACACTACTTGAAACATTGAATTCCTATCTTAACAGAAACCGTCTTATATGTACATATATGCATATGTATGTATGTATGTATGTATATTCTAACAAAAAGAAAGTTTTAACAGAAACAGCTGTTTTGTGGTCATTAAATTGGGGTGTGCTAAAATGTACTTGTCACTATACATACATATATAATGTCCATTAGTGTTAAGCTGTCATTCCTTATACATACATATGTTGCTAATAATTGAGCAAGTAATAAATTTATACATTTTTCATACATGTGCATAAATACATATGAATGTCTATATTTATATGTACATATGCATATGTATATGCATAGTGATTTAACATTAACATTCTTACAGCATTATACAGCACTGAAATTGCAAAAAGTTGTTAGCACTGGCTGCACATTGTAAATTTTCTTAACAAAAAGCAAACGAAAAAATTTTAAAAGGAACAAATTAAAACGAAACTGAAACAAAAAACGCAAAATGTCGTCTTCGACGATGAGAGATCAACCGGGCACTTCCAAAGAATCATTCGAGGACTTCTACACCGAAGTAAGTTTCGTGATGCTATTCATTGCCGTGGGTTTGGCGGTGGCAAACCCAACGCCAACGCAAAAGCAAACGGCTATGGCAAAGGCTAATCAAAAGGCAGCACGAAAAAAAAAAAATATAAATAAGAATTTTCTTATATACATAAATAAACGATTTTGTGACTATTTTCGCAGGTGAAAGAAATTGAAAAACGCGATTCAGTACTAACTCCTACTCAACAAATTGATCGTTTACTTCGTCCAGGTTCCACATACTTCAATCTTAATCCTTTCGAGGTGCTGCAGATTGAGCCAGACGCCGAGGTGGCCGACATAAAAAAACGATATCGTACCCTCTCCATACTGGTACATCCAGACAAGAATCCCGATAACCAGGAGCGCGCTCAAATGGCTTTCGACATTGTTGCTCGTTCCTGGAAGATATTGGAAAACGACCTAACACGCAAAAAGTGTTTGGATGTGTACGAGGAAGCCAAAGGCCGTACAGATCATATGGTATGTGCATTGCAATCATATCTGTTTTCAAAGCAAGTGTATGGGAACGAACGTTTTTCAGATTGCCGAAAAACGTAAAAAACTCAAAAAGGAAGGCAGATCCTTTGAGCAAATACCTGAAGACGATCCTGCTAAATATAAACACGCCATTTACGTAATGGTAATGAAACTCTTTGCTGACATGGAACGGCGAAGGCAAAAGCTTGATCAGCGCGACCAGGAGGAGCGCAAGCGAAAGCGCGAAACCGAAATCGAGGAAGAGGAACGCGTCAAAGCGGATCGTGAGTGGCAGCAAAATTTTGAGGAATCTCGTCAAAGCCGTGTGAACAGCTGGCACGATTTTCAATCCGGCGCTGGCAAATCGAAGAAGACAAAAAAGCAAAAGCATATGACCGGCATGATGGTGCCCCCAAAGTTTAAACCTGAGACGCGATGAAATCTGTTTGCGACTGTCGCCATTAACCGCCCCATTATTTTACACATACATTTTTACATTTTTATAAGTATCCTTTGGAGTTGTAATAATTGACATGATCATAATATGTAGCTTTAGGAAAACAAACATTTGTCTTTTATGTTTTCATTACGATTTCTTTTTTTTAGAGCTCCGTGTACAAACTGGCTGTGAATACAATATCTCGCTTTATGGCCGCCGAGGCTTCTTCCATTTTAGACTGCAAGCCGGGATTACCAATTCGAATGGCTGCAGTTTTAACATCCCGAAGTGTTTCGTCCAACTGCTGAATACATCTCACTATGATGCCTTCCTGTACCTCGGTTAATTTCATGATCTCAGCGAAAGGCTGCAAAATGCGATTTGCGAGCTGGTAAACAAAATTGGAATCAATTTAGATCAATCTTACCTTGTTTTTAGCCCACTCGTAGACAACCTCGAGCAGTCCAAAATTCAGATTATTTTCTGCCTCAACTGCCGCTTGACAGCGCTGTTCCTCGGCCAAGATGGTGTCGTTGATTTGCTCGAAGGCGGCAACACATTTCTTTAGTGGCTCTGGGATAACAGGTTCGCCCTGAATTTTGGCCTGAAACACCAGACCCGACAATAGCGCAGCTATTTCCGCCGGCTCCAGATCGTTAAACATATTGCAGAGTATTAACTCGGTAATGAGCAACTCATTTTGGCCCATTTCGCAAGCTACCTTGCCCTTGAGTGTCACCTCGTTCTGGTCATCGATGTAATTGAGGGCTCGCAACACTTGCAGCTTGTTGCAGTAATCTGGATAAAGGGTTAAATTCTTTGCCGAATTCTTGAAACGCAACTCCTCAATGTTAATTTCTAGCATTCGACGCTCGTACACCTTGGTGAACTCCTGCTCAAAGCCGGCAATATTGGTATTCGGCAGCACGTTGCCCACCTGGCGTGCTAGATGATCCACATACTTCAGCATAGCTACTTCGGTTTCCGCATTTACGTTTATTTCCTTGGACATGTTGATGTATTTTATGCTGTCCGGATTGGCATTGTATGCTTCGTTTAGCTGATGCAGTTCCGTGACGGCCTTGACGACTGTTGCGCTAGGCGGCGAATCCTTAAAGCGTTCCAACTGCCGTTGCTCCCAATTGCGTATTATGACATCAGCATCCACTTTAATTGTTGATTTTGTAATCGTTAGGATATCGACGGCTCTGATGTCTAGCACTGCGTGTCCGCCAATGCCCTCCGGATGGAAGAATTTGTGCTGTGGAGTCAATGAGAGGATTTTGTAGTAAAGCTCGCCACGATTTACGTTGTCGCAGTCGTTGCTCTTGAATTGATGGTCCAGCACTAACACCTTGTAGATGGTATCCTTGCCCAGCACGGACTTAACATTAAGCAATATGGCCAGCTTATTGTAATGCTTGCCCTGAGTGATGACAATGATGCGACCCACTTTCATTTCTTTTTGGATTTTCGGCTGAGTCAGCATGAATTTCTGTAAAGGAAGTCACAAGGATTATTGGTTATTTAACCAATCAGCGCATCCCTACTAACCATAATGCGATGCTTCTCCTTCCAGTACTCAACGGACTTGTCGTAGAAATAGATCAGTGGCTCAAGGTGCTCGCCAAGGTTGGGCAGTGTGGCAAACTTGGCCTCGGCCAGCTGCAGCTGCTTCTGCTGTGTAGGTAGCTGCAATTTCTGATTGAACTCCTTGAAGCTGAACTGCATGATGTCCTCCACCTTGATGCTCTCAATGCGCAGACATGTCAGTATAACGGCGTAACGGAGAATGAATTGTGACTGCAGCTTCTCGGGTAAGCCAAGAATCATAGGCCTTAATTCCATAGACGGTGGCACTTGACCTTTGCATAGCAGAATGACAGTGCCATTCTCATCGTGACCACGTCGTCCAGCACGTCCGGCCATTTGTATGTATTCGCCCGGTTTCAGGTTGCGCATTTCAGTGCCATCGAACTTCTTGTGCGAATCAAAGATGACTGTGCGGGCCGGCATATTAACGCCCATGGCAAAGGTTTCGGTGGCAAAGAGCAGCTTGACGAGTCCGTTTTGGAAGAGCATCTCGACGATCTCCTTGAGGATTGGCAAAATGCCGCTATGATGGACTCCAATGCCACGCTCCAGCGAATCCTTAAGCGCCAACACCTGTGGTATAGTGCGATCAGGTGGCTTCAGCTTAGCCAGGCATTGAAGGAAGAACTTCTGCACTGAGCCCTTCTCCACTGCCGTATTGAGATCCACGGATTGCAGGGCAGCCACATTGGTGTCGCAGCGATTGCGGGACAAAGTGAAGGCCACTACGGGCATCTTGTTGTTGCGCTTGAGGAAGTCAATCAGTCCAATCCAGGTGCACTGATCCTGTTTGCTGCTCACGTAGTTTTTAGGGCCACCCGTCTTCGATTTGCTTTGCATTTCCTTCTTGCGCTCCACAGCCTTCTCGTAGTTGCCCTGTAGAAATTTACCCTGGGCGTCAACCAACAGAAAGATGTCATCACGACTCTTACCGCCGGCGCCAGTGTAGAGATAATGCATCAATGGCACTGGACGTTTCAGCGTGCTTATGACATACACCTTGCGCTTCTTGGTGCTGCCCACCCAATCAGCTAGTTCCATGGTATTGGGCACTGTGGCGCTGAGCATAATAATATTGACGTGGTCTGGCAGTAGTATGATGACTTCCTCCCAAACGTGCCCCCGCTCCGGATTGTTAATATAGTGGACCTCATCGAAAATGACATATTCCAAGTCGCGTGTTATATCGCTGCCACAATAGAGCATGGAACGCAATATCTCGGTGGTCATAATGAGGCACGAGGCAGTTGGCTCGATTTGCAGATCACCCGTAATGAGACCCACATCCTTGAAAGTCTTGCGGAAGTCGCGATACTTTTGATTGGATAGCGCTTTGATGGGCGACGTGTAAATAGTACGCGTCAGATCCCGCTTGGATAACGCGATGGCATACTCAGCCACCACAGTCTTGCCCGCAGATGTGTGCGCCGCCACGAAGACATACTGGCGTTGCTCTAGCTTAAGAATAGCCTGCTTTTGAAATACATCCAGCTCGAAGGGAAACTCCATGGCTGGACAGGGTATTTGCTCCTTAAAGTTAGTGATGGGCTGGCTGATATCTACCATTTCTGCCCAGTCACTGCTGAATTTTTTCGTTGCAGTCGATATATTCAGGACGGGCTTCAGGTCTGCATTCATAATATCATCATCGACGTCTTTGAACTCTGCTGGAAATTGAAGATCCCTCTGTGGCGCATTTGTGCCGATGGCTTCGCTATCGTTTCGCGTTATTTGCAGCCACTGCTGTACATCGAGGTCTTCTTCTAAATTCTCTAGCAAATCTACATTGCTGGCGGTGGTGGTAGCCGTTTTTATAACTTGTTTCGTGTCCAATGAGAAGTTATGACCACTAGAAAAGCCCGGTGGCACGGTTAGCAGTTTTTCGCCCAGTTCAAAGCTATCCACATCGAATTTAGCAATCGTCAACTTCTGCTCTTTGGCATCGAAACCACCCGGCCAGAAAGGATAGTTCATGGGCGAACCTCGCGTAATTTCTTCCAGCAGACCTGGCTCGCGCTGCATGGACATTGAATTATTGGCATTGGCCCCCACATCCTCTACATCCACCTCAACGAACTCGAGTATTTCGCCGGTAACCAAATCCCTACGTGGAATTAATTTTGTACTTCCCGGGCATTTGGGAAGATGCAACAGGCGCATTTCATTAAATTTACGCTGCACCACATCGGGTAGCGGATCATGAATGGAGATATCCGGGTTAAGTATGTAATTGCGAAGCTTCTCATGGTTGTCCTCGCCACGAATTTCATGCATTATGGAACTGTTTTAATATATTCTTCCAACATTGACAAACTAATCAGTGTTCAGTGCGACCATATAAATGTAAGAAAATACCAAAAATAAAATACTAAATGTGCTGTAATGACACAAGCGTCAGAAAATAATTACTCGTATTTCATAGTGTAAACTTCGATTCCAATTTGAATTTAAGTCTTAGTGGAATGCAAATGACAAATACAAAATTCCAAGAGGAAGTACAGACATTTCATTTTTATTAAAGACGAAATATAAGGGGAATTGTATTTCTAGTTTTACTTTTTGGTAAATGTATTGCCAAAATTATATACAATTATAGTATATAACAATTATAGAGTAAAACCTTTCTATAAATTAGCTCCTCCAAAAGTTTTATAAGAAATACTATCTAATTGCATAACACTTTATTTATATTATTCAATTTACTGTTAAAAAGAAGTAAATAATAGTTGATTTTGTTTATTCAATTACATTTCAAATGAAACACATATGTATGTAGGTACATACAATAACGATTTTCATTAGTTTCCAATCACTTTTTGCGAAATATCTCAACTTTCAATGGATGACATTTCTCATCGGGCACTTGAACACCCACTGGAATGGAGACATCACCTTGGGGACAGGCACTTAGTGCCACCAACAGATTCATGTCGGCAATAAACTCAATGAAATCGCCCTTCTGGGCGGGGCTGGGCTTGCAGAAATACTGTTCGGTGTCTCTGGTGAAGCCAGTGCACATGAAAATGTTCCAAACGTCGTGCACATCCTGCTCGGTCATGCCGCGCTCCTCCACCACAGCTTTGACGAGGGAGCTGTGACAGCTGCCCACACGCTCCTGCCCGGTGATCAGCTTATAGGTGTAGTCGTCACAGCGAGTGCCGATAACATCGTGCAGTGCGCCGCCGTCTTCATCGATACCATATTGGGCAAGGGTGTCGAACACGAAGGTGGCCATGGGCCGCAGGTAGGGCAGGCAGCTCCATAATCTGTCATACACCTTCAGATGGGCTGCGTGCAGCTGGCGCGTTTTTCCCGAATAGAAACGTTCTTGGCGATTGTCCAAGTTCCAGAAATTGACATCGCCCACCTGGGAGCCCTCGTGCACTGTAATGCGGCACAGATCATCTGTTTGCATGGTCCAGGTACGCGCCTCGCGCTTGGGCACCACTAATGTCTCCACGAGCTCGCCAGTCAACGCTTCATAGCGCTTATTCTGAAAGATACGGAGACGATCCCCATTACTTACATGATAAAATTCAATTGCAACACATGTACATCGTATTCTTCTTTGGACACAAGAGCGGAGGCCGGCTTGTCATAGCATATGATGGGCTGATGTTTAGCAAACTCGCGTGGCTTATCATGGCGTCCACACCATGAATGTGGCTTAGATTCCGTCATGTCCACCTGTAGAATTCTAAGCAACGGACTCCAACTAATTGACAGCTAAAGGTCTCAGGCACCACGGGTGCGATCCACATCTAATCGGGGCTTTCAAAAGCTTTATCTCAGCCGATACCGATGATCATCGCGCAGTTTTTATACAAAACATGTATACTAGATCTGAGAAAAATCGATCTAGAGCCAGTTTAATCGAACTAGTTTTAGTTATTGACCACCAATGAAACCGTTGAGATAACAATAAATAGTTGATTTTTGTTTCGCCTATCAAAGCTGTTAAATTAACTTTAATCTTTATCGATACATACATAATTCACTTTTAACTTTAACCGACTACAACAAAGATCAATTTTATTGTTTATCAAAAATACGTAATTAATAATTATTGACATCTTAGCAATTTTAAATGGTGAACAAATAACTAAAATTAAGAGATAGCATTTCTAGTTGAGGTTTGTAACGACACGTAGCTTACTTTACAAAAATTTTCCTTTTTCTGTTTAATTATTTATATTTGTTTTGTCATAACAGTTAACTGCATGCGTATTTATATATGTAAAACTTTATATATAGATATTAACTCTAATTGAATTGATTGGTTGGCTAAACTATATATCGTCTGTTTTTCAATTTCTCCATGCTTATCCATATATGAATGCTTCCTTATTATTTAGCTTTGCATCAATATGCGCCCGTTGGTGCGAAGTGGCGCTGTTTCTGATTCCGCGAATGGTCGCTGGCTCTGTATCTTTTGCATCAGCTCGTCGAGCAGATTGTTCAGCTCTTTGGTGGAAAACTCTTGAGGCATGGGCAAACGTTCTAAAGCCATTTTTAATACAACACATGGCTCCAGTTCAGGCGAAACTATGCACATGCCATTCACCAAGCAGCTCAAGCTCTTTGCTATTTCGCTCTGGCAAAGACGATGCTTAGATGTGGGGCATGGCAACAGACTGATACGCGAACAAATCTCACTGAGTTGCGGCTTCAGATTTTCCCAGCGCGCTTGTATATCCTCCACGCTGCTGACGTTGTGTATGTGCTTGAACTTTTCGTTGATATCAATGTAATCCAGAAATATCTGACCCTGATTTGTCCAGTTTGGTACTTTAACGGTGCTGTCCGAAGACTCAAACTGGCTCAACAGATTGTACAAGTACTGCAAATTACCTGTCACAAAAGTTTAGATTAATACAATTAACAAATATTAAAAAATATTTAAAAATTACTGTTTATCACGGCATCTGGTGCAATATATTGGTAGATGATTTCGTGGGCTAATACCCAGTGCTTGGCCTTCAATAAATACTTTGCTTGCATGTGGCGCTGGCCGTTGGCACCCGCTTTTAGTGCCTTAGCATAGTCCACCCAAGTTTCCGGTACACCCAACTGGTGGATGACAAACTGCTCCTCATCGCTCAGTGCCGCATGGGCGTCTATGCTGACATGCTGCTGCAGTGTATGCTGCACAGCGCGTTCACGCTGATTGCGATCTTTGATATGCAATTGCACAAATACGGACCACTGCCACAAGCCTTCATTCTCCAGCTGGCTGGCAAAGTCCACGTGAAACTGCGCCTCTGTCAAGGGACTGCAATGTCTATATCCTAGTGCTTCCAAAGTTTGCAGTAGCATCCAGCTACAAATAATGGACAAATTATTAACTATTAATTAAAACTACTATTAATAGAGCTTACCTCAGGCGAAAGTCCATTGGATCGGAGGTATGTGTAATTGGGTTCAATGTTTGCTCCAAGGAATGCTTACGTTTGGAGAAGAGCTGCAGCAGGTGGTAACGAAGATCATATACAGGATTTTTGCTCTTGTAGGGGATGCCAGTGTAACTGGGTTTTGGCTCATGCGCGTAGAGTTCTTCGGCTTGGAAGGCCTTGTCGTACTCCAGCAAGGCATCAGTTATTGTCGACGTGGGCGCAGTAAAGTACCATAGCTGTAATGCCAATACGTTTAGCCAGTTACTGTCCTCAAGCAGGTTTATGGGACCATGTGAGGACATCATTAGTGGGACGCCTGCGGCCAACATGAACATTTTAATACGCTCTAGGCTAATATATTTATCGGATTTGCTTTGCTGCCAAGCAAACAGTTGTTCCTCCATGAGCAGACGCACCACAGCACCGGAGCTAAGCTGTGCCAGGATCAAAGCCAAGTTTGCATCGTCATATTTAAAAGCCAATTCGCAAGCTTCGGTTACACGATGGCAGCTTAATAATTCTAGCATGTGCTCTAGGTAGCTATTGCTGCTGACTTTCTTTGATAAGAGGTCTTTGCTGACCAGCGTGTTCTCCAACCACTCCGAAAGCAGATTGCGTCGACACATGATAACATAATGTGAGTTGTCATCCCGCCCAACGAGCTCATCATGCTCTCCCCACAGTGCAAATAGAAGCGACCAGACGGACACACCATAGGCAGCCATGGTGCTGGTATTGTTCAGTTTAATGGCTTCGGCTAGATGCTTGGCAATCAGTTGTGTTCCATTGTTGGACTGCAGCCAAGGGCAGCCGCTGCCTTCGACCTTGTTGAAGCTGCAATCTTGCAGTTGGACTATCAAATGTGGCACAATGCTTTCGGCAAACTGAGTATACAT
Source organism: Drosophila mulleri (assembly GCA_035047565.1). NCBI lineage: Eukaryota > Metazoa > Arthropoda > Insecta > Diptera > Drosophilidae > Drosophila > Drosophila mulleri. Next base: position 4,991,498 of record JAWNPK010000168.1, read on the forward strand.
ATCCACCGTGTTGAACTTTATACGCTGCAGCACATTTGACGATAAATCGTTAGAGGCTCGTGGCTGAAACACGAGCGCAGCGGGCAACATCTTGTTGTTGACTGTAAAACCAAATATATAGCTGTACTTGAAAGAATTTCCTATAGCTGTGCACTTACCCTCATGAATGTTGCGTAGATTGTTGAACGTGTTGGGTACCATTAGTGTGTTTTGTGGTCCAAAGCTGAGCTTAAAGCTTCGTCCCTTGTAGAAGCCCAGATCTGCAATCCAGTGACTGTAGTGACCATATGCTATGGATCGAGACAAGGGTACTGTCGAGCCGAAAATCTTAATAGGTGCCACTTTGGGTTTTATAACAAAATCGAATGGTTTAAGGGCAACCCCAGATGTTGCTTGAGTCTTCTTTTGGACTGGCTTCACACTTTCAGCTACCACCGATGAAGCCTGCAAGAATAACCAATAAGCAATAAAAGTGTCATATAAATATGCATATTTATTATATTTTATATTTGATGTTATAAAAATTAAATGTCTGCCTTTACCTCCTCCGATTGGACGTCGCGGATTATACTGGTAACTGATGCGGATGAGGAGACGGCCAAAAGTGGTGATTGTCGCCCATAATCACTTGAGCTCTCCGATGCAGCCGGTTCCTTCCACAGGTATGTGTCCTTGTTAAACAAATTGGGGGTGCGCTTCACCTGAGGTGGATTCAATTTTGGCTGTGCATCTTTTGAGATGTAAACCAATTTCAGATGAGAAAACGCAAGAGATATAGTTTATTATTAAGGTCTCTTCTGTCCATAATTTGAGACTTCATTAGAAATTGAAAGATTCGAGATCCTTGAATTCATACGTATTCATACCTAACTCATCGTCGCTGCCTTGATCTTCTACGAACAGTGACGATTTCATCAACTGCATTTTGTGCGGTTCTTTGCCTACAATATCCTGGGCCAGAACAGCGGTTGGACTAGGCACGGTACGTGGCGCATCAAACATGGTAAAATCCGCACCACTGCCGGCCTGAAAGAACTCTGAGGAATGGCAAACAAGAATACAATTTGAATGACTATCGATCAGGAAACTATGATCTAGCTTCTTACGCGTTTTATCCATCATTAGAAACTCCGCCGAGTTGTCCATGGGGCGAAAGCCACTGGCAACGCCGGCGGCCAATGATTTTGGATCTATGTTGCGTGCGGCCTCTTCCGAGATCCGTTGGGCCTTGTGTGCCGAGGTCAAGCTTACTTTATCGGTGGAAGTGGGAAGTATACGTTGTGCATTCGTGACAACTGTTTTGGCTTTTTTAGGATCCGTGGGCACATCGTCATCCTCATCGCTGTCGCTCAGGCCGTATTTGGAGAAGTGTTTAACGCGGAACACCCAGCTGCCTGTCTCTGGCCTATACTCAATGAAACGTGTTGAATTCTTATCACAGACGCGACGCAATTTGCCCTCCCAGTCCATTTCGAGCAAGCGCTGTGGATCCTTAATGGCTTCATGTTTGGTCTTGTCCAATGGCCACACCTGGTCCAATGTAACCTGAGCCTCTCGATTCAAGCCATTGCCAATGGGTGGCTTATTGTCATCGTCCGGATATATAATGACCTCTTTGTTGCGGAAATGCACTGTCGGAGCAAGGAAAGAATATGATTAAAGTACTCGGCTTAATGCAAACAAGTGAACAAGTAATTACCAATCTCATCCAGATTGAGGCCGGCCACGTCCATCTCTTTGCCAAAGTAAACGTTGCCGTAACCCTCGCGGCCAACTGTAAAATTGGGCACCACGCAGGACCCATCCTCGGCCAGATACGACTTGAGATCCTCCAGAGAAGGAATGGTATAGTAACCCACACGGCGGAGCACAATGCCCGTTGGGTGGGGCTCATAGTCAACGTCAGCATTGACCTCTGCTTCGGCAGTTGGCTCGACGGATAAGCGTTGCTCCGAATCGATGGAGCGTATGGACAGTGTAGTGTCATTTCCATGCTCCGAGTTGAAAGTGTCCCGTCGCACAATGCTGCTGGCCTGATCCTCGAAGGGATTCTCCGGTATTGTAGAGACAGAGAGACGTACTGGCGCGGCATTTTTGTAGGTTTCAAGGGGTTTGCGTGGTACCAATTCCGTGAGGGTGCTATTTAAAGGTGCCTGATCCATGCCCGACTGTAGATTGTGCTGGCGCACCTTTGCCAAGTTATTGGGATGCAGCCACGACTCACGTCGGCTAGTGTCCTGATCAGCTTTGTTTGCTGTTGGTGAGGTATGACCATTTCCGGTTTGTGCCGGCTCGTTGGGTATGGCACCATTGAATGATTCACGTTGCGGACGCACTATACCCACTATTGGAGTGCCGCTGTTGCTGTTGCTGTTACTGTTCCCATTGCTCAGGGCAGCACTGTTATCCTCGCCTGTGGCCGGGCCCTGTGTCGGTACTTTGGGCTTTATCACTAGCCGCTTGACGTTGGGCTTGAGATTGAAGCCCTCTACGCTGGCGTCAAACTCTTCCAGGCCTTCGAACATGGACTTGCGATTATTGGAGGCGCCCAGCGCCTTTACGCGAACGCTGGATGGACCTTCCTTATTGGTTACCTTGAACTGGTTACTGCTCATGTCCAGTACCGCCTGCTGAGCGGCGGGATTTGTGGCGCGTGTGGCGTCCACGTCATCGTTACGCTTCAGATCCTTGAAAATTGGCGTATCACCATATGGCGACGTCACCTTGGATAGAATCTGCTGATGTATAGGCACCATGACAACAGCAGGAGCCGCTCCCACTCCGCCTAAGCCCGAAAGACCAGTATTAGCGCCACCACCAAGCGTACCAAAGCCGCCACCCAATGTCGACCCAAAGCAACCTTGGTTGGTGTTGCCAAAGAGATTGCCTCCACCGGTTGCTGTGCCAGTGGCTCCGCCCAGGGTGGAGGTGCCGCCGAAGAGTCCACCGCCAGGCTTGCTAGTATTGCTGAACAGGGAGCCGCCAGCGTTACCGGCATTAAAATTGAGCGGCGCCGACGAGGTGGATCCGAAGCCGCCAAAGGCTGAGGTTGCTGGCTTGTTGAGATTTGAGTTGAACAAGCCGCCTCCGGTGCCCGCATTAGTGTTGCTCAACGAGAAGTTGCCGAAGCCCGTGTTTGCTGTGGAGCTGGCGCCAAAGGCAGGCGCCGCAAAGCTCGTGGCCGGCTTGGATCCGAATAGACCGCCGCCAGCTGTGCTAGTTGCCGGCGCGCCAAAGCCACCGAAACCGGTATTTGGTTGCGACGCCGAAGCACCCAGACCAAAGGCGGGTTTATTGGGATCATTAGCAGTGGCTGCTCCAAATAGCGGCGTCGCCTGAGTTGTTGCGCCAGCGGTGCTACCGAAACCACCAAAGCCAGTCGTTGTTTGTCCAAATGCCGGTGCAGCACTCGTGGCGTTCGTCTGGCCAAACAGGCTGCCGGTCTGGCCAAAGCCCACAGGCTTGGCGCCAAACGGATTCGAAGCGTCCGTAGCTGTGGTACCAAAGCCTCCGGTCGTGGTAGCTCCGAACGGCTTCTGCAAGAAATTGTTCTGCTGGGCGGGTGCACCAAAGGCACTAGTTGCTGCTGGCTGACCAAAGGCCGAGGTGTTAAACAGGCTCTTATTCTCGGTACCCGTCTGCCCGAACAAGCCTGTGCTGGGCTGTTGCTGAGCCGGTGAGCCGAAGAGTCCCGTGGCCGCGGGCTGCGTAGCGGCAGCAGAACTTCCAAAACTGAAACCACCCGTCGTACTGCCAGCCTGCGGACCTTTGCGTGAACTCAGGTAGTCCTCTAGACGCAGTTCCTCGAGTGACTTCATCTCGTACTCTTTCATTGCGGTAATGCAGTGTTGTTTCGTATTCACATTGTTTGCCTGCCCACCCTTCATGAGCGTGTCCGTGCCTATGGTGGGCTGGTACTTGGCCACTGAAGTGCCCGGATTGACACCGCCCGCAGCCCCCACAGCCACTGCTTGTGGTTGTCCGAATGCCGAGGCAGCGCCACTGCCAAACACATTTGTCGTCGTTGGCGCCGTCTGACCAAAACCGCCGAAGCCCGAAGTGCTCGCAGCTGTCGCTTGCTGACCAAACAGTGGCTGGGCAGCCGGAGTTTGTCCAAAGCTACTCAGGCCCAATGTGGTCGGCTTTGCGGCGCCAAAAGCACTCGTCGCACCCTGCCCAAAAAGCGAGGTGTTTGGAGCCGCTTGTGTGGAGCCAAATATGTTGGATGTTTGCGGGGCTTGTGAAAATGCTGGAATTGAAAAAGCAAATTATCATTAAAGGCATTAGTACTAGCTATTCAATTATTTAATGCATATGTACATATGTATGTATATTGCATTAAATAATTTATTTATAAGCATACAGGCTGCACATGTATGTAAATATTCTACGACTCTATTTAGAGAGTAACATAATTCATTAGCAAGTCAGCATAGCTTATTTAAAGGGTATAATTCGTCTCTAACCTCCAAATGATGTGGGCGCTGAGGTTGTGCCGCCAAAAGCGCTGGTTGTCGTTGAGCTACCGAACAAGCCGCCAGGCTGTTGATTCGTTGCCGGTGTGGTGCCAAACATCGAGGGCTGCGTCGGCTGTGCACCAAAAGCGGATGTGCCTCCAAACGCTGGGGTCGCTGGCTTCCCAAACGCCGATTGACCAAAAGGCGTTGAAGCTGCAGTGTTACTGAATGTTCCAAAGCCCGTGGCTCCGGTGCCGGTGCCAAATGTGGGTTTAGCGCCGCCAAACATCTTGATCGATCTGCCGGCTAGCTGTTGGTACACACAAACATACACTAAGCACTAATCGCAAGTCGTCAAATGATTTCACAAAGGAGTGTAACACGAGCTCGCAAATTACATATATGTTTATATATATGTATATGTATATATGTATATGTGTGTATGTTTGTGAGTGCGTTAGTGTTGTTATTCGGGTGGGGCACACATGCAGACGATCAATCAGATAATCGTTTAACAATAATAATGCAACTTTTTATATATTGAACCCGCACAAAGGTTTTTTGGAAGCCCAAACACAGAAATGGCGCGCCGAATATTTTTCACGATGTCTTGTCTGGCGGAAAACAATGAGACCGTTCGTTTGCAGACACCGTCGAAGGTGTTTATATATGCAAATTTATATGCTATGCAGCCCTCGTTTATCAATAACATAAAAATACCAACTTGAGCTAAAACATACACTTCATGCTTTAAATATCGTTAAATAACTTCATCACATTAAAAAATATTTAATACAAATGTCAATGTATAGCAGAACATACTTTTTATTATTAATATTCTATTATATTGTAATCATTGTGTTATGGTATTTTTATCGTTACATACGGCTGGTCACATTGGCCCAGTAGAAGCTGAGCAACAGTTGAAATGAGTATCACGGTTGGTCCGTGCGGGGTTCATTCCGGTTAATTAATTAATTGTGAACGAAACAGCGAAGTGGAAATATGCCCGCCCGAGTGTGTATGCGTGTGAGTGCGGGAGCGTAAGCAGAGATTATGTGCGGCCAACTCCCAAAATGAGAACGTATTGAGGCGACTAATAAATAAGTGCAAATAAAATATTAACACAGCAATATTACTGTGCAATAAATAACAAAATAATACAAGAAAGTGTCAATGTTGTCGGCTCTATACACCTAAATCAGATTCAACTACGTGTTGCTTACATTCATGAGTGAACATTTATTGTTTTTGTTTTCTATACTCATATTTCGCGACGCGTTTGCTTTTTATTTATTTTTTCCGCAAACGAAAGTATATACATGCATATGTGTGCGTTCGAGTGTTTATTAGTGTGGTAAAAGTTAACAATAATAGTAACAACAGCAACAAGTATTCACAATGGCTGTTTGGAGCGACTGCAATGCTAAGCAGTCATTTGGCATTGGTGAGTGTTAATTTAAAAAAAAGCAAAAACATTTGTAAGCTATTTTAATTTTATTTTGTTGGTCGAACAAACAACAACATTGTGTTTCTTTTAAAATTTCAACACTGCAACAAAATTGTTTAAACAACGTGCGTAATTTAGTGCCTACCTTTTCCTAGAACAACAAACAGTTCATGCTGTGTGGGTGAGATGCGTGTTATTCATTTCCAAAAAAAGCAACAAGAGAAGATGAAGCTGCGTACAACAACAACAACAACTTACGCTCTCGTACTGTTCTTACCTTGCGGCTCAAGTGTAAGTCTCTCTGGCTCTGGTTCCCCTGCTGCGATGCTACGGTAGTTTTGTTGTTGCTGTTGTTATTGCTGCAACACTCCCTTGCATTCGCCGGCCATGTGGTCGCTGTCAACATGCAGCAGACGCAGAGGTTTGTCTTCCTCTTCGCTCACATTAATTTCGTTTTTCTTTCAATCTCATCCCATTTTTTCCAGCCTCCATCGCATTTCTACGCTTCACTTTTCGACACAGACATAAATACAAAGATTTTGCCTCTGTGTTGGGCACTCATGTCGCTGTAACCTGTTTTCTATCGCCTGGTTGCACTCACTCACATATGCATATAGATGTGAGAGTGTGAGAGAACAAACATTCATTATTCATGCACAACAAATTCTAGCGTATTCATTGGCAATGACCATGAAATGGCAATAGTAAGATCTTTGAAATGCTCTGATCGACCTGTGTATGTGTGTGTATTTCTTTTCTTTCTTATATTAACTCTCGGCTCTTTTGTTTGTTGACCTTTTCGATGTTCAATAGAGCTATGTACATACATAGGTAAAGAGCATACATGTGCATGTATATGTTTTTGTGTATATACATATGTATATGTACATATGTATGTTTATATGTGTCTGTATTTACACATCACTCGCGCAATTCAATGTCTCGTAATCGAGTTATGGCTGTTCATTCAAAGCACTCAAATTATTTGCTCTGAATATTCACACGTGTTTGGCCCCTGTCCGCGCTGCCTTCTTTTTCTACCTGCTTTGCAGTGTCGAAATTAGTATATTAATAACTGTATGCGCCCAAAGCTCTCTGCCAGTGGGTGTGGCAGTCATATATTTAATCAAATTTTGCGACCTTTCGGTACGAAATGTTATAAAGATATACGTTAGATTACAAACGGCATTGAGCTTAGTTTCATTTATCGCTCTCATAATGAACTGAACTATCGTACATACATATCCAAGTGTGTGCGTATGTGTATCAGTTCAAATACAGTGGACAACTGTAAATGTGCAAAAAAAATCAAATTTTTAATGCTTTACCTAACTCATCCTAGCTGCATTTGCTAGCCATGAAAATATGTCCATAAAAAATCACAAGCTCTTCGCTTATCACCAATAGTTTCTTGTTTTCTTATCGCCGTTTTATATGTACATATATTTTAACGCTTGCGTCTTTTACTTTAAACGCTCAGCAAATATGTGTGCATGTATGTATGTATCTGTGTGTGTTGAGCAGTAACAGCAACAACAACAACAATGCAACGCATTTCGAAATGCGATAAAAATGCGATTCGCTGTCCCACATTTGAGCAAATAATAGAAAAATTTCTTAAGCTTTTGTTTGTATTTATTCATTTATTTTGTTCATTTGTCATTTGATGCTTTAAATAAAAAAGAATGAAAAAACAAACATCAATTTGAATGCAAGGCAGGAGAGCATAAGCTACCCAACTTGCCGCCCTCACTGACCAATGCGTGAGCACATCCATATGCACGCATACAATAACAATAACAGTGCGCGCACACACACACACACCTACTGTTCGCGGCTCTCACACTACCACTACTCTCTTTGGCCGTCCTTCTCTATGTGATGATTTGTGACATGCAGTCGCCGTCAGGCATTGGGCCTGCTACTTCAGTGTTCATTGGCATTAGTCGGGCGTCTGCTGCACCTGCGGCACTGAGTTACCTCCTGCTTACTCGCTTGCCCCGTCTCTCTTCGCCGCTCAGTCTCCACTGCTCCTTCTCCTATTTACAGTTGACTCAGCGCTTTATGCGCCACTTTCTTTAAAAAGAGGGAGAGCACAGCGGAGTAGGTAGCTAAGCATTCTACTTCTAAATTTGAATAGCAACTACAACAACAGCAACAACAGCAAAACTACAAGAGCTAAGCAAACGTCAAACTTAATGAGGCTCTGAATAGAAAAGTAAGACCATAGAGAGAGAGAGAGAGAAAGAGAAAGAGCGGGGAAGGGTTGAGTTGAGTTGAGCTAGAGTCGAATTGATGAGTTGCTCTGCCGTTGTTGGCTTTCGAATTTGGTTTTTCTATTTAATTAAAATTTTCTTGGTCGTTAATTTTTGTGGCGCATGAAATGCCTTTTCATTTGCATAATTGAAAATGCTTTCCATTTTAGTCCAGCATCACATTTTCTAACATGATACAGCAAACTTCAAAGCAGTTGAACTCCAGCAAATAATTTGTATGTATGTACATACATACATATGCCTGCATGTTTGTTAACGCAATTGAGATATCTCTCATGTTACTGAATCAAAAGCTGTTGTCTAATAGTTGTTCAACCCCCTCCGCCCATTGGTCTCAACGCTTGAAGTTATCAACTGCAGCAGCTTCAACAAAGAGAACTTGCTAACCGACTGCGTAATACTCGTTCGTATCAGAAATATATATTATAAATACAACATTAATGTATTCATATCTAAGTAAAAAGGAAAAGTCTTTTATTTTGTATTAATTTACTATTCACACTTGACAATTATGAATTAAAAAATAAAAATAATATTTTATATTTTATAGTTAGAACACAACCAAAATACTCCGTTTATGTTGTGAACGAGTATCAATAGATCTCCTCCGCATGCGTATATCCCAAGGCAATTGTGCAAACACTACTTAAAGATATCTACTTCCAGTTCCACTTCTCCAATATCTGTCGAAAGCCAATCCAATCTGCGCTTTCCATTTCGTAATTCAAATTGAAATTTAATTGGAGACATTGCCATTCCCCAGAACCCCTCCTGATATACAATTTTATTGCTCTATAAATTGCCAATGTCAAGAGATTGCCGCATCTTTTTTGTTGTAAATTGACATTTTCCAATCGTGGAAAGCAAAATTGCTTGTAATTAAGCATAAATTGTGTGGATTTTTTGTTTTTTTGTTTTTCTGTTTTCTACTTCGAATTACATCTAAGTAGAAAGTAATAGAGCGCCAGTGGCAAGCGGGCTTTGAGTCCAAATCGGCTGAGTCATGCAAAAATTGCTCGAAAAAGTCAGTTGAAATCGGTTTCGTTTTATTGAACTTCTAGTGTTACGATCACGCGGTCAAAGTCCACGTTCCTCAGCTCAAGACTGATTACTATATGACTCACCAATGATATACATACCAATGTCGCTTGCATTATAATGGAACAAACTAGAGAGTGATATTGTTACAATATTAAGAAATATTTATATTTATATCATTCTCAGAACTATTAAACGATAAGTTTTTGTATTTTATGTTTAAATTTAGTTTTACAGGCGATCTTTACGATCGGATGTAGGCATTACAGATTGTTCCACCGGAAAAAGCTAAACTATTCAGTACATTAAAATAAAATAGTTACTATGGCTATAAAACTGGTATCCGTACTACTTAGAAGTATGTACTCTATATTTGTTGACCTAAATGGGTCAAGTTTTTGTTTACATCTTCACATTGTCAGCTTTTACGACTTGCTGGTGTATCAACAATTTTTATTTCTTTTTCTTTACCGTGTCTAATTTTTCGAGTAATTTTTGTGGGGTTTACGAGTGCGCGGCGCCATTAACTGTAACTGTCAAGTGTCCATAAAATCTTATCTACAAATAGGGTTTGTTCTTTTCTCTTTTGTCTTACTGTCTAACCGTGAGTATATTTTGTTTGTTTAATAAGTTTTGCAAAATAACAGACTGAAAAAGAAAAACAAAGTGATAGAAGAGAACACAATGGAATTTCAGTTTCGACAAGCCCATAAAAAGCAATTCGTTGAGAACTGAGAGCGCTACCCGAAACAATCTAATATACTACATATGTACATACATATCTATCCATATACATGCTCACGTGTATGTATGAAAAAAGCGGCTATTATTAGCCACACAAGCTACGACTTAACCGTTTGAGATCCATTAGAATTGACCCTCAAAAGTTAAGTCATGTATACGCATGCTCACATGCTTGTGTATACATAGGTATGTACATATGTATGTACATATGTACATGTATGTGTATACTATATATTCTTTTTAGCCATAGCTGAGCTCACAGCTTACAAAACGGAGCACCAAGAACAGATGAACTTAGAGAATACGCTGACTTAATGCGCCATAGCAAAAACAACAACAATAACAACAGCTATAACTAAAACAAAACAGAATTAGAGATGGGCAACAGTCACAGCGTATCTTGAGAATACGCTCATCTAGTGATGAGCAGTAGTGATCTAAGGAGAACTAACAGAGTTAGAGATGACACAATAAATTAGCTTAGCGATTACAAATAGCTAATAAAAACCAATTTTGCGGTGAGCAGCCGCCATTGAAGAAATAAACAGCAAGCAGAATATCGGAATATTTTGTAAATATATCAAAGTTATTCGCCTGGAAATATGAATTTTACATTTTCTTTATATTTTGCCAAAGTAAATATAGGAAAAATCGTTTCGTGTGAAAAGAGTTCCGGAAAATGCCAATTTATAAAAAGAAATTCATTATTTAACACTCCAATATTATTCACACGCTTTCTTTGAATAATTATTGAAAATAAACCATGAAATCAGAGTTTGCGTTTATGATGTTTCTTTACAGTTTCAGACTATATACATACATATGTATGTATGTTCAAAATCAGTTTTTCTTAGCAAAGCCAATTAAATTTTTAGCGTAGTCTAGAGCTTGTTCATCAATGAATCCCTATTGATACGGAGGATTGTCCAAAGCGTTTACTATTCATGTATGTATGTACTATATGCACAACAAACAAGCGCAATTATGATTGCTGGGAGTCGGAAACATTCGCGCACTATCACTCGTGCTTGAGGTGTGCTATTGTGCTTATCTGCTTATATACTTATTTATTTATATATGTATGTATATGCATGTATGTATGTATACATGTATACAAACTGCCAAACCGCGTGCCATATAAACCTGAATATCCAAATGAGCTGATCCAAGCCGCTGTCGCGGTCGCTGTTGTCGTTGGGGCGTCCAGTCACGATTGTCTTTGTATGTATGTGTGTCTGTGGCCTGTCAGCGGGAAGATGACGAAGCGTCGTAGCTTTTACTTGTTGGCAATTTGTTGTTATTGTTATTATGATGATGATTGTTTTGCTTCATTTGCTAGGCAACATTGGCAGCAGCTCGAACCGAGCTCTGTTTGCATTCGACCCTCGGCCCAGGCACACAATGTGCACGTGCTGCCCCGCCTTGACCAAAGGAGGAGGGGCTGTGGGTGGCGGGGTAGAACTGCATCCGGTAGCTAACAATGACTCCTATACGATTCTAGCCATTGTTGCTGCTGCTGCCGCACAATTTGTCCACAGTGTGGACTGGAGTGGTACTCCTGGCCGTCTACCTGGCTTTTACCTGGCTGATTGGTTAGTTGTAGTGTGTGTGTGTGCAGCGTACCCTTTCTTCTCACACCATTCAGCCATGACTTGGCCAGTTGCCTAGCTTATTTATAGCCTCAGCGGTTGCATTTCATTATTCACGATCGTTTCCGTTAGCCCAACAATTTCCAGATAGTTATTGGTTGCATGCATTGAGCAATAGTTTCGATCGCTTCTGCCTTATCGCGTGCATCCTAAGGGAAATGAGTTTAATTTAATATGCCCCCTTCAGAGTCAGTGTTATGGAGCAAGGTGTGCACCACGCCCGATGACTGATTGCCCGATCGGCATACGAGTCGCTGTCTTCGTCATCAACATCATCATGAATCACTCGCTATTTCTCAGAAATCGACTGCCATATGCACTGACGCTTAAGAACTTTTCTTTAAATTATAATCGCTTGGTTCATTGTAATATAATACACAGAGAGTTGAAATACCATCAATTTCCTTATTGCTTAACTAAAGCGTTACTTTTGCATTACTTTTGCTAAATGAGCATTACATCGCATTTGCACTCACGCGCTTTGCACGGAAGACTAGACTAAAGCAAAACAAAAATGCGAAATGAAAAGAAAAAAAAAAGTGGTTCGCATGAGACTCGCTAAGCTCGACTGGTTTTTGCAATTGACCCACTCCGGGCTTAACTTTCCATGCAATTGGGCAGATAATGAAAATCTTTCTCACTCTCCAACAAATGCGAAGTAAAGCAAACAAGTAAGAGTGCTCTGCTAGGGAGAGCTCGACTATGAAATACCCTAATATGAAGAGAATTTTAGATAATCGGCTTTTAATATTTAAGTGAACAGGTTCATCTATCTGCAGTATTGGATAATCTACTCTTCATATTCTTCGTGAAAATATTTGGTTGAGTTAGTATTTTTAGATCTAACAATATTAAGAATCGACTTAAATAATCAATTAGGGAATTGACTCATTTAAAATTTGACAGCACTTAATGTTGCCGAGATTAACATCATTGATCATTATATACTATAATTAATTTATTTATATAGAATGTGCGATCTACATATACAACATAAATGTGACGGGATTATCAACAAGTTCGACTGAATGAAGAATAACTTACCTTTGTATTGTATCTTGCAATATCTTCTTACTTAATATTTAACGGCCTCTTTATGTTTACTACGGTTGTATATACCTCTATATGTGTATGTTTACAAAGTATATACAGAGATACCTTTGCAAATTGTTGCCACCTATTGTTGTTGTTGTTGTAGTTTTATGTGTTGTGGAGGTCGTTCTCGCTGGTTATGCTTGTTCATCAGCCACGGGGACCGCACATCGGTCATTGGACCGGGACGGTGGCAACGGCGACAAAGCCATCACCAGCACCACCCGGGCTGTGTTACGCGATGTTGTTGCTGTTGCTTTTGGGTCTGCCTGCAGCTGCGGAATAATTGTATCCACATAAATGCATATATATATACATATAAAATATATATACATAATATATATATGTATATGTATATTATATGCGTGTATTTGTAGCTGTATTTGTATTTGTGTGTGTGCTGCTTTCATTATCGGGCGAGGAAGTGATGACGATGTCGCCAGCGACTTGGCTGTATGTCAGACTGTGAATGCGGCTTTGTCTCGATCTGTCATCTCCTTTCGCCTCCCACCCGACAGCTGCAGTGACTGCGTCTGGGCATTGCATTTCTTCATTTCTCTGAGCTGTGATCTGAAGTGCGTCATTTAACTAGAAGTTTATCAGCTTTGACTTCGCTTTTATAGGAAGCGTATAGTTAGATAAATCTCACGTAGAACGGCGGCTTGGCATCGCTATCAGAGAACCTATCCGCCGGGCACGGTTTCCGATTTCCATCAGAGGGAACACATACATACATATGTATATAGTATATACGTATATAGATGCTAATATTTGTGCTAACTAGGTAATTGATAACCCTCACCCCAAAAACGCCCCATCGAGAGATTTACCTAATGCCAGCTCGGTGCTTTGCCTGAGCTTTAATTCGACAGAGCTTGCTTTTGCCAGTTCGCTGCTCAGTTTCGCATAGCTGTTGAATCGCAACAGGTGATTTCGGTGTACAAAATGAAGCAAAACAAAACGCTAGAATACAGTTTATATTAATCAATTTATTTAATATATGATTTCCCTTTACTTTGTATTCTTTGCAGCCAAATGTAATTTTGACCAGGAGAGGAAGCCACACCGCTTGAATTTGGATGTGGGCGACGCTGTCGTAATACTGAAGGAGACCACACACTGGTATTACGGCTACAAGCAAAAGTACGTAAACTGATTATGTAAATTGATTTTCTTCTAATCGAGCATTTGCATCTGCACTTTCACTTTGCCCATATTAATCTAATGAATATTCACACGTGTCTTTCGCCCCGTTCGGCGTGTTACCTTTGTGTATAACGGCATAGACCAAATTACTTATACAGTTGTAATTGAGGAAGCCATTTGTAGAGTTGATGATGTCTGCGTCCACTGCGAAACTTAAAGGGGAAACTCTTTCATAGGTATAGCGCGAAATGTGCGGCAATTACATGATTCTTTATTGGGACTCCTTATCTTAAATTGATATTTGCTCTGAATACTCGAACTCGAACGATAACAACTTTTACAGGCATTTCTATTATCATTTATTAACTATTCGATTACAACATTTTGTAATTGTGGACAAATATTTAAAAATCCTGGAGATCGTGTAAAATTCTAAGCAAGTATTAAAAAGTAGAAATGCGAATATATTAGAAATTATTAATTATTAATTAATTAATTGTAATTGTGCCTTAGTGTTAGTATAAAACTCCCACTGGCCTCACGCAAGGCTGCAAAATGTTCTGATATTTAAATTGTAGTGATTCATAGCTTCAATGCAAAGTTAAAGTTTCCCATTATATCTACAATTACAATTGTGTGAACTAAAATGAAATTTGATCAAAGAACATACAGACTTGAAATTTAATAATATGTATGTCTGCGTATGTGTATACTCCGTGAACATATAAACTCGCTAAATTGAAAATAGAATGAGTGAGTTTAAAGTATTACGTATTAGAGAATAAGTATTATTTTTATACGTCCGATTACATTAGGGCTTATATTGATTGCGGAAAAGAGTTTTTAAACTTTGCTGTGACTTTCGTCTTTCTTCCTCTCTCTCTCTCTCTCTAACTCTCTCCCTCTGTTTGTATTTAAACAACAATCATAATAATTGAAATAAAAAACCCACTTTTGTGGGGCAGAAAACGGAAACGAGACCGGATTCACATGCATAAATCAGGTAACCAGCTGTTAGCCAAGATGTTGCCCATTTAGAGCATTGTTTACTGAATCAATCTGTTGGAATCTGTGCCAAGTTGCCCAATATACATACAAAGCATACAAACAAGATGCATTCCTAGTTTAACCCTATTCCAGGCGAAAACAGATGCGGCCATGTGGCAGAAACATTCATAGGAATTTCAAAAATATCTTTCAGATAAAATATGTTTATATGTATGCGTGTGTCCGATTCGATTGACCCTTTTGCTATGATGGGTTTCCTCAAATATTGGTTTACTGTGTTTTTCCGTTCTCTGTGTTCTTTTTCGAATGGGTGGGAGAGGTTCGTAGAGTGTTTTTGTTTGTATTTTTTATTTATCTATGGTGTCTGCGATTGGACGTTCGCTTGAGTCAGCTCCGATGCGCCTTATCGTTGAAAGCGGGCGAAGAAAACAACGGTTGAGATACAGTAGCCACAAGAATCGAATCTATAACAGCAACAACAACAACAACAACAGAAGCAGCAACAGTATCATGATTGTCTAGCTGACCTTTTTCGTATTTCTGCTGACCCATAACCCAGACCCAGAGCCAGACAAGGCGAATGAGTGAAGTACAAGAAATGATAGTAAACAAATACTGTCGTAAGTACAGTGAAGCCCATGGAAGTGAATTTGGGGCATATCTAGCAATTACTACTAAGTAAATACCCATTAATGATCCAATGCCCAAAGATCAATTGGGAATTAATTAATTTTGCTTTAGTTTTTCCCATGTCTGTAGCCGTTCGCTTACGCAGGTTTCCACCGTAGCTGCTCACTTAAGAATGTTGAGCGATAAAAAAAACTGGTGCTGTGAGTGTGAGGCACTTAAAAAGAAATTCAATGCGTCGTGTGATAACCTCTTGAGTCCGAAATTCGTATTTGTTTTTGTGTGCCAGCGATTGTTTATTTATATATGGAAATATCAATTTTAATTGTGCATTTTCTCACGATTTTCAAACGATAAGCGATACGAAATCGAATGAATTCTCAGCCGCCTGCCAATGACCAATCAATTGAGGCAGTCGGTGTCCAATAGCGAAGGTCACATCAAATCCAATACCTGGCAATCGAAGTTCAATGGAATCATTTGTCACACACGGTTGCAGCAACAGCAAAGAGTCGGTTAACTATCGGTTAAATATGCTCGGGAGCCCGCTGATTGATGGGCTACCGAGTGCTCTGCAGTTGCCTCTGGCAATTAAGGCGGCCACCCCGCATGTCAAATGCTGAATTGAGCCAAATTGAAGCATTCCATTTCATTTGCGAGTGTCACACTTTGAGCGCACTTCCTCTGCCCCGAGGGCATCCCAAACAATGGCAGCCACAGCCACAGCCACAGACGCAGACGCAGACGCAGCCATAGCCACGCAGCTTCACTCGAGGGTTCGTTCGGTTTGAGTTGGGTAATTCATCAGCGTCGACGATGAATTGTGTCATTCTGCAGTTATGAGCATAACTTATATTTATGCCTATAGAGGATGTACATGCGTATATATGTACATACATACATACATATATGAATACAAAGAATATATATGCGAGGGCTACTCTTACAGTAGCCAAGTGGGGGGCTATATAAATATAACATACGTATAAATAAGCAACTATATACACATATATGCATACATAAAATATTCGATTTGAGCAGCTAATATAGCAAATATAATTCGTTACGATTCTAAACTTTATATACAATTTTAATTGACAGAGAAAATGAAACAATCTACAAATTTTAATTTAATTTAATTGTCAGATAAAGTAAATTTTACTTTTTAAATTGAGAGTAATATAAATACTATATAACGCATAATAAATAAAATAAAAATCCTTAATAAATTATATAAATATCAAAACAATTTTAATTAAATTTATAATCAATCTCTTTCGAACTCCAAGTTTTCATTTTATTTGAATTACTTTCATTCAAACTAAAATTACTCAGATATTTTGGGTTATTAAAATAGGAAACAAATATAAATTTAAAATGATTTCAGCTGAAATTTGCAATTAATATCACATAAAACTTTTGCAGTTGCTCAATTTATTTGGAATTTCGATATACAGTTTTATATACATACATATATACACATATACATATATTGTGATTGTCAGGGCATAAGTTTTTGTTGATTTAGCCACCATGTGCAGGCCACATTTTAATATTGTCTCTGTTTTGCTTCTTTTTCCGCTGCAGGGAGAAGCAAATACGCGGCATCTTCCCCAAGAGCTATGTGCATCTGTGTGAGTACAGCATTGTCAATGGCGAGTACTGTATACAGCGCACCGACATCGTCGAGGAGATCACCAAAGTGATGCTGGAGTGGGGCGTCATTGCCAAGAGATACTTTTTGGTAAGTTTGAGATTTATGAATGCAGCTGGTAACTGACTAACTTTGTTTTTTTTTTTTTTCGCCGTCAGACCACAAATCCAGATTTTCAGAAGATACGACGTAAAATGAATGAACTGAATAATAATAGAGCCGCCTTGATATCTGGCAATCTGCCGCTAGACGAGATGCGCAAGGTCAAGCTGCAGGCAACGGCTCAGATCGATACAGGTAACAGGCTGTTGGGTCTGGACATGGTTGTGCGTGACGAGAGTGGCGATATACTGGACACCAATTCCATCTGCAGCACCGAGCTATACGAAAAGCACATGTATGCTGTGCAGCGAATCGAGAAGGCCAATGTGAGTTCAAGGATTCGTTTGTAATTAGGTGAAGCTCTCTAAAGATAATCGAAATTGTCCCCATACAGCGCCTGTCGAGTGACCGCGAGACGCAGCGTACCCACAACAAATACTCACACAACATACTGCTGCATGTGAATGCGTTTGTATGCAAATTCCAAGAGGATTCGGATCTGCTCTTTACGCTCTTCAATGGCGACACCCACAAGCCCATCAGCGAGAACTATGTGGTGAAGTGGTCCCGCACCGGGGTTGCCAGAGACATCGATCAGTTCGATAACAATCGCGTGTTATTTACGGATCTCAGCCGCAACGATCTGAGCATCTCGAAGATGTATCTGGTGTGCTATGCCATACGCATCGGCTCTATGGAGATGAAGGACTCGACGGAATCGAAACGCACCAGCATGAACATCGCCAACAGTGTCCTGACGGCGGCCAGCAGAAAGCATTCGCAGTTGTCGGTCAACTCGAACGGCTCCTCTGGCAGCACCAGTGAGTACATGATGCGTCGGCCCTTCGGTGTCGCCTGCAAGGATCTGACGCCTATCATAAGCAAGCCAGAGGAATTTCGGGGCAACCTCGACCTGCCGTTCATCATGTGCGAGAAGGACACACTGGATGGCACGCTGCGCAAGCTGATTGCCAACAAGGACATTGGCAAAATCGAATCCAAAATGGCTGTAACATTTGAGGTGTTGCGCGGCGACATTAAGCAGATCAAGGAGGACTTTCCCCGGCTCGTGCACACCAATGTGCCCGTGGCGCGCAAAATGGGTTTCCCGGAGGTTATACTGCCGGGCGATGTGCGCAACGATCTCTATTTGACCATTTGCAGCGGCGAATTTGCGCGCATTGCCAAAACGTCTGAGAAGAACGTGGAGGTGACCGTATGCGTCGCCAACGAACAGGGGCAGCTGGTACCTGGCGTAATGAGCATAGGCGCCGGCCATCCGCCCATTGATGAGTACAAATCGGTGGTGTACTACCACGACGACAAGCCCAAGTGGCAGGAGACGTTCAAGATACACGTGCCAATTGAAGAGTTCAAGCAATGCCATTTGCGCTTCACACTCAAGCATCGCAGCAGCAACGAGCAAAAGGATCGCTCCGAGAAGCCGTTCGGCCTGTCCTATGTGCGTCTCATGCAGGCCAATGGCACCACCATACCACAGGGTCAGCATGTGCTTGCTGTCTACAAGATTGATCACAAGAAGTACGACAAGACAATAGGCAACAGTTACATGGAGCTGCCCGCCACCACAGCTGAGCTGATGGGCGCCAAGCCATCAATAGCTGGTCTAAGTCTCTTGCCCAAGGATCAATTTACCATCGATGTCAATCTTTGCAGCACTAAGTTAACGCAGAGCGGTAAGATTATTCCGTTTAGCACAAAGGTGCTCAATAATTGATTGTTTTCTATCCATTTCTTACGTGGTATTGCAGTAAGCCTCTTGGGATTGTTGCATTGGTCGGCGCATAAGGAGAGGTTGGAGCAGTCGCTAAACGCTTTATCTGCTGTACCCGGCGAGGAGGTAGTCAAGTTTCTGCAAGACATACTCGATGCATTGTTTAACATCCTGGTGGAGAACGATAATCCCGAGAAATACGATCAGTTGGTCTTCATGAGCATCATTCATCTCATTGAAACGGTGTCCGATCTGAAGTACCAACACTTTCTAACCGTGCTCGATGTGTATATCAACGAGAGTTTCTCCGCTACGTTGGCCTATACGTGAGTGCAGTCATCATATTGTGTGGCGCCAGTAATTATATAGATTTCATTTCGTACTCTGTAGGAAACTAATGGATGTGCTGCAGCGCAATATAAGAGATGCCATTACACCGAGCGAGAAATCAGCCGATGGCATTGAGCACGAGGAGAGCCCCGCAGTGCGGCGTCTTTATAAGACCACGCGCTATCTTCACTATGTGATGAAGTTTGTCATAAGATCGCGAGTTCTGTACGCGGCGATGAATTGTAATAACGATTACGTGGACTTTGCCACGCGTCTGCAGGAGCTGCTAAAAATGTTCATCGATATGATCGGCTGCCCCAGCAATCTGCTCAAGTCGGAGGGAGCGTTGTTAAAGAATTTGCATATCATAGCCACAGATTTGATGGAGGTCTTCGATCATGTGCATCTCAGGTAAGTTTAGAGTGTGCTTGTCGATCGTCTGAAAATGTTTACAAATATATAAATTATTTTGTTTATTACTCACAGCATTTCTATAGTGGATATCTTGAAGAAGTTTCCGCCGCGTCGTCTCACCCAGTCCAAAATGGGCTGCATCAAGGACTTTGTGGACACAAGGCTGTTCAGCTCGCCCACCTGCCGTGCTATCCTGTTGCCGGTGTTCTGCAAACACATCAAAGATCATCTCGAAAGCAAGGAGGAGGTATGTTTTATGCCTGTCAATGCATTGCTTGCACCGCTAATTAATCATCGGGAAATTGCATATTGTTTTTAACCGAATGCATCGTTATAATATATATGTTCGCGAAATGGCCTCTTTAATGCAAAACTGAAACTCAAAATTAAAACATAACCCACCACATGCTCAAGCCAAATGATCAAAAGTAACTAATTGTAATTAACTGCAAATGCTCAGCGCTAATTCGTTCAGTGACGCAATTAAACTGATATTTAAAAACATTTTCAAACACACTTAATCTGCTTAATGAAAACTATGTATAAAACAAGATTACTTTGCGAAGAGCTTTGCTACTTCTTCAATTTATCTCGATGTTGAATGCCATCTAATGCATCAGATCATTAGGTCACCAAATTTTTGACATGTGCGCTGTATTAATTTTGATTAGTTTCAACTTAGATATTTGTAAATGTTTAAGCATATATGTTAGTATATATGTACCTGTAGCTTTTGATATGATATGTTAGTTTAGTCTGTAGCATGTTGCATCCATATATGTTTCTTATACACTTGCAGAGCGCTCTCTGATTTGAGCACAAAACCTACATAATTGAATACTTGTATTTATATCTTGCTCGAGGATGTTTTGATAAATCTAACTAGAAATCTTAAACCAAACTAAGATCTAAGTCTAAGACAAGATTATTAGATTGCATAGGTGGTAAAAGCTCTGCAAGAGTATTTAATATTCGGCCTGCCGAAGATACATATAGTATATTTTCTGGTTTTTTATTTAAGTACTGCATCCGATTGAATTTAATGTTTTCTGTTTGTTATGTGTTTGTGTTTGTTGTCAAGTGTCCTAGTCGTAAGCACTCTCTTAAGTAGCCGCACATCAATGCCAAAACACTTCATGTCTGAACTATCTATATATCTATATATATATGTGTGTTTTATCTTAAATATAAGTATGTAATTATTTGTACTATGAACTACATCACAGTGACATCCATATATGTGTAGTGTTATTTAGTTAGTGGTCGAACTGTGTGTTTTAGCGAGAGCATCTCTCGATCATCGACGTCGTTTCTCGTTTAGTTATTTCGCTTAGGAATTATGCATATGTGTTTTTAAGTACATACATACATACATCATGATCGTGCAAGATATCTGTTTGGCTTAGAAGTTAGTCGAGGGCTCGTACAAGTTATGATGTCATTAATGTAATGAATTGCACTTACTTATGGCAATTTATCAAAGCACCACACATACATACATGCATACACATTCACACATACTCCATATACATACCTCACCCATTCGTTTACGCACCTTACTAGATCAAATTGGTTCTAGCAGCACATCATGCATACATACACAATTGTATGTGCAAGGACTTCACCCACGCACACACTACATATGCACATGCACACGCACCATATATAATGCGAATGTATGTATGTATGCACATCTGAAACGCCCGTCTACTATATAGTAGTATATATATGTATGTAAATCGATCGCTCTTTAATTCTCTCTACTCTCTTTGTCACACTTCATTTGTCTGTAATATCTTTGGCTTTATGATTTTAATCGTACTATTTTGAATTACACCTAGAAATGCCTTGAAATCATGATCAACAACTAAATGTCTCTCAATATATCTCCCATGTCTCTACCATATGCGTGTATCGAAACCAAATCGTGGTTTTTGGTTGTTGCTATTGTTGCCGTTGTTCTTCTTGTTGTTGTTGGTTCCATATCATAACTTGTGTTATACAAATAGGGTGACTCGAAAACCGATATCTGGCAGCAAGAAAAGAATCTGTCGAAAGCCGCTAAAGTGCTCGGACAAAAAAAATCCCACCTGCACACTCGTGATACGACTGCCAATAAAAAGGTAAAAATAAATCAACACAGAAAAGACAAAAACAAAAATCTATCAACCAAATTGCACACCAAATACAAATCAGGCCTATGTAACGCACGTCCAGAACAGCGCATCAGCTGCCCTATCAATAAATTGATATTGTTTTATTTTAGTTTACGTTTAAGTTTTATTAATGTTCAGCCTTTTTTATGCCATTTTGCATTGTCGGTGATTTGCGCACTTTACACTCGATGGCTTTTAGTTTTAAGCTTTTTTACTGTGCCAGTGTGCGAGCTTTTACACACATACACAAACGCACATACATACGCGCACAACACGGAGTTCATGCGGCTCTGGTGTGTGTGTCGCTGCAATTTGGGTGTTTTAAGAGCTCACAAATACTAGTGCACCGCTCGTGTATTGGTGTACGCCAAGTTTGTTTACGTTAATGCAGCCCTCAATGTTTCCTTTTTAACTTAATTTAAAAGTGTTTTTTTGTGTTATTTGCGATTTTAATGAACTAATTTAAATTTAATTCTTTTGTGAAGCATAGCCAGGTCAACAGCTGAGAGCCTTTTGATACAATTAAATATTTTCAGCTATTTCTCCATGAAACTAAATAAGAATGAAAGCTAATATTTCAACTCTTGTCGCTAGATCGCTGAATGCATCAACATAATGAACAACATTCTGAAGTTGATCTATCGGCCGGACGTGGGACCCACCCATAATGACGTGCGCGACATTATGATTATATTGCTGCGTCCGGTAATGAAGGCGGCGCACTCTCTGGATCGGGACACTGGCGTGGTGGGCCAGTTCTTCGCCATTATGCTGGGCATACTGCAGCGCCTGGATGCGCAGCACTACAAGTACTTTGTCAACGATCTTCATCAGCATGGTGAGCTGAAGGACTTTGTCATCGAGATTTTGCTGGTCTTCGAGGAACTGGTCTCGCCGCATCAGAAGCCCGTGTTTCCGCGCGACTGGATGGACATGATAATGCACCAGAATACGGTCATACTCGGCGCATTGCAGCAATTGAGCATGGTCATCACGGACTACTTTCTGTGCCCGGTGTTTGACAAACAAATCTGGTCAAACTTCTTCCAATGCTCGATTGCGTTCCTGGTGCAATCACCGCTCCAGCTTAACGACTTTAATGACAACAAGCGGCAGATAGTTTTCGCGCGATATCGGGACATACGCAAGGATACGGCCAAGGAGATACGCAAGATGTGGTTCCAGCTGGGCAAGCACAAGCCCAAGTTCGTGCCACAACTGGTGGAGCCCATATTGGAGATGAGCATGATACCCGAAACTGACCTCCGACGCGAGACAATACCCATTTTCTTTGATATGATGCAGTGCGAGTATTACAGCTCACGGTTGGAGTTGGAAAGCTACGGCGACACCAAGAATAACAATTCCCACTACAAGGGTAACTTTTCCGAGTTCAAGACCGCAATGATCGAAAAGTTGGACATTCTGATAGGCGCGGGTAAGTGCTGACCCGGAACACATTTCTTAGTCCTTCAATAACTCTTCCTCATTCTGATATTCTTTCCCAGGCAAGGGCGATACAGAGTATAAGGAACTGTTCAAAAAGATCATGCTGGAGTACTGTGCCGCCCACAGCACGCTCAATGTGGACGGCACCAGCTTTGTGAATATGGTGACAAAGCTGATGGATAAGCTGCTCGAGTATCGCTGCATCATACAGGACGAGAGCAAGGAAAATCGCATGGCATGTACGTTCTCGCTGCTGCAGTTTTACTCAGAGGTGGATCTCAAGGAGATGTACATACGCTACGTCTACAAGCTGTGCGCCCTGCACATGGACTTCGAGAACTATACGGAGGCGGCATTTACGCTTAAGCTGCATATGGATCTACTGCACTGGACCGATGCAGAATTGTCGCCCCAGTTGCGCAGCTATCGCCATAGCAATTGCCGAACCCATCGGGAGCTAAAGGAGGCCCTCTACTTTGAGATCATGGAGTACTTCGATAGGGGCAAGCAGTGGGAGTGCGCAATTACCATGTGCAAAATACTGGCCCAGCAGTACGAGGAGGAGGTCTATGATTACATTAAACTGGCGGAGCTGCTGAAGCGAATGGCTCAGTTCTTTGAGAAAATAGTCAACGAGCTGCGCCACACTTCCGAGTACTTCCGTGTGTGTTTCTACGGACTCGGCTTTCCACGTCTATTGCAGAACAAAGTGTATATCTTTCGGGGCAAGGAGTACGAACGCCATAGCGACTTTTGCTCACGTATGCTTGTGCAGCATCCACAGGCAGAGCTTATGCAAACGCTGGAGGCGCCGGGAGAGGATATAACGAACAGCGATGGCCAGTACATACAGGTCAATAAGGTGGAGCCGATAATGGACGCTGCCTTCTCCAAGTTTAACGATAAGATCATCTCCAATGAGATTGTCAAGTACTTTACATTCAACAATGTGCAAAAGTTTCAATTTTCGCGTCCATTCCGCGACAGCTCAGGCGGTGGAAACATGGATGACGTGCGCAATCTTTGGCTGGAGCGGACCGAGCTCATCACACAGTATCCACTGCCTGGAATCTTGCGCTGGTTTCCCGTTGTTGATACGCATACGTTTAAGATTTCACCAATAAAGCGCGCCGTGGAGATTATGAAAGAGACCAACAAGGATATCAGACAGCTGGTCATATTGCATCAAAACGATCACGGGCTACACATAAACCCGCTGAGCATGAAACTAAATGGTATTGTGGATCCTGCCGTTATGGGCGGCTTCGCCAAATACGAGGAAGCATTCCTCACAGACGAGTATTTACTGCAGCATCCGGACGACAAAGATTTGGTTGAGGAGCTAAAGGAATTGATCGCAATGCAAATACCTCTACTGCAGTGTGGTACGTTTCCTAAATAAATATTTGCTTTGAAGCGTACATCTAATTATTTTCTCAATCTTCAGCTATTCGATTGCATCGGCAAAAGGCGCCGGAGAGCCTAAAGGCGCTGCAGGATCACTTAGAGGTTTGCTTTGCGGATATGCAGCATCACGTGGAATCGCGCTACGGACGCAAATCGTGTGATTTGCAAGTGGAGAGAGATTCGGTGATCATGCGACGCACGAGCTCTATTCTGCCCGCAATCTTCGACGGTAGCAACAATCGACTGTCCGAGACCAGCATGGGATCCTCAGAGTAAGTCTCAAAGCTAATGTCTTAAATGGTAAATCAATGCTAATCTTTGACACAATTGCAGCAGCGGTTTGTCGAAGTCAACCTTTCTGCCGCGGCCGCCCACAAGTTCTATCAAGTCCACTCTGGCCAGCTTAAGCTTCAACACCAGGTGAGTTATACAATAATTAATGCTACCTAAACTAATACTAACTTTAATACTTCTTTTTAACACACTACAATTTTGCTCGCTCGACTTTAGTTTGAGACTTTAAGTTCTTTTCTTTTGGTTTTATTTTATTTTGATGCATGTTTGGTTTATTTGTTTTACTTTTGTTTACATTTGTTGCTTATTGTCCACGCTTACATAGACCTAGCCTGGGACACACGCCCAGCACCAAAGGCAACAAGAATAAGGAGAAGCCGGCCAAACGGCGTTCTATGAAAAAGGTAACTAAACTCTTGCTTAATATAATTGCATCTGCTATATAACAATTGATTCCCGCAGGATCGTGATGTATTAAGTCTGCCGGTCGCCAATAGTCAGTGGTACACGCCGCCCCTGACGACCATTACTTCAACCCCTGAGAAGGAAATCAACACCTCTATCAATTCACTGGCCAGTGCCTCGAATAGCTCTTTGAGCGGACCGAAAACACCCGATCCTCGTGTACTCACAGAAGAGGTAAGTGACGTTAGTCAATCCCTTCATATTTACCATTTCTGATGCGGATGCTAATGCCATATTCAAATAGTTGACACCCAAGCGACCACTGCGCTCTGAAAAGGAAAAGGAACGTCGTCTCTCGCGACCCGTCAGCATTCCAACGCCATCAGCTAGCATTAAAAACTTTGCGGACATACGATCCCTCTCCGAGAGTAGCAATCGCAATTCAGTTGGTAAGCGCCATATGGAAATTTACTTTTGCATTGCCTATTATTCTATATAAACTTGACAGAAACGACCGATTCCACGTCGGAGGAGGACATACGACCACCGCCCTTGCCCGCCAAGGCACGTGACTCCACGGATTTTAGCAGCCTAACCCACAGTCTAGACTGGAACCCCAACGGATATACAATGCTAAACGTACTGAGCAGCAACACTAGCACCAACAGCAGCATCAGCATCAGCACTACTACAATGACAAAGACCAGTATTACAAACGCCACGTATGAGTATGTGGAGGCGACGAATTTCGGTTTGCCTAGCATAAGCGATGCTAGCAAACCCCGTCCTCCGACTCCACCGCCAAAACCATCGCGGCACAGTAAACACATTCCATAGACAACCGAACAGGAGTCGCAACTGCTGCGCCATAGATGGAACGAAATGTAAAGATGCAAAATCCGTTGTCAACGAGCAAGCATCGAGTGCCAAATATTCCTGTGTTACTACATGCATATAAAAAGAATCGAGCAAACACAATAATAGCCTCACATGACCGACTACCAAAAACTAAATGGCATCAGTGTCTTAACGAAACGATCGCATTAAATTTAAGATAAATGTTTTTAACGCGCTTGGTAAGAATCAAAGCCTAATCGTAATGAATGTTAAATGTTGCAATGATATTATGTTGAACATGTCATCATTTCTATCTAAGTTGATAGTCTATTTATATTAAAGTGAAATCGATGTTTTTTTAATTTGTTTTCGAACAAAATGCAATACACCCACAAATGCTGCTTGTCTTCCACAAGTTTGTATTCTGCTATACAAAATCAAATCGTATACATTATTGTTGTAATAATATTTTAAGCGTTTGTATTTAATTTTAAGTTCCAATCAGAGTTAAAAACAACTTCTTGAGTTTCTTATGCAAACAAGTGCCACACAATCGATAACAAAAAGTTTGTCAATTTAAAGCACAAAATGCGTTGAAAATCTAATATCAGTGCATGCAATACAAAATCTTTGAACATGTTGTTAACAATTAGCCAAATTTTTATAAACTAATAAAGAAAATATATTTACAAGCATATTTTACCGTAGCCATAAAGTCAATTTGAAATACGTAAATTTTAATCGTGTACTTTTCACAATGAACAAATAACTTTTTAATATTGTTATAAGCTTATACATGAATGTTTTTGATGTATACATTTACAACTAGCTGTAGTAACTTTGTGTAATTTTATGTAATTTTCGATCTGTGCATCGGCCAAAGATTAAGTAATAATAAACTAAAATTAAGCCTGAAAAGTGTTCAAATATTGTTTTGCATCAGATATGCAGAGGGCATTGTAGACGGGCTTGGAGTAAACACAACAAAATAATTTGTTAATTGTTATATTTGGTTATAAAGTTTATTCAAAATATTTCGTTGGGTTCAATTGTAAATTGAGTATAAATTATAATTATTAGTACATGAACACATTATAAAAAAGGTTTTGGGACTGATGGGCACTTTGATTTAGGCAAAGAAAATGGCTTTGTATTTTTTTCATATAGAAGGCACAATTAGTGAATTAAATAGGAGAGGTTAATAAATAAATATTCAAATGCACGGAATGTTTCGTTGTTAAAGCAACGCGTAGAGCTTGGATTTGAGACCAAAGTAAAAGAGATAGGAAGAGAGTCTTATTATGTTGTATTCAGATCGACACAAATCTTTGAGTTGCGATTCTGCTTCTGGCTTATCTCGAGTACTTGGAACATCTCCTTCAGAGCTTCGCTCGTGTTGGTTTTTCGACGATTGCGGCGCAACGTCACGCGTCCAGATTTGAATTCGCGCACTATAGCGTCAAGACCTGCAAGATGATAAAGAAAATTAGAGCATACTATAAAACTGTAACGCTAAGTCAGCTAATGAAGTTCAAATTGACATGCGGTTAGCTTATTAGACTGATAATAACCTTTGCCCAACGGAAAGACAGCACGTACCTTTGACGCAGCAAGCAGGCGACTTACTTAAGGGAGCTGAGGTTTTTAAATTGAGGATTTTGTTGCTGTGGCAAATATACATAAATCACAGCACCACTGCCAATTGGCAACAACAACAACAGCAACGGTAAAGAGGATGAAAAAGGGGTCGGAACTAAGCCCACGCATTCAACAACTGTCAGCGACAACAAATGAAGTGGCTCACGTTGCGTACGCGACTTGTTGTACCCAAAACGAAGTCAATGGAAATGTATGGTCTTCTGGTATGTGTATGTGTGTGTGTGGTAGGGTGTATGTTTGTGCCTGCTTATAAGAAAGTGGCGCAATAAAATACGGAAATATAAAACGCATAAATAATAATAATAAGCCATAGCAGGACAACAACAATAACAGCGGAAACAACAATGAAGGTGTCGGACTCTGACTTGAGTTGGCTTGGCTGGCTTTGGAATGCGGCACTGTCGCTCGGTCTGTTGTTCAGTTTACTCGTAAAATAATAAATGGCATAGTCCTCGCCTTCATCGAATTTGATACGCTGCGACGCTCTAGCGTTGGATAACATAAAGCGCAGTAAACTGTGACTGAAACATGTAAACGCCTGAAGGTTGTTTAAAGCTAAAGCTGTAGCATAGACGACGGCCACAAGCCATTGGCAACTCGCTTCCTTTTTGCGCTCAATGCTTTACTCCCTCTCTCTCTCTCTCTCTCTCTAGGTCTGCCCCATCTTAGTAAATGTTGCCAGGGCATTGGCCATGTATTCTGGCCAGGAAGCCAGCTAATAGCGTGCAGCCAGCTTCCCTGCTTTGGCTTCAGCACGCAGAGCAGAACAAATTTAAATCAATTCAGGTCGCAGGCATAATATACACATATGCATGAGGTGTGTTACGTATCATTTGGAACCGGAAGTTCTACATAGATGCTGCTCTGGCTCTATGTCAAAGTCAATTAATTTACACTAGCGGAAATTGGCCTAAGTGCTGCTCCCTGGAACCAGAGAGCGTGAAAAGCGAGAGCCTGCAATAATGATCTGAAAATGAAAGACAAGTGACTGATACAAGGCAAACGCCATTGCTGATGCTTCAAGCTCAAGCATTGCCATGGCAATCTACCGCAGGATAGCGTACACAAACACAGACACACACACACACAAACACACACACACACAGTGAAACGAGCACAGGTTGGCTTCGCTGGCAAGCGACAACAATATTGTCGGAAACTTATTCGCTCAGTTCTCTTCATTTGTTTTTGCGCCGAGTGTGATGACGACGCAGAGCGATGCTGTTGCTGCCCATGACGAGAACGAGCGCCAGGACACGAATGCCAGCACGCTGGCTAGCTGTAAACTCGCTGCTCACTTCGCTGCCAGCTCACACGCTTCATGAGCTTCAAGTGACGCGCGCGCGTTTTTCGCAGCCATCGCACGGCGTTTATCGGCCAGTTTGAGCACACACGGCGTATAGATTGTTACGGCTGTAGCGACGTCTCTTAATAGTTCGCGCCTCGCACAATATGAATCCTGATTGATTTCAATGTGTGCTCGTTACGCATACGCCGCGTTGTGCGCGCGCCAAAAAGCAACAGCAACGGCAACGACAACTGCTGCGACAATGGCAATTGCAGCAACCGGAAACGGATGTGCTTAGTGCGACAGTGTGACAGTGCGACAGTGGGATAGTGTGATAGTGTGACAGTGTGACAGTGTGCGAGAGGCTGTTGTAATTGAGTAAGCTCGTAAGTCAATCATTGAGTGTGCTTCTGTTGTTGTCCTGGAGCTATGCAACACTAGTTGGCGCTATTACAGTTATGTGCCTGGGAGCCTAAGCCCTTTATGCTTATGCAGGTGCTTATATATATGCGCATGTGAATTTGCTGTCATATTTCCCTCTGGCTTAGCTAATAATCAACCTTGCCCTGGTTGACTGCACTAAATTAATTTTTCAATTTACCAGACAATATTTGATATTGAAATATTTCTCATGGCACGGGTCGATAGTTTACGTTTATCAATGCATATTTACTAAAAGTATTTTCAACCAGATATATACATCTATTCTCATGCCCACAGTCACACACTCAGACATACACACACACACACACACACACACACAGACAGCCTTTCGCTGCCAGACATTTTTTTCTCTAGTACATGCGACATGGTTGCATTATATTCATATACCCTGAATCCATTGAAAATCGCAAAAGAAGGGCATATTGGTTATGCAGCAGTATATACAATATAGTGTAGTAGTATATAGTAAATGTATGCTTGATCTAAGCGAAGGTCAAAGTTGATTTAGCCATCTCTAATTTCATATTCACATAATTAAGATTTCTGCTTAGCTTAATTCTATTAGCTCTATTTCTGTTATTAAATTTATTCTATGGCAAATAAATAGCCAAGCTCGAATGTAAGTGGGTAAGAGAAATGTAGAGCACTATCAATATAGGATTTACATAAAATTTAGGATGTCGCCTAGTCGGGCACTCCCCATACAGAACATTCAGTTCTTTCATATAGATATGAGTGCGTGCGTTTAGTTGTGTGTGATAAAACCCTTTCTACTCTACAACCAGTTGATTTCATTTTGATGATGTTTACATGGCGTACGGCTGTTGATGTTGTTGCAGGTTGCAGTGCGTCATCTCGTGGTACATAATTTGAGGTATAATGCCAACAGTACCATAAAAACCGTATTTATAATGCCTTAAAGCATTATGAATACAACAATAAATTGAGAGAAAATGAGCATCGGCGTTATAGCACAATTTCTCTATATTATTTGTGAACAACCCAGAGAAGAAACTAGATATAATTTTAAAATTCAACTTTGTATTACACCTAAACAGTGAATGATTACGCTTAAATGTTTATCTAAATTCTGAGTAATTAATACTGAATAATTAGTAAATTCACTAATAACTGATGCTGTACATTAAAATATTGAGTTTAATTAGCTTCAAGCAGAACAAGTTCTCCAACTAGTAAGGCTTTGACTCAGCCGAACTGACCATATCCTGGCTTAGCCTTCAAATAAATCTCGTCAGATTCAATTGCCGGCCTCGGCTAGGGCTCAAATTTAAACCTAAACTGAAATCAATATCAAGTAATTGTTTCAAGGCACAAAAGCGGAAATTAAATGCCAAAGATGTTCTACAAGTACAATAGGAAAATGAGCAGCAACAACAAAAACAGCTAACAAATACATACATATACCCAAACACACATATACATATACTGCGTAAAATATGGCGGTTTCACATTGATTGCAAAATGTATTAAGACCAAAAAGAAATTCAGCTTCCGACCGCCCGCTTTACGCCCCTGCCCGGGCGTGTAAAGCCGTCGCTAATTAGATTTTTACAGGCGTACACACAATTACACTGTATGTGCGTGTGTGTGTGTGTGTGTACCTGGCGGCTGCAGGTAAACTGCGGTCTGCCGTGGAAAACTTAATTAAGAAACTGCTCCTGTTGCATCAAGTCCCAGCCAAAGTGGGCAACACTGAGCAGCTCTGGCCACGGCATGGCGTGGCATGGTTGCCTCCGCTCGGTGTGACACTGCATAGGAGAGAAAAAAAGCAACAACAACAACAACAGCCGCACGGGCAGTGGAAAAACGCACAAAATCAATTATAAACATAAATGGGAAGGACAGATTGCGTGGAACACAAA
The DNA here is from genome assembly GCA_035047565.1 of Drosophila mulleri. NCBI lineage: Eukaryota > Metazoa > Arthropoda > Insecta > Diptera > Drosophilidae > Drosophila > Drosophila mulleri. Next base: position 5,023,042 of record JAWNPK010000168.1, read on the forward strand.
TGACAACTGACAACTGACAACTGACAGCAACAAGTTGACGGCGAGAACGGGATTTGCATTTGGCACGGGAATGCTTTCAGTAGGGATTAGGTACAGTTTCAGGCGGCCTATCGGCTGTGGCAGATGATAGGGCTACTAACATCATCATTACTAATTTAGTTGCATGAGGTTAAATATAAAATAACTAGCTTCAGTTTCAGTTTCAGCTAATAGACTTCAAGTGAAACAATTCAACTTAAGATTCACGGAATATCCAGAAAATAAACATAAACAGAAACGTTTGTCAGTAAAAAAAAAAATAATTAAATAGATTTTTGTAATATTTAAAAGCATCATTGTTGTTGATATTCAATGAACTAATTTTTCGCCCAAATTCAAAGAGAATTTTCTATGCTCGGGCTTTGCCGTTCGACTCGAAGCAAAAATGGCAAATGGAAAAACGAAAACTTTATAAAACTTAAATCTTGTTACGAAATTGCCAATATGAGGTGTGAAGCAAGCCAAGAAGTCACAAAAAATTGACGCACGCATACGTGATGTTATGTATGTGTATACAGATTGTGTATACGCCCGGAAGACGGAGAGACGGAGACACACACGCACACACTGGTGGTTGGCGAATCCATAAAAAGTCCTGCCAATGTATACAGAAGTGAGCTCTTCAGTACGTAAAAGGGTTTATGGCATAAGATATACCAGGCAAAAAGTAAAAGTTCTCGTCAGAGCACGACCTGTCTTTTGTTGCAGTTGCTGACATTCAGTGGGAAAAGGTGACGGCCACACGGACAGACATCGACCCAGCCGACTCCTACTGCATGAAGTGGGCCACTGGATTAGGGGAATGTTGATAGCTGTATCACATACCTGTTGTCGCCTGCACCTGTACCTGTTGCTTGACGCTGTCGATAATCTTATCGCCGAGGCCTTTGTGCAAATTATGCGTGGCAATGTGCTGACTGAAGCTGCCAGTTGCCCCATCTCCGCCAGACGCACCCACAGCCATCGCTGCAGCATAAAGAACTTTGGCGGGCATAGGCGGGGGCGGTGGCGGTGGTGGGGGTGGGGGTGGTGTTGGTGCTGCAACTCTTGTTGATGTTGCGTGCTTTTCTGCTTGCTGATAGCGCACCAATTGCTCCTCGGCCAGGTCGGCGCGTGTTAGGGCCCGATGCAGCTGCTCCTCGAGTATTTCCAACTTAAGTTGTAATTTTTTTAGTTCATCGTTAGTAGTTTTTGCAATAGCCGCATCCATTAGGTTTTTCTACGTAAATGAGAGCGGGGGCGGGGACGGCAGAGCAGAGCCAAAGGTAACGAAAATTAGTAGAACAAACATTAGTTTCGACGCGTACGTTGCGTGTTAGTGCAGAGAGCAATAGATATTTATATATAGACAGACAGATAGAAAGAGGAAGAATTATGGCTGAAGCGTAATGCAAGCGAGCTGCGCTTACGTTTTGCTCGGACTCCATCACCAAACATTTTGGAAGGTAACTACTTAAGCCCAGTTGGAAACATTCCATGCATATGTTGAATTGTTATATTTAATATTATTATGTGCTGGTAAAATTAGGTATAGTTGTGCCAAAGTTCAGTTGCTCTTGAATATGCTCGACAACGGCTTGAATATGTCAAACACGCTACGTGTTTGCTATTGAATAGTTGGGTAGATAGAGGGATAGATCGAATAGATAGAGAGTTGAACCATCACCAAATAGACTAGAAAATCAATGCAATTAAACACTCTCTGCTTACCATTTCCACGATGCGTTCGTTGTGCTCGCGCGCCTGATGTTGCACCTGGTCCGTGATCTGCTCGAACTCGACCTGGGACTGCAGCGTTGTAGGCGAAGGTGTTGTCTGTGGCTGTCCATCGGGAATATCGCGCATCTTAGCAGTGAGTTCATCATTCCGCTGCTTCAATCTAATCAAGGCGGCCTCCATTCTGCAACGATTTACATTGAATTACCACTCCATTGAATTACCCTAATCATCCTCTACTAGATTCACTTACTTTTGACTCGTCTCCACGCTCTCCTTCATGTTGTCGGTCAAGAGTTTGGCCACTTTGGTCAAGTTGCCGTTCTCGGTGCGCAGCGTTTCGTTCTCCTCCTCGAGTAGGTGTTGCTAAGCAGGCGAAGTAGTTGAAACGTTAGCTTGAGCGACTGCTTAATCCACTTGGTCTACTCACGTGCTCCACTAGTTCTGCTATCTTCTCATTGGCTTCATATAGCTGCAGCTCTACGGCATTGGTGGCATGTTTGAGCGTTAAGAATTCGGACACTAGACGCTCTACTTGCCCATTAGTAATGGGCACATCCTGGTTAGCATCAACATCGACCAGACTATCCAAGTCGTTAGCAACGTCTCCGCTGTCCTGCTGCAGAATCTTCAGCAGCTTGCGTCTTAGCTCCACTGAGCCGATCACTGAGGCACCACCTTGGTGCCCCACTTGCTTTTCGCGCATGTGATCCAGTTCGGTAGAGAGACTGTTAATGGCCGTCAAAGGAGATTAGATATTTGCTCATTCATTTTACTTAATGATTATGGCTTGGCTCACTTGTTTATTTGATCGACCTTCATTTTGTGCAGCTTGTCGAGCGCATTGCGCTCGTTGAGAGTCTTATTAAACTTGACAGTGAGGTCCTTGATGTCCGACTCAAATTTGGCTTGCTGTTGCTGCAGCAGCTCCAATTGACCACATAGTTTTTCGTGCTGCGCCTGCTGCTCCTCCTGCGTGGTTTTGTCTACAGATATTGAGTTAGTTGAGTTTATTTATTCATATTTATAAGCAAAAGAAAAGTGAAGCTGTCTTATTTACGGGATTCAATCTCCAGCTTGAGAGCTTTGTTCTCCTCCTTTAGCGCAATGTTATCCTCCAGCAGTGTAAACATGTCATGCTCCGGATCCTGCTCATTGTAATCCGGCTCCTTTACACGACTCCGACTGCGCGTCTTGGCCTCCTGCGTACGAAACTTGGCCACTGGGATGCGTCCACGTCGTTCCATGATGACCTAGTACCTAGTATCTGAGAGATCGGGAAGAGAAGATTGGAAATTAGAGCAGTTCTATTTGAATACATCTTAAATCTGCTTACGCTCGCAATTTAAAGCCTTAAGCTAATCTTCTTAAGTTAGATGCGATATGGAACTTAAATGCTGCCATCACCATGAATTCTTTGACTGCGAGTGAGTGAATGTGCTATGTAAATGTGAATGAGAAGGGAGTTTGTGGTTGTCCTTTTGGGTGGTGGCCCCACATTGAAACGACTTTCAATTTTATTTTTCTTTTTCTTTGTTTTCTTTTTTTCTCTCATTTATTGTTATTTTGGTTTATAATTGATGTCAGTTTATAGAGGTCGCCCTTTCGGCCCCTTGCTTAAGGTCTTTATTATTTGAAATTTGTTTCTATTATTTCATTAACGTTTTCAGTTTTAAATTATAATTTATATATTAATTTATGTTTAATTTTTTGTTTTCGCTTCCTTGCTAAAAATGCTCACAGTTTTGTTTTCTCAATTTATCCCAGAATTTGGCTACACATTTGAAATGCTTGCAAATATGCTACGAATGCTAGAAGTTCTCAAAATTTACTTAGCTTGGCTTTAAACTATTCGCTTTTCAGTGCAGAAGCGCTTCGACAATTTCTTAACTAATATTTTCTTCATTTAATTTGTTTACATTCTTGTCGTATTTCATGCTAAATAATTTACTTTTGTTTTTTGTTTTTTTTTTTATTATTTGATTTCGCTTGTATCTTGCAGCAAGCCGTTTTTTCATTCTTTACCACTTTCAGTGTTTAAATCAAAAATCAAAATATTAACATAAAAAAAAAAAAAAAATATTGAGCTGTGAAAATCTTTTACTATTGAAGTATTAATTTTTTAAATTAATTTTTATCTTCTTTATACTTATAAAAATAACTAATTCAAGGCGGCTTAGAGCTCTTGGTTTTTGCTTTTCATTATTTTTTCTTTTCTTTTTTTCTGTTGTGAATATATAAATATAGTTTTTCAATTTGGTTTGAATTGCTAGATATTTTTTTTCCTTTTTTTTTTTTAATTATATTTTATGCATTTTTTTTCCTTCTTACAGCTAAATTTAAATTTTATCTTTGGATAATTTTTTTTTGTCATGCATACTAAATACATACATACTTTACATGTCTTTTTATTATTTTTTTTTTACCTATTCTTAAATTCTTTAATATAAGTAATATAATTTTGTATACATGTATTTATTTTGAGTCTAAGCCTCGAAATTTTTTTTTTATATAGAAATTTTGTTTAGGGAAAAAATAAATGTGATCTGCTATCGAATTTGAGCTTGAAAAACTCACTTAAATCAAATTTCAAAATAAATATCTTCTTATAATTTTTTTTATAAGTAAATATAAAGTTAAGGAAACAATGCAAATTCATAAATTTTTGTACTGAAAGGTAAAAAATTGCTATTTGTTGAGCTTAAACAAAAGAACAGTTAGCTAATCATACAGATCCACTGCGAGATTTTTACTTTTGCTTGAAGGAAATTAAATACTGTCGAGTTTTCTATTCAGATAAATCATAGATTCTATATATACATATATAGATACATGTGAGTACACATATATGTACATATTTTTTATATATGTACCCTGTCTTATGAACATATATATATATATATATATATATATATATATATATATATATATATATATATATATATATATATATATATATATATATATATATATATATATATATATATATATATATATATATATATATATATATATATATATATATATATTTGATTTTTGAGATTTTTTTTTTTGTCTGCCGCTGAAATTCCATTTGCGTTTTTGTTTAATTTATGCTTTTTGTTTATTGCAATAGTTTATAATATTCGCTGTTGTCATTTGTTTGTTTGTTTTCTTTGCAATTTTAGTGTTTTCTGTTTCTGTTTGTATGTGTTAGGGTTTATAGATGTGTATGTATATACGACCGCGCATGGTGTATGATTGAAAGGCCCAAGGGCGCTGTTTCAATTGTCATATACATAACTGTGGTTTTTGTTTATTTATTTTGCCTGCGATTTGCTTCGATGTTGATGTTGTTGTTGTTGTTATTGTTCCTGCATTGATTGTGGGGCTGTTACATTTCCTCAATGAAAGCACGCAATTTGTCCATTAGTGCTCGGGGATAATGCTCGAATTCCTGCTTGAGCCACTTCTCAAAAGTGTCTCGGGATATTACCTCGCAATCGTAGAGCACACTCCAAGCGCTACAGATTGCCTCACCCGCAGCCAGCTCGTCGTCCAGCTCGAGGCTAAAGTGCTCCTGCAGTGCGTCGACAGTCTCCTCAATGCATGCCATCTCGTGCGTCTCCTGAGCATCAATGCAGAGGCGCAATAGTGGAGTGCAATCCCGCCTGAAGCTGTCCACATTCAGCTGCAATTGCAGTTTATTCTTGTTATTGTTATTGTTGTTGTTGTTTTTGGTTGATTCATTGATTAGGGCGAAGTCACAGCAGAGAAATTTGGTTAGGTGGCGCACAAAACTCGCATTTATATGCACATTGGTATTGATATAGTCAATGGCGGTGTCGCTAGACAACCGCAGCAGGTAGCTTATCCGCTCCACATGCTCCGCCTGGGTGCGTGTAACCTTTTGCCGCTGCATACCAACTGTAGCTGTGCTGTTGGGCTCCAGAAATTGAAAGCTATTCGATTGCAAGAAGTCACGATACTTGCGAGCATCGCTCCAAAACAGCTGGCCTCGATCCAGCTTGTTGTCTATATGCCATAGCTTGTGTGTGTATCCGGCGCCAAATTCTTGCACAAAGTAGCTGACAAAAGCGCGTACAAAACGTTCAGTGAACTGCGGATCCTCTAGCCAGCGCTGCTGCCAAATATCCTTAAACTCGAGTCCACCTTCGTGCATGATGGGTCCGAGAAACTCAAACACATAGGTCCAGCCATTGGGTACGTCCACCAGCAGATCGGGAAACTCCTCGCCGAAGCGGCTGTACGCCAGGGCAAAAGCGGTTTTGCCAAAAACCTCTTGTTGCATTAGGTACGAAATAGCATTGGCGCATGCCAAACGCTGCTGTCGCTTCACCTCCGCACGATGCACATAATCCATCAGGATATAGTGTATGATGGCCACGGCCGCCTGCTGCTTGGCGTTCGAATTACGCCAAATGAAGAGCACCTCTGGTTGCCAATCGCGTGTGCTGAGCACCTCTTCGACGAGCTTTGTGAGCATCTCCTGGCACTGTTTGCCATCAAACTCAGTTTTCGGGGTGGCCGGCTCTGAAGTCTGACTTCTGTTGGCTGGCACAGGCACGCCCACCTGTGCCGCCGGTTGCTGCTGATAGGGCGGATAGCTGAAGGAGCTCGTCGACGGCAAGCGCTTAAGTAAACTGGGCTGTGCAGCTGGCGCACCGCTAACTGGACGATTGCTAGCGTTGCGCCACTGATAATGGGAGGAATTGCCCAGCTTGGCGGTCGCTGTGTCGTCGTTGTTGCTGCTGCTGAAACGCAGCTTATTCGGATCTATGCTGAGAGATTGGTTTTCATGCTGTTGAGCCTTGGGCAGCTTCTGCATGAAGTAATTGCCGCCGTCATTGTAACCGTGGTGATGGTGGTGTTGCTTCTGCTGTTGATACTGGTAGTTGGACTGTTGCTGCTGCTGTTGGGGCAAGTGACTGCTGCGCTGGCTGTGCTGCTGCTGCTGCTGTGTTTTTGGTTCGTCGTGTTGCTTGTGGCGCTGTCGACTGCCAGAGGTCGAGTGAGTGGCCACCGGCTGATCCCAGTTGCGTGAGCGCAAGTCCAGCACATCCTGCATCATGAATCGCACACGGCTGCTTATTTTAATATTAAACTGATGCTGTCGACCGCCAGTGCTGCCGCCACGTGAACGCTGAACTATGTCTTGAATTCGGCGAAAGATCTTCTCGATGCGTGCACCGCTCTGGTATTGCTCGGGCGGGCCGGCTTCGAGCAGATGGCCAACAGTGGTCAGTAACTTACACATATACTCCAGCTTCTCCTCACAGCCATGTTCAAGAAGCGATTCGACGCAGTGCAGCACACGATCGCTGGTAAGGGATTGCAGCTTGAAAAGTTCACCAATGAAGCGCACAGTGCCCCAGGCTCGACGCCTGAACTGATATTCAAGGTCCTCCATTTCAGCCCGCAGTTCAATCTTCTTGGCCGTATCTTGGCACGCATTAATACGCTCTTGGGTGGGCTGCAGCTTTTTGGCCTTGGCATTGGCATCATTCACGTTCGATTCGAACTCGTGCTGAATGCGCGTGATTAACGAGCTGGTGAACAGAGATTTGTTCTCTGCCTTAATCTCATGAAACAGCACCTTGCAAAAGCGTGCATAGGTGGGTGCGAAATTGGGCTCACTGATGGTCTTCTCGAAAATAAGCAGCATAACCTGTTAAAAAGACATTTGAAATTAGTTATTTAGGGAATACTTTAGGTGAGAATCATTTTCTTACGTTTGTCATTTTGCGTTGAGTATCCATATTAATGCTGGACATTGCTTTGAGCAGCACCTCAAAGTTATCAGGAGTCAACTTGTTGAGTATGCCACGAACTTTCTTTAGTACCACATCCATGTCGTCATCTTGGTCTGGCTCCGTTGTATTGAACATAGACATACGACGCAGTGTCTCCGGCTGCCAGGCATTCTCGCACTCTGACAATTTAATCTCCTCCTTTAGTGATAGCTGCACACGTATTATATCCATATGTCTCTGATTGGAGCTACCCATACCACCAGGCCCAGAGCTATTACCACTCGAGTTACCGGTCATTGGCTGATGTCCATCATGATGCTTCTTATTCGGTCCATGGCCATGACCACGGCCGCGTTTACCCGACCCATATTCCATCGAATCGTGCGCGTGCTGATATTGCTGTCCGTGCTGATTGTGTCCGTGGTGGTGTTGCTGCTGCTGCTGCTGCGCTTGTCGTGAGACGAACAATTGGGAAATACAATCGCCCTTCTGGCAGGGAACTAGCGGAGGCTTCCGCGAATCGCTGAGCTTCGACAGCTCGCGCAGCTCATCAATGTTGTATCTTATGAACTTGCTGACACTAGAACTTTTTGAGGATGCCGCTGATAGTTTACCGGCTGTGGCCCTCTGAAAGGATCCAGATGCTTTGCACGTCTGATGTATGGGGGAGCTCTTTTTGATGGGTGGCTCAATCTTTTGGATATTGCTCTTAGGCGCACAATCCACATTATCCTCAGACATTGTACTTTGAGAGCTGGTGACATCAATTGGCTGTGAACTGGACCAGGTAGAGCTGCATATGAAGCTGGAATTATCAGCAGGAGCCTCCTCATTAAAGTCGCCAAACTTCAGTTCGCCAACATTGTTATCAACGCATTTGTTGGCATTACTATGGTTCTTTTCGCCGTCAGCATTACTTTCAGCTATCTTCTCGGCAGAAGGGGGGTCACTTATCATGTCCGTATCGTCGCACATGGAACTGCTGCTGTTCAAAAACTCCAGCTGTGTATCTGCTGGACTGGGTGCATCATCGAAACTCTTTTGAAGAAATTGTGCCACAATGTCCTCGTTGGCCATGTGCTTGTCCAGCTGTTGTATCGAATCATCTTTATGGTCTGCTGAAAAAATAATGGACAAGCAACTGTTAAAATTTCGCGTAATTAGAAATTTGATTATGTTGACTTACATTTGTGTTCACTGGCAGCAGCATCATTGTTGTTGTTATTGTTCTTGCTCGAATGCTGCTGCTGCTGCTGCTGCTGTTGCTGCTCTTTGGGTTTCTTGTCTCTTACGCTAGAACTTAAGCTAGAATTATTACTAGTTGCACTAAGCTTATCAGTCATCGTTGACGCCGCTTTGTCCTGCATTGCGGACGCGACTGCGGCTGTCGCTTTAGTTGTTGTCACATATGTGGTGATGGTATCGGCGCCACCTGCAGCAGGTTTGTTGTTATTATTGCTGCCGTTGCTCTTGGAGCTGCTTGTGGCGCCACTTCTGCTAATATTATTATTGTTGTTGTTAGTGTTGTTGGCCGTGTTACTACCGCTGCCGCTGCCGCTGGTGCCGGCGCCGGAGCCGCTGCTGGCCGCTGTGGTGCTTGTGATGTTAGCTGATGCCTTTTGCTTTTTCTTCTCCTGATCCTTACGCTTTTGCGCCTTTCGCTGATTCTTCTTATTTGTGGGTACGGCCGCAGCAGATGTCACCGGACTGTAAGCAGCTGGGCGCGCAGGACTTGGGCTTACAGCTCGGCGCATGCCTGATCCTCCTGCTGTTCCTGTGACCCCGCCGCCAGCTTGCTTCGGCTGTTGTACCTGTTGTGCCTTTTGCTGGTGCGTGGGCGTCGAGGTCGCTGAAGATGAAGTCGACGGCAAATGCGTCTGTTCACCTTTTGCTTGCGACTGCTGGCTGTATGGACCAGTTATTCTTGGTTTTATCGTATTCGCAGGACTCGATGGACTCGCATCAGATCCCAGGTTGGCGTTCATTGCTTTTGGTGGATTCTGCAAGAGCGGTTGCTGGTGCGGCTGTTGTTGGGGCGCTGGATTATGTTTTATGCTAGTTAAAATGCTTATGCTCTTGTTGCTGCAGGTTGCTGCTTCGGCCACAGCATTGGCAATAGACGTAGGCGTGGCTGTGTCTGCAAAATATTTCGCCAATTAAACAAAACCCTTAAGGCTATTCAATATATACACTTACTTTGTTTGTTCGCCGACTTGGGGCGCTGCTTCTTTGCCGTCGGCGGTTCCTTGAACATTACTGGGGCGTTAGAACTGCCAGATGGAGCTGGCGCTGCTGCTGTTGATGCCGCAGGTGGTAAAGCATCGAAATTCGTATTCACATTGCCGCAATTGGTTGACTGAGTTGCATTTTCCGAGGGGTTGTCCACTATAAATAAAATATAGACAATATTTTCAAATTGGTATATTAGAGCATTGTAGAGTATTGAACATTTAATCCTTTAAGCATTGCTAAGCATTTAGAACCAATCGCACGAGACGAGCATGAGATCATCCACATTAAAAAGTCGATTGGAACTAACTTTGCAGACTTCAAACAAAAACATTTAATAGTTTGTCTTTTCAAGTGATCATTCAATTAAAACTTAGCATTTCACTATTAATTTCAGGAATCTGATAGTCATATGAAAATTTGAGCTTTAGGTTCTTTTAAAATTTTGTTTAGCCAATTCCCGGGTACACCTACTATAAACATCCTACATCCTTCAATTTATTTTAAACTTGTTTATCTTACCGTCATTGAACTGCCAGAAGCTGAGGTGTTCGTCCGGATTGCCAGAGTGGGCCAGTATGTCCTTGACAATGACGCTGACTTTGTCTTCATCGGTCAGTGGGAGGGCTGCAGCTGCAGCTGTAGCTGTGTGGCTGGTGCTGTGTGGTTGCAATGCTTTATCCGTTTGCATTTGATGATCCACCATGACGCCGGTAATTAGCTGAGTTGAGGAGCCCGAATCTGAGATGCCGGACAATTGGTATTGGGGCAGGCTGCTGTCGCTTCCCGTGCTGGATGTCAGTGTGCAGTTGGAGTCCTTCTTGATGAACACCGATGACTTGGGGTCCAATACATTCTCCTTAGTGTCTGGATGTATGATGGGTATGGCATGCCGGCGCTCCTTCACCTTGTCACTCCCAGCCAGCTGGGAGGCCGTTGTCAGTGGGGTCGGCGGAAAGCCTGCAGCCACACCGGCAACAGCAGCCACAGCCGTGGCACCGGTGCCCTGCAAATGTGGTGAATAAGTGTGTAGCCCGGTTGCGGGAGCCGTTGGAGCTGCGGTCATGCCTGTAGCCGCTAGCATCGGAGCTGTCGCCAGGTTGGTCTGCGGTACTATCGGTATATTGTACGCTGGCGGAATATGAAACGCCGCTGTTCCGTTGAGGGGCGTGCTTCGCGGATTCAGAATGGGCGCAACAGCGGTCGCCGTAGCGTTGTTGACCAGTGTCGGACGCGGCGGTGGCGCGGCCATGGGCACCGCATAGGTACAATAGTTGGGCTGCTGGGGCGGCGTCGAGCGTTGCCCACCGCGAATATTCGCACGGTGTGCGCCGTTGCCCCCTCCTCCGCCCACCGCATTATTGTTGCTGTTGTTGTTATTCAGCGGCGCTGGCGGCAACGTCGGGTGATAGTAAGGTATGGCCTGCTGCTGGCCGGCATTGACGGCGGGCCCGGCAGTCACGGCGTGCTGCTGCCCAGGCGGCAGCTGTTGTTTTTGTTGAGCTGGTGCCGCATAGAAGGTGCCAGGGGGCGCTGCTGGTCCTCCGTTTGGGGCAAACGCCATAGGCTGTGCGCCAATCAGTCCGGGATGATTTAAGGGCAAGAATGCTGTCGAAAGGAAGGTGTTAACCCCAGGCCCATTGGCGCCAGCTGATGGCGTAAAGTTTTGCGGCAGCGTCGGATTGCTGAGGGCGCACACCAGGCTTGTATTGCTGCTGACTGGCGTAAGACCGCCATTCGCATGCGCGTGACCATGACCATGGCTGGGATGGTTATGGCCATGGGCATGTCCCAGCGAGCTATGGCTGGCGGCGCCACTCAGTTGAAGAGCGGCGCCACCGCTGCTGCCATTGCTGCTGCTGCTGGACGAGTGCTGCGTGTGGTTCCCATACGGCAATGCCGCTGGCTGTGGGCTAGGATACAATAAAATCGACTGTTGGTGTATATGGTGTTGCTGCTGCTGCTGCTGAAGCTGCTGAAGATGCTGTTGTTGCTGTTGGTGCTGCTGCAGCTGCTGATGTTGCTGCTGCGGTAGCGGATGGTGGTGATGATGGAGATTAGCTAGATTTGAGACGCCGCTCTGTTGCGGTACAAACACTGCGTGTGGCGTCTGCTGCTGCTGTTGCTGCTGCTCCTGTTGCTGATGTAGATGGGAAATGCGCGCCTGTTGCTGCTGTTGGGGCGGCTGTTGCTGCGACTGGTTTTGATGATGGTGGTGCGAATGTGAGTGGCCGTGTGACGTCTGGTGATGCTGGGTCTGGTGGCTGTGGTTCTGCTGGTGTGTTGACTGTGGTCTGTTTCCCTTCCCACCCCCTCCCGTTGGCATGAACATAGGAGGACCTTCGTTGGATCTAAACAGAGGCATGCGTGACCCACGCACAAACACACACACACAGATGGTGTGTTTTATGGAGTGTGCGCGTGTGTTACGCAGCCCAACAAATAGAGAGATAGAGAAAGAGAGGGAGAGAGGAGCACACGATCATGTGGGGACAACCACAAATATCGTTTGCGCCGTGGAGCAGAACAAAATGTACAAAATTTAATTGTTAGTAAGATGAAAATGGGAAAAAATGAAAAGCATTAAGATAAAAGCCATAGGTCATCAAATGTGGTGAATGATCGTGCGAAATTTAAGCAAACAAGCGCATGCAAATTATTGAGAATGCAGAAGAAGAAAAAAACTTACAACTAAGAAACTCAAATAATAACGGATAAATCAATATAAAATGTAAAACAAATGAAAAAGTCCAGGACTATTCTTATTGTAATGATTGGCATTACCAGGAATTTTGAAAATCATTTTTAATAATTAATTATATCTAATTGTAGTCTTCTGCCAATTAGCGAGTGACTACGATAGGCACCGCTTTCACAGGTTAACCAAAGACCAAGAGACAATAAGATTAATCGAGTTATTTCAATCCAATTGTTTTCAATTGCAGTGAAACCAATCAATTCTAATTTTGCAAACTGAATTGGAATTGGAATTCAAAATAGCATCAAACGATTTTTATAAATATTGCAGCAATATGTATATGCTATAAGGAAGAAAAATCAACAGAGAGCCAGCACAAAAGGTAGCATTTACTCTTTAAATTTTGCAATTAATTGAGCTTATGCATTGGCATGATGTCACATATGGGCGTGTGATATAGCAACACACACATACATAGATACATACAGCTGTTGGGGCGCACTCACTTATCGGTTGCTTTTATCAAAATTTATCGCACACCATTGCAAAATATGACCACCACATAAAACAATAAATAAATAAATAAAAGAGAGCTAACCGTTATGATGACACACAGAGAACAACAACAGGTGGCGCTCTTAGTCAGCGGTTTGTCAAACAATAACCACTATATATGTATGTACATACCACTAAAGATGCCAGCAAAAGCAAGAGCAAAAACAAAAACCGTTTGGCGTGGGAAGTTCAGTTACTGTACGAGCGCGTTTGCCCATCTTCAGCAGAGGATGCGAGTATTAACTGGCACAAATGGCCGCTGAACTGGCTTTCGCAGGCCTCTCTTGGATATACATATATATGTATATAATTTTCTTGTGGAAAGCAAACCTGTTTTTGTTTCTGAACAACAGTAACTATAATATTTTCACTGCGTGTCTGCATGTTAGCAAAGAAAAACCGAATTGAAAACCCGTTTGATCAATGTTTCGCACTTGTCTTTGTTTGTAAACAAAAACCAGTTGCGGCCACAGTGTGTGGGAGTCTGATTGGAGTTTGGTTCTGATTGGCGGTAGGAATTTCTAGCAGATTACAATAAAGGGTATGATTGGGAGCATCACAATAGCCAAATACACTATTTTCTAAACTTCATTCATTTAAAAATTGTCTGTAATTACTTACCGCTTCCTGCGCTATGTTTATCGCTGCTGATTCGCACCACCGTTTACGTCGTTGCTGCCGCCAACTGAAGTTGCCTTAGCTCCTTTTCTTTTATTGTTTTCTGTTGTGGCTGCTTCTTTCTACAGGCTTATTCTTGTTTTTGCTGTTGCCTTGCAATTGTTTTTGGTTTTGCTTTTGCTGTTGCCGTTGCAGAGCCCCTCGAGGGCGCAAAAGAAAGCGACGTGCGTTTGTCTCTTGTTTAGAGAGTGGCGTTCCACAATGCCTTCTCAATTGTTTATTTGGGTTCTGTGGCTCAATTTTGCCGTAGTACGCAGACTCAAATGATAATTCAACTCTTTCTGGAAATTTGATTCGCTTTGTTTATAATTTTGCGAGCTGCCGAAGTGCAGACCCAGGACTTTTTAATGTGGCGAAAATTTAGGCGTTCCTTTTTTTTTTTTTCTTTTTATGTAGCCGCGTTTGTTTTTTATTTTTGTTGAATTATAAACTATTTGCATGTATAATTAACGAAATGCAAATGTTAACGCACATCGACATTTAAGTGGACGAAAAACGAGCACGCACATATATACGTTCAAAATATAGAAATAAGTACTGCTAAAATTTCACGGTAATTTTCTCTATAATTAAAAGAAAAAGATAAACGTTTGTGTTAATTTTGCATGTACAATTTGGTCAATTCATGGAACTGTTAGGCAGAGCTTGCTATATTGTTTTCGAGTGAATTTGTTTTTTCTGTCTCACACATACACACATATATCCATACAAATCATATATACATAGACAAACACACACAAAGAAATTTTCGTCGAGGCGTTGGTTTTTTTTTTTCTTTTTTTTGCCTTTGATGCGTTTGCCTGTCGTCTGTCGGGCGGTCGGTTAGCTGGTTGGTTGGTGGTACTTACTCGCCGCCCAAAGCTGCTACACACAGGCACACATCATAAAATGAACGAAAATGAAAAAATTGGGTTCCACGTGGGGAAAACGCCGATCAGCTACCCGCGGAGTGTCTTCACATTAGTTCATTGTTTGTCTTTCTTTTGTTTACAGTTTAGTTTAATCTGTATATCTTCCTATTACAAATAATTTTGTAAAATTTAAAAACGCTACAGAAACACGTCCGCTCTTGGTAACTGCACTAACAGAATGTTATCGATTATGTCGATTGTGAGTCGTATAACATATGTTTTTGACATCAAAAAGCTAACAGACACCGACATGTTTTTAACAGAAAGCTCACTGTTAATACGTCGTTCATCACTAACCATACAATATGGTTTGTTCTTCAATTAATTAATTAAACGCAAAAATGTATAAAATGTAAAAAGCATAGATTACATTTTTTTTTAAATATAGCAATAAATTGGCTAAATTTTTTTTTTATAACTAATTTAAGTTATAACAGAAATTTAACTATCGATTTTTGATAAATATTGGAAATATTTGAGAAATATTGGATATTTTAAACGTTTCAATATTTCTTATTATAAATATATAAATAAATATACATATATTTGTGACATTGATGTAAAGTACAAATAACTTTCTTAACTAACTAAATTAAACTTGAAAGAATAAATGCAAATATTTTCTCGATAGTATCGATATTTGTAATGAACGAACCTGACTCGTTTTCAAATTGTCGTTAATAGACTGCCTGAGTGCTGAGCACGCAATCAAGCGAAAGCTGCTTGATATAGCACACCCACGTACTCTAGCTAGAATGTCATGTCGATTTTATAAAAAATCTTCTTTTGTTAACTCTTTTATTGTCATTTTTCTGACAATAACTTGCAGCGTTTTCATTGTCATCTGAATGAAAGCTGTTCTTTATCAGACAAAGTCGACGTCTACCTAAACTGTATACTGTCCTTTTATTTATGTGGATATGTAATTAATGCCGGTATATACAAATGAACTACATATATTTTTTGTCATATATACATATATATGTACATGTCAATATATTTGCGTTATTTGTATATACTTGATTTATGCGCATGTCCACTTTTGCGGCTTCCAATGAGTAGTAAGCACCCTGTATTGGAGCTGAGAACTGGAAAGCTACAGTATTTACGCGCCCAATTCTTTGGGGTCATAGTAAAAATTGTCTTTCTCCATATCGGCATTTTACCGGATATGCCGGCAGAGCGCCATTGCTGTCCGTCCTCCATTTTGTATATATGTATATACATATGAATATATGTATATTAGACTGTACACATCTTATATACATATAAATATCCCCTGCTGTCACAGGCTGTGTCGCATTTCTAGTTAAAGGTTTTTTATCAATTGAATTGCATTGCACGCTTTTGGACGTATCCTGCTATCGCAGTCTTCTTATTACTTCTTATTACAATTTATAAATAAACCTATTACCAAGGCTTACAAACGCAGCCGCAGATACATATGTATGTAAAGTTAGGAAAGTAGCCATAAGGAACACAAACTCAAGCCACATACAAACTTCAAGTGATTTTTATATTGAACAAAAAGAAAAACATTTAGCTATAAACTTTCAAATATAACGACACTTTCCAGCGCCATCTATCTGTGAGTACTTGCTAATTTCTAGTGTGACCAGCATATCAACAGTTGCGAATGAAATAAATTATTTGTTAAAGCTTTTTTTTCTCATTACAAGCTTACATTAGTGGATTTAACGTCCTGAAAACATTGTGGTACTTAATTAACTTATCAAAATGTTCGCAATATAATCATGCATTGTCGTTTTCTCTGAGTGTACAAAAGTACTAAGCACATAAAAATCCTAAAAAATACCAAAAGCCATAGCAAAGTAGTTTATCGCCTATTGGAATTTACGCGGCACTCAGTCTGAGGCCGAAGCTTGTTCCTGACGCGCGTTTTACGAGCCGCGGCGTTCAAATCGCTATTTTCCGTTTCATTCTTTCCCTCACATACATATTAAAAGTTTTAAAAAAATTACAATAAAACAACTACAGAAAATTACAAGCCCATTTGTTTACAAATAAAATTATAATACTTTCGTTCGTTTAATTACACGTTTTATAATTAATAGAAACTGTGAAATGAACGAAACAAAATAAAAAAGCGAATGTTATAAACGTTCCCTTGCAATGGGCATAGCCCAATTAAAAACATTTTCTTTTTTTTATACATATACTTTAAATAAAAAAACCAAATCGAATAAAAATATCAAAAATCATATATAAATTAAATAGTTAATTCAATATTCGAAATCATAAATGAAGTGAAATTTGTGCAATAATTTAGAAAAATTTCTATAAGAAATTTAATAAGCTACAACAAAACTTAATCAATATCAATTAATGCAATGTAGTTAGTGAAATAAATAAATAAATAATAAACGAAAGACAATAAAACCCTTAAACACTTTGCAGACCAAACATACCATTAAAAAGATTGAATCAATACAAAGACTTTTTAAGACCTTGAATTGGACACGAAACACGCCAAATCATTCACCGCCAACTCGAACAAATCTCAACGCCCACCAAGTCCGAAAGAGAGAGAGAGAGGAAAAAGGAAAGAGTGCGGAGAGCGAGATAGGGAGAGTGAGAGTGAGAGAAAGAGAGAGAAAGTGATAACAGCTTAGAAAAACGGAATTAATTTGAATTAAAGCAGAAACCCACCTGAAATTCGAACCCAATACTACCTGCCAAAAATATTTATATCCAAAATAAAGCCCACGGAGGCGCATGTCCAGAGTCAATAACAATAACAGCAGCAGCCAAGTTCGCCGGAATATTTGCTTTTTAAGTCCTGGTCGCATTGGGAATTAAGAAATATAATTTAAAAAAAAAATCAAAGCTTTCAGCATGGAAACGCCTTCAGTGTGGATAAAAACGCGTCGTCAGGAACAAACTGAATCAGCAGCAGCAGCAGCAACAACAACAATTGCAACAATGTCTAGAGCCAGGATAACAACACACGCAACACCAACACATGGATTAAACAGCATTTGGTCGCAGCTCTATGCTTTTGTTGTTGTTGTTGTTGTAGCTCTTTCACTGCTGCTAAATTGCCAGGTCTGTCAAGGTGAGTAACACATTCTATTTATACATACAGACATATATCTGTATGTATGTTTTAGTGTGTGTGTGTGGGTGTGTGTGAGCTTATGGATGGATGTGTTTTAATAGCTGAATGCAAGCTGTAAGTACTTGTAGTCAGAGATTAAGAAGAACGGAAAGTGATTTTAGCCGCTTGGTGAACAAATATTTAATATTCTGAGCTCAGCTTGCAGACTCAATGAGAGTCTAGACAATATTTGAAGAGTCTCGAAATTCAATTGTTGAATATAATTGAAACATTGACAATATCAAATAATTATCCACCAGCTCGGCGCACCTCAGTTCAGGGTCTTCAGCTTTTCAAAATTGGCCAAGTGCAATTAAAGCTGCCGTCGAGTGTTAGTTCCACAAAATTATGAACACCCAAATTTCAACAGTTTCAACTCTGTTTGCGCTTGAAATAAAAATAATGATGCGTCATTTTCATAGTTAACTATTATAAGGTTTTTTTTTTAACAACTTTTTATACTGTGTGAATAATTATTACACAGGCCAACAAAATTAAAGAATCAAGCTGTACTATTGTGAAAGAGCCTTCAAGTTATATATGCGTATCTGAAAATAGAGCCGTCCCATTACGCCCTTTTGTTCAGAAAACATCATTTTATTTACTTAAAACAAAAAGTGGATTATCAATTTTTTGGCTATTAAATTCTGTTGGCTAGTGTATCATTTGAAATCTTCAAATTTTTATTCATTAAGTTCTGTGTTTCTCCAAATTGAAAATGTCTGAGAACATTATTATAAATAAGCAACAGAACAGATAACAAAAGAGTTACACGAACTGTTTTACGAATATTTTAACTAATTAAATGAAACTACTTTAGTATAGAAGTAATTTTTTTAGACATTTGTTTTAAATTTAGATTTGGAATGTGGCTGTAACTGTTAAAGAGTTTCGATTCATATGCAAGTATTATTTAGTCGTTAGCGCTTGATTCAGACGCTTTTACTTTGTTATGCCTTTCAGTGCACAGAGCCAGCTTAGCGAATAGATGTAATTTCTTTATAAAGTAAAAGGCAGTTTAAAGTTTTTATAATTAGCTTTAACGAGCGGAATTCATCCAACAAACATATTGCATGCCCACTGAGCTTACACGTTTTTATATATATTTATATATACATATATATGTGTACATTGTCTCTTTGTGACAAGATTTCCATTTTTACGTGCATTTAGCATTTATGAGTAAAGATTGTAAATGTTAATTTGGAGCTCAAAGAATAGCCATTGTTTCGGAACACAGGTAATACATACAAGGGCTTTGGCCAGTAAATTATCATAATTAACACCCATCTAACGGGGGCTCGGGTGAAGGCAATTTCGGTTCATTGAACCGCTGGCATCGTTGGGCTGGTCACGCTATTGGTCGCTTTGATGCCCTTTTCCGTTGGCCGTTTACTATTATCTATGCAAATATGTAACAGCTATAACCTGAAACCAAAACTCCAATTCGATTTCATAATACATATGCATATAAATCTATTATATAGATGAATAATATTCTTGCTGGAATTTAAATTATAAGTACAAAAAGATGTCAGCTAATCTGAATGATGTATGTATGTGATGTAACGTGATGTAATCCAAATGTTTGCCCAACTGTTGAACTGAAACAAAGACTTAAATACATATATGAATATATACACATATTTGATATCATAGCATATTATATTTAAGAGAATAATACTGAAACTTGCAAAGGCAAAATATATAAAAATTGTTATATCTGATTTGAAAATAACAGAATGGGACATTGAAATATATTCATTTATGTATGTCAAAATGTGATTATAATATTATCAAGCGATCTATTAGCTTTTATAATTACAGGCCTTTCGCAACAGCTTTTCCACTAAAAGATCATTTCTAGTTTTAAATTGAATAATTGATTGGCTTTTGTGTGATTCCCACAGATTCCATTTGCCAGCCATTGCTGAAAAACTTCAGTCCTATGTATTTTAGCTGCAAGCATTATTTATGGCCAAGAATTATTTCATTGACGTTCAAATTTGAATTATGCTAATCACTGCGATAAGACATTAGAGAGGCCAATGAACCGCAACAAGCTAAATCGTTCATATCGATGCGAATAAGAGCTGATGGCGTTTGTTTCCTTTTCAGGCATAACGAAATGTGAGTACTGTCAGCAAGCGAATCGAGTGATATGGAAAACTGGTTGACGATTGTCTACTCATACTTGGCACACAATTCCCACAAGCACACACACACACACACTTACTGAAAACTTGGCCCAAAAGTAAGACAGCAAGAGCTGGTTGCGGCTGCCAAGCGGCGCACAAACAGAAGTGACTCGGCAGCTGGGTCAGTCAGCCCATATGCCGCTTACGTAACACAAGTCTTTTTAAACAGTGTGTGAGAGAGACAGAGAGAGAGAGAGAGAGAGAGGGAAAAGCAAAATATATAATACACAAGCTCGAAACTATTTTTAAAAAATGAAAAGCGCAGTCGCAGTCGCAGTCGCAGTCGCCGTCTACAGTTGCTCTGGCTGAAGCAGAGGCTGACGCAGACGCTGAGGCTGAGGCTCAGCTCAGCTGCATTGGCATGCAGTTGTTCATCTTGGCGGCTAATTAACATGCTGCAAATATTCGCAAAAAAAAAGCGAAAGTGCGTATATAGCATTACGTATCGAAGTTATACATATGTATATATATATAGCAGTATGCGTGCTTAGTGTGTACAATGACAATGTAGAGTACCGGCTTGTCATGAGCTCAGCTGAAATAGTTTGCAGTGCTCATGGATTGATAAATGGTGTGAATGGCTTGGTGAACTGCCTTAGACTTTCGAATTCAAAATTGTTATTGAGTTTGCTCAAGTTGCTTTAGTGCTCGCTCGCCTAGTCAAGTGAATGTAATCAAGGCTGGCAGCTCAAGCTCGAAGAAAGAAGAATTCAAAAACCCATATACCTACATATATTATTCCTATAATATTGTATTTAATATGCTAATTGTTATTGGGAGTTTTTACTGTAGCGCTAAATATAATCGTGCCATGTTCAATATTCAACAATCAATGTTTTTGATAAATATATAAATGAATATTCACTGCTCTTAATTGGAGTGTATTAAATAAATATATTCAATAATTAAACCGACGAGTACGAGCTCAAACGGCAAGGCTTTGCCAAAACAATGGGTATGAACTAAATATTCTTTATTTATTTATTTATTTTTTTTTATAATATAATTTTATTGCGGCTTTTGTCTTAAACTCTACAGCGCATTTATAAAATATTATTTTTTTTCTTTTTTTTCTCAGTCCTCACAAATTGAGTGAGGTTTGGCCGTAATTTTTTGTAAATATGTACATATGTATATGTGTTGTCAAAGTATATCTGATTGTACCGTTTCTTTTTTTTTTTTTTTTTTTTTTTTTTATTAAACAATAATAACAATGATGGCAGCTATATGTCAACTCCTGTTGACCGTCATCCGGGGCGAGCGGAGGATCAGTACCGTTTCTACACTTCATAAACCAAAAAAAAAAAAAGAAAAACACGAATACGATTTCAAAATAACCTGCATATCTTTAGGCTGAGGCGAAAATTGCCTTCTACAATACGATTTGAGTGACCCAAGTTAATGTTGACATCCTCTATAGATAGGTTGCACTTTATTGCTTAGTAGCTATAATTCTGAAATACTCAGAAAACGTAGCCCTGGCTCCCTACATAAATTAACATACCTACATCCGATTAAATTTCCACTCATATGATTACTCACTCTTGCAACAATTATTAACCCTGTTGTGCTTGCACTTTGCTTTGACATTTTGCTCCATCAGACAAAAGATGTGGAAGTCAATAATAATATGAATTTTAAGGATATTGAGTTGTCAATTAGTTAAGGTTATTCTATTGTTGCAGTCGGACAATTGAAACTTTAAGCTCGTCTTGCTGTTGCCTTGCCTTGAGTATCACTCGACAGCTCCAATTGAAAAGTCGGCGTTGCAAATTGATTAAAATGGCCCGTTGTTGGCTTACATGAATGGCACATAGAAAATTGTTATTTTTGGATAAGATGGGGCTTTGATAGTGGCATTGAAATGGCGCTGACAGGCTTATCGGGTATTTGCAGTCAACGGCGTTTAACAAACGATGGCCATAAAACTAAGCGCGCAAACTTCCAGCATCCAATGTAATCTAATTCGCACCAGCCACTCGCCCGCCCAGCGTTAGCTTGGGGCACGGGTCGGTGGATGCTGTGGGTCTGCGAATGTATCACTTTTCACGTGTGTAGTTCTAATGCAGCGCAGATTGTCGAGCAATTTGCAGAGATTAAATTAGCTGAAGCGTGCGCTGCCAAGCAAGAAGCAATCCCTGTTTTTTTTTTTCGGGCTTCTACTCTTGTTGTTGTTGTTGTCGTTGTTGTTGCGTGTGTTGCTTCTGGTAGCCGTGAAGGCTACATATATATGCCGGTGCCTGTGGTTGCATGCGAAACCACCACCGAAACAGGCGGCGTGCAGAGCCGAGGCAACGATGTCTGCGCAACTTTTGTGTGGGTGTTAATGCGCCACGCCCCTGCCCTCATCTCACCAGAGCCCGACTCAGCTGTGCCCGAGCCCAAAGTATTATACGCCCTCTCTATCTCTCGCACCCGCCGTCTCTTTCTATCGCATTCTATGTGATATTGCCGCGCAAAATTTCTAATCTGCTCTCTGGATTTACGAATTGTTCAGCTTTCTGCTACACAAGTTTCAGCTTCCAACTGCCAGCTCCCAACTCCCAACTCCCAACTCCCAACTCTCGTCTCTCAGAGCCTGAGCGGACTCCCCGTCGACCGCTGTGAAACTTTGTGCACATATTTGAGTTTCATTTCGTTTGTGGTTTGGTTTTTAGGCAACATGAAGTCATAAAATTGAAATAAATATAAATGCGAGCTACGCTGACTTTCCACTGAGCAGTCCCGCCCCTTTCTCAAGCACTGGGGGGGAACGGGCGATTGGCGTGTAGCTTACAAATCTCCCACGAGTGTTGGCTTACCAAGAAACAATTCAAGCTCAAATCCGGAAAGAAACAAATGATATGTTTGCGACCAAAGATTAAATATTGTGGCATTGTTAAGTGGAATTCTCACAAGGGAAGATATATGTATGTGTGTATATGCATGTAGTAATCGGATCAAAAATAAAATTAGGTTATCCGGAAATGAAGACTGCTTATGAAGAATATCATCTTCATAATAAATGTGTAAGTTTTGCTATGATTATAACAAGAAGGCAGTTTGCAGTTGGGAAATGTAAAACAAACGGAATGTAATATAGGGTAGTTACTAAAATATCTTACTTCGTTCGGTTCGGCAGCAATCCCGTACGTTTCCATTCAGGACATCTTCACAATTCTACCTGAGTTCATCTATGCTTACAATGCACACTGTTAAATTTGTAGCATATCTAAGGGAGTTTTACTGCCAGCATAAATATAATTCCCAACCAGTTTTGGCAAGCTTAACATGCAAACCCCAGGCCAGAGCTGAGTTAAGCATACTTACCTGGCGTAGAGGTTAACCGTGATCACGAAGGCGGTTCCTCCGGAGTGAGGCTTGGTCATTGCACTTTCGGCTGAGTTGACCTCTGCGATAGTGCTGGAGATACATCGATGTTTGACGACATCGATGTTTCGATGTTTTTCAATCCAAAACATCGATGTATCGATGAAAAATCGGAATTTTTTTTTTATTATAAATGAATTCAATGTTTACATTCTTAATCAAATTAAATTATATATTTTCGTTTGTAATCCATTTCAAAACTTAAAAATAAAAAAGAAACAATAACAAAAGTAAATAAAAAAGAAACAATAACAAAAGTAAATAAAAAATAAAAAATATATCACTCCATCAGTCTTTTTTTTAAATTATCGTATTTTAAGATCTGCAATTACATTGTTATTAATATCATTATTTAAAATTAATCTAAGTATGGGAAACTTACCATCTCATATTCTAATGGGTCTCATTTAAGACCCAATCGTTTTTGTTGATGAACACCAGCATGTCAACATTTTTTGACTTCAGCGAGCTTCTTTTTTCGCTTACAAGTAGTCCAGCTTTGCTGAACATCCTCTCACTCTCCGTAGAGGTTGCTGGCACGCATAAATATTTCTTAGCGCATTTTACGACTGGCTTGTCATTTGAGATCTGCAAATAAAATATCAATTTAATTTTAAATCATCTTATATCTGAGAAACATTACCTTCCAATAATCTAATGGACTGGATGATGATGATAAATTTTCGGACATAAAATATTGACGAAGTGCCAAAATAGAGTCCACTCGTCCACTCCGTACTTTTTTTGAAATATTTTCTTCCAAGAACTCAAAAAGCTCTGGTTCTGTGGAGCTGCAGTTCGGTGCTGGCAAGCATTGTATGTCGTTAGTGGGAGACGCGGGCAAAACGCTGTAGAGGGTAGCAAGCTCATTTTCTAAAATTTTTTGGGATTCGCTGGCATTCTCAATCGATAGAAAACCCTCCTTTTTGAATCTGGGATCCAGAAGAGTTGCTATTCGCGTGACTGTGCGTTTTTCGTATTGCATAAGTCTTTGTCGAATTCCTTCCATTAATGAATTGTATGCCTCACGACCATCATCAGAGACCAGTCGGACATTAATTTTTTCTAAATTATGTATAAGTCCGTATACAATTGGAATAATTATTGATGTTGTCACTGAACTACTCGATGATGCCCTTTTTGTTGCGTGGTCAAAAGGAGCGAGTAGAAGCTTTAAGTCCTCCAACACAAGAATCTCGTCCGCAGATAGTGGCAACACTGCTTTTGGGGTGTTCAGCAGTACCTTTGCGATGGCGACATGAGTACTTAAAATGCGCTCTACCATATAAAAAGCACTATTCCACCTTGTGGGACACTCCTGTTTTAAATTATAGGGCTTCTCTATGTTTTGCTCGTCTCTAAATTTGGCATACGCTATAGAGCTGTTCTTGAAAAACGACACAATACTCTTGCATTTCCCTATTACGTTTTTAATTTTTTCTTTGGATAGACAGCCTTGGACAACTAAGTTTATGCAGTGCGCAAAGCATGGCACGTGCCGTTTTTGTAACAATTCGCAAGCTTTGATCATACTTCTGGCGTTATCCGTCACTACTGCAGTCACTTTTTCAATTACTTGCCATTCTATCAGGACTTCACGCAGGGTTAGGGATATGTTATCGGCTGAATGATTAGTCTCGTCTAAGAGTTTTTTGGTGGACAAAACTGCTGTGCGTAACACAAAGTTTTCTGTAATAAAATGGCACGTGACTGTAAGATAACTTTCGTTAGCACGTGAGGTCCAGCAATCAGTTGTTATAGCGCAGTGTTCCACGCGATCAAGGACAGACTTGAGATTTTCTCTCATTTTTTTATAGAGATCTGTCATGCAAGAATCCCGCAACTTCGATCTAGATGGCAACTCATATCTTGGATCAAGAGCTTTGACAAGGTGTCGGAATCCTTTGTTCTCGACAACCGAAAATGGTCGCATATCTGAACTTATGTAGTACATCAGCGCACTGTCGAGAGCTTTCTTCCTATTTGAAGACGGTTCATATTTTTTATCTATAAACGATAAAATAGACCCTGTCTCCTTAGGAAGCTCGCTTATAGTTAGCGTCGGATGCATTCGTTTTAAGTGGCCAGATAAATTACTGGTATTGCCACTTGTAAGATATATTTTTCCACATTTTAGGCATTTTGCTGAACCATTACACGATTTGGTAAAAAATTTCCACACCTCCGACTGTCCATACCTTGTCCTTTTTACTTGAGTTTCTCCTTCGTCAATGTCTGTTGATTTGCGATCTACACAAAAATAACACATACATATATGTACATCTGCAGAAATATAAATATAATTGAATGCTAATAATACCTTTGCCACTAGCGTCTCTCAAAAACTTGTCCATTGCCTACCAGCACCAATATCCTACAAAAATAATAAATAAAAAATAAAAGAAAGAAATAAATAAATGCAAATTTGTTCTTACCAAGCTCACAACACGATTTTTGCTTAATGTAAAGAAACCAGTAAATTTAGTGGTGGGAACATTTATACACAACATCGATCATCGAAAAACAAACATCGATGTTTCTCATTTTATTTCAAACATCGATGTATCGATATTACATCGATGTTGCGCCCAGCACTACTCTGCGATTATTCCTAATGTGAATAACTCGTGCGTGTAATTTTTGGTAGCCGGGAATGGCGTTCGCGCCGTCCCGACATATATGAATACATAAATTTGCTAAAAGTAGTTTAATAATAATATAGTCCAAGGATAAAAAGAAGAAAAAAGCAGAAATGGTGATTGAATCATAAAATATAGTTAATTAGATTGAGAGGAGAAACGAGACAATTGTATTCAATTTATTAGATTATTTAGAGACCGAGAGAGGAAGTTTCCTGAATTTGTTTATTTTTTCTTCATTTTTGTTTGTGTTGTCAGCTGTTGAGCTACTGAAGTATTTCTTGTAATGTGGCTTCTAAGTATTTTTCTGCTTTAGTATTTTCTCCAAGAATTTTCTTCTTAGTATAAGTGTTTCGCTGAACGGATCACTTCATTTCACTTTACTGCGCTGCACTGCACTACGCTAGTGACACCCCCACCTGGACTGTGCGACTGAAGAAATGCTGCAGCTGCAGCCCTTTATATAGAGGGACTTTCACTCAAACTTCAAATGCTCTTCATCCTGGTGTCAGGCAGAGGTCATTGCAGTTGAGCTTCAAGTGATCAATGCGAACACTCTCTGCTTCTGCAGACACTCAATCAAATGAATAAATACTGCAGCATGCATATGTATAAGCAACTTTAATGATCTTCTATAGTTCTGCTACGTTCCTTGCCTTTGCTTTGGCAGGCACTCAGAGGTACAGACGGAGAGACAGACTGCGAGATGGTCAGAGAGAGAGAGAGAGAGAGAGGGGCAGAGAAAAAGTTATACAGACGTCATTCAAACAAATATATAGGCAATCCAATTTAACTATACTTGCTTGACGTACAGTTAAATCGGATTATCTCATTATGCTACCTAAGAATATACGTATATGTATGTTTTATAAGGCTAAATGTTTTTTATGCATTAGTATTTACAATTATTAGATGGCATAGACAGCAGTTTCTTCACTTCTAGCTAGGACTTATGCATAGTTTTCTTCAATTTCTGGCTATTCCACTTTCAAATTGGCTAGATCTAGCCTGATATAGACCTAACTGGCAATACTGCTTTTAACACAACTTAGCTAGTTGTTGCTCTCAAATTCTTCGAAATTTAAAGTTAATCAACAAATTTTCTTATGTATGCGTATGCTCATCCATCCCTTTTAGTACTTTTTTATGAAAAACTTTTATTTAACATTAAATTAATCAACTTGAGCGAGAAGTAGTTGCCTACCCAATACTGGGTATATTTAAATAATTAAAAAAAAAATTTCATAAAGTTCTACTGCGAACGCTACTTATATACGCCTTATTGTAAAGGGCTATACCTGAATTATTTTTTAATTCCTTTATATTATTATTGAGTTGTATTCATTCATAGCTTTGTCTATACAAAGAATTACTACTAAATATAGTATGTATACACAATTTTAATTATTCTATTAGTATACATCATTCATCCAATATGTAATGAAGAAGCTTGAATCTTATCTTATGTAATGAAACTGAAATCTGATATAAAAGAGCCTTTTTACATATTGATACTACTGGCAGTCTCTGTTTTATGTGTACTTAAAATATGAGTCTGTTAAGTTTATAAATCTTTGTAATATTTTCCACCCAATTTAACTCCCAACATTCACGTCGATGGCCCTCGTAGCTAGTACGTTTAATAATTTTTAGATTTATATTTTTATATTATCTAATAAATAAATAATAATAATAAAATATGAGTTGTCATATCTTCCATATCTTGTGTAATTTATGAAACAGCTAAAAGCACTTTTATAAAATTAATTTCTATTCGTGCTAAATCGATTATATCAATCATGACGATTTATTAGCAAGTGATAGTAATTCTAATATAAATAAACACTGAGTTGTCTCCCAATAATTGACATTGGCTACAGTTGAGCTAACGGATTCATCGATCAATAGCAGCCGCAGAGATGCAGCCTCAAGTCAAAGGCAATCCTGAGCTAACCCAGAGCCGTTCAAGCGATTTCATTTGATTCTCTTCATTAGCTGTTTTCCTTTATCCTTGCCTTTTGCGCGCTTTCTTATTTATCATCATTTATTTAAGCGTTTCTCTGCTGTGTGGCACGCCTTTAAGCCGGTGCCCGAAGAAAGGAGTCCGAAAATTGTCGCTGTCAGATTACGGTGCAATATTGCTTCCAGTTGCCATATCCTGCTGCCTTTCCGCCTAAGCTCACGCCGTAGTCGACCTCGGCAGGGAAAACGGAGACGACGAGGACGTGCGACCCCCTTTTTTGGCTTTGACACAAGCAACAATTTACTCGGTTTCAGGTTAAAGTCATATCGTTAGCATTAACGCTTTTTGATTTTTATTGAGTCAGCTAAATTTTATTCGATTTGCCATCCATACACATGCACAACACACAAATACTTGTACACACATAGACACACACACACACACACAGTCACGCTTGGCACGCATCCCCCGCGCACAGCACAGCATAGAGAACAACACGCGTGGGGGAGGAATATTTTCGAGCTTTAATGATGTTGGGCGACCAACCAATGAACCCGCCGGCTTGTCAGGCATTTTGGCTTGGGCAGTGGTGCAAGCGACGGTGCGGAGCTGGTGGGGTAACCTGTTTTCCGAGAGTCTATTTGGGAAGTAAATGAAAATTTGATTTGGAATTTCGTGTGCGTGGTGCGCTGTTAGATCCCCTCTTCACGATAATGCTGATGAGGACGTCAAAGTCGAAGATGGGCATGTGATAAAATAAATTACGGGCAGATTAGTGCGAATTTAATTATCATTTGTTCCTTTGATGTAGCTCTGGGTAAATAAATAGAATAAATACCGTGCATAAAGATTATTGGAAGCAGCTCCCGACGTGGCATTTATAACCTCATTATCTCTGTCCCTCGGCTTTCGGCAAGGAAATTGCAATAAATATCCTGCAGTATAATTTGCACACATACATCTATACATACATACATACATAGAGAGAGTCATTGAAGGTGTTGCCTACTTTGTGGGTTGTATCAATGCAATTTTTAATTCCCAAACGGTTCTAGCAGCTCAGCAATGGAAACCCCACAGCCGAGCCGGTTTAGGCATACTTACCTGGCGCAGAGGTAAACCGTGATCACGAAGGCGGTTCCTCCGGAGTGAGGCTTGGGCATTGCACTTTCGGCTGAGTTGACCTCTGCGATTATTCCTAATGTGAATAGCTCGTGCGTATAATTTTTGGTAGCCGGGAATGGCGTTCGCGCCTTCCCGACATAAATAAATAAATGCTATTGCAATTGGTTGATTGAACGAGATGTCTAGTAATACGCTCGCCTCGATTCTGATTTTAGTCCGAAACTCAGCTCTACCGTCGTTTTTTTAAATCGGCTTAACTTTGGTTAAATTTGGCTGTGTGTGTGTGTGTGTGTGTGTTGGTTGCCTGTGGTTACGGCCTTCAGCGCGCGCGCTATCTCCCGTGATATTATAGCCATCATCGTCGTCGTCGTCATGGATTTGATGACAGTTGCGAGAAGACACACTTGCTTGCCGGTGCAGTTATAGATGAGGGTGGATGGGGTGTGTGGCCAGAGTTTTCCAGAAGGCCAACCCTTTGACCAGCTTTGCTTATTGTGTGCAGGCGGCAGACGGGTAATACGTGGTCCTCCCCTTTGAGCAACGCATAACCCTTGGCAACCAGTTAATTTATAGAGCTTAAACTGCCTGATGAAAGATGCAAATGCTCAAAGATTTGCTGCAATTGGGATGCTCTCGGCTTAAGTGTGATTATTGTTATAGCAGCCCGAAACGAAAAGTTTACTGCTCGAAATTCGGTCTCCCTTAAAATAGTTGTTTTTTTTAAGAAAAACTCATTCTTGCCTGGCAACATGCCACACTCATATACCGTATCAGCTGTGGAACATCTTATCAATATCAATCGCAATGGTGCAATACCTATCAAGAGACACTCAGCCAGTCAGGCAGAAAGATAGACATGGCCAGTTGACTATTATTTGCTCGGCATGCTGTAGCTGTCCTCTGTCCTCCCGGCGCTGTCAATGCCCATCCGTTTCTAGCGGCTGCCCAACATTATTAACAACAACAACAACAGTTGCGCCGTCCAAGCCCTAGGCCAGAGGCAGCCAGCCGCCCGCCGCCAGCCCTTTATGAGTGTTTCATTGAGAGCGAGTGTAGACATGAAGACAGGCAGAGCATCTACATCATCGTCAACAACAACAACAACAACAACAACCACATCAACGTCAACGTGCTCGTCATCACATTGTATAAATATCCTCGAGCACGTATATTTCATGGAGACACGTGCTGC
The DNA here is from genome assembly GCA_035047565.1 of Drosophila mulleri. Taxonomy (NCBI): domain Eukaryota; kingdom Metazoa; phylum Arthropoda; class Insecta; order Diptera; family Drosophilidae; genus Drosophila; species Drosophila mulleri. The sequence continues at coordinate 5,053,225 of JAWNPK010000168.1, forward strand.
ATGTTTGCGCGGGCCGGTTCAAACCGTCCGAGGAGATTAATGCACGCATTAGTAGATTTAATGCATATTACGCTGAGCGCACGTCGTCCTCGTCCTCGTCCTCGTCCTCGTCCTAACCCGAGTCCTAGTCGGTGTTTATGTTGCTGCGATTGCCATTTGAATGGATATTCCGATTGCCGTTGCTATTGCTATTGCTATTGCCATTGGTAGTAACGTTGGCGTTGTCTTGGCTACCATCGTCGCTTTTGTCATCGATACAATTGAGACATTCTGGGGAATACCCTGGCATTCAATTGTGCAGCCAACCCCTGTCCCTGTTACCGAGAACCATTCAAATCTGTGCCAGCTGTATCCACCTGAAAGATGTGCTGGCTGTGGCACTTCGAATACCCTTATACCCTGGGCCGTAGCTCGTCTATTCACATTCACCAAGTTGTATGATAAATGCTAATGAGTATTTCACTGTCAACATGGATATTATGTTGTTCTGTCTATATTGCTGCTTCTGGCTCTATTAATCCTAGTTAAACGAGATTCTAAGTTACATAGTTGCAGCTGAAACTTGCAGCAAGTAGATAAATAAAGTACTTATCCTTGCGACTTGAGTTTAGCCCTGAGGATATACTTCTAATCGAGTTTGAGCTCTCAATTAGTTCTGCATATCGCTTTACACACAATTATAAATTTCTAAATGAAGTTTGGCGTGCAGATGCATATTTGGCTACATTTCCCGGCCCAATTCCTCCCTCAGCATTAGCATTGAATTTCAATATATTTCATGGCTTTCAATCAATTTCAAGGCGAAGTCACAGCGGGGTAGCTACAACTCCCAATGGACCTGTCAAGAGTTTTGCAAACAAAGTCGAGGTCTGCCATCATCAACCACATCATCATCATCATCATCATCATCTGCAGCATCAGCATCATTTAGCCGTTCTCACAAGCTGCTTTATTTTAAGCAAATAATCGTCCTTTGAAGGTAAGAAACGGGCAGGCAGTGCAGTGCAGTGCAGGACACGACAGAACGGGACCTGCAATGGATGATATGAAATACGAATTGTACTTCCAACTGATGCTGAAGTTGTAACTGAAACTGAAACGGAAACTTTCTGCAACGTGCACATTTTTTGTGGCAAACTTTTGGAAAGTAGATTAATTTGTAAAGCAGCTAACGCTTTTTGTTTGTGCCCGACGCATTTCAAGAGACTGCGGATTATGAATATAAAACTACAGCTTCCTTCCTTTGACTGCAAGTAACTGTAGCCTGTATCTGTATCTGTATCTGAGTGAATGAATGTGTGTATATGTGTGTGTATGTGTATGTGTGTCTTTATATGCAAAACCTGAAACATAAAAGTTACTTCATTTTTGCCAAAGTTGCCAACTAACTGTTTTTTGATAATCATTCTATATCTTGGTCTTTTTAGGAGCAGGACGAGCACCACCGGAACCCTACTATGGCCGCTACATTGGACAGTTTACGAACTTTGCGCATGGCATTAAGGTACATCAATGGACTGACTCGAGTGCACGGCTTCCAGGATAGAAATTAGAGTTTCGTTATGTTATTTTTTTGCAGGGCTCCATTTATGCCGTGGACGAGTCAACGCTGTTTGTTAAATCCTTTGCCTATGATGGCACCGGACCGGATGCCTTCTTCTGGGTGGGCAAAACGGCTAGACCATCGCCCGAGGGCTATATAATACCCTATCCGGAGGAATATATCGGCTCGTATGTATCGCTGATGCTTTTGCACTGCACTGAGATTTGGTGAATTTTTGTGGGGTTTCAGCATGGGGCGACATTTCTGACGGTGGCCACTCGAGCGCAACGGGCCATTTCCTAACACTCGGCGTCTGCATATGCATATACATATATGTATGTGTGTGCGCGCGTGTGTGTGTGTGTATGTGTCCTTGCAGATTTTACGTTACGCACGCCTGACAATGAAACCACTTTTAAAAATTAAAAAACATTTTTCATCTTGGCTGCCATTTGCGAAGTCGCTTTCGTTCCGTTCGCTTAATGCTTTATTATTGTTGTTATTGTTGTTGTTGTTGTTGTTGTTGGTGTTGTCGCTTCGTTGCCTCCTAATGCGAAAAACTCATTTATTTCTTTACATTAGATCTGCGGTCATATGTATGTATTGTGTTTGGCGAGCCTGTATATGTATGTGTGGGCTCGTAAGCTGTGGCATTGGCAGCAGCCCACGACAAGACCAAACAATGAAAGCCGCTGCCACAAGTGCAGGCGAGGTGAGGCAAACTGGGAAAGAGAGAGAGAGAGAGCGAGAGAGAGAGAGAGAAAGTAAGAATAGAACGAGTACATTTTAGCCGCATTCTGTTTGTATTTACTTGAAGTCCGTCCAGGCACAAGGTTATGCCACACTAGTGCGTATTTTACTTACCTTGCTCTCTGCTCAGCGCCTTCATCATCCTGCTTAGCGAATGCCAGAATTGCCGGCTACTTGAACTGCACTAAGCCGCGCTGAGCTGCTCTGCTGCTCGGCTGCTCGGCTGCAGCGCACACAATTTGACGCCATTTGATGCCTGCTTAAGCATTGAGCACTTGGGGCCGACGCAGCTTTATATATATATTTTTTATTTTTGTATTTTAATCATTATCATTTAGATATCAGTCTTATGCTCATTGCGAAAATAATCGCTCCTTATCACAGGCCAAGGTAAAGGTAAAGTACCAACACTTGTCGCTGACATTCAGTCAGGTGCCTTAACAGTATTTAAAGCTGACATACCTTAGCATCGCTTCGAGAGAAATTCTCATGTTGAACTACCTTAAAATAACAATCATTGTGTACGAAAAATACATGCATACTGACATATTTGCATGCGCCTGCACAAAAAATCCTTTTGTATCCAGTCAATCCATTGACTATAAAAAACCAAGTGTGTTCGACTGCCAGGCGGAACGGAAGCGGAACGTGTCTCAGCCCATAATGGACATTCATATTTATAATCTCTCAGTTTATTTTTGTATATAAGAGAGATCGACTGATCAAATATTGTTATATAGATATATTAGAACAATTTTTTATCTATTTTTATTTATTTATTTATTTTATTTTATTTTTTTTTGTGAATTTATTTTAAAGTGAATTTCAATTTGTATAATTTTATGTGATATACAAATTTTTGAGTTTATTTATAAAACATACATCGTACGCTGTTCAGGGAGTCCCCTAATCTCTCTCGAGCTTTCTCGCTTCTTTTCAATTCAAAATTTTAATATTTTATGTGCTATTAAATTTTAAGAACCCTTTATTGTTTTATTAAGAGCTTCGAGTTGCCTCTGGCATATTCACTGTCGCATGTTGTGCTATAAACTTGCATACATACGTACACCTGCAATGTAATGCTAGAATCTATCAAGAAGCTTATTGACGATTGTGTGTGGTCCTGCATATGTATGTGCAAGCTTCTGCGTACAACGAAGAATGCTCGAACAGCAGCTTGGTATGTGACTCAAGGTATCTCTGTGTGGCGCCGTGTTCCACTCTCGCTTGTTGTTCAGAGAGGGAGTGGAAATACTCTACTTAGTTATTCTTTAGTACTTGTGTGGTGACACCTTTCTATTAATATAATAATATTATGTCAAAGCGAAGGTGTTCATGGAAATAACATCATAAAAACAGAAATTTGAAGCGCACATATTTAAAATAGATTTTAATGCCAGAAATAAAGCCATCATAATAAAAAGCTTGAAATAGAAATTGAGAAAGAGTAGAACAAAGTTATTTGGAGAGCAAAGTAATTATATTATCTATTAACTATGGCTTTTATGCCAACTGCAATTCGCAAATTCAAGAGAGAACTTGACAGACTACCAATATTTTCATATGATATTCGTTTTTTTATCCATAAAAAGAAACAAAAATCAGTTTTCGACATTTTGTTTTCGTTTGCTGCCTTTGAAGCGCTTTTTTTTACATCCGGCTTAGACCTTTCTCCTGCTCTTGCGATTGTCACGCGGTTTGTGTTCCTGCTTGATGATGTGCACGGGCATAGGAGTGTGTATGCACCCCATCCCTTGCTCACTCCGGCCAACTGAAAGCAAAAACCCTGCGGTCCCCACCCGTCGTCAGCTTCATATTGTAATCGACTTTAATGCGTTTCATTGTTGATGCCACGTGCCGAGCTTTATTAGTTCAATGTATAACACTGGCATGCCTCATCCTCATGGCACCGTCTCAAAAGCATATCGCGGTGGCACTACTGAACGTGTGTGAGTGTGAGTATGCACATGTATACATGTATGTGTGTGTGTGTGTGTGTGTGTGGGTGTATCTGTGTATAAATATGGGGTGGCACCGTAGTTCCTGGCCGGAACGAGACGCGCCGCGGCAACGATTGCACGCTTTTACGCTTTCAGACACACACATTACCCATGCCACATGCCAGATGCACCTTCTTCTGTGTGTGAGTATGTGTGTGTGTGGGGTGGCAGGTGGGCGCAAATGATTGCTGTATTATGTGGCGCCGTTACTAAGTGCTAGCCATAGCATACATTTGGGCGAACTAATTGCGCGCATTTATTGTGTGTAATCATTTAGAAGCTTATTTGTATTTATAGATGTATGCATATATATATGTATATATAGAATAGAGAGCGCGAGAGAGAGGCAGAGAGTGAGTGAGCGAGAGAAATTGTCGAAGATGCTTTGTTTGCTTTTTATTATGTTAGTTGACTTTTGCGCTGAAAAGTGGAGCTAAGACACTTCCGCCTCGCCTATGACTTGAGCCTGGACTTGTACGCCTGCCAATCAGCTCTAATTATATAATACAGCCTTTAGCTGAAGAGCTGCTGACGGCACTGCTCGCTTCCTTTTATAATCAAATGTGAGAATGTGTGTGTGTGTGTGTGTGTATGTCTCTCATTCTCTCTCTCTCTGTGTCACAATGGATGCATCAAGCATAAGTAATTAAATTAGAATTTTTTGAGAAGCATAAAAGCTGCTGCGACGCGCTTTTGATTAACGCCCCATTGCCATGACGACGCCCGTCGGCTGTTGCTCATTTGCTCATTTGCATTTCCAGCAAATTGTACAATGGCCAATGCAATTCCACCCTGCTCCACCCTACACCCTCCACTCAGCGCTCGACTCTTCGCTGTTGATGAAGCTGATACTGATTTATGCTGATCTCATTAAAATGTGTTGCATGCAAAGTGGCAAAACGAAGTTTTTAGTTTTCATGCCCATTGTGAAGCCCTGCCAATGCAAAATTGTCAACAGCCAGGGCCCATCATTTATTGTGTTAACGTTAATCAACGTTGACAAAGCAGCGGCAACGCGCGAAAATGCCTCTTGCTGCTTCAGCCAACGGCTGCTGCTCGCCGCCTTTAATGCCCCTAACTTAATTAATCAACAGCGAGAAAAACTGTATTCAGCCCGGGAAACAACTCGATGACGGCAACAGCGACAAAACAGGCAAATGCCTCAAGTAGTTCCGCCTGTTGCTGGCACTTTTTCGCTCTGGCACCTTTAAAAGTGGCGAAAGAAAGAGATAGACTGAGAGAGTTACACAAAAGCAATTCACTCCATATCAGCTTCAAGAATATCCTCAATCTGAAATTTTGTGATTATCAAATTTATTTGAATAGTATTTAAATAAATTTCAACATAATAATAAATTATTATTACCGTGAAAAAACATTGAGAGTATCTCAAATTTAAATCATAAACTTGACATATCAAATATTTATTTACAATATGTTTATGTATATAAAGAAACAAATATATACATATGTCACAATTATCGAGTATATAAATACGTGTCTAATGTAATTAAGTAATTAAACACGGTATTGCTGTATAACTAATACAACCTAACCAACTTTAGACAACTTCAGACACTACTTTAACATCTTTAATTCACCAGCTTGTTCTTCCACTAGTTCTTCTCGCTCAATAAGCCTCGTCATGCAACTTCCCATACTGAGAAACATTTAGTATTTCATAATAATGATATGCAATGTTGTATGCATTGCACAGAGTAGCTAAGAGGGTATCCAAGAGGCGTGACCAATAAAGCATTCCACGAATTCCGCCCTTACGACACATTTTGTACTCGCAGACAAATTTAATTGAGTGGTCGTTGCCCGGGACTCATCTGGCTGGTGCTGATGCTGTTTGTGACGTGGATGGGGTGCAGCATCATCGCCGAAAATTAAACATTCATAATAATTTGTAAAATAGATGGGTGTATCTCTGTATATACATATATATAAACATACAGATATACATATATACGTAAGTCTGAGGTTCGTTTTGGGGGCGCTTGATTGAGCCATGCTGGAGGGGGGCACTGTTTGACGATTGTCGATTGCCGTTGCCGTTGCCGTTGCCGTTTGCTGTTTGTCTGCTGAGTTGGCTCGTTTCATGGCCTGGATGGTGGGCCAGACGCGATAGCTGTGCGTTTCAGCAACGCCAGCAAATGTGAAACGTCAGCTAGCCGAGGCAATAGGCAAAAGGCACAAGCTAAAAGTGCTCAAAGAAAAAAAAAAACACACGCACACACAAAAGTATGGCAGAGCAACAAGTTGAAGTATTCAACGTAAATTGTGAACGCAGTCAAGTCAATAACTAGTGATTGACACACTGAACTCTGGTCTCGTTTTGCAATAGCTCTGCTCTTTGGTTTTTGGTTGCTAGACAAACAAACATGGCTGCTGCTGGGTGCCTGCAGGACACAGGACGCAGGACACAAGACAAACTCACAGGCTTTCTAACTAATTGGGCGAAAGTTCGTCTCTCTCTCTCTCTCTCTGTGTGTGTGTGTAGCAGAATCGTGAACAAATAACAATAGGAAAATCGATAAATCCTTATGGATTTGTATGCTGAGTGCATCAATGTATCTGAATCTTGAGCCCGCACAGCACAGCAGCCGTAGTCAGTAGCAAAAGGAGACCCGTAACTCAAATAAAGTGCGATACAAACAGACATATTTGCAATGAGAAAACCAAAGTCAAAGGCAAACAGCACTCCGGGGGAGGCAGAATGTGGGGCTGCCTGACAGTCGGGCGAAATCAAAATGAATCTATCTCACAGCTAAACAGATACACACATTCGTCGCACTGTTGACATAGAACCATTCAATTTATTTTGGGCTCATTAAAGGTCAACACCACGCCAAACCCTCAGCCCGAATGTCCTCTCGAGGGTGTAAATTAAGTGCTTAGCCGTGTCCAATGTTTAATGTCGATTGCGGCCTGTCTGACACTTGTTACGCAGCGCACAAACTGACGAATTGACTGACTGACTAGCTGACAGCCGTTGCCGCCCTCACTTGCTATTTGCTGTCACAGAACTTAGCACATTGACGGATTACTTATATGGCACATAATAATCAGCGGAAACACAAAAATTCAATTGCATTTGATTCCTTGCAAAATTCTAACGAAGATGAGTTAGTTGGTCCGAAAAACATTAGGCTGAATTTTCAATTTAATTAATTTAATTATTATTATATAAATATATTTGGAAATTAATACAGATTTAATTTGATGAATAACTTTATTCATTTCGTTTATATTTAAAATATAAGAAATGGATCTTATTTCAAATCTTTTTATATGGTAACCAGCTTACCATGCATCAAGGTTTAAAAAGTTGTAGAGTAGCAAAGTTGCAGTCGGGAGTTACCGACTGCAAAATACACATTCAAGGCAGAAACTCAAAGCCAGATCCATTTTTCGATCTTACGCAAAAATCCTGGGTAAATGATTTTATATTTCATAATCGGAAATGATTTCTTTATATGAATGTTTATCAATCCTGCTATGCGATTAAGTTTTGCAAGTTTCCAAGTTGACTGCAGTTTATGGGCATAGTTGTGTATATATGTACATATGTATGTACAACCGGTTGTAGGATTTTTGGGGGTGTGGAGTGGGAGCATTGTGACATGGCTCGCATCGTTGCATTGCCCATAAATCTTCATCATAGTCAGCAAATGCACCAAAAGGACCAGCAGAATAGAAAGAAAAAAAAAACAGTGTCAATGCGATGATACTCTGTAATCAGCTCAAAGGTATTTAAAGCTCCACAAGATAAGACATGTCAGCAAATGTAGGGTATATGCATTTATCTTGCACAAAAATGAAATTAAAATGAAAGAGAATCGAGAATTAATGAGCTCCCTTTTTCAGTTTGCTAAGAGCATACATATTCCATGTTAAAATATATTTTTGAGCACAAAACGGTGTAAAGCGATAAATTTGCACCAGCTCTGACTGTATGCAAAGCAAGTAATATGAAATGATATTCAAATTGTAATATCTTCTGCTTTATTGATTCAATTTATCAAAGGAGAGAGCTAACATGAAATGCTTGCATTTGGATATTGAATATATATTAATTGGCTGTGCATTCGCTTGTAGCAAATTACTGCAAAAGATGGCACGAGGGATAGAGAAAGAGAGAGAGGCGGGGAAGATAGGGTTTACTACAATGCCATAGACAGACCATATACATGGTTGACATTGTGGAATTTTCCGGCTGGTTTTGCTTTAATTTTAATGACACTGCAACAACAAGCACTCGTCAATATTGACAGGGCAAATTGGAGGCGTGCTCTGTTGTCCATTATTGGATCAAAGACCAGCCTTGAGGCCACCGGACTGCATTCAGTGGCAGTGGGCAGCCGGACAAGCGTACAAGCGGACAGACGGATGGATGGACACGCGAGCAGGCAAGCTGGCAGAACATTGTCCTGATAGCTGCGCACTTTTAATAAGCGCTGCGTAAGCTCAGTTCACACTGAATAGAGATGGACAGATGTATGGACGTAAATGGCTGGGCTGGGCTGGGCTGGGACTGGGCTGGGCGCATATGCGAAGTGCTTCTTAGGTGGATTTTGAACGACTTTATTGGTGCACTTCGAACAAAGCCCCGCACTCTATTGACTATCTAATGTTTCTTTCTCTTTTCATGGCGGCCCGCAGTGATCCGCCCGTTCTGCAGGCGCACAACAATACGGACATCATACTGCGTTTACCCATGGGCAAAAGGATTAAGGACATTCGATGGCTCTCGGTATGGTGCAGACGCTTTACGGTAAGTCCTTCCATTTTGCCGCTTTCCTTCGATGCTCGAAACGGCACGCGCCGTCCGAATAGATTTATGTGTGTTGTTAGTACGGACCAAGACCATTTTGTAATTACATTTTTGTAATTTAACTGCAGCTGGATAAAGGCTTTCCCCTCCCTACCCTCGCCCTGTTCGTCTGTGTGCATTACGCTCATCCAGAGCAAAGTTGCAGGCATCGATTTACTCCTGCGTTTTTTTTTTTCTCACTTTTTATTTTATTTTATTTTTTGCCTTTTTTCTGGCTACTGCTCCTGAATGTGGGTCAGTTTTGTTAGCCAAGTGGAAAGTTTGTTTTCATTAGACTTTTTAGATTTGTAATTACATTTTTGCATAGACAAATGCGCATCCGAAAGCCAAGAGTCCGACCGCACCCCATTTTATGCAGCCCCAATACACACACAAGAATAAAATTCTCTTTCGAGCTGAAATGGAATTCCCTGCTGTTTAAGCTCAACAAATAAAAATGCATTTAAAATTCAAAATAAAGTTCTGCAAGCTATCTGAACTCTTTCAGCATCATTTTTCTGGGGGTTGGAGTTGGTCATTGGGCGTTGGGCGTTACGCGTTGGGGCATGGAGTTGGGGCTGTGGGGGCTGGAACAGCCAAAGATGGCCGCCATGGTAAAATAAATTACAGCAGACATTTTTGATTAACTCAAGTGGTTGCATGTACATACACATAAATAGGCACACACACCAGCAAACACTCTGGCGTATACACACACCCATACAGAGCAGCACTATACAGGGTGTCGAGTTGTTACTGTTTTAGCTACGTATACGTACACGTATACGTGTGCCTGTGTGCGCGCTTTTCACTGTATTTGTGTTACGCACGCTCTCTGTTTCTCCGCTTCCATTGACTGACAGCCAAAAAGTTCTTGGGGGCTGACGCACACACACACACACACACACACCTACACACACGAGCGCATGCAGCTCAGATTGGGGGTTTGTTCACTTGTGTGTATTTGTGTGGTTTTATGGAGTTCTGCGCGCGCATACCTATTTTTTGGTGGGGTCCTCACAAACCCAATTCAATGTATATAAGGCGTTTATATACAAATATTTTGGTATACAACAACAGCAAGGTAAAAACTGAATTAAATCCGACCTGACAAATACTCTATTTATTCAATCCATCTATTTATGTTTATGTTTATGTTTTTCTTTGCTTTTCAGGTCGATTTCGGCGAAGTCTTCATACCGCCTGGCTTAGATGTGCCCAAGCCTCGAGTACTGCCAGAGTTTAGACGTTTGGCCCACGGACTTCGATCCAGCAACATAAGCGTTCTGGACGCCAAAACATTTTATATGTAAGCTTCATCTGTAGAAAGTCTAGTCCCTTTGTTATCAGATTAGTATATTCTGGGTATCGTTCATGTTCCAGTCCCAATCTGCACTATGATGGCGCCGGACCCGATGCCTATTTCTGGGTGGGCAATGGCAGCGAACCAAATATCATGGGCATTAAGGTATGTACTAAGGGTTTACCATGGATATGTTTCATATGAAGCATAGATTCTTATGTGTTTTATAATCTTGTATTTGATGCTTTAGGTTCCCAATGAGGTTGGATCACTGGACCCGTTGCGTGGCTATCAAGGCGAGGATATCGAGATTCAATTGCCCGGCAGCTTGACCGTTTATGACATTGACTGGCTGGCAGTGTGGTGCGTGGAGTACAGACACAACTTTGGACATGTCTTTATACCCAAAGACCTGGATGTGCCGCCTGCGTTGGGTCAGACGAAAATTACGGTAGGTGGCAAATAGCCGTAAATCAGCAAATCAATTTGAAACCACACACATATACATACATACATATATGTATATCACAACATGCATATATATTTACATACGTTAACCAGTCGCACATTCGCACTAACACTAACACAGACCTGTATTTAATCATATGCTCGTTCCCACACAACTCATAATTGTATATCTCTTTAACCCATTCGCGCCGCATTAGCCATCATGGTGGTATTCACCCGTAAGTACTAGCCCTGGCCACACGCATGCTGCAAGTGCATTTGGGGAATCTCTTAAGCTTATTTCTCCTTTCTGCTGTTTTTAGACAACAACAACGCCACGGCCCGTCTACTCCAATTGCCGTGAGATTCTGCCGAATAAGCTGCAGGTTAAGTGGGAGCTCCAGGGCGAATACGTGCAGATCGAGCTATTCGGACGCATCAGCGAGGATCAGTATATGGCCTTCGGTCTGTCCGGTGCCAACGGGCGCCCACAAATGGCCCAGTCCGACGTTGTGGTGGCTTTCTACGATACGAACGCTCGAGTGTTCCGCGCTGAGGACTACTTCATCTCAGATTTATCCCAGTGCGACGGCCAACGTGGCGTCTGTCCGGATGAGCGACTTGGCGCACGCAACAACGTGGTTGTGGGTATGTAACTCTCGCTGATTCCCTTTGCGCAAGTTGACTTAGATTTCGCATATGCAGTTAGTGGGGATCGCAAAGGTGGCGTCACCAGCATTCGCTACAAGCGCCTGCTGCAAACCAATGAAGCCATCTACGACATGCCCATACCCATCGATCGCGAGGTGTCAATCATTGCGGCCGTGGGACCACTCAATGCCCGCAAGGAGGCCAACGCCCACTCGCACACTGCCAGCGATCACAATCCCGACGACATTCGCATCAACTTCTCGAAGCGGGTGAGCTGCCACTCAATTTACAATAAATTAAGCTCACTTAACTCTCCGCTCATTTGCTTACAGAACGATCACTCGTGCAAGAACTCGCTGTATGATATCAAGGACGAGAGCGGCCCGAAGCCGTGGCCTACGCTCAAGATCAAAGGAGAGCAGAGGCTCCGCGCTAGCATTGGAGCGACAGGGGGCAAACGTGGGTATACAGCGATTACGGGCATACCTTCATGGGGTATTGCCTGGTATATCAATGATCTGCTAATTCCCGAAATAACCGTGGAACGGGGCTTGACCTATGAGTTCTTAATCGAAGGCGGCAACGATCCTGCACAGCCAGCCAGGCAAGTTCCAATCATGACATACCTTAGCCATAACAATAACATCAACTGCCACGTGATCCTCAATAGATATCATCCATTTTACATCACGGACTCACCGGAGGGTGGTCTGGGCCAAAAGACTGGACTAGAGGCGCGCAAACAGAAGGCCTATGCGGGCGTTGAATACGATGAAGACGGCAATGCGATACCCACGGGCGGTAAGTGGATCCCCAATAAATCGTTGGGACTATCTTAACTCGAAACACTTTCAGTGGGTCGTTATTGCGAATGGGAGCATCGAACTGTAGATCGTTCAGCTGAATTCGATAACTTTGAGCAGTTCAAGAGCACACTAGTCTTCAAGTGTGAGGATGGTGAGCCAGGCTATATGAACTGGACGGTGCCTATGGATGCGCCTGACACACTGTATTATCAGGTAAATCCCCTTGCTCACAACAGAACTCTATATATGGTTATGAGTATCATTTCGTATTTCAGTGCTTTACCCACAATAATCTGGGCTGGAGGATAAATGTGGTGGATGCCGGCGCAAGTACCGCACCTACGACACTTCAACTTGGACGGAACCAATTGTTCTTCTACATGATGTTAACAGTTTTCAGCCTGGTTGTAACAAGTTCTAGATTGACAAATTCTTTGCTGGCTTGACAGCCAGATTGTCAGTAAATCGCTGTTTAGGAGTGTTTCAAGGTCTTTTGTTAAACAAGGTGGTTGCTTTGAGCATATCTAGAATACTCTATCTACATATCCTGAACCATATTGAAAGTCTTTCTTAGGCGATAATATAATATCATTAACTATTCAAATATCAAATTCAACAATCGTCAAAAACAAAACAAGGATCTTGAAACATTCCCAAGAATAACAATAACAACCAGGCTAATATCATCTGAGAAAAACATATCTTCATCATAATTATTAAGGTGTAAAACTGTTGAAAACTATTGTGCGTGGGCGTGTGTAAATGGCAGAGGTGCATACTTACTGCACCTAGTGTAGCTGGTATACAGGTAGTAATTGTAGAGATACATGCAGTAAGGCCAATAGATCGTGCTTAGGATTGAACGAATGGAAGCGCAGAGGAAACTCTTTGTATATTTACGTATATGGAACTCTACTTTTTTACGTGTCTGCAATGGAAATACGAAACTTACTTATACACTTACATTTACAGTAAAACTTGTAATTTTTCTAGAAACAACTACTACTTATACACATACACGCATACATATATATAGAGAGTTATATATATGTATATATATAAGACGGTTCTATGTAAATGTAAACCGACAATAAAAACGCGACACTATGACAATAAATGACAATAAATGTGCGGAAAACAATGAATTGGGCCGAAAATTTGGCTCGATTATTATTGTACAATAAGGAATTAATAATGTTAAGAGTTTGCTAACACGAGAAATATGACAATAAAAGTAATTCATATATTAATCTCAACAAGAAAAATTGAAAAAGAAAGAAGAAACTTACATATTTAACTTTACACATTTTAAATGTAATACTAAATGAAAACAATACTTACATATATTTAAATATGATACTATGTTATGGAATGATGTTTATTTTTATTGCTACTGACTACTGTGGTGCTTCATGTAATAATATTATTGACAATATTCGGGAGTGTTGAATATGGATGGGAATTCATGGAAGGGATTCCAATTTTTGTTATCAAATATTTTTCTTGTAACTTTTTAAAACTCTTTGACTAATTAATGTTTTTTATGAATAAACGTATACATAACTTCGGTTCGTTGCAATTATTAAAATTAATGCATAATGTAAATGATCATCTTAACTTCGTGACAATAAACAAATGTCGGATATCAAATGCTAATTGTCAACAAATCAATCGACGATTGTTGAATACGTGTATCAAAATGGAATATTAGACAATATAAACGTATTGCAATTAAGTAATGTTTGTACTAAATACCTTTTTGGTAACTGTACGTATAGTTTGGGCATGGGTTTGTTATACACAAAAAAAAAAAAAACAAAACAAAACAAAACAAAAAAAATCTATACTATACATATATATATAAATAAATTGTATATACTAAAGATATATACTAAATATTTCTAGTTCTCGAGAGTTTATAAAAAAGAGAAAGAAAAAAGGAAACTTTTGAGTACAAAAAGTACTTAAAAACTATTTTAAATTTTCGTTTCATGATTTTCTTTATACTCAATTTTTGTAACATTATTTTCAACTACTTTGCATTGAAACTAACATGAAAAGTAAAAGCAAAACAAAAGAGCCATCAAATTATTAGAGATTTTGATAACAACATTTGCGATTTACGTATATTTATATACAGAGGAATAGGCTTACGACCTGGGGCTCGATTGAGTTTGTAAGGCAATTGAATATTTGTATAGATTATTTTGCTGCTAAGCGCACAAAAAAGTCCAACAAAAGAAAAAGAAGACGAAAAATACAAAAATATAAATAAAAATGAACTCAATTTATAAATACATTTTCGTATAGTATTGAATTAATCTACATGAATGTAATATCAATATACATACTTATGACTTGCAATGAATAATCCAAATACATACAAACATTTCTATACAATATGCAAATGCATATGTATATATTTGTGTATATACATATTTATGTATATGTCTATAGAAGAATTTTCATGTCGATTATAAATTACACAGCTCATTCTGTACTTAAGTAAAAGTAGATAGCAACATTTTTCTGCGAAAAAAAAAAAACAAAAACAAAAACAAAAGAAAAAAAACATAATTCAAAATAAAAAGCAAACTTTCATAATCTTGCATTGAAATCTCGAAACATAATTAATTAATATGCATGCAAGAACTATTCCATTTTAAACGTTATTAAGCCTCAGACAATAATATACAATATGTAAATCCATTGTAAGTGGAATCAAAAGGCAAAAATCAAAATCACTTGAGCAACCTGCTTCGATAGAGGCGAGCCCTTAAGACAAAAACTAAGTGGTAGACAATTGAAACATTGATGTCAATAAGCAGCTTCGACAAAGTTTAATTCAAAACTGCTACAAAACATATTCTAGAAATAAACTTGAAAATAAAAGCTAAAAGAAACTAAAACCGAAACAAAGAGACCTGCATTCAATTTTATTCCAATTAGAGCAGATGCCAGACTTGATTGTTGTTGCTTTAATCAAATTTCTTGCAATTATCGCATGGCAACTGGGCGATTGATAAGATGCGCCAGATGCGCAGCGAATTCGACAATAGCTGCTAGAGGCACCTGCGATACACTCAGGTGACACTGTGAACCTTCACCCACATGAATTCTTTTAGATTTTGAGAGCTGCGTCAGCGCTCAGTTCTGTTGGCTATATAAGCCATGGGCTGGGTGCCGAAAAAGCAACAGTCTTTAGGTATTGGATTCCAGTTGTGTGTCTAATCCGGAGCAGTTAAGCAGGAGCAGGAACAGGAGCACCTACGACATTTCAACATGAAAATTGCTATTGCATTGTTGGCCTGTTTGGGTCTGGTGGCTGCGGCCAGTTTCCATCAGACGCACGAGGTGAAGATCGCTGACAAAGAATTTCTGGAGAAACAGAAGTTTTTGTTCGAGATCGTCTACCGTGTGGAGGATCCTCTGATGTTCGAAGAGTACATTAAGATGGGCGAGAAGTTCTACTTTGATCAGTCCTACTATACTGTAAGTATATCAATTATCCATCTAATTCACCGCTTTTTAACCTTATTCATCTGACGTGGAACAGAAATATGACAAGTACATGGTGAAGTTCTATGAAGGCTACAAGGCGCATTCGCTGCTGCCCAAGGGCGAATTCTTCGGTGAGCTAGTCAAGGCTCACGCCAAGCAGGCACGCGGTCTCTTCAACTTCTTCTACTATGCCAAGGACTTCGAAACCTTCATGCACAACGTGTGCTGGGCTCGCATGCATGTCAATGAAGGCATGTTTGTCTATGCTCTGACTCTGGCCGTCATCCACCGTCCGGACTTCCATGGCCTGATTCTGCCCTCCATCTACGAGATCTTCCCACAGTACTTCTTCAACAGCAAATTCGTATACGAGGCCGAGAAATTCGACTATGAAATGTGGACCAAGATGAACATGTACGAGAAGGAGTACATGGATGTCTACTACAAGGATTACCATAACACAAACATGTACCAGAACAGCGACTACATGTACATGAAGGACTGGAAGATGTGGCAGTGGTGGAAACTGATGGGTTTGGGCGAACGCTTTTACAGCGAGAACAAGTTCATCCTCCGTGAGAACATCTACGAGTTCAACCAGGACACCAAATGGCAAGAGATGATGAAGGATCTGAAGGTCTGGTATATGCCAGTCGACTACAGTCGCGATCTTAACATGTACAACGAGGAATCCAAACTGTCCTACTTCACCGAGGATTTGGGCTGGAACGCGTACTGGTACTACCTGAACATGGACTACTCCTTCTTCCTGGATGGCAACACCTTCGGCCTGAAGAACGATCGTCGTGGTGAGCTGTGGTTATACACCGTCCACCAACTGCTCTCCCGCTACTACATGGAGCGTCTGTCTCATGGCTATGGTGAAATTCCTGAGTTCTCATGGTACAGCCAAATCGAAATGGGCTACGATCCTCAGCTGATCTACTACAACGGCATTGGCTACAGCTACCGCAAGAACTACTACGAGCTGGAGACCTATGGCAACTACCAGATGCTGGACAAGATCACCGGCTTCATGAAGCGTGTGCAAAACATTATTGACATGGGCTATTACAAGACCGCCGATGGGCACATGATCGACCTACGCAAACCGGAATCCATTGAGTACATTGGCAACATGATGCAGGGCAATATTGACAGCATGGACAAGATGTTCTACCAGTTCTGGTACATGTTTGCCCATATGTACTTCGCCGATGCCGACTACTACCAGATGGAGGTGTACCCCAACGTGATGCTCAACTTCGAGACTATGATGCGCGATCCCATGTACTACATGTTCTACAAGTCGATCGCCCAGATCTACTTCAAGTTCATGCACTATCTGCCCAAATACACCAAGGAGCAATTGATGATGCCTGGCGTCACTCTCAAGAATGTGGAAGTTAGCGAGCTGGTCACCTACTTCGATCTGGTTGACTTCGATGTGACCAACCTGATGAATGACAAGATGGTGTTCCATGACGGAAAGTTCGTTTGGGATAAGTCGCTATACGCTCGCCAGATGCGCCTTAACCACAAGCCCTTCACCTACACCTATACTATTGAATCCGATAAACCCGAGAAGGTTGTTCTGCGTGCATTCATTGGACCCAAATTCGATGAGTTCGGCCGCATGATTTCGCTCACAGAGAACCGCATGAACTTCATGGAAATCGACGAGTTCTACTACGAACTGAAGGCTGGCACCAACATGATCACCCGCAAGTCTAACGACTTCTACTGGACCGTCAAGGATCGCACCACCTACAGCGAACTCTACTACTACGTAATGATGGCCTTCGATGGCAAATACGATTTCCCTCTGGACATCAGCGAGGCCCACTGCGGCTTCCCAGACCGTCTCCTCTTGCCCATGGGCTGGAAGAAGGGCATGCCTATGCAAATGTTCTTTATGGTTATGCCATACAGCGCACCCGCTAAACACGAACAGTTCTCCACCTTTGACTACACATACTCTTGCGGCATTGGATCCGGCGCCCGCTTCATCGATAATATGCCTTTCGGATATCCCTTCGATCGCGAGATCGATGAGTACGAATTCTATGTGCCCAACATGTACTTCAAGGATGTTCCCATCTACCACATTGACACAATGGAGCCGTACTACAATTACAAGGGCTACACCAACTACGGTCAATTCGACTACACTTTCTTCCGTGACTACTACACCAAGTACTTCAAGCTTTAAAGTGGAATATGGACGACATATAGAGGCACTTTTGATGATGACTACCGGATTCATGTGTGGAAATGATTGCAAGAGTTAGATTGTAAGCTGAGCAAAAAGTGAATAAACTTTCGAAAAACACAAGCAACTGCTTTTTATTTTCAAATTTTCTATTGAAATACAAATTATGAAATCCGTAGAATTACTAAATATTAGGAAATATACTACTATTACCTTTAGGAATGAACCAATAAAAATTTTAAAATCAAAATATTCATATATCTTATTTTTTTAATACAGAAGTCTTTGCTAAATTTTTAGTTTCAAATTATAACTTCTTCACAAAATTCCGCTGAGTTAATAATTACTTGTTGACAGCTATCGTAAGTTAGCCGGCGTGCCCAAATGGGCAGAATTAATAGCTAATAAGCTCATAAAGGGGTTAATAATTTAAGCGTTAAGTCCGTACAATGCAAATATAGTATCTTAACAACACACTTTAATAAATAAACATAAACACTTTATAATAATTACTAGTGTGCACCACTTTAATTCACCATCAGACATATAAAATTGTGTTGCATACTTTGAGGAGCTGTATTTTATGAAAATGCGCTTACAATTCTCATGCGGTTTTAGCAACAAAAACATGGTATCCCAAAAGGAGAGCAGAGAAAAGCATACTTACCTGGCGTAGAGGTTAACCGTGATCACGAAGGCGGTTCCTCCGGAGTGAGGCTTGGTCATTGCACTTTCGGCTGAGTTGACCTCTGCGATTATTCCTAATGTGAATAACTCGTGCGTGTAATTTTTGGTAGCCGGGAATGGCGTTCGCGCCGTCCCGACATTTATTAATAAATTGAATTAGTTTGATAATTGATAGTTATGTATTGAAGTGATCTGGTGGTCATCAGTGGTGGCCGCTAATCTTTAAAGAGAAAATAAAAGCAATATTTTTTGCACTGTTTCACATGGTGCGGGTTTAGTTAAAATGAACAATAGGTGTGTCGGTGTTTTATTTTGTTCCCAGCGAAGGTCTCGAGTACAACATCACGGCAGATTCGTACCAATTATGATTTTCTATGGAAAACAGTTTGTTAGGTGGGGTGCAATTATTATCTATTTATTAGCTGGAGCAGCACTTTTCACATATTCGTGACGTGACGCCGCATGCATACAAAAAATAAAAAGTAGTAGACTGTGATCAGATTGATTCTATTCCGTAGCTTTGATTTTATTAGATTAACCTGGCTAAAAACACGCTAACATCTTTATTTTACAACGGTAAGGATAGAGTCTGAAAATATTGCCAGCTGCATAAATCGCCGATCACCACCAGAATCTTTATAAAGGTAAACTTTTTTCCGAAATTTCGTAGTGTCGGTAACATTTCACACACATTTATCACACTCTTCGAAATATCGGAATCTAGTTAAGCCGTGAATATAAAATATCCACTGCGTAAATTTTCAGAAAAATGGCGCGAAATCACATGTTTGCTTGAAGATTTTGTTCTATGCGGACATTGTACATATGTATTTGGGCTGCAGTTCCACCGTGAAAATAGTTTGCAAGTTAGTCTACTAACGCGCCTTTTTGGTGCCGTGGAGCACACGTAATACATATCTTATGCGTAACCACGTAAAGACATTGTATTTTTACGGATGTTACTATCAGTCTCTCAATTTACGCAGATGTGATATTCTTTAAACTAGAGGTGCAATGCAAAATATCGATTAGAAAAATTATAGAGCTACCACGTTTCAAACATTTTTATATCGATGTTGGCAAAACAAAAAGAGAAAAATTGCTAGCAAGAAAAGATTTCCCGCCATTTATAAACTTATTCAGCAAACTATAGTCAAGCCAGACTTGATGGGAAGAAAGCGAAATTGCAAAAGTTAAATTTCTTAAAACTAACATTAAAAATTTAAAAAAAGTACGAACTCAAGTATGTAAGGTGAAAGAAATGTTCCGAATTTCTTATAAGTTAAAATTCACGCTGTTTTCAACTCTTCCCGCAATCAACATTTTAAAAAATTCTGATTTGACGTGAAATAAGCTGGAATGACATCTGTAAATTGTACTTGACAACCCTGCTGAGCAAATATATGTAAATATATAAGCATGTGTACATACATATGTACATATGTATATTTTACTGGTGCCAATTCATGCGCGTTTTAAAACCTACATTTTTCGTGTTTGATTTTCGTTGGAACTTGGATTACTTTTAATAAACTTAAAATGAGCAACTGGTTTAATAAAGCTATCTACGATAATGCTGAGCGATTATACTATGAGGCAATAGATGCAGGCAAACTAGAACGCGAAATTGGTGTGAGTTAACTTTAACAGAAGCTTTCTTGAGGAAGACGAGCAGCTTTATGTTGGTTCAA
This sequence comes from Drosophila mulleri, assembly GCA_035047565.1. Classification (NCBI taxonomy): domain Eukaryota; kingdom Metazoa; phylum Arthropoda; class Insecta; order Diptera; family Drosophilidae; genus Drosophila; species Drosophila mulleri. Next base: position 5,073,635 of record JAWNPK010000168.1, read on the forward strand.
AGATTTTGTGTGATAATACAACAAATAATATAAATAAGGCTTAGGTCTCCAGTTTTATTGTGTAATTCAATTTTGTGTATTAAAAATGAAGTCATTTACACGCGTTTATACATATGTACATACATAGGTGCATGTAAATATGTATAAGCATATGTACATGTACCCAGTGGCGCTTTTTTAGTTGTGTTTAGCTTTAACCGGCAAACTTTCTTGTGGGTGGCAACACTAGACGAATCAGCTGTTGCTGCGTTCTTTGTTTAAACATTAAATTTTGTGATTTTTTGAAAATTGTACAGAAATCCACTTGCACCGTTTCCATTATCACTGCGACAAAAAAGAGCAAAAAACGTAGGACGATGGCCGAAAACCAACAGCAACAACAAAAGAAGTTATTATACGTGAGTATTAGTTAAATTGTCGTGAGCACAAGTGAGAAAAGAAAAAAATCATTTGAATTATAGTTGAATCCCCTGACATTGGAAGCGAACTTCTTTTTGGAAACATTAGAAGATGTTAATCGTCAGAATCAACTTCAACTAGATCCACATTTGACGCATCTGCTGGAGCGCATTGTTGTTGGTATTGAAACATTTTTGGACAAGAAGCCTACATACATAGTACCCAAGGCAGCGCAACAGGTCTCTCAAGAGCATCCAAATACAACAGCAGATGCTGGCGGACTAACCTTTGTGCCGCCCAATGAGCTACAGAAAATCAAGAGAACTTTTAACTGTACTGCTTGCACGCATCGCATCGTGGGTACAACAATCAACAAGGCAGTGGCTCATTTGGCTGAGCAACATCCGAATCCGAATCCTCATTCTACACAAAATGGCAACATTAATGAACAGCGCCCGATGATTACGAAGCAAGATAAAAAACGAGCTGAGGTGGAAGCACGCACCCAATTGAATGTAACTCTGCCAAAAAGTAAGTAATAAATAGTTTTAAATTAACATGCTTCTAACTATATTATTATTATTTATCTTCAGAGGTTAAGGCACTGGCACTGGATGACATGAGTGACATGATCCGCGATAAGTATCAGATTGCGGATAAGCTGAAAGTAATGCCGCAGTATGATGAGATTGAGGAGGATTTATGTAGGCTAATAGCGCCCGCGTTTGCTAACGACCCAGTTAGAATATATAAATTTGGGTCACGGATAACGGGCATTGGAACCCGCTCATCAGATTTGGATGTATTTATAGACATTGGTTTGTATTTAATGATGAGTTTCAGAAGTGATTGTTTAATTATAAAAGTAAACTTTTAAAACAGGCAACAGCTTTCATCTCTTCGAGCATCGAGCTGGAAAGAATACCATTGCCAAACTGCGGGTACTGCGTGGATTGTTTGTAGACAGCGTCGATTGGCGTATCATTAATGTAAAACATTTATCTTTCATTTTACAAAGATTATTGATTTTTGTCCTTTTGTTTATTAGGTAATCGAACAGGCACGTGTGCCAATAATTAAAACGTGTCATCTGTCATCTGGCATTGAGTGTGATATATGTTTAAATAGCTTGGGTTTTTGCAACACAACTTTACTCAAATATATATTCGAGACGCAGCCATTAGGTAACTTAATTAGACATTTCTTTTAAACAATAATATTCAATCGAATTTTTTTTTGCAGCCCAGTATATGTGTATTTTCTTGAAAACCTGGCTGGAGCGGTGCAGGTTGACAGAACAACTAACCACATATAGTATGGCCCTGATGGTTATATATTACTTACAAATTAGACAACTACTGCCATCGATTTCCTTTCTACAGCAGGGGGAATGTGCCAAGCAGTTTGTAGGACGTGAGTGTTGTCGCTGCTGATAATAACGATTAACAATTAGGCGTACTTTCCCCTTTTTATGTTTCGATCGCTTGCAGCTTGGATTACGAACTTTCAACCGAAGTCACTCAGTGAATTGGGAATGCAGGAGATAGAGGTCACCGTCCCCGTGCTCAAAGAATACTTAAAGGATTTTTTAAAGTTCTACGCAACGTTCAACTATGAACGGAATATGGTTTGTCCATATTTTGGCAAGAAACATATACTTATTTCGCGCGTAGAAAAGGAGATGCCGAAAAGGTAAGCAGACTGATTAATAAATATAAAATTAATCCTTGATTAACTTTTTCATTTAGGTATGTGGATTATGCAAATCAAAATCCAGATTGTGCATTACAACTTCGGAAGCCAATGGTTGTTCAAGATCCCATACAATTAAATCATAATGTGACAAAAGCGGTGACGAAATATGCATTACAAAAATTGATTGATTACTGCGAGCAAACAGCGTCGTTGCTTTACAGTAGTGTATAAAACTTTTTCATAAAATCCTTCAAATTATTAAATGCTAATTGCCGTGATAGAATCAAGCAGAATCATATTTATTTAAAACCTTTGGTATTGCGGCATTTTCTTACTTGGTTATGTGACTGTGTGTGGGAGCATTATAAAAACAAAGAGAAATACATAAATATTGATAATGAACACACAATTACAGACGCGCATAGCACAAACATTCAAAAGCGCCAGGACTTGGGCCACAGATCAAATGTTGTACTTAGAAAAACAATTGTAAAGACTATTATCAAGATGGCCCCAAGAAGTGAGAAGCGATTGTACCAATGCTGTTTGCTCTCCTGCATCATGGTATAAATGCGCATGGCCGCTTCTTCCGTGGCAAGTATGCTACCATTGTTGTCAACAACGAAATGTGACTTCTCACACTTTTTCTCTAGCGGCATTTGCGACTCGATCCGATTATTCGCTTCCGTTTCGGAGAGTTCATTGCGTGCCAACAATCGTTGCAGTTGTTTTTCCGAGTCACTGCATTTCAATAAATATGTGTTATGCATCATTGAAAATACAAATGTATACGTAAATAAGTAATTGCTAGGCTTACCAGGACACAGTCACAATTTTGTGTATAAAATCCATAAGAATGCCTGTCTCAAAAAGTAATGGCAAGTCCAGAACGATCCAAGCATGGCCAGACATAAATAGCTTGAATACACGCCAAAAGATAGTGCGATGTATTACGGGATGCGTAATCTGATTCAGTTTCCCACGTAACTCCTTATTCTCAAAAATCATTCGTCCCAGTACGGCCCGGTTTAATTCTTTGCTGGGCAGCAGTACTTCGTCGCCAAAGGTTGCACGAATCTTTTGCCAGCATGGCTGACCTGGTTCTACAACTGTGGGGGCGTCACGTATTGTTAATTTAAGCTGAGGTACGCTAATTGAGCGCTCAATTACAACATCCCGTAAGAGATGTATGACTTACTCTCCCTAGCTATTCTGTCTGCATCAATGACTGGAATGCCTTGGCGCTCGAAGACTTTAGTGACGGTACTTTTTCCCGTCGCTATGCCACCAGTTACAGCCACAATAAACATATCGAAGCAAGAGAAATATGTTTTTTGGAATGTCTTACAGCCTTTTCAGTTATTGTTGACAGTTGTGTAAATTTTCGTCTTGTAATCGGTTTAAGGTTGTGAACTTATCGATTAATTAAAAGTTAGGTCGGACGTTTTCCAACACTGAGTAGGCATATTTTGAATGTTATACAGCACGTTTTTTCATTGAAAGTCAGCCATCTTTAAATATAATACATTTTCATTCTCGTGCGTCGTTTTCATCAGTTGGCGGAATTTTTCACGCGTTCGTGTTAGAAAGTTTTTAGCAGCGCCCATTTAATATCAGTTTCAAGAAACTTTAAAGGATCTCTTTAGTATCTGAAAACAAAACATCAAATAAGAAAAATGGTGGATAAAATTGAAATGAGTTTGGATGATATCATTAAGTCAACGCGCTCACAGAAAAAAACGCAGGTTGGTCGCGGTGGGCCGGGTGGAGCTCGCCGGCCTGCCGGTCAACAACGTTTTGGTAATGGAGGATCACGTCGTGGAGGCGGACCGGGAGCCGGCTCCCCACGTAAAGCGGCCCCCGCTAGTGGTGCCGGTGGTGTGCTCAAAGGTCGCCGCGGTGGTGGTGGCGGCGGTAGTGGCGTCATACAGAAGCCTCGGCTCGCACGGGTAATTGAACGTTACGTTTTGTCATGTAGAGAGCCAAAAAGCAGCACAATATCCATGCACATGCATAAAAAGGACAGCCCAAGTTGGAAACTCATGATTCTTAGCAAATTTCACATAAAATGATTATAAACAACCACAGATAATATAAAATATGCTAACAGCTGCAAACACACGGATACAAAATGGCCACCGTATGCAGAATAAACGGTATCTTCACCGTTATTTGTACCATGTACCATGTGGACAGACAGCTGCAAAATGGCGGCTTCTAGTGGGCAAAAAATATTTGAAAAAATATTAACAAACAAAAACAATTCACTACCGCACTGTTTGGTTGTGTTATGGATGACGCGGCAACATCAGATCTAGAACTACACAACACAATTGCGCCGAAATCGAATTCATTTATGTATTTACAAGTTTTACAGCACAACATTTCGTTTGAGGATTTCGCGCTTGTTGCGTTTTTTTTTCTTTGTAATCCCCGTTTATAACACGTTTAATATTTTTTTTACGCTTGCCAAACCAAGCAAAAAGTGGCAGTCAATCAATATACATTCATGCATATTTAGTGTTTCTGCATTGCTTCGATGGCGTCCTCTTGATGTGGCTAGGATACAACAACTGCTGCTGCTGCTACTACATCTCCCACATATTTGATCAGAAACTTCCCCCACGCGTTCCGTTCGAATCAACCAACAAATCTTCTACCTAATCCCCCCTTTAGGGTGATGTAAACAGCGCTTGGAAGCATGATATGTACGATGGTCCAAAACGAAATAGTAGTGCTGGCAACAGTGCAGGGCCAACTCGTTTGATAGTCGGCAATTTGGACTATGGAGTTTCAAATACGGACATCAAGGAGCTGTTCAATGACTTTGGACCGATGAAGAAAGCTGCCGTGCATTATGATCGGTCAGGTCGCTCGTTGGGTAAGACAATGTGTACACATTATCTGTAGACCTTCTTACATAATATGTTTGTATAATTTCGTATAGGTACCGCAGATGTTATATTCGAGCGTCGCTCTGATGCCCTTAAAGCAATTAAGCAGTACCATGGTGTGCCCTTGGACGGTCGTCCCATGACCATTCAACTTGCCGTATCAGATGTTGCCGCACTTACACGTCCAGTGCCTTCCGATGATGTAAAACGTCGAGTGGGCAGCGCCGCAGGATCGCAATTTAAACGTGGTGGTATGTATGACAAAAGAAGAAAACAAAATTAAAATTTCTTCTATATCACGAATTCTTGATAATTAATTTTAGGTGGCCAAGCAGGTGGCGGACCACGTCGTGGTAGTTTCCGACGTCCAGTTGGTGCAAAACCAGCTGCTGGCGGCCAACGTCGCGAGAGGAAAGCTGCTCCAACTGCTGAAGAACTAGATGCTGAATTAGATTCGTATATTAATGACATGAAGATCTAATTAGATTTAGTCTGAACACTTAGCCTAAACACACAAAAATGGACTTAATATTATGGTTCAACAACAAGAACAATTTAACGAACCAAACTTGTTCGAGAACAGCTTTAGTCATAATATCTTGCATAATTTTTCATTTAAATTATTCATAACGCTGTTTGGGTACGCGCATTAAATGATTTGTTGTTAAATATCTCGATGTGGCGCCCTTCTAGATGATAATTCATAAATACATACTGATTGATGTATTTATTCGTACTAATTTTACTTCATAAAAACACATTGACAAAACGGTCATAATAATTGTATAATCAGGTATAATAAATATTAGATATAATACAAAAACTCAAGATAAATCACTGTATAATTTGAATGTATGTATGTCTTCAAATGTACGTGCCACTAGAATAAAGCATTTCAGAACCTGACAAATACATATATACAAAAGGAAGACAAATGTGCATTTTAACTGCGATCTTTATATTCAGCAGCTAAGATTGGATAACATGGACAAGATTTCTTATTTAATAGATCAAAGATGAATTTTCTGTCTTTTTCTTTATTCATGGCTGAAATAAATTATAAATTCAGTTGATTCAATTACTAAGTCCACTAATTTCATCTGTATTACTTTACATTACACATTGTGAGCCAGAATAACCAAAACAGTTTAAATTTTAAATGTTAATTTTTATTTATTTATTTTATTTTTTTTTTTGCCATAATACATATTTGTAATTAATTATAAAAGAATTTAGAACAAATTTTGCAGACTGTTTCAAATTTCAATTGGACACTTAAGTACAAATGCAAAGTTTGGTTCGATTCTCTAATTTACGTACGTTAGAGTTTTTTTTTTTGTTATCGGGGCGGATTCGCGAGTCACTTAAAGTTTAAACAATCGTGTATGTCGACTTAAATAGTTTGCTTAGTAGAACAAAAAGAATACGTTATAATAAGTAAATCAGAGGGCGGGATTAAGTTCTGCAATCAAATTGCAGTATTTTAAAACATTTTGCATAATAGCCAATTTGGAATTTAAATATGAATGCATAAGCTATGTACGTATGTATATATTAAGCGATTTATATTTATAGATGTAAATGGGACTGAGGATGCCTTGGTGTGTGTGTTTGTGTGTGAAAGTGTATGCATATGCGTGAGTGTGTAGTGTCAATAAATGCGTAGCAACACATCTAAACTATTTTCCTGGGTTTCTCTACCAGAAACCGCCCGATGAGTAACCACCGGGAGGAACGCGTCCGCGCGCCTGTTCATTTGTCGCCTTGTTGCCATTGGTACTGAGCGTCTCTTTGGGCGGGCTGACAGGTGCTGGCTTTGGCTCCTCCTTTGGATTGGCTGTCTCATCACGTAGCTTTTCCACTACCTTGTTTGCATCGGTAGAGCCAAGGCAGGCATTTAAATTGGAAGAGTTTTGCTGATTGAATTTGGGACGTGGTGCATTCACAGAAATTTCAGGCTCCGAAAAGATGTTCGTATGTCCGCCACCTGGGGGCTTGAGTACTCGGCTGGAAGGACGAGCACTGGTACCCAAGCCAATTTTCAATTCGGTGGATGTCATAATAGCTGTTTATTAGTATTTGCTGAAATTGTACAAACAAAATTAAGATATATTAATAGTACGAAGATAAGCATAGATTTTTTTTATAGCCAGAAAACAGAAAGTTCTTTTATTTCAAATAAACAACCTATTTTTTAGAGATACTTTCTAGAGAGACTGTAAAAGTGAACTCATTTATCTAGCATATCCAAATGTACATACAGAATACGAAACCGTCACGCCTCTTACAAAAGCTGGAAAATAATGTAGTAACAATGATGACTGGCGTCGGCCAACTGAACCATGGGGAAAAATGCCAGAATAGAGAGAAACGTTTAACAACAGATGCAGACAACAGCAGAATGGAACATTGGCACTAGCATTTCCCCTCACGCCCTTCCTTCCTACTCATTCCGTTACTAATACAGACACACAGACGAGCTATTCACATTTGTATAGAAACATGCGTATATACACATGTATACATATGTACATCATTTTATCTCTATTTTTGAGCGCTAGCTCTTTTATTTTTTGCACTTTCCCGTTAACTATAATTGCGGGCCTGCCAACCGAGCACTTTCTCGTCGTTGGTATTTTGAGTTTTTGGATTTTATTTTTATATTAAGCCGATGCTTGTGCTTACTGAAAAGGGCCTTCAACAAAAGGAATTTAGTTGCCTAAGACACAACTGGAAGAATCTCTAGTTGCTCTCAGCTTTTCATTCAATGTTGTCATGTTTTTGGCAAGTGCGTTGCTCAGCAAAGAGTCAGTTCAGGCGGGGGGGAATGAGGTCAAAGTGGGGCCACAAAATGCGAAGAGATTTTGCGAGTGTTGTAAAACGCGGGTTGCGATGCGTCATGCTTTGTGGGAGGCAACAAGCATGGCTGAATTTTCCCCCGGGGTGCACACACACAACCACAAATATGTTGGGGAATGGATGTTTGTATGTACAAAGAGACAGACAAAATGTGTAGGTATGTATGTATGTATGTATAGATGTGAGTAGAACAAAGCGAAGTGAATGACCGATTAATACAAAAAGTCAAAGATCTCAAAATAACAGACTTCCATCTTTCCAATAGCTCGCACTTATACAAAACTATTACAAATCGTGAATACAATTATTTTGATAAGTATTGATGCGTCAACTCATTTTTTTTTTATATATTGGTCACGTCGACCAGCCCTACTCAGCCACAGGTAACTCATACAAATGCTTTTACTGTAATTATTATTATTTATAGCGGCTGTATCAGTATGTGTGCAAGTATTTACGTTGAAATTATGAGTAATGAATGGTGCGAAATCTGGATATAACTTGAAATTGGACGTTCACCGGTTCGATTTGAATCTCTTACGCTTTTGTTATTGTTTTGAGGCTTTTGTTTATTGCCTAATGGCAAGACGCAGCCGGACGCCAATATAAATATGGGTAAAATACATTAAGACAGACATGGTCATATGTCGTATATTCAATGGCTATTGAAGGTACATTTATAACAAAACGCAAATCTTGTTTAACCAGTGGCGACCAACCTATATTTATTTACTACTTTATCTAATGAGCACAGGCAAACAAAAAAGTGACCCGCAGCAGCGTCGAACATTTCCATAAAATGCAAAAAACAAAATAAATTATCAACTCACACGCTGACACAATTTGAGAGTCATACATACACATACATGTACAAGATGTACATGTTTGTATGTATGCCTTGTTTAGACAGTGCTAAAAGTTCGGTTAAAACTGCCTGTAGCTAGTTTTAAGCGATATTAAGTTCGAAGCGTGCAGTCGTTCGCCTAAAAAGCAAAATGCAAACATGGCCACTGAAGCAGCCAACTGCCCATGCTGGCTTAGTATGGCAAATGGTAAGTCATCGAGAATATCGGGAGAATGGGATGTGCTGCGTTATTTTTATGCTCAGAATACATACATATGTACACATGTATGTATGTACAAATGGCTGGGCTAAATAAAACTTAAGAGCAGCTGCACTTGATACATACATGTGCATATAGATATACATATATATGTATACACACACTAACACGATAGCCAATGCAAAAGCCTTTCATCATTATCAATAACATCATCGTCAACAAGATGCATACATGTATGTGTATGCAGTTATTAGATCGGTTATGCTATAAATTCCATGACACAAACACAAGAGCATGACAATGATGAAGTTGTCTTGCAAAAATTATTGATTTTGTTTAGCACCGCACTCAACAAGTCCATGCTGAGCGTGCTTGAATGATTTACACTATGAAATGTGTGACGTACCTTTTGTATTTATTTAGAAAAAGGTGCTGTTACTCCGAAAATTTGTATTTTACTTTTACTTGAAATGCACACTGTGAAAAGCGACGCCACCTTCTCAAATGAACGGTTTATTTAAAATGGACTACAGCAGTGTGGCCGTAGCAGCTAATTCAAATATTACAAAAATTTTAAATACTAAATACATTTGCTAACATAACCGGTAGCCTTCTGTTAACCGATTTAGACATTACTTTTAATAAAATTATTCGAGTAACAATTAAAATTGATAAATATAGATATATATAAGCTATTACTACGCAAAAGTCCAGCATTTATAAAATTAGATACAATGATACCAATTTTATAATGTGACATCACATATATTACACATTTAAAAAAAATTATATAAATCCTATTGTCACTGGTTAGTGCTATTGTCTATATTGATGATCTCTTAAATGGTAGCATTGTTAATATCAACTGGAACTTAGTAGATAACGTAAAAATAATTTAGATATTAAACTGACCAAGTGGCCAGTTTGTAATAATTTTTATCAGCTGATAGGCCATCGATAGCTTCGATTATTCCAACCAGAATATCGGAAAAGGGAAATTGTTTAAACCACACATAGGCATCCACTTAAAGCGATTGGACTTGGCTTATTAATTTGATTATATTAAAAGAGGTTTATTCCATTGACCTTTTCCCCAAACCCAAATGGAGAAGGCACTTGTTTAGATTAACAACAAAATAATTAAAATTCTGTTGCTTGTAATTAAATTTAAATTGTTTCATTTATTATAGAAAACGGATTTTGCAGGTCATTTAAAGTTATTAATTAACTTAGATCCTTGATGGGTACAGCATCTAAAAAGAAAAGTGCATAAGTTAAAATTTAAATCACTTTAAAGCTTCTCAAATTATTTGTTACTTACAATGCGAATGCGGTGTCCCATGGCATGACCGGGCAAATTCCTGTTGAAGCGTGCACGCACGGATCCAGTGTTGCCGTGGATGCGGGTAACCTTGCCCCAAACAGCGCGGACACGAGTCTTGCGCTCAGGATGCTGAGGTACACACTTCTTGGTCTGCGCTTTGTAGACATACACGCAGCGCTTGCCAACATAGAATTGGCCGTGTTCCTTGCGACGAGCACCCTCAATCTGCAATAAATATTATTTAAATATCTTAGTAACAAATTATATATTAAACAAGACTATAAAACCTCACCTTAAGGATAGCATGGTTCTCGTGCTGGTTCCTCAAACCGCGCTTGTAGCCGGTGAAGACAGCCTTTGCGAACAGACGGCCATGGCGTTTGTATTTCTTGGTCGACACTTTCGTCTCAGTGGCGACAGCCTTCTCTGCCTTTGGGGCCTTAGCGGCCTTTGGTGCTTTAGCGGCTTTGGGTGCCTTTGCGGCCTTAGACGCAGCGGGCTTAGCTTGTGTGTCAGCCATAGTTCACTACAAATATTCACGAAAAATAAATTCATGTTAAAAGCTTGTCTAAAAATCGGATATTATTCAAATCGAATTTCGACATTTGTTTTGATTGTCAGACTTGTGGGACACTTGATTCTTAGCCATCAACATCAGAACGGTTACACTTTGTAAGGGCAAATAAGATTTCTAGTGACACAATACACATATTGATCTATGCAGAGTTACAATAATTTTTTGATTTAATCGTAATATTCCTGAATATTTTGATATTTTATAACGCATAGCATAAAATCCGCGTACGTACCGGAAATCTATCAAATGGCGAAAGAGGGAGACGATGACAGTTCTGTCAAACAGAGGTGCATTTCAGCTGTCTTTAATATCATATATCGATAGTGTGCAGGGTTGCATAGAAACCACAATACAAAAAAAAAATATATATATATCGAACTGACTTGGAAAATAAGTCAAAAAATAAAAACAACAAACTAAATATTATAATAACAATGTTTCTCGTTAGACAAAATTAAGAAAGTTATAAAATTAACTAGCACATGTACCTATTTCAATCTTTTATGTACTGCAAATACGTTGTAACACCATAATTGGCCATCGTCCCGCTATTGAGTTGCATAAAAGCTGGTCTAAGAAACGTTCAGGGCAATAACGGGCTGCTGCTGCTGCTGCACTTACTAAATATTGCAATTGACAACAAATGGGTATACTGCTTCACTTCTCCAAGTTGGAAAAGCGCTGGCAATTGCTGCAAAAATGTGATATTTTATTCAAGCGCCATATGAAAAAGCAGGCAGTTAGTCCAACCAAGTAAGAGATTATTTTTTATTTTGAAAATATATATTTGTTATGTATGGTTAGGGGGCTCGGGTGATGAACAGACTGTACGACGCCAGCAAACAAAAACAAACGTTGCATAACTAAATTCTCTTATATACAATGCAGACTTGCCGAGGTTGGGCGCCTGCTGGAGGCAAAAGAAGGCAAGTACGATACCGGTCAGTTGTTCTTGCACCGTATTTTTGGGTATCGCGGAGTGATACTCTTCCCATGGACGGCACGCGTATACGATCGTGATTTACACAATCCTAGAAAGCAGACAACGACAACAGCGACAGCAACGCCAACTGCATGCACTACAGAGGCTTCACCACTTAGATTTAACGGAGGCAGTGGCGATAACAGTGGCACAGTAGGAGCTACACAGAGTGATGATGCTCCCACTGCATGGAATACAGCCAATACAGCCACCGACACGCAGAGTACCCAAAGTATGGGTACCGCAAAACCAGCTACTAGTGCCAACGCGAGTAGCTCTGTCGATGCCAAGGAGGTCAAAGGCAAAACGCAAACGTTTTATCAGGTCCTCATTGATACTAGGGATTGTCCCTACATTGTGAGTAATTTGTATTTCTACTTGTGTTTTTCATAGAAATTCAATAATACATATCGAATCGTTATTTTAGCGTGCTCAGACCGAGGCTGTCACTTTTTTGGGGAATCAGGATTCGAATCGCAGCTTGTATGCTATTCCTGGACTAGATTACGTTGCGCACGATGACATTATGCCATACAGCTCAACAGATAAGCACCCTTTGCAACACGAACTGTTTGATAAGTTTTTATCTTATGCTCCGGATGCTGAACCACCATTTGTGGGCCAGGATACACTGAAAGCGTGGCAGGAAAAGAATCACCCGTGGTTGGACATGAGTGATGTACACAAAGAGACAACTGAAAATGTTCGCATTACAGTTATACCTTTTTACATGGGATGCCGCGAGACGCCAGCATCTTCGGTTTATTGGGTGAGTATTAAGGATAAGAACTGAACTTTCCTTATAACTGAAATTCTCCTGTTTCAGTGGCGATATTGCATACGGCTGGAAAATCTTGGTGAACTTAGTGTACAACTGCGCGAACGGCATTGGCGCATCTTTTCACTCTCTGGCACTCTGGAGACGGTACGCGGACGCGGTGTAGTTGGGCAAGAGCCCATACTCAGTCCTCGACTTCCGGCGTTTCAATACAGTAGCCACGTAAGCTTGCAGGCGCCGAGCGGTCATATGTGGGGAACGTTTCGTCTAGAGCGTGAGGATGGCTATGCTTTCGACTGCAAGATACCGCCCTTCTCCCTGGAGTCTAAACCAGATGATGTGAGCACGCCTCCAGTCGGTGCACCCGCAAGCGACGATGTGGATTAATGAATTTTAATAGGCAATGGTTATTATTACACCTCAATATTATTTGACTATTCAGGAAGTACATGTGTTTAGGGCAAATAAAAAAATTTATTAGCAATTCCTAATCTAGCCCAGCCTCACATTTTTGGTCTCCAGTTGTATTTGGAAGTCAAATGGCCGTCGATTCTCATGCATGTCAAAGAGTGTTTGCAGTGCATCAATAGCGGCCGTCTCTGTAGCCGTCTGCACATTCTCACCAAATCCCTTGCCCAGCAGCTGGCGATCTGCATAAATACCGACTTGGAAAGCAGCCAGAATTGTGTTTTTGCCACAGTCACCCAATAAACGGGGCTCCGGTTCACCCAACTTCCGCTGGTTGCAGATTTCGCTTAGCAGCTCCAATGGTTGTTCAGGAGTCCATATATCTAACAAATCCTTTTGATTTAGTTGTGTGCAAATAAAATCACGCACAAACAGAAATGCGCGCTCCACACCACTTGAATCCGCTAAGGCACCAATGATAGCCTGTAGTGTTTCGGCAAGCGTCTCGCTGTTTGGTGGATACTCAGTGGAGAAAATAAGTTCTTTGGTGCCTAGATGCAAGGATACATGCGATAGGGTTTCAGTGCTTAACAGGTAGGAGGCAATCGCCTTTCTTCCAACCGATGGCAATTTGGGTAGTGAATGCTGCAAATAGGCCTCTACGTAAGCCCTAGCTATATGTGCGCCTTTAGCTATTAGTTGTTTGTTGTCGCTTATTTGCAAATCAGCTTCTGCAATTCCAAGCTTCCGCTGGCGCTCCTGCTCCTGGTTCGCATAGGCCTGTTGTGTGAATGCTGTCTGGAGAATAGGCAACTGAAATTCCTCGTTCAATCTCTTGCCAAATGCAAATAGCTCTGAGCGATAGTTCCACTCAACAAATCCTGAGCGCGGCTCTGGTTTTTGTGGCCCTTGCTTTTTAACGCGATGCGCAAGCTCACGTAACGTTGGCGAGACCCAGCGTTTGAAGTTTCGCCGTGTTTGAACTGCTGAAAATTGTAATTAATGTATGAACTGAGCTAATCATTTATGACATACCTGTACCGGCAGTACTAATGGGCTTTGTAAGCGCTATTATACTGACAACACTGCGTAATAAGGACATCGTTGACTTATAATATTAAAAATATTCAGTGTTTCGGTACATATGGATAACAGTATTGCCACCCCAAGTTATTTTTGGTCAACATTTTTCGATAATTTTTCAATTGCAGCCCTGTGTATTGTCAAACGCTGGTCACCTTAACGACGCCATGTCGCTGTTTGCATGAAAATTTTTATATGTGAGACTTGTGAAAATAAATTATTTGATAAAGTATATCTGTAATTTGCATAGAACTGAGCACAGAGCATAAGTATACTACATAGCTAAAGATGGCGCTGCAGACATATGGTGATAAGCCTGTGGCATTCCAACTGGAAGAGGGTGGCGAGTACTATTATGTGGGCTCGGAGGTGGGCAACTATATGCGGCACTTCCGTGGTATCCTTTATAAAAAGTACCCAGGAATGACACGTATTGTTCTTTCCAATGAGGAAAGAAAGCGTCTCGCCGATTCCGGTCTTAGCTCACACATATTGGCCAGTTCGGTGTCGTTGCTCCGAGCTGTAGAAGTTGATGATATTATGGCCGGCAATGATGAGAAGTGTGTTCAATTTCTCCAATATCTATTTTGCATGTATATTAACTAAATAATTGTGAATTTTTAGATATCGTGCAGTTTCTGTAAATACCTCGGATACTCCAGTACCACGGGAGAGCAAATCTAAAAAGCAGCCACAATATGTTCCAACCATGCCCAATTCAAGCCACCTTGACGCAGTGCCTCAGGCAACGCCAATCAATCGCAATCGGGTGCACACTAAAAAGGTACGCACATTTCCCATGTGCTTTGACGACACTGATCCAACAGCGAGTCTGGAGAATGCAGCACAGAAGGAGTGTTTAGTGCCCATACGTTTGGATATGGAATTGGAGGGGCAAAAGCTACGTGATACTTTCACATGGAACAAGAACGAGAGCATGATAACACCTGAACAGTTCGCTGAAGTTCTGTGCGATGATCTCGACCTGAATCCCCTGCCATTTGTTCCAGCCATTGCACAGGCCATACGGCAGCAAATCGAAGCCTTTCCCAACGACCCGCCCATACTGGAAGAAAGCTGCGACCAGCGCGTCATAGTTAAGCTAAACATTCATGTAGGAAACACATCACTTGTTGATCAGGTCGAATGGGATATGTCGGAGAAGAACAACAATCCCGAAGAGTTCGCCATCAAGCTGTGCGCAGAATTAGGTCTGGGTGGTGAATTCGTTACAGCTATTGCATATAGTATACGGGGTCAATTGTCCTGGCATTGTCGCACATATGCGTTTAGTGAGGCTCCATTATCCACCATCGATGTACCCTTCCGCAATCCAAGTGATGCGGACGCATGGGCACCATTCCTAGAGACGCTAACTGATGCCGAAATGGAAAAGAAAATACGTGACCAGGACAGAAATACGCGACGCATGCGGCGTTTGGCTAATACAACAACAGGCTGGTAATCGAGGTAGTTCGTTCTAGTAACGCACTTATTTGTGAATATTCTAAGTGGCTAAACCAATTATTACTGAATCGTCGATTTTCGAGCTCTAATAGTAGTGATTATTAATAAATCGTATATAATCCACACTGGGTACTGAAACTTAAGAAGGGAATTCGCCAGAATTGAATGTATTCAGTTAATTGTCTTAAACTAATTTATGATCACTACAAAACATACGTGTGAATTGTTGCATTGTAAAACTGAATTCACCGAATTTAGTCGGCAATATATATATATAAATAATAAATACATGTCTGTCTATTTTAAAGCCAACAATGGCCATTCTGTTCATTCATTACTTTTTATCTTAAATAATATTAGAATATTGTATTAGCTTTCCATTGAGTCGGGTTTGTCCTGATCATGTTCGCCATCGTAAAACTCATTCTTTGCCTCAACCATTTTATCCTCATCCGCCTGTGACATGCGCACATCAGGGTCCGTTTCTTCTTTCATACGCAGCTCCTCGAAATCAACGTCTCGCGGTGTTTGCACCATTTGTACGCTTGGCGAGTTCTGGCACATTTTCAGGTTTTCATACACATGCTTTACGATCAGTTCCATATATTGTTTAGAATTTGCGTTATCCTGACGCGAATTTACGTCTGGATGTAATGTGAAATCTGGCGCAAAGAAATCGTAGTACTCCGTTGGAGGCAAATCGTTAGAGATCTCCTGATCGACAAGAAGCGACGTTTCGTGTGTCCAGCAGCGTGCAACGTTTCGTAAAGTGTAGCCGCCGCCGCCCACAACTAATGTGGGCACATTTAGCGTTCGGACAAACTTCACGCACTCTCCGTGGCCACGAGTACTAAGCGAGAAACACCCGAGTCGATCTCCTGCCAATGAATCGGCGCCGCATTGCAGCACAATTGCTGTAGGTCGATAGAATTCCATAATCGCCGAAATGATCGGTTTGAACACTTGAAAATAGCTGTGATCATCGATTCCCTCTTTGAGAGGCACATTAACGCTGTAATAACGACCAGATTCGGCGCCAATCTCGTACATATCCCCAGTGCCCGGAAAGAAGTAATTGCCATATTTGTGGAAGGATGCTGTCATCACGCGATCCGTCAAATAGAATGCTTCCTGTACTCCATCACCATGATGCACATCAATGTCGATGTAGAGAACTCGTGGATTATATTTCAGCAGCTCTAGAATGCCAATGACAATATCGTTGACGTAGCAGAAGCCGGATGCCTCAAATTTCTTGGCATGATGCAGACCACCAGACCAATTGATACATATGTCGCTGTGGTTGTGGTTCAGTTTCTGTGCACCCTCGAGGGAGGCACCTGTGTACATGGCGCAGAAGTCAAAGAGGCCATCGAAGACGGGACAGTCCTCACCCACGCTAAAGTGAGCCAAATACTTAGTATACGCGACGGCTGCAAATATAACAACAATATATCCTGATATTCCGGATCGTAGGGTTTTCACTTACAATTGCATTGAATATTCTGTGGAGTCACCTGCTGTAGGTAGGCGATGTACTCGTCACTATGAAACCGCAGCATATCTTGTGCACTAGCTCTGTAATGGGTAAAATACTAAATTTATAAATTTATAATTAATAGAATAACAATTACTTACTTGTATGGTCTGTAGATTTTCATCTTTTTGTGCAAGCCATAGTTCATTACCAGGCTGTGAGTGACGGCTAAGCGTTGCGGCTTCATTGGATGCCCCGCTCCATAATGGAAATTGCCCACATCGGCATTGTAAAAGTATGAAACTCGTCTATCACCCATCCTTATATCAGCTACAAGCTAATCTCTGTCCAGTGCGACTCCCAATATGGGCAATATATTATTCTTTGCATATAGCACAATCAGCAGTACAGCCACGATAAATAAAAGTCTTCGTGTTGTGGTTAGATCGTTTAAGCCAAATAACATACCGTTGCTCCAAAATTCGTACTATTTATTTTGTTTTTAGTTCAGGCAAAGTTGCATTATAAAATTGTTTAAGTAGCTTGTGGCGAAGTTTCTATTTCACTTCATTATTAGCTCAGGGTTATTTATAATATTATAATAATATTTATTTATCAACAGTAATACTTTTGTTCACATAGTTTTTACTCTATTTATTTCTAAACACTTTTTATTCGAAAGTTTTCCTGATTGTTCTTTTTACGCGTGTTTTTTTTGCGCTTCTTTTTGATGTTCATTCGCTGTTAACTTAACATAGTATAAAAAGTTGTTAACATGGAGACCGACAGCAATTACATATCGATAATATATATTGTCTTATTTGTATGTATCGATTTAAATCGGGGCATGAACATGAATAAAATGAGAAACATTTGAAGACAAGCATTTAATGCTTAAAAACGATTGTTAAATAACATAATTTTGTATTTAATCTGATAAATACAGAAAAACTCTAGCAAACTAAGTGTAAGTTATATTGTTCAAATATCCAATTGGAAATATTTTTTTTAAGTTCTGTTATATTAAACAGCTGATTCTAAGACGTGTTACTGTGAATGGCACATATTCTTATCTATCGCTTTGATAAGCATAAAAGCGTCCTCTGGAATCTACGTGTGCAGTAATCAACAATAAATGTCATGGCATAGCAGAGTGCAAAAACTGTGTCAAGCCGTTGCTAGGGAAGCGCGTAAAAGACAGTGCGCTCCAGAAGTGATAAAAGCAAATCTAATTTGCTTACATTACGAAACCGCAAATTGATTTTATTACAAGGGGACCTGTGTACTAGATAGTGTGTAGCTGTGTCCAACAGTGCATGGAGATACTTAAAAACTGAAGCTTCGTGACCGTTGCCCCTATTGTGTCCAAGATGTTAACCCTCTATTACGTGAGCGCCACTTTGGTGCAGTCCTGGCGTATTCAAAGGGCTTGCAATAAAATTGCTGAGCAATTAGCCCAGTCATCAAGCGTTGCGTTCTATGCACTTCAATCTGGCAGAGACGACGGCTTCGGTAAGCGCAATACAGTGTTAATTTCGTCTCAATTTAATATTGTCTCTTGCTAAAATAGATCCTACAATAGCCAGCTCGGAGCTGTGCTGTAATCGGAATGTGGCTAAGGTAACGGATATATTGTGGTTGCATGGCAACCAGCATGGTTGCTGCTTGCGTCCACTGCAATCAGTGCAAATTACGCCATGGATTAGCTTTCCATCAGCCCCGAGCTTGCTACCGTTCGCCTACGCCGCTGAAACTGCTACCCCCACAGTAACTCCAACAGAAATCGAGCCGCAACCCAGAATAAGTCTGTCCCCGGATTCGGCGCAACATCTACAATTGTTGATCGAGGCAAATATTGACTTGCAGCAGCGGGAAGCGAGCACACAAAGCTGTGTACCGGTGCAGGTGAGTCTCAGCGCAGTTATCTAAGCAGTTTGTATAAGAATTAGAAGGGCTCTAAGCCTGCTGGTCTAAGTGCCTATTAGTTTGATTTTGCCAAGAGAGTAGTGAGTGTTGCGTGTGATTGCTCAATAAAAATGTTGCGTCATATTTGAGCTATTTTGACTAGAGTGTATAGATGTGTGTTAATGCAGATGTGGCTTACCAATTCTCTTTTCATGCTTTACGTGATTCAACCTTCCAAAAAATCGACAGCTGGAAAATTACGGTAAGCTAATTGCATGGAAAATAGATTCCCACCTGGCGGTGCTCATCGAGACGGATATTGAGCACTTCACAAAACTATTGATAATGACATTTTTACAAAATAATTTATACATTAATGATCAGCTGCCACTAATGAGGATTGAGTGTAAGCGCACTAGCTGATTGAATTTTAAACATTTAAAGAAGTATATTAATATTATCTACCGTCTACGTTTGCAGCTGTGCAGCGCGAGGGCGAACCACAGCCTTTTCATCTGTTGGCTAATCATCTGAAGCGGCAGTCACGCAAGGCGGCTGAAGTCAGTGCAGAGGGCTGGCAAAAGCATCTGGAGGATCTGCGAGCGCTTGGCGTATTGGCCCACCAGGCTACCGAGTTCGAGCAGCAGAAAAACCGCAATGAATTGAAGCCAAATACTCCTAAGCAGGAGCCCTTGCTGCAGCGACAAGAGCAGTCGCCCGTGGCAGCCCAAGCCAGCCCTAAGGCAGTGGCTGTAGTAGAGCCCACCACCAAGACACCGCCCCCTACCAAGCCAACCCAGCTGAAACAGCCGACTCCAGTTGAACATCTTCTAAGCAAGCCTAGTGATTTCGAAAAAGGAGCTGCCACGACGAAGACTGAAAATCTATCAACCAACACCAGGGAAATGGAAAAGTCTCCAGGAGTAAAGGACAATGCAAGCACGCCCGTTGCAAAAGCATCTACACCGAGCTGGAGCTTTGTGGCCGTGAAGCCAAGTTCGCCACCGTCCGAAACCCCATCCGCCACCCGACCACGCCCCATTTTGCACCGCAATAAAAATAGCCTGGGGGAAAGTAAACCGCTTAATGTACTTGTCTATTCGGACAGCGCCAGTGCACGTGATTCGGCAATGATTACACTGCGTCAAATCTTGGAGCCAGACGTGTATACTATATATGCACTAACACCCCAGCAGGCGGCACAGAAACACTGGCTAGAGCAGACGGCGCTACTGGTGGTCTGCGGCTCTGTGGCTCCGTCTATTGGCCAGATATTGGTCGACTACTTTCTGCTCGGTGGCAAGGTCTTAAGTCTCTGCTCCGATATTTTGCACTTTATATTACCCAATTATCGCACTGCGGAGGTAAGCTCCTTCATTTCGCTAATTGAAAAATCAATACTTTAGGTTTGTTTGTCTGTTCTAGGTTCGCGAGCACGAATTGGTTCAGTTTTCCTACGACAAATGGCAACGGGTGAAGATGATGCACCACATCTTTTGCTACCAACCTTCTCCAGTTAAGAAAAACTTCTCTACCGACAGCGAGGAGTCGTCGGTCCAATCGCATTCACGTAAATCGTAAGTGGAGTTGCATACTGTAAATAGCATACACTGAAAACATTTTCACACATTAAATAATCATTCATGATCTAAATTGGAATTTCAATGAATTTAAATCAAACGCATTTAAGTTTATCAAGCGCAACTGCCGATATAAATATATGAATTGCTTGCTTTTAGCTTTTATGTTTAATTAGAATGCATGCTATACACGATTATGCATTCTGCCAGCCAAATCAAATATGCTGCATACTTGCAGGCGCCCGTAATATGAATTTGTGTTGAAGGTGTAATCACCGCTAGAATTTATTTATTGAAATATAATATATATTTTTGGAAGTAAATGTTGTGCCTCGAATAGCTGAACTAACATAATTAACAACAATCTTTAACTAATTCCAATCTATTTTGTGTTTCTCAAACCTTTCATGCTGGAATTGGCGCTATTTTTTTTGTATATTATTTAACAACCGAATCGTTGATCTGAAATCTCATATTCATATGTTTGAATCTATCTATTTTAATTACACATATGCATTTATTTTAAATTTTATAATTGCTATTTTTTCTTCTCCTATTTTTTACTATAATTAAAATTATATTTTCGTTTTTATTTTGATTATTTAAATGTGCTAAAATTACTTTTAATTTTCTCTTTCAATTCTGTTGTCGTGTGTGCTCCCATTCTCTTCCTTGCGTGTGATTTTTTCTATCTCTCTTTTTTCTACTCTATGATCGTGTGTGTGTGTGTGCTATATGTGTCCATTGCTATTATCCTACTTACCATTAACCAAAAAATGAAACGATAATACTCGCAACAACAACATATAACAAAATACAAACCAAAAAAAAAAAAAAAAAAAATCAAATCAAAATACGAAACGAACGCCGCTTAGAGCTCTAGTATGTCCAAGGTCCATGGATTTGAAGGATCTGACCGGTCAGACACACCAGCTGGAAGTTAAAGTGTTGGGCACTGAGGAGACCTGGAATACACCCAGTCTGCTGCTGGCCAAAAGCTTGCAAAGCGGCGGCAAAGCCGTCTTCTCTCAGGTATGTACGAAATATAACTCGCTCCCGGAAACTCTCAGTGCATAAAAATCGATTATTAATGGCAGGTTCACTTGGAGACTAATCCCAACGAGTTTGAGTTTGATGAAGTCAAGTTTGCAATCTTAAAGCAAAGCGAACGCATTCGCATCGAAATCTTTACGGACCTGTTGCGCAAGTACCTGGAGGTGCAGGTGCGAGGTACCGACTCTGAAGGTGCTGCGCCTGCCGCAGTTGTCTTCAAACAGGCCTATTTCTTGGGTCGTCATGAGGTGAGGTGTTCTTCATAGTTGGGTTTAGCTTTGTGATGCTAACCCTTTCGCTATTTGCAGTCCAAGTTTGAGCTCCTGGAGAAATTGCGTCCACGTTGCACCGGCAATGATAATGTCATCATAATGCCAAAATTATCGATCAAGTTCTGTGGCAAAGATGACAAGCCGCCGGCCGCAAACGCAAATGTATTACCCATTCTGATACATTCCTGTCCAGATGATTTCTCCACAGTTGATTACTTTGATGTGGGTGTTAACTTGTACACAAAATACATTTGTATAGATACATATATTTCATATATTACTTACAATTGCAGAATCTGAAGACGGAGCATATTGGACGCTTGGTCATCTATGCGCCAGTCTTGACTAGCTCAATGCATGTCATCAACGATATGGAGCTAGTGCATGGCATTGCCGTACTGCCGGTTCAACAGACAGCGGGGGTCGGTCGCAGCGGTAATCAGGTAATTTATCTAATCTATCCGCGAATTTGAAAATCGTCTTAAAATGTATTCTCCTTCGATATATTAGTGGCTGAGTCCCTTGGGATGCGCAATGTTCTCTACACAGCTGCACATCGACATGGACTCGCCTTTGAGCACACGCCTGCCGTTGATACAGCATCTGATTGGGGCTGCAGTTGTGAATACTCTCCGAGGTCATAAGTTATATAGGGTAAGTGTTAACACGATATTGTATATGGAATTGTAAACTTCTGAGTATGATATGGATATAGGGATGGTATCACAAAAGACGTTAGAATTAGCAATGAGTTGTACTTTATTGAATATTCTTATATCAATTTGAATATTTATTGCTTCAATGAGGTCTCTTTAATGCCGATACGCAATGCTAGTGGTACATACACGATTAGTGGTCCATTCCAATACTCTGAATCCACTGATTATATATGCCAGTGCATTAATCTTGAAGTATGAGGATTTGACAACAATATTTTTCGCATTTTGAGGTATATTATTTCAAGCCATCGCTAAAGGCGATTATTTCAGAACAGGATATAATTATTTTGAACATTCTTTAAATCATTTATGTTGTTATTGCTTCAATAAGATTTGCAATGGAATCTATGAAGCTTGTAGACTTTTCAGCTATATATACAAAATAAGAATGCTGCTTTATACTCTTCATACCCCGAAACCCCTAAAATGAGTGAAAAGCTGGGCAATTGCAACGAAGCTCAGATACATCAATATTAGAGCTTAAAATACCTGGAGAAACTAAACTGGATACAGAAATTTGAAAGTAACTATTTTCGGTGGTTCAATAATTAGTTCCTGATCGCCGAGTCGATATATGAACGAACTTTCCATTGTGAAGTTCAGATACAATCCTATATTATTCAACTACAATTGTCAGCAAGTTCATTCATATACTAGTTGCGTTGCATGTTATGTACTTCGAATATTTCAATTTGAAAAGTGGAGCAATCTGCTTATGTATGTAGCGTAAATAGTGGATTGATCAATATCGACTTATAACTGATTTCAGAGTATAGTGTAATGTTAGGTATGAAGAGATTCGTACATATTTGGATTATTTAACTTGTATGAATTTGGAAAGAAAATAATAATTTAATAGCTGTTTCACTCTGGGTTCAGGGTTAAGGGCAAGTTTAGTCGGTAGCAGCCGACTTGAGCACTCTTCATTATTTTGTACATTTTATAAGTTTTTAGTTGCTTTCGGTTTTAATCGAAATCGGTCCAAAGACAATTAAAGTTTTTTACCACCTTTTTCTTGTTCTTTCTAATTTCAATCAAAAGTGAAATGATTTGGTTAAACATTATGAAATTTACACACATTAAAATCAAATGGAAATTGATGTATTTAATTTTTGATATTGCATTAGTTTTAGCTAATTGATTTGTTTGAATAAATTTAAGTTTTGTATTTATAGTTTATTTTGACATATTTTTTGCTGTATATTTTGCATTCAATTTGTTTGCTATATACATTTTACAATACACGCTTTTAAATATATTTGTTAATATATAGTTATATATATGTATACACATTCATATATATATATAGAACTTTGCTTATACATAATTAACAATTTAAAAATTGCTCACCTGATTTATGTTTACATTTCGATTTGCCACAGTGTTTGCTTTTCATTAATGTAGGTAATTTATAATTCTATATGCCTATTTAACGCATTCGGATTTGCTTGTTCTTCTTTAACGTTTAAACATTGTCTTTTAATTAAACATTTGTTTGCAATTCGTAATTGTAATTAAATTTAAAAATATTTTACAATGTATATATGTAAATTGCTATAATTTGAATGAACATATACGTATATGTTCGCATTCATATACATATGTATATGTACAAGGTTTGTTTCAGTTTTGTTTTGTTTTGCTTTGCTTTTTATGTATATTTACAGTTATCGTTTTTATAACACATGCACTTTGAACTTTTCTTTGCGAGTCTTTGAGAGGCTGAGGAAGTGAGCTTTGCTCTCTGCAATCTCTCTTCCCCTTTTTATCGGAGAGCAGGTTTCATTTGACATTTCGCACGCACAACATTTACAGTTACAGTTAGAGTTACAGATGCGTATGTGTGTGGGTATCTTTGTTTAAAAACATTCAAATATATATATATGTCGTGAAATTGTGCTAATTTGAAACAGTGTGTGCGCGTGTGCGTGTGCCTGCTTACATACATAACGCATATGTGTATAGAAATGTATAAATGTATATAGTAGGCTCGTTAGAACACAGACTCCGCTGAGCGTGACAGGTTAACTGGATGCGAAGGACTGCGCGCCAAACGCTTCTTTGGCAAATGTTCCAAAAGGGAGAGTAGGCGTGCAAAATCTGGCCTATGCTCCTTTTCGTACGTCCAGCACAGCATCAACAGGTCCTTGACATCGCGACCAGATTGCAGATTTGCCAGTGATTGCTTCATGCCCCGCCCCACTTGCCAAATGATTGACTCTGCCGGTTGATCCTTGAACGTGAACTCGCCGCATATGAGCTCGTACCAAACGGTTCCAAAAGAGTACACATCAGAGTAGGACGTGAATTCTAAGCACTCACCAGCCGGCTTTCTGGGCAGCAGCGCTCGTATCAGTTCCGGGGCCAAGTAGCACAGCCAATTTTGTGGAACTCCCAGCCCCATATCACAGTACAGCAGCTTTGTGGAGCTGAAGAGACCAAAGTCCGTGATGATCACCTTGCCGTTCTCGATGAAGATGTTCTTGGTGCGCAGATCCTTGTGTATTATGTCCCTTGCATGCAAGTAGCCCATTCCCTGCGCAATCTGCTGGGCAATCAGCAGCGTGCGGTTCATTGCGAACTTTTCCCGTCGCTGATGTATGTAGGTGTAGAGCGTGTTGCCCTTGCATAATGATGTGACAATGGCCAAATAAGGTGGATTCATACAGGCTCCCATGAACAGTACTAAATTCTCGTGCCGCGTCTTCTTGAAATTCGCCACTTCGTTGCGAAATGATTCCAGCATGTGTTCATCCTGTAGATAGTCTTCATTGAGTAGCTTCACAGCGACATCGCCATGCCATAAGGCTCGGTGCACAGTTCCGAAGCGTCCTTGCCCAATGCGTTCCATTAAGTGCAAATCACCATAGGGTATATCCCATTCCTTTAACGATATAGAGTTCTGGCGCCACTGCCCCGAGTCCCCATCCTCAGTTGAATCTAAGCGCACAGGCGTGCGATCCGAGTCGGTGCTGGCGCTCCCTGACAGCGACACCGTTTTATCACTGTCATTCGACTTATGAGTGTCCGTGTACTCGCTAGTGAAGGGTGTGCGCTTGTCTACGCCCGCATTGCTTAGTTTGCGGGGAAAGAAGCTGTCGCTGTTTACCAGGCTGGCCGTATAGGTGGCCGTGCTCCCGCTGCTCAAATTCGACACTTGCGAAGCAGCCGAATGGGTTGACGCTTGACTGCCAGTGAGGGAGTGGATCAGACCATTGGAGCTGCTGCTGCTGTTGTTATTAGTGGTGGTGCCGTTGCTGCCGTTGGTGGAGCTGCTGTTGTTGTTTCCGTTGGTCAGGGGCTCCCCTGTTGTCATGTGGGGTTGCGACTCATTGGATATCAGCGTTTGGGCTGCACTCGCATTGCTATTGCAGGCATTGATGCTAGTGATAGTCACGTTCGGGAAATTGAATTGACTCTGCTGACCCTGTTGTCCGCCCACTGTTCCACTAGCAGCTGCAGGCTTCGGCTGGCAGGCACTGGGCGTACCTATTTGTTGTTGTTGTTGCTGCTGCTGCTGGAATAGTGCTGGACTACTGGGCGTGGAGCTGGTGCAGCTTGAGCTTGGTGAGCTGCTGTCTCCATGCTGTAGCTGCGGCTGCTGTAATTGCGGTTTGCCTAACGTGTTCTTTTTTGGCACAGGTGACATTTTGCTGCCGCTGTGCTGGGATGGATCCCATCTGCCACCCACTTGAGTTTGGCGAAATTCGTGAATATATTCAGGCGGAAGACCACATGAGGGCGGCACATGCGGGGCGCAGGACTTGTGGCAAATATATTTGCAGTCAGTGCACTTTAGCCAATGGCTCAACATCTGCTTTTGGCATAGTTTGCAGGTGGCCCGTATGCCGAACCAATAACTAAAGCGATGTTTAATGGTATGACCCATGCCCACGTGTGCCACACCTGGCGAGGGCGGCACTAGCAACACATTAGAGCTTCCGATGCTGCTAGAGTCTACAAAATTGTCTGAGCTGCTGGCCGAGCTATGACTGTCGGGGCTGGGATCTGTGGGTAGGCGGTTACGCGGCGGCCTTGGTGGTTGCTCCGTTATTCCTACATCCGAAGCGCTGCTGTTATGCATTAGTAGCGTTTGATGCTTCTTGGCGGGGGGTGGCGTGCCAGCAGTTGTTGTGCCACTACAGCTGCGCAGCGGAGTTCCGCTGGCGGATACCGTGCCGGAGGCGGGTGTGAAGGGCGAGTTGGGTGGCGAGGGAGTTAATGTTAAAGTCATCTGTGAGCCAGTAAGTGGTTGCTGCTCGCTGCGAGAATTTGACGCAGAGCTGCTACCAGCTTTTGGCTTACTATTCCCGTGATGCTGATGTTGTCTATGATGTGTGCGAGGCGAGGCGCTGTTAAGTCCAAGGCCAATGTTGCCAATGCTACCGCGATGCATGTGATGAGGATGTGGTCGATCCCATGAGTCCCAGTGCCATTGCTCCGGATCAGAATTTGGCGGAACTGCTCCGCTGCTCTCTAGTGTTTCCATACATTTCCGGAGATTATGCATCGCTTTAGTCAGACGACGCACTTCTTCATCACGCTGGCTACTAGGATTGTGGGCAATCATTTGTTTCAGTTCTTCGTCGCTCAGCTGCAACGTTTGCTCCAGAGTAGTGTACCGCGATAGACATGCATTCAAAGATTCCGGACTTAGACCCACAACTCGCAGCCACTGACGCAATTCGTTCCCAGTGGCTTGGTGATGTGGAAGCAGTCCGTTGGCGGGTATACGCTCATTTAACCTTGCTTTGGTTAGGAGCAGCTCGGAGAAGTAGCGTACTAGCTTTGATTCTAGACACCGTATCTCCTGTTGCGTTAGCGTTGCACTCGTTGCGCATTGTGTCCGCAAGCCCTCCAGATGGTTAGCCGAGAGATCAATCATATCCTGTATGATGATTAGATTGCTTTCGCTTGCATTCGTCGTTGTATTGTTGTTACTGCTGCTGCTGCTGCTGCTGTTTTTGTTGCTGCTGACTGGCGGCGCAGTCAGCTGGGCGGCGGTGCTGCTGCTCATTTTGTTGTGAACCGCCCGCCCCTTGCAGCAGCACAAACTGATTGATTTTTTCAGACGCACTCACAAACCATTTGTTGTTTGCACCACTTTGATGCACATTCCCTCACTTTAATTGGCTAGTTTCTTTTACTGAAATCACACACGAGCAATCCCGCGAAATGTAAACCTTAAGAAAGATTCTGAAATGCGGAAAACGCGATAAGTTTAGTAGTTTTTAGAAGGTAGACAGAACGGGTGCCGTGTTGTCGCCTGCACGCACGAAATTTCTCTACACCCAAGTAGTAGAGCTGCGTAACTATCGTCGATGGTATCGCTGTTATTATTGTGTAGTTAAATATATCGATACCCTTTTATCCGAATATATCGCTGAGAGCTCCACAACTAAGTCGTTTTTATCGTAAACATATTTTTAATACTTTTCGAATTTTGTATAAGTGATAGTTCAATGTAATTAATCACTTAATCTATTATTCTGTTTTTTATTTATTTCTTTTATTTATACAAAAAATTCTTATTGACCAGCCCTAATGATCATTGATATTTCAGAATTTGTCATACATACATACATACATATTTACAAATATCGATATTGTCCAGTCTTATATCTTATTTTATCTTGTTTTATTATACATATACATATGTACATAAATTACATTAAGATTAGTTAAATATCGTAAATAATATATTCATTTTTTCTTCAAGGTACTAGATGTTGCTTTAAAATGGCCAAATGATATTATTGCCAATGGAAATAACAAAATTGGTGGTCTTGCCGTAAATACCACATTATTGGGTTCCCAGGCGATTGTAAATGTTGGTTGCGGAATTAATTTAAACAATTCAAAACCAACGTTGTGTATTAACGATTTAATAAATGAGTATAATGTGCGAATCCCTAACGCCAAATTACCATTATTGAAATATGAACAGTTTATTGCAATGATTTTTAATGAAATGGAAAGAATATTGGCAGAAGTACAAAACGGAAATTTTGAAAGTTTCTACTCTTTGTATTATGATCTTTGGCTACATAGGTAATTGAATTACTTAATAATATATAACAATTTTTATTATATTTTCTTCCTATTTTTAGTGAACAAAGCATTACTATTTGCCTGCAAAACGAACAACAAAAGGAAGCCAAAATTATTGGCATTGATGATGTTGGCTTCTTAAAAGTTAAATTGGCGAATAATACGATTGAGACTGTGCAACCCGATGGAAACAGTTTTGATATGTTGAAAGGATTGATAGTACCTAAATACAATTAAAAATTCATGATCGGAATTAATATAAAATACAAATTATTTATTCCTTAAATTTTTGTGTATATACCTCACATATATACATATATATATAAACATGAACTAACTGTTTGGAATTTTAGGCGCATTTAGAGACCTATTATTAATTATAACTAATTATATATTTACAACTTTCTTCACTTAAAGTGAACGTTTAGTCAAAACTTATAATTATATAGCTTAAATTAACACACTGCCAATTCTAAGTGTTTTCATAAATATTTCATTTTATCGTAATTGAAAAATATCGTCAAAACAAGTTAATTGCCATAATTTAAAAAATATATGTGTCTTAAATATTGAAATTGTTCATAGCTTTTGCCCGATATATATGAGAAAAATTAATACTCTCCTATAACATTATACATATGTGTTAACTCAAATATTGAATTTAATAAAATTATACAAATCCAAGCAGTCTATATAAATATGGAAATAAATCTCGACTGCTAAGAATTTGGTATTTTGTGCTGTTAATATTTTCGTAGTAATTGGTATTTTTATATCGCTGGTCATATTGCTGACAAAAGGGTGACCATTCCACGTTTTTTTTTATACATGCATAGTTTTTACTTGCAGTGAATAAAAGTACCAAAAGGTTTTATATAAGCGCCCCGGATAAAAGGAAGTTAAAACAGTAAAGTATGGCGCAACGTAATCATCGTGTAGATCGTTTTGCGCAAATGAGCAAGCAAGAGGAAATAATTGCCAAAAAACGCCAGGAAATACTTGAGAAGCAGCGTACAGCGCAGCTGGCAAAGGCCGTGGCTGCTGCTCAAACATTGGCTGCTCAGTTAAAAACCATTGAGACGGCAACACCGGAAGTAGAGCCAGAAGAACAGGAGCAGGAGGAGGAGCAAGAACCATCAACGCAGGCGTTACCCGTAACTCTAGCGCTTGCTGATGATGGGAACGCGGTGGAAATAGATAATGGCGATCAGACGGGATCGTCGGCAAGGGCTAAGTGCGATGATGGTATGGCCAAAACGCTGAACAGTTTTACAAGCAAGACGGGCAAAATTACGTTTAGTCTTAAACGTCAACAGCTGCCGCAGCCCAGTGTTGAACAGCCGCCACCTAAAGTGAAAAATACATTTTGCAATGATGGTTCTTTTCTGGAGAACTTCAAGAAAATACTTGAGAAACATGATCAGCCTAAGCCGCCTACTATGGTGGCTCCTGTTACAAAGCCAAGGTAAGGACTTTTGTCTTTCGATTGCACCGATTCTTTGACATTTCCCACTTATTTAACAGTGAGGAGAACAATACGGGCGACACTCACAGCACCGATAATAATAGTCCGCAACAGTCGGTGGATCTGGCAGTTAGTACAATAGCCACGAGTGCAGCTGCAGCCGTGATAGCTACATCTATGGCTAACAGCATGACTATGGCTGGGTCAGGGCACAATCATTTAGCATTTAGCATGCCAGGGACGGCTACAACTATGCCGCAGGCTGTGCAACCACCACCACCACCGCCGTTTGCATTCAACCCCACGATGTTGGCACAAGGACCGCCACAGATGACGATGCCAGCTTTTTTCCATGGACACCATCACCTGCCTATGCAGTTGCATCCAGCTGCTGTGGCCCCACCGCCGCCGCCACCACCACCACAACTTCCTATTGCGTTGGCTAATTTGACGCCAATCTACATGCAATTGGGGCCAACGCAGATGCCGTCCGACGCAGCGATGCATCAATTGAATGCCATACCGGCACCCAAAGACTTTGACTTGAATGCTATACCAAAACCACAGATTAATCTCGAGGCCATACAAATGCCGAATGTCACACAGGTGGATCAAATTAGTTTACTGCCGGAGCATGTCACGGTTAATCCACCTCCACCGCCTCCGCCGCCTATGCAGCCAAAAGAACAAGCATTACAGCAACCACAAGCGGAACAAAATGAACAGCATCATCAGCAGCAGCAGCACATGCAACATCAACAACAACAGCTGCAGCAGCAGCAACAACAACAAGAACAGCAGATACAGCAGCCAATGTCGCCTCCAGCCCAAGGTGTGTATCTGTAGTTTGTCAATTGCTTTTGTCTGTTCTGTTTTTTGCAAAAATTCCCGCATTAACCCATCCATTAATCAATTCCCTCTATCTATCTAACTACTATCCAAATTTAAATATCCTAAATTCTCCCAACATCTGATTTATTTTCATTTAATATATTTTTTGAATCGTTGTGCACGATTTTAAAGCAATTTATGTAGTTTTTTCAGAAACATGCATACAATTGCCAACGTGCATAGAAAACCTTATCGCACTGGTCGCCGAAAATGGTGAAGATTACGAAGATAAAATACGTTTGCATAGAAGCGAATTGCATCCGGCATTGTGGTAAATCAGCTGCACATTATCATGCGCAGGGCACTTTAACAAATAACTGAGTGAAAATGGGATAGATTTTTTAATTTCGGACGGAATAACTAAACATTTAAAAGGAACCATTAAGTAGCTTCGGTTTTCCAAACATGTAATATCCTTGCAGACTCATTGTAATCTTTAATTTTGTTAGTATTTGTCCGCTGTTGTTAAGTAATCTAAATGTTATAGTTAGTTAACTGACCTGACCCGTTACATATAACTCGAACGTTGTCTTAGTTTATGCTACAAATAGATTCTATAGTACTCAATGCTTTAAATATATCATTAGCTAGTAATAATAGCGTCTGCAAGGTTATAGAATTTTTTGTGAGATTCGAGTTGTTTTAAAATCAGAGACCTGGACACAGTTTAGCTTTAGTTTAGTTCTGTAATATTAGTTAACGAGCTTCAATTTAGCTAAAATTTCATATAGTAACATTTTGTAATGCGGATAATTAGTTGAGTAGAGATAGTTCAAAAGAATTATGTTCTCTGTCCAATTTGATTGAGCAACGGATTAGACTTGGAATGAGATTAGGTCGCACGCATCACCCACTTGTCACACACTGGCCGTATGTTGCCCGACGCCATTCCACTGGAGGAGTAAGCTGAAGGATTCTATAAAATCACACTACTAAACGGGCTCCAAACCAAAAAAAAGAACAAAAAAAAAAAAAAAACAGTTACTCATATAATGTCTTTGTATATTGAACGCAATTGGGCATTATTCATTGTACGTTTTACTTCTTCTTTAAAATTTTAAAATAGGTTTCTTTATGATAAGAACTGCGAACAATATCGAAACTATCGCGGCCAACTGCTCGACTACGAACGCCAGCGCGGCGAGCGAGAGCGGGAGCGGGCCGAACAGCAGCTAAACAAGGCTTACCAGCAGCAGGTGCAACAACAACAGAAAGATCGACAGCAGCAGGAGGAACAGAACAGCAATTCGGCAGCAGATAAATACGATCCGGAGTCGGCAATTACTGCTGACTTTGATTCCGATGATGAGTATATGCGTGGCATGATGGATCGCAATAGGGACAATATCAAGCGTCGCATCGAGTGCCGCAACGAGCTGAGTGATGAGGAGCGCAGGGAGCGAGAGGAGGAAGCGGCAATGGCCACAGCTGGTGATCTGAATAATTTGGATCAGGATGATAGAGAGACACAACGACAGCGCCGCAAGCGAGAGCGCAAAAGTCGCTGGGGCGAAAAGGAATCGTTGCCGACTTGCTCAGGTGAGTAAATTATCATCTAGTTATGCATACTAAAATACAACTTTAAAAATTCTTTATTTTAGGTACACCCACCAGTTTTGGGAACCAAAACAAGCCCATGCTGACTACTATAACGCGTAATGATCCTGCATTGCTGCAGTACGCTCGTCTTAACTATGGCTCCACACAGTTGTCGGAGGACCAGTGGAAGCAATGCGAAGAGCATTATAAAGTCAACTTATTATACCAGGACATGATGCGTAAGCGTCAAGAGATCGATCGCCTAGCAAGAGGCGGTAAGTTCAAATACGAATACGACTCTGATGAGGACATCGAGGGAGGCACCTGGGAGCATAAGTTGCGCACAGCTGAAATGGAAGCCACTCATTTGTGGGCCAATGCACTTACCAAGCAGAGCGAGGGCAAGCATCACATTGGTGATTTCCTGCCTCCCGAGGAACTAAAGAAGTTCATGGAGCAGTACGAAGCCAAGAAAAGTAACAGGCAACCGGATTTAAGTGACTACAAGGAGTACAAGTTAAAGGAAGATAACATTGGATTTCAAATGCTGCAAAAGCTCGGCTGGAAAGAGGGTCAAGGCCTGGGCCAAGACGGTGCCGGCATTGTAGATCCAGTTAATAAGTACGATAATTTCAAATTCTTTAACCTGTTATTGGCTAAACTAGTTATTTGCAGGGCGCCACAGCGTGACGGCAACCAGGGTTTGGGCGTTGGCAGTGTTGCACAGCCTGAAGATTGCGACAACGAGTATGATGCATACCGAAAGCGTATGATGTTGGCATACCGGTTTCGCCCCAATCCTTTGGTAAATTGGAAAGTGCACAGTGATCGAAATATCCGTTATAATGAACTTTTCTCTTTCAGAATAATCCACGTCGTGCCTATTACTAGCCACTGCGCATATAAGCAATATCTGATGCTTTATATTGATTAAGATTCACTTTCTGAGCCCGTTTATATTCTATCACATATAAAGAGCGATTATAAAGTTAATATTTATTATGTAGTATGTTACTGCTGACCACAATGAATATTTGCTGAAGTTCATCTTCTGGATTAAATGCCACAATTTGTAGTTGTGATTATTGTTACGCATTATATTTGTATAATATACATAAACAGTATAGTTCGTAATCAACTTATGAGCTATGGCTGCTATTATAATGTATGCTTTAGGGACTATCAAGTTGTTTAAGGTTTCTTGCGGGCGGTTTGTAGCAGCTGCATCGTTTTATATGTATATAAGTATATATTCTGTAGTTGGCTACGCGGAACTTTAACGCCTAAACGCTAATAATACTAAATTGTACTCGAACTGGAAACGTCGACTTAACCTTAAGAGTAGAGCGTTAGCACCGGCGTCTGGTTGCCACGCGCCAATACCACTGGACATTTGATATCTGACGTCAGCATTTCCAGCCACGACATATAGAGTGGTGCTGAGATCGCCTCCTGCAATAGATGTATTGATATTTATGTAGAGTATAAGATTGAATTGCAACAGAGTTTGGACTTGGGTACTAACCTTGCGCGGCATTGGCAAGGACATGACCACCAGTGTAGCGTTCGATGAATGTTTCACGACTAGCTCATGGATGCGCAGTTGTCGTTGTGTCTTCTCGGCCATGCTGTGCAGCTCCTCGTCGGTGATGCCGAATTCGTTGCGGGGGCTGCGACGGAAGGGTTCGATGAGCCGTTTGTGCTTGAGCATTGTATCATGACGCGGCTGATCCTGAACGCCCTTGAGCATAACAAGTTCTGAGTATTTGATACGGAATTTGGTCAGCAAACTGGCCATGCTGCAAATTAATAATGTACAGAGTTAAATTGCCAGTTAGATGAGGGCTTGCGAATCGTACCTCTTCTCCTCCTGCTCCTCGTCCTTGCCGTGACACATGGTAAACACACGCAACTTGCAGTTCTGCCAATGCGAGCGCATCGAGATAATGTAGGGCAGCAAAATCGTTAGACCTGGCAATAAGAAAACACATCCATCAAAATCGAATTCACCCCATTGCGTGTCATGTGAGCTCACCGCCGTCGTCGTACAGCCAGAAGACATCGATGGTGCCCTTGGGCTGCTTTCGTGTAAATATGTTCATGGCGTCCAACACAGTCTGGGACACCTTGGAGCCAGCTTTGGTGTGGTAGGTAATGGACGCGGCATCTGAATTGTTGATTTTGTAGCTGCGGGAGCCGCGTTGCATATTGGGCATGGGCGGTTCTTGTGGCATGGTGTACGAGTTGTGTGGACTGGCGCTATCCATGTTGGCCAGATTCAAGTTCGAATCAATGTGCAGCAGCTCCGAGGCTGCGTTCGCGGCGGGCATCAATTCGTTGGCGAAGCCTTGTGCATTGGCTGTATTCAAGTGGCCCATGCCGTTGTCGGGCATTACTACTTTCGGGGTTAGCTCCGAGAAGTCCAGGCCATTGGGCAGGCGAAGCACTGCCACACCCATGCGCTGCGAAAAGGCGTTGCTGCAAGTGATAAAAGGATTCGCATGAGCAACTCCAATGGGGGAGATGTTTTTTTGTTTACTCACTGCAATATAGCAAAGTAGCTTTCCACCTCCTCCTTGCGGCAACTATTCCAGTCCGGCTTATAGCCCACCAGCACAATGTTTGGCGCCATTTTTCCAAAGCCTGTGGCCTTGATCAGGGCATTGATGCCGTCCTCGATGCTGAAGCCGTCGATCACATTGTAAAACGCTTTGATTTTGCGCGCGTCCAAATACTTTTGTCCGTCCTTGACCAGATTCTGGCGATCCTTGTAGCCCACCCGCACCTGCAGCATAGATTATATCAATTAGCTATCCATTTATTTATACATGTTTATGTGTGTACCGGTATAAGGTTGCCCACAAACATGAGTGAGTTATTCTTGGTCAGCAGGAAGCCAAAGTCGACGAGTGGTGGACGAGACTTTGGATCTCCAGAAAGGACTAGCACCTGGGGATGGTAGTTCTTGACGTGGTCCGATACGTTCTGCAGACGATGCACGGCCATTAAAGCAGCCTTGTACTGCTGGGCCTGTGTGGTGGATCCCCAGTTGGCATCCGGCTTGCGATACATGACCACCAAATACAGGGCAAAGATAATGCCAAAGGTTATAATGGCGGCCACATAATTGATGAGGAACATTATCACCACACACATCGCAAACCCGAATAAGCTCAGCCATGCGTTGTAGTACTTAAAAGTGGGACGCCAGCCCAGGGGCTTCACGAACGCCGCGTGGAACGTGCAAAAGTTGATGAGCGCGTAGGAGGCCAGGTAGAAAGTGGATATGAGCGGGGCAATCAGATTTAGCTGGCCAATCAGCAGAAACCCCGTGGAGATGAAGAAGGTCAGCACATAGCCGCGATAGGGCTCTCCATGCTTGCCGTATGGCTTTGAGAAGAATATCAATCCCGGATAGATCTGATCAATGCCCAAAGCCTGGACCAGGCGCGGCACCGACAGCAGATTCGTCAGCGCCGTGCTCAGCGTTGCCGCAAAGCAGCCGGCATAGATGAGCGGTCCCCAGAGCGACATCTCCTGCATCATTTCATAGGAGTTGAAGAGGCCCCAGCTGCAGTTGCCGGCCTGCATGCAGGGCAGCTCCGATGGCACAATCGTGCCATTCACCAAGTCCTCGGGAAAGCCGGAGGCATCGCGAACTGCAGCACCGCCAGCGAACAAGGCAAACAGTACATAGGAGCTCATCGAAATGAGTAGGCCCCAGAAAGTGCCCTTTGGTATGGCTGCACCAGCATCTTTTAGATCGCCACAGATGTTGGCTCCCGCCTGAATGCCAGTTACGCTCGGAAAGAAGATGGCAAAGACGCTGAAGAAGTCGTGGTTGACGCCTTCTGCATAGCGATAATCAGAGCCAAAGTTATCTTTGAATGTGGACCCTATTGAGGCAGAACGTTAGAAACAAATCCTTAAATAGTTTATCCAAGCTGAACGTACAAGAAAATCCCACAAATCCCCTGGATATTAGCTTCTCATCACCACGGGGTCCGATCGCAGAGCCAATCAGGAAATTGATTATGGCCAGGATAATGGTGAAGACGAGGAAATTCTGCGCCTTTGTCTCCCATTCCATGCCAATGCAACAGATCATGATCAATACTAGTATCGTAACGGAGCCCACAATGCGGATGTCATTGATGCCATTGTCGACGATAATTAAGCCGTTGCTCTCTGCAAGATTCGATGGGAGTTTAGTCCGATGCTCAGTGAGCTTCTTCAAGGATACTTACTCAGCAGTAGATTTAGCGATTCACAGAAACCGATTGTATTCATCGAAGCTGAAACCGCGTTGGCGAAAGCAAAAACAACTCCAACAGAGGCGCCGAATTCGGGGCCGAGCGAGCGGGATATGATGAAGTAGACGCCGCCGCCCTTCACCTCCCCGTTGGTACTAATGGCCGACAAGGAGAGCGTAGTTATGACGCACACTACCGACGAGATGGCAATTATAATTAACGTCCACAAAATGCCGGCCTCGGCGACGACCCAACTGAGACGCAAGAAGAGCATGACACCCCAAATGTTGAGTAGACACGGTATGAGTACGCCGACAATCCATCCCAGCTTGATATGACCATTAGTTGGTTCCGGTTCCGCCGCATCTGGTATGTTAATGGTCTATAGACGTTTAAATAGATAAATAACAAAATAAGAAACAATTCAGCAATACGGAAAAAAAATAAAAATAAAAACTCTACCACTACTACTCGATTAATGCTAATCAATAAAAAAGTATTTTGTAATAATTATATATGAATATATATAAGATTATAATTTTGTATTTATAGAGAATTCCATGTTAACAAATTTACAGCTTTTCTTCCTAGAAAACCATTTTATATTCGTTTTCAATTAACATCTTGCTAAATCATTTTATCTATTTATGTACCCTAGTTAATTTTTTTTATGTTTTTCACTGCTGATCACGTCATTATTTATAATTTTATATTGTTTCAATTCTGAAAATCCGCATATGGGTTTATTGCTGCTTTTTACGTAGTTGTTATACTTGTCAACTTTCAGTTAACATGTCAAGTCATGGGATGTCGATTTGAATTGGATTTTATAGTTACGCTAAAAATCGTAAAAATCGTGGGATCTGAGCACACCTCACCAAACGACTTTTCAAAATACCCATATGCAATTATTATGGATCTGTGCTAATTGAGTCCTCAATTTGCCATGCTAAAAGAGTAATCAATCCAATTAGAGTTCTGCTAATGGCCTGATTCCAATTGATCTATAAAGTATAGTATAGTACTTAACAATGATTATCTAAAGTGTTTGAAAATTGGTATTATTTATAATGCCAATACTTCTCCAAAGCCTTTGTATGATATAAACAATATTTCAAAAGTTATAGAAACAATATATAAGTTTTCATTAAAGTCAGAACATAAATGAGAACTTATTACATTAAAGACAATTAGAAATGGAATTGAAATTGTTTATCATTTGAGTTCTAGTTCAATCAAAAAATACAATGTCGGCTAAGAGACGATATTAAGGTATCGCCCGAAGTCCATTTGCAATAGTGGCAAATTAATAAATTTCGATTGATTCACTTTCGTCATTTATTTCGGCTGAATTATTTGCGGTTTATGCGACTTCTAATTGGAGTGAGTCGAGCACAGCAGACAGGCGGAGGGAGGGACACGTGGATCATCCACTTTGTTGTTGGCTAACATAATTGAATGTTTTTATACCCTGAACCCATTGAAAATGGGAAATCAGGGTATAATGGTTTTGTTAAAAGTATGTAACAGGGAGAAGGAGGCGTGGCAGACCCCACAAAGTATATATATTCTTGATCAGGGCGACGAACTGAGTCGATTTAGCCCTGTCCGTCTGTCTGTCCGTCCGTCCGTCCGTCCGTCCGTCCGTCCGTCCGTCCGTCCGTCCGTCCGTCCGTATGTATGAACGCGTCGATTTCAGAAGATATAGAAGCTAGAGACTTGAACTTTTTTTTAAAATGACCGTAAATACAGCGCGCATATCGAGTTTATCACCAAACATCGATAACTCGTCTAGTTATTTTTTTATCGATAAAAAACCTTATCGAAAGACAGTTATAAAATTATATCTCCTACATCGTTAGAGCTAGAGTATCCAAATTTTAAATGTAGATTGATATGCACGTTATAGAATTTCGATTTTTGTTCAATTTTACCTCCCACC
This sequence comes from Drosophila mulleri, assembly GCA_035047565.1. Taxonomy (NCBI): domain Eukaryota; kingdom Metazoa; phylum Arthropoda; class Insecta; order Diptera; family Drosophilidae; genus Drosophila; species Drosophila mulleri. Next base: position 5,112,312 of record JAWNPK010000168.1, read on the forward strand.
CCTATATCCACCCCCTCACCCATAAGTTTGTAAAAGGCGTATTTCAAATACTAGAAACTTGAGCTTTGGCACTTACGCGCATATTAATGATATAAACACAATCTAAAAGTTTCATGAAGAACGTACGTCCAGAAAAAAAGTTATTAAACAATTAAGTTCCCATAGTGAGCCCACACTGCAGCCCATGCGTGCGCGCCTATGGGTGTCTATGTATGTGTGTTGCGTGTGTATGTGTGTGTGTTTGCTGTTGCTTGAAGGGTTCAGGGGATCTCGTAGTCGAGCAGTCTCGACTAGAGCTTTCTTACTTGTTTAAATATGTGAGCATTGGCTCTTTGCCCAGGGTCGGTCGGGTGAGCATGGGCGGGTCCTTCTACAGGACGTAGCAAGCACATTGGCATTGTGTGACATCGAAGGATATGTCTACACACCCCTTCAGAGCAGCTAGTTAGTTGCTCAGCTCAGCTCGTTCAGCTCAGCTTGGGGCAGCTCCTGGCACTAGCTGCTGGCTGCTGGCTCCAGTTCCCAGTGGGTGGCCAGTGTTGATTGTTTACACATTTTTGGCGGCGCTGGGCGGCGGGTAGCCAGACACGTAGACAGACAGACAGACAGACAGATATACGGGCAGACGCATACGCACCTCACACACAGTACCACTCAAACACACCCACTATTAGCTGGTTGTACATCCACACATACACAGGCAAGCCAGGGAGCTGGCAACTGTGTTGTTTGTATGACGCCCTCCCGGGTAATTTAATTTAGTTTAGTTAAAGGCGTATTTCTTTTGCCATTTGCCCAAGCGTGGAATATTTTTTTTTTTTTTTTTTTTTTTTTTTTCACAGAAGCCACGCGCAGACACGGAATCGGAATTGGAAATTGGAATTGCAATTGGAATTTGAATAGCGTCTTATGGGATATCATAGACAAGTAAATATATGGAGTGAGTCTGAAAGTGGCAGCCAGCCAACATCTGATTGAGAGCTCCATTTGAAGATATGTAAGCGAGAAAGCACCTCATAAACTACTACAGCTTAAAGACTTATCTCCAGTTGCAGCTCTGCTTTAGCTGAGGCGTAGCTCAAGAGATTCATTATGTTCATATGGAATGCAGTTGAAGAACTTTTGTACAACATATACGATAACTAGTGAATATTAATTAAATAAAAATTGACACCTTTGACAGTTGCTCAAGCACCGACATACCGCGAGCAGGTATGGCGCAGTTGCTTACGCCCTAATGCAATATGTTCGCTTATTAAAATTTGATTGCTGAATATACAACATGCACAAGACGAACGGTATTCAACGAATATTATTCATACAGTTGTGCTACCTTTAATTTAAGGAAACTCACCTTAAGCTATAGAAGCCTAAGCGTAAGGCGAGAACAATGGAAATATAGTTGTTTTGCCATGGTTAAATGAATCGAGAAACGCGCTAAATAAACACAAGCAGCGGCAGCGGCAGCGGCAGCAGCGGAATCCCATAAAGGAATCGATAAATGTTGTATAAATAGCAGAGTCTTTTGATATGAATTGCAAATTGGAATTGTAATTATTACAATGCCCGGCAAGTGCAGCAGAAAAGCGCATTTCGAATAGAAAACTGTTTTCAGTTGCTGGTCATATGGAGACTCCTCCAACTGCTGCTGCTGGTGCCGTTGATGATGTAAACACAAATACGAAATACGAAATACGAACTACGAACTACGAAATGCGAAATACTCATACGCAGCGTGGTACGGCACGAAACTATTTTTGAACAGCCACCGAAGCACTTTAAGTGTATATTCCAGCTATATATATGTATATACATATGTATAATATTTGTAGACTAAGTACTGAAACTTGTTGGGTGTCAATTGTGCATAAGCCCTTCTTACATTGCCTTAAGCATTTCAAGAGCTTAATTATTTATTACTATTTTTATTATTTTATTTATTAATTATTTTATAATTGTATTTATTATTCTATTTTCTAGCAGCTTTAGACTTTATTAATGGTTTATTAAGATTTCAAACTTTACTTGTTACATGATATATACATAATATACATATATACATGATATACATAAGTATATATACATATATCTATATGTTATCGATTGAAACCCTAATAACAATAAAGTTATAAAATGTTTTGCAGATAAGGGAGTATTTTATATTATTTTGATGGTTTTTGTATTTATATTGGACACCGCCTTCAGTAGATCATGTGCTTCTGCGTTCGTTGCGATGGTTTTTTTTTCTTTGCTTTATATTATCTGATTATATATTGTTTTGAAGAGACATTTATATCTTAATAGCTCAACATTTAGTGATAATTGTTAATTTAACAAAAATCGTTTGCTAATGTCACGGGATAAGGCCAAACGATGACAAATTAATTTCAAGTGCTATTAAAAAACGTGTCAACAAACTGCCGAGAACTGGTATGATTATTTTTTGGCACTTTTTCTAGTTGATCTGATAGGTTTTTAATTTAGGGAAAACTGATTGAAAACAATTTTTCAAGTGAGCGCTTATCGGGCTGACAACCTGTCAACATTTTTGATTCGCTCTCCACTCACCCCCACAAACACACACACACACACACACGCAGACACACGCAGACACACGCACACACACATGGTGGTGTTGCTGTGTGTGGACACACATGTTGCCAGTTTTGGGGGTTGGCAACCGACAACATCAGCTATAATGTCCCTCTCCATTATGGCATTGATAGCTCGGTTGCTCGCTGACAATTGATCGAACAACAGCGCCATCTGTCGCCTGCCGCTGTCAATTTTAATGATGCGCTCTCTGCATTTTATCACACTTGTTGATAGCTGACGACGACTCAACGTCGCACCGGGCAATGCGTCCTACCGGTTGTCACTGCAGCTCTCTAGGGGCGTGGATAGCTAAGACAATATGCATAGCTGTGACACTGTGTGCACTTTAGTGTGCAGCACTCTTGTTGACAATTAATTTGGCTTCAAGGCTGTCAATGGTATCGTCTTTCAAGACACATGCCACAGCTAGCTCCCATATGCACGGGAATATGTACTCAGAGCTCTCTTTGCCACTACACGCTCTTCTTGAGTATGCCGAATTAAATCAGTCCATTAAGTGTTCATTAAATTGTAATTTAGCTGTGAGCCTATTTAGGTACTTTTCCATAGCTTTAAGCTAAAGTCTAATCTCAAGTAAAAATATTGATGAATTTTAATTAAAAGTCTGTTTCATATATATATTAGTTAATTTTAAAGCATTATAATTAGGAAGTGAGATTTTGACAAGTTGTTAAAATTTCCATCAACAGTTTTGTTTGAATAAAACAATAAATGATGCAAAAACATTTTGCCACGAGTAGGATAGTAGATTTTAAAAATACTGAAAAACTTGACGAATATAATATATATATATATATTTCACTGTCTGTCTAAGAAGAGCAAGGTATGCAGAAGAGCTCCAGGAGATCATTTAGAAAATGCCTGCAGCAGCAGAGAATGTTCCCATTGCTCTATCTGGCGCCCTGCTCAAAATTTGAGTAGAAGTCGCCCTATATAAAGGGCAGCAGCTGCGGCCTTTATTCAGTCGTCCAGAGTCGGTGGGGTCAGTCGTACCTGGAGGGCAATTTTTTTTTTTTTTTAATTTTTTTTTTATTGTATTATTTATATTTTTTAAGTTTTTTATTTATTTTTTTTTATTTATTTTTTTTATTTTATTTTTTATTTTTTTTTATTTAATTTTTAATTTAAAAAAAATTTTTTTTATATTGAAAAAATGTTTTTGTTAAAAATTTTTTAATCTTAATTTCTTTTTCTTTTTTTTTTTTAAACAAACAACTGCATTGCCCTACTCGTACGACTGAATAAATTTCACAGCTGCTGCCCTTTATATAGGGCGACTTCCACTCAAAGCCTGAGGGGCACTCAAATTTTGAGCTGGGCGACAGGTAGAGATCGTTGCAGTCGATCCAATGGGAACATTCTCTGCTGCTGCAGGCATTTTCTAAATGATCTCCTGGAGTTCTTCAGCATCAAAATTGCAAGAGGCACGAGATGAGCGAAACCAGCAAGGAAGGAAGAGACGTGCGCAGATTCGTAGTCAACAGACGTAGAGGAATTAATGGATAGGGCAAAGCAACGTTTGTCGGGGCAGCTAGTTATATTAAAAATATATACATATATTAGATTCATTCAGACTTTTCGATTAATTAACTAGATTAGAGTAGCAATTGTAATCTAAAACAGCTTCAACTAGTTCAATGGCAATTACACGATTTCTTCTAAAACCCAACTAGATATTTAGTGATAGAAATGTTTTCATTTGGTAATGAATTCATTACGAACACGTTTTCAATCTGGCTCTCATTATTTACTGCTCATTACTTAATAGACATCTGTTATTTGAACATGTGTTGGAGTCTGTTGTACTCTGTTTGTATACGTATAGTTTAAGTAAAGTTCGTTATCTGCTGTAATAATTGTCATTTAGGCTTGTGTGCAACACACGCTCACACACACACACACACACACACACACATCCTCATACACATACATATACTTATACATGTACATTGTAAGCCGCCTAGCCAATTATAGTTTATGCGACGATTTCATTGGTATTCCCTTAATGAGTGGCCGGCGCTGTAATGCAATTTTTACGATATCTCTCATACGCCACGTTGGCGCTGTCCCACAGCTCAGCACGGTAGGCAGCAGCCGGAATTAATTAAACAGTATGCGAGAAATATGCTTGGGTTGGGTTTGGTGGGTGTGGTGGGTGGCGAATTGAGTTTTTGCTTGTGGTGGATCACACCACCAAGTGCAGGTCACAATGGACGCATCAAATTTACTGCCTTGACGGCGATAAGCATAAAAAATATTGAGCGCTGACTAAGTATCTCGAGGGTTTTCTAACCTCCGCTATTCTTAATTGATTGATAAGACGTCTCAGCGCTGCTCTTGGCAAAGGTACAAACACAAACGAAATACCTCCCCTCCCCGCACACACCCATACGCACTTAGATAATGCTCCACCACTGGCGACGTCATTGGGTCGAATTGTTAACACGCCCAAATCAGTTGACTCTCCGATAAGTCGAATAAACAATATTGCGTATACGTCATGGAAAACGTATGGGAAACGCGAATTGAAAATGGTTCAAGTCAATAAAATAGGCATTCGTGTTAATAAATAATGTACATAGCACTCATCAAATACGCAGCGTCTATTTGCTACCCTATACTAATTAGGCCATTATAGAGGTGAGCAAGAATGTGTGAATAATTGAAAGAGATTATTCTTCTGTCATTACCGATCATTACCATTGATTTTGATTAATCAGGTTTCAATATATTGCAAGCTACGTTAGTATTTACAGGCTTCAACAGAGGGTATTGCTCTAGTCTAGCATGCTCACTGCAGTTCTCTTTGTGCACATGTCTAGTCAGCTGCCAGCATATGCTTATTTGAGATCTGTACAATTTTCATTTCTGGCCGAATTCACTTTCGACCTTATACGTATATATATTCGCGTGTGTTTTATGATTTTAAGTTTTGGGCGTCCTAAGATTTGGTTTGTTTATTGCTGAAGCACTTGAAATGTTTTCAAATACACATAAACAGATACAGATGAGCAGCCAGCAGCATTCAGTACAGAGATGCCTTAGCACTAAAGGGCTACAGAATCTTTAGCAAAATCAGAACATGGATTTACAAATCAAAATCAAACGTGACGTCTAATCGATTTGGAATATTACAAATATGCAAGAAATGTGAAATGCGAAATGCTTAAAGAATGTTGTGGCTAACGGCAGATATTTAAAATTATTCATTTATTATTCACTTGTTGTGGCATGGGAACAGATATATTCAAATGTAATTTTATTTACTATTGGGAGTACATATTGGACAGGCTAGAGTTCTTTTGTTGATTTTTCAAAAATCCCAATTTAATGGTACTAGTAAATCTTTAGCTTGAGGTAGTCCATATGAGATTATTTTTATTGTGAAACATATCTACGCTATTGTACTATATAGAAAGATGATCAATTTGCATACAGCCTTATATAATGCTTAAAAAACAGCTTGTAGTACAGTTTAAGAGTTTCGAAAGACTTTAAGTTTAAACATTTTGTATATTCCATCAACAAATTTAGCTGTTGCAGCGTAGTGCTCATATTTATCAGTGTGAAGTTCTTGAAGGGGAGACTTACCTGATCTATCTCGCCTTGAAGCTCGCCGATTGAGGGTCGCTTCAAGTTTCGCATAGAGATGCGATAGTTATCCAAGCGCGGAAGCGTTTCCCTGAAACAATAGAACACTAAACGTAAATTTCGATCGATTGTCAGTGTAATTGGATTATGAAAAGATAATCATACTGATGAAACGGCATCAGAAATAATATCGACTCGGGCAGCATGAATGTAGCCCGCAGCTTGCGAAGCGCAAATACCAACTAGAGAGCCGCAAGAAAATATGCGCGATGAAAATGCCAAAATACGAAACAAAAAAGTGGAAATATAAAACAAAACCCAGAAAATTATATATAAAAAAAAAAAATAATAATAAAGAAAAACACGCAGAAATCAGAAAAACGAATTGGTCAAGGTGCCCAAGGGGAAGGCCACGTTTGGAGAAATGCTCATAAGTTGATGAAAAATCGCACTAGCTGCTATCTTTGTTTTTTATTTCATCTGTTTTCGCTCTACTTCATGTTCCTATTGATCTGTGCCCGTCTGGCTCGGCAGGGAAAATGACTTCGCCCACTGACACGACCAGACTCTCTCAATTATTTGATTATGTATGTATGTATATTTACTTATGGCAAAACGAAAACAGAAACAGCAATTCGAATGCCAAATATAATTTAACTGCTTCAGATAGGCAACATTTTAATATACCTATATGCTTAATAGACATGGAACTGCAATAAAATCGAAACACAAAAGGCAGATCAGATGGATCTAGAACTTGACTGAATGGAGGTCAACAGCAAGAGGCTCTTGGTATTATTTCTGTTAACAAAAAGTTGAGTGCTCTAGTCGGGATTGCCCGACCAAGACTATTATTTGAAATCAGCTAAATCTATCCATTGTTCCATGTACTACGCTTGCTTATGCCGCCCATTCTCTCTGTAAGCTTTGTTTATTATCCAACTTCACAGCTGGCAAACTTCCTGGACATACTAGATGCGTATCACTTGTGCTTCTGAATAATGCCAATAGTATGCTTTGACTGAGCTTTAGCTCAAATCCTAAGTTGGTACTAAGGTAAAAAGATTTTATATAAATTACAGAGTAGAACATTATATTAAGGCGATATCTTACAAATCATTATATTCCATATGTTGTCATTAACAAAGCTAAAATAGTTAGATCGAAAAAATTATATGCGTACACTCTCTAGGGTCGTAGCAAATAGAAGTTTTTGATATACTTATGAATCTAGATCTAGACTGTATGAAGCTGCACAGCGATTCTTAATTAATTTCTTAGAGATTCTCAATAATATTTCTGTAAACAAAAGTAATACAATATTTAAGAATTATAATTAATCATGAGTTCCTAATTGATAATATTTGATATTTCTGAGAACAGCACTTTTTGTTGCATACTTTTTGCAGATATTTATTTATAGACAAAACATTGTACATCGAGAGATAAATATTTGTGGATTCAACCTTTTAAACTACATAGTTTTTATGGGCTCCAACGATGAATTAATTTACATCTATTTAGAAATGTTTTCGTGATGAATATGTTTCGATCGACATTAGCCATCGACATTGTCTACTTATAATGCTCCCCCAGCTATTTGCATCGTAAAATGAAATATTTTTAAACGAGATTTTTATAATCACATCTGCCATGTGCAGTGAGGAATATTTTTGCACTAAAATATTGCGAACAGGAACACCTCTATTTCCTGCTTCGAATAATTCGTATCTGATCGATAAATGTAGCCAAAAATTTGTAAAATACAGAAATTATTTCTGGTTGTGCATTTTTGTTTCTTTATTTCCAATTTAGATGGAGTGACAGCAGCAACGCATTCAAAAGATACAAAATAAACAATTCTCGTTGCATTTTCTAACTGTACATATGTCATGTGTATGTGTATGTGTGTGATCTATTGACTGCGTGGCGGTTTCGTCGAGATTTAGCTAGTATGATTTAGTTGAACAATTGATGAAGAAATGCAAATGAAGAAGAAACTCAGCCACAGAGTAAGCTCCGCACTCGGTCCGTCTGTCCCACTGGCTCGCTGTCCGTTTGGTTCGATCAATTGAGTTCGTTTACTGCTGCTCGCTGGGCTATGATATCACACACAAAAGTCTTGGAAACTGCCAATGACTAAATTGTTGTTGGCACACACAAGTCATCAGCACGTGAACCCATCAACAACTCCCAAACGGCATCAATGCAGACCCATCTCGCTGAGAGTTATGTGGGGTACAAATTGCTTGGCTTTTTCTCCAATTGAATATACATAGACTGGCGTATCAATGCAAGCTGGCAGTGTTAACCGAGTTGAGTGACTTTGAGAACTAGTTGCCAATTCAGTTTTCCAGCTTCGCTCTTATATTAGTATTTTTATTTTTTTTTTTTTTTTGCATCGACTCGTCTCAGACTTGTTTGCCTAGTGCAAAAAGTTTTCAAAATGGAATTTACGTTCACATTTCATTTAGGAAATTGAATGCTTACATACATTTAGTTTTTGTATTTTATTTATTTTTATTTCTTTTTTTTTTTTTTGACGGCTTCTTGGCATATTTTTAATTGAATTTAATTCGTAGTTTCTCCACGTTTTTAAAAAGCATGCGACACTCGCTATCCCAATGGAATATTTGCGGTAATTTGTTTATTTGATTAAACTGATATTGGCCCGAGGGTTGAACTGTTGACCTGTCATGTGCTTACAATTTCTTCATTTTAATGTTGACCATGACGAATAGGCCTTCAAAATTTCCAATTTTACTCAATGAGTGTGTAAAATGAACTAAACTAAGTAAAATGTGGAAGAGATTGCTATTCAATTTTAACTGCCATGATATACAGCTGGGGTACACAGTTATTATTCACAAATATTTTAACTATACCCAAAATGAATAAAATATATATTAATACAATATATTAATGCACATTCCCTCCTTCTCTCTTCTTCATTTTTGTTAATTTGCCTTTATTACTATTTATTTATAATCATATCTCTTCTCTTTTCGTTCAACTTCTCTACTCTTCTCCTCCCTCGTCTTCTTCTGTCTGGTTGAATCGAATCACAAATCAGACCAAGGGAATTAAAGCAATGCCGCCGTAGACAGATTAGCATATATCGCATGCGTCACAATTAAAGCACCGAAAATAGTGATCAGAATATTTGCAAATTCGATTTCGATTTAATCTGTTCCTCGTAGAAACCACAGCAATTACTATAGTTTTTAGTGGCTCACCTCCAAAAGCCATAGGTAAACCTAAATAATCGCTGTTTATTCTCACATGCTTTAATCTTTCATCTGTGATTTTAGCCAGTCAAACTCTCTATAATTACCAAGACTATTAAGTCTATCTCTCTAATGTTGCATTTTCAATTTCGTTTTTTTTTTTAATCTATAGTGTAGGAAGCCAGCAATCACGTGTAAATGAGTTACGAGACTATTTCAATTTTATTTCGCTAATTGCGCCTTTATATATATATAAAACAATATATTTTTAACAAATAAATTAAAGTGAAACAATTTTAATTGCAAGTTTTGCAAAAATAAACCAAAATTTCCTTTCCACGGTTGCTTAATTTGTCTCATTTAGTATGTTTTATATGTATGATGTAGCAATTTACTTAATTTAAATAATTTGTTTGAGTCAGTATTTGTGCTCTGCCCAAATACCCTAAACAATCTTCAAAATATTACATAATATTAAAAAATATATATTTTATAGAGGGAAAAATGCCAAATTATATCTTATTATCTATGACACTCCACATAGACTTGACTAGAGCTATTTTCAATCAAATTATTTGGCAATGTCATATCGTAGTGTGAAATTGTACATTTATAAAGCAAATGCTAGCAAGTCTATTAAAGGTGGAATGCTAGCAAAAAGGTTTCAGTCGGGCGTAACCGAATGCATAATACTCTCGACAGCTTAAACACAATTAGGTTTTCACGATCTGAGACGGATATGAGGTATGATAGAGTTTTTAAAGCTTGGAAAATAATTCGACCAATTTAGAGTGCGCAATATTCGATGTTCTATACATAAACATAATCCTATAAACTCTTTTGGCTTCTTGAACAAGCCCATAAATATATTGCAGTACACTTAATATGCATGTTAATGCATTGATTAACTAATTAATTTTTTTATAGCTTTACTGACTATTTATTTTTAACTTTACTGAATCACGCACGGCCAGTGATAATTGATTAAAGTAAACAATTCTAAGAACAAAATCCATATATAATCACTTAACGTTTATCAGACGTGCATTTTAGCACACTTTAGCTAAATGCTATATATGTATATGTATATACATACAAATATATATGTCCATGTGTATTATTGATATAATTCGAATCAAGGAACAAATTTATAGCACAAAATATTGTAAGAAATAATAAAATATTCAGGTTGTTGAAGTTGTTACACACGATTCGCACATTGGAAATGCAATAATATTTGTAAACCAAAAAATGAAAAAAAAAAAAGTTAAATAAAATGAACTCATAAATAAATTACTTTCCATTAGCGCTATTGAAAATAGCTTAAATATAATTAGTTAGGTAATAAACGGCGTATTTTACTACCAATAATTATAAACAGTTCGCAAACTAAGTTAAACAAATAAAAAAAAAATAAATAAAGAAAAGAAAAAAGCATGGATGAACTTATGTTTAGCAATTGAATGAAATGACTTGTACGAGGAATAATTTATAAATGTTTTTCTACACGGAGAAAATTCTCAACAAAATATTTCTGGCACGGCGCATTAAATCACACTGAGATTCTCAAACATTTTTCAGGCATTACAAATTGGCAAATGCAATCAAGATTTTAAATGAAATTCCATTAATTATAATAGAAGTTGCTTGTATGTCTTTTTTGTTTATTTCTTTTATTTTGTTATTGTTGTTATGTCACTCACTTTGTTAGCTGTGCCAGGCTGAACTTGCGTTCGGCATCGGATTTGCGCAGGAATTGGCCAAATCCGCGAAAGGACAAACGCGATGTTCGATGACTTTCGCCTCCCTCAGCTGCTTTGAGCTGCATATGGCTGTCGTGGGCGGGGCCGTTTGAAGGCTGCTCCGCATTGGCTGCGCTACCGCCGCCGCCGGTTTCGGCATCGAAAGCGGCATTGACATTGGCACTGCCATTAACCTTTAAGATCTGAAAGCGATCTGCCATCGTTTTGACTTGCTGTTACTGCTGATGATTCAACTTTAATTTTGATTATATGTATATTTCGGGAGCTTTATTGTTTTCAGCTGCTTGTGTTAACACTGACAACTGTTATTGCACTACACCAAATGATTGTTATTCAGCGCACTCATTTGCATTGCATTGGATGGCCGAGCAGGACCTTTGAAAGCAGCGAAATGGAGTGCTCAGCTTTAAACGGCTTTTGAAAATTTTCTGACTGACTGACTGACGTGCTCACGACGAAGTTTCAGCAGCGTTTAAAACAAATCGAAAATGTTAGCATATATTTAACGCGTGGCATTCGAACTAAAAATTAATATGAATGGCGGAGAATTACGTATCGCTTGATTTGACGCTATTTAGCACTTTAGATATGTCGGCTAACGAAATGCTGTACGCGCCGGTTACAGCTTACGACTTCACGCGCTGGCTGTCGCACGTCGTTTGAGCGTTGTCAAGTGTTTGCCGTTGGATTATTATGCTTTTTTGATTATGGACACCATTCAGACTGTGTGCTGCTATGGCTTTCGCTTGATTACCAATCAAATACGTACAGCGTAAGAATAAGCGTAGTGCGCCAGTGTGTGAGAGTGAGTGTGGTGAGTTTTTAACAAGTGTTTTTTTTTTTTTTTGTGTGCGCCAAGCAAAATTTCAACACACGTGCTTTCATGTCTGAGTACAGTAGCAGTGTTGGTGCCGCTCTCTGTTAAGAATATGCAGCAGAATCAGCAACAGAGTGTTACTCTCGCAGATAATAAAAGTAAGGTCAAATAAAGTAAACATTACATTTAGACATTTACATTACCGGCAATTGTTGGCAGTGTGACCAACAATTAGTAATTACTTGCATGCTAGTGTGGCAGGACTCTTTGGCAACTGTCTCTTGGTATATTTGTGGTATTTTAGGCGCTCTGCTAATAATACTAATTGCAACATTTGCTAAATGTTTTTTTTTTTTTGTTTTATTTTTTGATCTATTAATAATTTTCGTTTTTGAGTTGCTTTTGTTTACTTAATTCGTAACATTGTGACGCTAATACTGAAATCGCACCAGCTCTATCGCACTACCCAGTTCACAACATCTTTACTACCCAGAAAACAACAACAGCACTACCCTCAACAGCAACAACAACCAAAACAACTACTATCTGGCCAAAGAGCGTAGCGAAAACCCCTTTAATCGAATTAAAATCGGATTTATCTGGTTTGATTGGCTGGCAACAAGTTGCCAGCTGAGCTAAAAAGCAGTTACACTCTATATAAAAACGAAACAAGGCACAAGAGCAAAGAGTTTCTACTGCTGGTTAAGTATATGAACGTTACTCTTCGTCTTGTCGTAGTCCAACGATCGAAGCCGACCTAGACCAACTGGAGAATCGTCTGGTCGCTCAGAGAATAAATGAGGCGCTCGTGCCAACCATATTGCTTTCCTGCTCCAGCTTCAGCTGGCTAATACTGTTGGCCAGATCTTTTCTACGCACTTCATTTCTCTTCATTTGATTGTTGTTTTGTTTTATAGTTTGTAGTATTGAAATTTTGACATGTGCGCTTTGTGCGTTATGCAAGGAACATTCTAAATGGTTTAAAACGAGTTTGTTTTAGCCCTTATGTTAGTCTAATATCTAGTTGAAATTACGAGTTTATTTGGTAAGTCATTTGATCGCTTTAGGCTAACGAGCCGAAATGTTTATATTATAATTAAGATATTTATAAAAGTAAAGTAGGCTAGAAGTGTATATGATAAACCCCATCGCAATGCAGAGCATTCAAAAATTACTTACAGCGGAGTACAGTTATAGTTAATTATTATTATGTGAATAATTATTATTGTTGTTAATAAATATTGTTATCTTTTTATTGTTGTATAATTACAAATAATTACACTGATATTTGGCTTAATATGTAATAAATAAAAAATGGTGAGTAAGCATATCAAGAATCGTAAAGGTTTATTAAAAAGTTAATACAAATTTATTACTCACGTGTGCTTCTCATAATTATATATATACATATATATGTATATATCTAAATGTGTGTTCGAATTTACGATGTATTTTTCCAATTTATTTGGCGCTTTTATTTCGCAAACTTCTCATGCCAATTATTAATAGTTCACACATTGTTTATAATTTTCACATTTCGATACGATTTCAATTTCTTTTTGTGTCTGCAACAGAAAAAATTTTATATAGTTTGCTTGTGGTATGGAATATGTAATTATATCTATATATATGTATGTATATTACATAGACGTGTGCTTTATTGTTTGTTTTTATTGGCATTATTAAATTGTTACCCCATTCGCTCATCAATTCTTGCATCTCTTTTTGGGTTCTAAAGATTATTCTTCTTTCATTTTCGGCGAATTTTCTTTGATTTACCTGGAACTAATAAAATATGGGGCTTTAGACATGTGCTCAAAGTTGGTTGATGAACTTCAACAAACAACAAATGTAAATACATCTTAAGCAGCTATAGCGATTAAACACATTCTCACACACATATTTTTTTGGATAGGTCATGCTTGGAGAGCAGAGGCAGCTCAGTAACACATTGAAGTTGACCTTCTGTGCAAATCAAGGTAAGCCTAACCAATCCGAACCTGTTACAAGCAGTTTAATTGTCACTCACCGATTAGCACCTAATGAAAGGCTTGAGTGCGAGACGTTTTGTAGTTTTTTTTTTTCAAGCCACGTGGGTAGCCGTATATAGTTATTCAAGGGTTGAGTTCATCTAATTAATAGAGTCACCAGTTCGCGAAACAGACAAATTGATTATTCGATCGTACTATATAGCAGTTTGTCTATTGGCTAATTGGTGAGCTTGTAAGACTACCTATATCTATATATTGATATAGCCAATACATGTTGAGCATTTCATTCATGGTGAATCCGGTGTGCTTCGGTTTTAATATCGCATAGTGGCCAATGCCGGTATTTATCAATTAGCTGCGACTATTCGGATCAAGATGGAATACAAAAACAATTACAATTATCAAACATTATTTGACACTCGACTATTAATTGACTTAACTGCTTTTTACCACTTCAAAAAGGTTTCAATTTGGCGCATCCAGCTCGAAGCAAGGCGACATATCTAGATTCAATCGCTTCCATAGAGAGCGGAGCCTTTGTCATTTCAATTATTAATGTCGGTCGCCGGCGGGAGATTTAGATGGAGATGAATTGAACTCCTTGCCAGCAGAATGGATCGACCCCTTAGTAGACCCGTGAAGATATGTAGTCTCCCTGTTAATCAGCTATATAAACAATATCAGAGATAATAATTATTCTTCTTTCACTTATTGACTCATTTGCTCTGTAGCTTTTGTTGTATATTTTACCATGGTTCATGTACCACTTAGATTATACTTTACCTTTTAAAGCCTTCTTTAATCCAAAACGAAAATTGATAAAGTTGGGCATGATTTGAGCTAAAAATATAGGCAGATGATTTTAATATAAATATTAATGTTAACTAAGGAAATACATTTTCATTATCATTCAAATTTTATCAATATTTGATGATTTTTGTTAAGAAATAAATTCTTACGATTTTTTTAAGCATCTGCGCATTACCCTTTAAATGTTATGAAAAAAAAGTATATATAAAATGTTAGTTTGAGAATTTAGCTGACTGTTGATCCATGCACGCGGCTGCTGCTGCTTCACACGTTTCAATCTGGACTTTGAGTGGGCGCCTGGGATGGGGATTTTTGTTGTGGATTGTGGCCCAACACAGTTAATTCACTTGAGTTAAAGTTATTTTTAAAATACCCTTAAGGCATTGCACAAGTTGCACAAGAGACACACACAATCTAAATCTATTGAGTCGGAATTCGTAGAGAATGTTGCTAATATGAAATATCTAATCTGGCATATTAAATGCAATGAATTAAGAAATATAGTTAATAATCGATTATATTTGTAATATATTCTTTTTAGGTGAATAAGGAGGCCAAGCATGGAGGGTATGGTAAATAGTCAGTAAATAGAAGAGTAAATAAATAAAAATTGTGTACAGGGTAACTACTAGTCGAGCATCCTTTCGATCAGTGCAGATTCACTTGATTTTTGTTTTTGCAAGTCTGATACCGAAGCATCACCCAGTCATTAAGGGGTCCGATTCGAACCGCTTTGGTGCAGTTACAACTTGTTCAGCGCCGGCTCGTCTGGACGGCTGGCAGTTCAGCTATTCAGTTGGCCGACTGCTTGGCTGGTTGCCTGGCAGTTGTTGTTGTTGTTGTTGTCGCTGACTGCGTTACGGCAAGTGTGACAATTAATAAGCTAAATAGTAATGCATACATATAATATATGTAAACTACAAAATACTATGAATAGTCCATTGTTTAATTGTATTCATTGTATAATTGAATATTTTCAGACAAGCTTATCGTTCGCACAAATCCAATGAATTCGTAATTGTAAAAGTATAAAATTACTACTTCTCTTCTGTTCAATCTGTGTCATGTCAATTAAAGTGTCAAGAAGTAAATTGAGAGCTAAATATCCTGCTTTCTTTATGGAGTACAATGTTCCACTTCAACCTTTTTGATAACAGAACCATTTTTTTACCAATTACGCTAGTCATTTAAGAATTATGTAGACGCCAGAAGAATAAACTTTCTTTCACTTTGAAAATTAACAATTAACAAATTTGAACATCTCAAGGTTAGAGTATAACAAGGGTCAACCTTAAGATCTTAACGTTAAAGTCAGGTTATCTCGAGCATTAAGGCTTATACAAATAAAGGTTAAATGCGTACGAATTGCAGTTACCTGTTTATTTTGCTAACGGAGTGTTTTGTTAATTATTGTAAGTATTGGTCTTACGGTATAGAATCTTGAGGACTCTTGAATTATTGTGTGTGTATAATAATCGAGTGTAATTGATAAGGTGAACTAACTAAATCTAGTGTAGACTGTGTCATTGCCAAGGCCGTTGTCATTATCGAGAGAGCGGTGCCTTACTTTTGATATTGATAAACTCTTATCATTCGATTACTGGTATAATGTCTTATCCCAAACTTGATTTTTTCGCTTACCTTGTGTTTTATGTAACAGTCCAAGGCACGTGAATTATATACGTGTATCACTATGTCAATCAGACGCAGGGGCGGACATTCAGGGGTAAAAAAGATCGACAGCCACAATCGACATACAGGCAGAGTGATAAGGCCAGTCCACGCTAAGTCTGACAGTCGGATAGACGGTAAGATCTACATTGAGACATACAGAATTAGATCGCCCAGTTTGTATCAACATTAATCTACAGGACATGAAACTTTAAGGATATACTTTCATATGTCATACGCAATATCAACTTGTCTCTCTGTAATATCAATAAAAATCAATGATGGATTTTTGGAACAGAACTGGATAACTGTTTCAGCGAGGGACAACACTTGGTGCATTGGTTCTTAAAGAATGTACTGGGATACCACATCTCATGCCTCCCAAAAATGTAAACAAAAACGTTTTTTAAATCGGTAGAGTCTTGATGTTTAGCTATTTCTATCTACTATAAAAGAAATTCGGCATTTAATTTGCCATAGTGAAGATTAGTGTAAAAATTCTTGAAACACTTTTATGAAATCTTATATCGTATATTGGAATATAAGATGCTCAACTGAATATGTGTAAGTGCAAATGTTTTATGTTCTTTAGACTCTTAACAACTATATGTGTATGTATATATGTATATATGTTTAAATATTTTTCAATAAATCAAACACAAATGCATAAAGCCATCAATCATCATTAGTGGCAAGGCGGAAAATATTCATTTAGCTTGTCAGTCATTAATTGGAATGTTTGGATTTAAATAAAAGTATTGAAGAGCAGCCTAAATATATAAAAAAAAAAAATGAAGAACAAAACAAATGTACAATATGGAAAATATTCAATTAATTTAATACAATCCAGACGGGCAATTGCGTAAATTTGTTTATTGCTAAAGGTGCAACGATTGGAAAAGGAAATGGATGTCAATCATCAGTGATTAAATGAGACAAGAGTTTTCAATTGTATTAAATATTCATTTATTTATATTCTGTTTGGCTTGGCATAAATAGTTCACACATTCAAAACACTTAAAATTCTGTTACCACCTATTTGAGTAGCTCGAATGTTTTTATTTTTTATTTATTTTTTTGTTAATATTTTTATTTATTTTAATTCACATTGATGCTGTTAACTTTCACACTTAAGATTAGTTAGACATTTGATGTATGGAATTTCAATGACATTTAAAGTTTTCTTTTATTTGTTAATTTTACATTTAAGTATTTTAAATGTTTTATTTAACCTGTTGCATTCGAGTTGTTCATTCAAATGGATCTGATTAATAAATTCAGCGAATTAACGAAATAAACAACAACAACACTCGACTGTTTGTTTGGTTTATAATGTATAAAGGTTTTTCAAGGCTCTCGTTTTGTTTGTGAAGTGTATAAATTGTATTCGTATATTTTGAAAATCGGAGCTTTTTGTTGTGAAAAATCATTTTCAAATTCAAGTATCGTTAGTACACCTTGTAACAATGGGTGGGTATTCTGATGATCGTTTCATATGCACTACAATTCGATCTACACAGATAACAACAGACAGTTAGATCTAGATATATAGATAGATAGATAGATTCATGTTTAGATTTTTGAGGACTTGCTAAAGCGGGCATACATTGAGTGAGTTAGCGATAAGCATTTATGGTCAATTCGACATGGAGTTCAACAAATTCTTATTCTCATCTATTGAAAAACTACACAAACTTAACGTCCATCAAATAAATGCCGACTATATAACAATACATATACCGATATATAAATACACGAGACGCACTGGAACATGTCGGAGAATCTCTTGATATATGCGTATATAAATAAATCATTTCTAATTTGGCAAAATATATAATATGTATGTATATATAAATTTGTAATCTAACTTATATGGCATGGCTTGTAAATCGTCAGGTATTGAGCAATGAGATATACATATATGTGTATATGTATGTGTATAAAATCATGGATAACACTAGTAATACTTTGTTGTTTTTCGTTTTTTCGATTTCAAAAATGTTTTTTGGTTTCCAAAATGTTAACTTATACGACCAGATGCGATACGTCGCTGGTGTAGCCCGGCGAGTAGCGCGGTGGCAATGGATTCTGTTGGGGTCGTGTCCTGCCCAGGCCCAGCTGACCGGACTTGGTCAGGTCGTAGGGCCGGCGTATGCGTAGCACATCGGCCGCATCGCCTGGCCAGGCGCGCTCCGGCCCCAGCCGCTGGCCCAGACGCGGATAGCGTCGCTTGTCCACGGCCAGGCTGATGGTGCCTGGCGCATGGCTGGCCATCAGACCCACGTTGTACTGTCGCTGCATCGCCAGCGAGGCGCGTATGGTTTTGCGTTTCTATAAATGAGAGAAATGAGAAGGAATCGCTCTCGATTTCTAACGGAGCTTACCTCAATGGTGCCGCGCCATTTGTCCGCTGCGTGACGGGCTATGTCCAAGCGCTTTTGCTTCTTCACCTGGTGCTTCTTGTAGATCACCTCGATGATGATCAGACCCACGCCGCCAGCTATGCCCACGCCCACCAGTATGAAGACGCCCGCCATATTCTTGAGGCCCAGCGTGTTTGGCGTCTTCTCAAACAGCTCGCAGTTCTGTTGGACGTGCCCATGGAAGATCCACTGTTTGTCCAGTTTCTCCATGAAGCCGCCTGTGCAGTAAGTACTTGATGAGAGGTCTTGTGTATTTGATAGCTTAACTCACTCTCATGAAACTCGAGTATGGCCAAAGTGACAGCGTCTGTCCAGGGCGAACCCTTCTGCAGGCCAATGCCATAGCCGCTGCGGCCAAAGAGCTCGCCAGCCGTGACCAGCTCACAGTCCTTGGAAGCCTCGTACTCCAGGCGAGACGAGTCCCAGATGAAAGCCATTAGCTTGCTGCAAGCGAAAGTTGGGATATATTAGAATCGAGCTAAGATCAGAGCGAGTTCTGGTTGTACAACATATAGGAGATTAGATAAAATTCTTTTGTTTTTCTTTTATGAGAATATTTTAGAGAATATTTAAAGATTTAGAGGTTTCTTCAAAATACGAGTACAATACGAGTATGAGTACGAATACTACAGCTACTGAAGAGAAAGAGAGAGAGAGAGAGAGAGAGAAAGTGAGCGATATATATATTTATAAAAGGGGAGAGACAAAAAGAGAGTGGTAAGATATTGAATTGAGTGGACAGAGTGAAGAGTGAGTATCGTTGTAGTTATTGTTGTTGTTGTTGTTGTTGTAGTAGTTGTTGTTAGTTGCGGTGGCAAAATCATGCGACTATTTCAGCTATATGGTAAACAAACACTCGAAGCGATCTTCGGCTCGCTAGCAAGTTCAGTTACCCCTTCTTCACGTCCTGAATGGCCTGCTCGGCAGTGACGTAGTTGTTGGACTCCATGGTACGGTACATGTTCGATAGCTCCACCTGACGCCGGAAGTACATGTCCACCGAGGAGCCTTTGACCGTGGCACAGGTGAGATTCTCCATGGTGTTGCGCAGACGGGCATCGTTGATGCCGCTCAGCTTTGTCTTGGGCCGCTCCAGCACGAGGAAGGCAGCCAAGTTGGCAGTGTAGGAGGCAACTATGATCATGGCGAAGCCCGCCCAGACCATGCCCAGCACCCGGGCCGAGAAACTGCGCGGTGTACCCTCACCAATGCCGCTGTTGAGCAGCACGCCCCAGGCGAACCAAATGGCGGAGCTGAGATTCAGCGCCTTCTCCTCGTTGCTGTCCGAGTGCGAGAGCTTGAAGCGTCCAAACGGTGAGAATCTGAGTATTAGAGAATCATTTAGTTAGAACGAACGTATGCTCAATTGTCCGGCTTGCTAAACCATGGCTAAGTGATGTCTGGGGGATATTGTACGAGAGGATGCTCGCTCTGCTCGCTGATCTTTAACCGTCAAATGCAACGAGCCCATTGTCCAAGCCATCACTCAATCGGTATTAGGGTTTGTGTCTGGGACTCTAATTGCTTAGGTGCTGAACTCATAGATTACGCACCTGTCCAGTAGATAAAGCACGAGCGCCACAACATGAACCGACACCATTACCAAGATCCATAGCGTGTTACTAAATGGCTGCAAGAAAGACACAAGAGTACTCGATCGGGACGGTTTCTTCTCGAGTATTGTAATGCCTTGGTATTTGAATGGTTTCGAGAACTCGATATACTCAGCACGCTCCGGATTTATGGTTAGTGGTGCGACGATCATGCTAAAAATATAGAAATCACAAAGTAAATTCTGTTCATCAAAGTTAAATGATCTAAAAAACTACACTCAGAGAAATAATAAACTGAGTTTGTATAGCAAATATATCTTAGCAAAGGAACCGCCATTTTATAGGATGTAATTCCGGTTTCTACACATGTTTTTCTCTGAGCGTAGGCGCTTGAGCTTACTCGGCACGTTCATTGACCAGCTCCCCAATCAGACCCGTCCACTCCTTGCGCAGCGTCATGGCGCCCGTGTTGTTCCTCAAGATGTAGTGGCCGAATTGGCCATCCGGCGACAGGGCCAGGTCATAGGTGAAGTTGATGCGCTTGGAGAGCTCAATCAGCAGGTCAATGCAGTAGCCGCGACAGCAATACTCATTGGCTGCAAGCGAAGCAGATGGTTCAGCAGGGGTACGGCTGGAGAGGATTATGATGGGATTTACCTGTCGCATCGCTGGCATTGAACAGCGGACAGGGCCGTTCGTCTGGCTCGCAGCGGAACTCGTCGTCGCCCATGCGTCGCACATAGACAAACGGCTTCTCCTCGATGGTCAGCACCTTGAGGTGTGTAGGAATCATGATGCCCTCCGGCTTGCGCCTCTGTTTGCCGCCCCAAATGATCTCGCTGTCATTGATGCGCATTATCATTTTCGCCTTCAACTGAATCGGAATTTGTTGGGGGCCTTAGCCGGTTAGTGCTCTAGTGGGATTAATAGATTCACTCACGCTATCGTAGCTGAACTTGCCCACAATGTGATGCTTCTGGTGGTCCCGTATGTTGATCACATCGTAGCCGGCATAAATCCGATCCCCGTTGTCATCGAATGCCACTTGACCCGTTTCTCCCGTGATATTTCGCGACTTCAGGTACTGAAAGAGCCGTTTGCCTGCGATGCGCGTTTAATGATGCATTAATGGGCTTGCAGGAATTGCCATGTGCCATGTGCCATGTGCCATGTGCCATGTGCTTAATACCCACCTGATTCCCAGTTGACAGCCGAGTCGCCGCAGTCCTTGGGCGCCTCAGCTATAGTCTCGTTCGAAATCATCTCCTTAATAGCCGAGGCCAGCACATATACGCTGTCCTGCAAGCCGGCAATCCGGCGACAAGAATAATGAATAATTCAACTATTCGGTCGAGCTCCCTGGCCCACACTCCACTCACCCTAATGTGTCCCTTGTCACTGTGGGCGTGCTCCAGCTGCAGGCCGAGCGCCCCGTCCGGCGTATTCTTTGCATGCAGCGCCTGCTCCGTCACAATCCATACATGTCCCTCGCCAGTCATGTTGTATTCAGCAGCATCGCGGAATATCACTTGAGCGTCCTCGGTGCTGCGTATATATGTACATACAATATATAGAATACAATAATACAAGAATCTTAATGTGCCTAGGGATATGGACATAATGGCTACGCGCGTAATAATCTGAGCTGAATTTAGTTCAGGTCAGACGTAGATGATTGAAATTTATTGAATGACACATGAGAAAACATTTTGAAGCTTGGAAAACATTTTTAATCTTGATTAACCTTAATAGCTTATCAATACAAATCCTTATTCGTAAATAAGCCAAATAAAGGTAAATTGAAAATTAATAAAAATTTGTATTTAATATATATAAAATGTGGCATACTTCTAGGCGACAATTCAAACTTTGATAAATTATTATTTACCTGGCATAGACGAGATAGACCCTGGACTGTGCGGTCTTCATGTCTATCAGGTGCTCAGTAAAGCTTTCCAGTTTTGGCTCGAACTCAACAATCAATTCGACTGTCGCACGCGCATCGACGTCGTCGTAGTAGGTCTGCGAAGTGGTCTGGAAACGGCCCAGAATTGCGCGTCCGTCCGTGTCGGAGCTGTGAATGATGATTACCTGTCGATGGCAATGACAATTCCGTGAGTCAACGTGTCATAACTTGGGCCAATCAGCCGCTTACCTTGGTGTACAAAAAGTGACTGAGCATTTCGAGCCAAACATCCGCCTGATGGTAATAGGGGGGCACGGTGCGCAGAAATGAGACATGGATATTCTTGTCGGAAAAGGCCGCATCCCGCGAGGATATGCCAATGACTGGTATCGAATAGAAGCCGGTTGTATAGCTCACAGCTGCCGGTGACAAATCGCCTGAGGTTTGCCCATGCGAAACGACGACGGCGTACACCTGCCCAAGCGATACAAAATCAATGGAAATGAGCAATGCAGGAGGCAATCGGTAAGAAGGGCAAAGGCGGAAAAAAAGGAGGCAAGGAACCGGAAAGAGCAGCCAGAGGCAATCGCTAGACAAACGGAAGTGTAAATCGAATTGGGCGTCATCAGGACCTGCAATTGACTGCCAAAACAGATGTGCATCATTTGTTGGCAGCAGCATCCAGACAGCCCGCTCGAGACCTGACTGTGATTTGTACTCCCTGGTATCTAATGTATGGATCAAGTGTTCAAATTTCATGATAAATGACAATTGCGCGTTGAGCATCCAAACGCCCAGTTCCAAATTGATTCGAATGGCGTGCGCAGCTGAGTTATTTATGATTAATGGACACTGAGTGTATCCTTAGAATACTCTAAACAGAGTTAATTTAAGGCAGTTGAACTGAAATCTTTCTTTATACAAGATTTTTATGTGGTTTAGTCCATAAAACGCACGGAGTAGTTCGTTTTAAAGGCTGGCCGTTTAATATATGGCTGTCTCATTGAATTCCATTTAGGGCACGTCTGTCTTAAGGAAAGGCAAAAGGCAAAAAGGCAACGCAATCGGGCGAACGAGCCAACGAGCAAAATGAGTGTATGTGATATGCACAGGCAAATTACCGTTTGTCATCGCCTCATTTCCGATTCATTTCCGTTTGAATTATTAAAATGAAAGGTAAAATGGGCCCCAGCGCGGGGTGGCAACACTGGCAGCGGCGTTCGGTAATTGTATTTGCGTGTTGCCAGGCGGAATGCAAATTTGCCTACAGCTGCTCTTGCTCTCATACAATACTTACTCGCTTCTGAATTAGCTTGTCACAGACATTAAACACCGTTTTGATTGGGTTCTTATCCATGCGTATTGTCTTGTCGTAGTAGGTGACTTTGCGAGGAACATATTGCTGGTCGAAATTGAGATGCTGTAGGCGAAGAATGGAGAAATATGAAAATTACAAATCCACAATCCTATTGGACAAATGGAAAAGATAAACACGCTTACCGCTATTGTGGTGCGAAAGTGCTCCTCACTTTCGGAACTGCTTAATACGCCGCCTATATTGTACGTTGAGGGATTATCCGAAGCTGTATGCCTTTGTCCTCCAATCGGCAGCACATTAACAATGCCAGCCGCACACAAAAGCCAGCGATAAGCGAGTGCAGCAGCCATATTGCTGCGAGTGGCTTTTTGTTTGCAAGTTTGAGGAAATGTAGCTATGTGTGTGTGGCGTGATGAAAACTGTGGCACCCCCCAAAATTAACTATGCCCGGAGCATTTTCTGTAATAAAAATGTCAGACGATTAAAGCTTTAATGTTATTTTCAAATTTCCCGCCTCTTGGGGATGCCTCTGTTGATCGTCTACGAGTAGTAATACTAGTGTTGCCCAACCCGTTGAACCAAGTGCTCATATGTTAATGTTAACGCCAATAATATTGCCAGACTTTTTGAAAATCGAACGATCATATGCTTTTGACACTTGTTGTTTGCTCATTGCGCTCAGTCTTCATCGTTGTCGCGTGTCGCTTTGCCGCGCGAGTTTGCTTATCGCGGAGCACTACGCAAGCGAAATTAAACGAAAATAATATAATCGCAATCTTAAATCGGATTTAATCATCTTTAATCTGCCGATTTGTTTTTTAATTGATTGGAAAAGTGTGTGGCCTTGTAGGAGGTTAAGCGGCGCATAGCGGTGATCAGAAATATGCATGGAAATGTGTGAAAATTGTAATTGAAAATAGTCCATTGTGTTTGCTTGCGCTGACGCAGACGTTGACGTCGTCGTCCTCTGCTGCGACCAGAGTCTTAAAAGTTGCCTTTTGGCGTTGTCGCGTTGTTACTACCGCTGCAACAGCGGCTTGTGGGCGCGGGGGCGTAATTGTTGACGTTGCTCTGAGCGTATTTTATGTTTCGCCTTCTTCTGCTGCCGTACGCGGAATTGTCGCGTGTATTTTTTTTTGTTCCTTCTCTTCTGCGTTTGCGTTTACGTTTACGTATTGACAGTAACTGCGGCGAGCGCGTCGCTGCTCAAACATTGTTATTGTTATTATTGTATGCGGTCGGTCGCCGTTTTTGTTTCTGTTTCTGCTTCGGCATTTGCTTCTGCCGCTGCTATTGCTTGCTATTCAGCTTCCCCTTTTGCGCTTTTGTGGTTAAGTGCGCGTACTCAAGGTGAAAAATATATTGAGTTCTTTCAAGTGCCATTTCGAGTGTGTGTGGCCATAAAATTTAATTTGCAATCAAATTATTCGATTTACGGTCAGTGAATGAGTGCTTTTGCTCCCATATTCATAGAAATTCATACATATATGTATATGTAAGTGCCGCTGTGCTGAAAATCAATCTGATGAATCAGCTATTACAATGTGTAAACATTTTGATGCCAGCGAATCTCTGAAGCGCCAAACAGCAAACTGATAATTGTAAGTACAAAACGATTTTTAACTAAAGTTGCCCATGTAAATCAGTATGTGTGTATGCATGTGCGTAGGTATGTATGTAAGTTCTTATAAGAAAAACCCGTTCCACCTGTTGTTCGGCATCGGCTGGGCGCAGCCAATGTTGCAGTTACATACAAAAGGGCTGAGCTGCGTTGCGCTGCGCTGGCAACTGGGTCAAGTGGCAAGCCTTTGATAACGGTACAATGGCAGTGCAGTTAATTGCTAAAAAGAAAACCAGTTCCCCTTCAAGTTGAATAATTGAAGACAAATCACAAATTATTCAACCACCCGTTCGCTGCCTATTCAGAATCAATTGCAAACAAGCAATAACAACAACAATAACATCAACAGCAACAGCGGCAACAAAAATATCAACAGTGGCGCCCTCTCGCGCTCTCACTTTGCAATGAAAAGAGGGCAGCCAGACACACGCGTGCTTAATTAAGCGCCACATTGTTGAGCAGATAGAGAAAGAGGGAGAGAGAGAGAGAGAGGCCGCGAGCGAGAGTGAGAAAGCAAAAAGAGAAAGAGCTTTCGTATTCAAGTGGGAGCCGCAGCTCAATACATGTATGCATGAATGCATGTGTGTATGTGTGTATGCAGCTGTTAAGTGGGCGAGGCAGATGGCGCCGCATGCAGCTGCCGCAGCACGCGTTGCATTTCATTTTTTTGCGAGCCGTAAAAAATTTTACACGTTGTGCAGATTTTTGAACGGCTCCCACTCACTGATATATTTATTAATGCATGTGCACACACACACACACAGTCAGCCAGGCACACGCACACGCACACAGTTACACTCCCATATGAGTGCTTGAACCGCAGTAAAGCGCCGATGACGACTCAATTAAACTTTCAGTGAAAATCAATGACTGAGCCATTGAGAACTCTTAAAGTTATGTATGAAGCTAACAAACAGATACACACATGTGCATATAATATGCGAGTGTGTGCGTGATGGTGTCTGTGCTGTTATAGTACACATTTATGTGCAACTACCTGTGTATGTGTCTACGTGCATAATTTGCAGATCAATTGAGCGGCAATAAAAATGCCTTTGACGAGCTGTAGCATCGTTTCGAAATGCTCAATTAACATAAATAGTTAAACGACAATTTATCTTATAAATAAGAGATACTCTGAGCGCATTTAATTCCCTCAGGTCCGTCAGAACCCTTCACTGCAATTTAATTCCGACGGGTCATGTGCGTTCGTAGCTGTCTCTGTACATATGTATATGTATCTCTATATATTCAGACGGAGCTGTGCCTAAGGATTACACTATGCAACACTTTAGAGCTTTTCTTTTACGTAGATCCATTGATGCCAGGAGGAAACCTGATGTCTTACATCAGGCAAATAATATCAATGTGTAGTCTAGTGTATTCAATTTTGACACTACCAAATCGATTTGCAATACAATTGTCAGTTTTACTGACATAGAAGCACTATGGCTACTATGCTCAATTACTACAAACAGACATTTCCCCATTTGACCTATTTTATCATCCATTTCAAATATTTTTCTTATGCAGTCTGTGCATTGTAGTTCTGAATTCACTCAATTAATAATCTGCTATAAATACAAGTTGATTTGGGCTTTCGACTCGTAACACTATAGACTGACTCACTACTAAGTATATCCCCAGAATTTTGGTACTTTGCCATTTCAGGCACTTTCTGGCATAAAATGCTCTTTCGCTCTCTTTGTTTGCGCGCGACGTTTATTTCATATAGCAGACGTGCCATTGCTCACATTTTGTTTAATTGGTATTTGTTGTTGTTGTCGTAGCTGTTGTTTGTGCCTTTTGTGGGTTGCATTTTGAACCTGATTGCAGCTGGCAGCAACTGTTGCGGCGTCGGCGGTGGCTTTTGTGTAATTCAAAGTGACATAGAGATGCACCTTTGTGTTTATTTCCATTAAAATCTAGGTTAAAGCGGGTATATTCGTTCGTGTACCTGAAATAAAACTTTGATATGGTATATCTCCAGCAATGCTCTACTCTGCAATTCTCATAAATTCAAGTCACTCTTTGAGCTTTTCAAGCTTATGCCATAATGTTCCCAGCACAAAGCCCAAATTCAATGCGCATTTGATGGCAGCTCTGCTTAAGCATTGAATCGAAATTTATGCATTTATGCATTTTTCGCTGACATTCAACAGAGCATCAATTGTAATTGAGAGCTACAGCAATAGAGTAAAGCAGGTGCAAGGCAACGCTTGGCGAGCAAGTCAAATAATTTAAACCCAATTGCAAGTGGAGAATATCATTGTCTTGATTCTGGTCATGATGCGGATGCAATCAGATTGGCAGGATATCCTGGTACTCGTGTTGCACACAAACAGGATATGCTGCTCAAATTTGGGCTCTCTTTGACATAATTGAATTTTCCCACATGAACGACAATTGTTTTATGGCAACCGGGACTTGCCTTAGGGCTGGGGCAAAACAGACAAGCATGTAAAGAGCGATGGAATGGGCGGCCCAGAGGTGGAAGCATTCCCAAAAGTGTCGCACAGACAAAAGCTTCAATCAATGCCTAAAACTTTGAGAGCAGCCTCTTTGCTCCTGTTGCTTTAACCTTTATCCCCATTCTTGTGCTACCGTTCAGTACAAAAGCTGTCTAAGCCAATAAAGCAGCAAAGGATAACGGCAAGAAGCGACCCGAAGACCTTTTGCTAAACAGTTGCGCTCAAACCGATTTTTGATAAAACCCCTATATACATATGTATCTATTTATGTGTGTGTGTTCTTTTTCACATTTTGAGTTTAAAGAGCTTTTTATCATTGTTGCATAAGACCTAATTTCCAATAAGCTGAAGCTGTTTCTTTAAAATTTATATTAAATAAATTGTATTTTAATAAATCCTTGATTGATGCAACTTGTAACATACACTCCCGTTACGTTGGTTTAACAAGAGCATTTCCTGCTGTTCACTGTCCATTTTTTATACCATTTTTGCACACACGACTTGCCTAACATATGTTTTAGTTCCTGTTGCGCTCCATTGGATTGATCGAACCTTTAAGCTGTTTATTGGCATCCGGAACCGGACAACACAGATGACACACAATCAGAATTCAATTTGATTATATTTTCTTGGCCCGACTACCCTTTTTTCTGCTTTATTTCTAATAGGGTTTCTGAGTTTATCAAGTCGTAATTGCTTTGGAAGTATAATGTACGAAGAATATTTATAAAATATAGTAAGTTGTTCGATTGGCTCGAAAAGTTTTGTATAAATTAATTTGTCATTTGCATTTGAACTTGAGGGCATATATAGAAATTTAATATATATTTAATATTAATTGTTTTAAATTAATTAAGATTGGAAACTTCACGATTTAAAGCCTGAGAAACTCGTTAAGGCCTTTGCCCAGATTGCTTTTGTTCGTAATCGATAAATTCATTGTAAATTATGCTAATTCCAAACGGCCCAAACGAGTTTCTCTCACATAAATTTCGAATTCCAAATAGTATTTTTTATGAATATATATTTTCAATTATTTGCACATTGTAAAAATGAATGTCCTTTGTTGCTTTTACTGTTGATTGACAGCCAATCTTCAGGGTTTCTGCTCCTTGCAATCGACAAAGAAAACGACAGGGTCTTCAGGAATTGCTTCTTGTGAGCCGACTTCTTTATTGCCGTTCGTATCTTTGAAAGTCGTATTAAGCACTATAAAGGAAATATACTTAAAGTTCAAAGTCTATAATAATAGAGTTGAATGAATGCATACAGAGCGAAAGGAATCGGCTACGAAATTCATCTACGGCATATCCATAAACGTAAATATATATAAAACAGCTAATATAGCCAAATAAGAGAAGCAACGTCACCACAACAGCGCTGTAGACAATGCACTGAGCCGTTCTGGCTGAATCCATTGACAGGCGAGAGGAATTCCAGAAACAGCCACGCCTTTAAAGTATATTACTGCAAACTTTGTGATGGCATTTGCGATGTTTTGTGTATGTTTTTCACATGAGAGGCCAGCTAGAGTTGCTCCCCCTTCTGTATCGTGGGTCGGACTTGCCTTAAATCAAATTATATTGGCTCTATATACTGGTATTTGTACATACGATGTGTGTATGTACATATGTACATAAGCGCAAGGGTAGCGGGCGCCTTAAGTTATGCAAACACTTTTGTATGTGTGCCACTCCTACGGGATGCTTTGCTTTCTCTATTCCTTTTGCACACACACACACAGACACTTGCGCGCACACACACACAGATATACTAACACTCATACACACCAACAGCCAGACGCACACGCACGGTCACATAGAACTTTTATCCTTCTTGGGCCAGAGTTTTTTTTTTTTTGTGGCTTTCAGTGTGAATTTTGGTGTTGAACAGAAAAGATTTTAATTTCTTGTGTTTAATTTAGTTAGCTGTCGTGTTTGATTACAAGTTTGTAAAAGCACAAGCTATACACAATTCTCATCTCACATTTCTAGCATTTAATTTTACACATGCATAACCAATGAGCAGCCGAACGGAGGCTGTCAGACCTCAGTCGCGTCCCACTGTCCATACGCACCGTGTGGCAAAAGCACTGAACGCTCGTTGGCTCGGCCGCTGCCGCTGTTGGACTGCTGCTGCTGGTCACAACTTTGCGCCTGGCGCGACGCTTTACTACTGAATATCCCTATTTGAGTGGCGAAAGTTTTCCCTCTGCCTACAAAGCTTTCGCGTTGCCAAGAAGCTTTTTTTACATACAGCTTTTTAAGTTTAGAGAAAGCTGCGGTACGCCTGCGCCTTGTACATGTAAACAATAATTTGTTTATTGTTTTTTACGCCTTACGCTTTGATTTTTCCATTCGTCGCTCAGCTGTTTGTGACTTTCGCACGTGCGTTCGTCTGCGTCGCTGTCGCTGTCGCTGCCGCTCGACCACTTGTGGCGTTTGCTTTGTGCTTTGCCGCACGCAAATGTTATTCGAATTTTGCTCGCATGCCGCCGAGAGATTTTAGTTAGTTCGTGCGCATAGGTGTGTGTGTGTGGGTGTGTGTTCGAACTTGTGCTTTTTAATCTAGTTTCAAATTGATTGGTTTTTAATTTACATTTGTTATAATTTGTCTACTTAGTTTAATGCATTGACAGGCCGATAAGAATGCCGCATCGAAGTTTGTCAGAAAATCTTGCGACAGTATAAAGCGCGGTCACTCAATGCACAGACATCATTGTAGCTTATCAAATGACTTTGACTTTTAAGTTCTCGCAGCTATCTACACTTTGAGCCTCGTGCAAACATCGAAAATATGTATATCTAAGAAATAGAATACAAAACCCTTTTTATGTCAATCATGTATTTGTAAGCTGAAATCTCAGAGATTTTCCTTAAAGACTAGACCGCTTAAATTGCCAGCTGCAAACCCCGAACTGGAACACTTTAGCTCACTTTAGTTTCGAGTAGTTTGTTAATCTTTGCCTCAGCCTCAGTGATACTTTAACTCAAGCAACAGGCTCAGCAAAACGCAAACAAAGAGATGCAGCGAGAGTCTTGAGTGAATTTCGACCTTGACCCGGTAAATGCAATTGCATGTGCATTAGGCATGCTAAGTAATCTTCACTGTCATCCACCATGTCGAAATCAAATCAAATTTGCGCACGCCCCCTTGCCAGCACTGAAGCGAATGCACAAAGTGAGAGGCCAAACTAATGCACAACTAAGAAAGCTAATTCGCCGCGCTGATGCGTAAAACGTGCAAAAAAAGCGGTGGAAGGGGCGCGGGCCCACATGAATGAAAGCAAAAGTTTTAGACAACAAGAACAACAATAAGAGCAGCAGCAGCAGCAGCAGCAGCAGCAAGAGAGAGAGAGAGAGAGAAAACACAAAAAAAGCTACTCCCGCGACACACTGCCTTATATGCTGGAAAGCTTCTGGCGCTCGCCTGAGCTTTTTGGCAGCGACTCGGCACGCAAGCTTTTCCAGCATTTTCATTTGAGCGCTGGCCTTTTGTGGGTCACCGTCGTCGGCTCGGACGTGTTGATGTTGCTCGTGGAAGCGTTGTAGCTGTCTCTCGTTGTCCGTCGCGTGGTGTAGTATCTGAGGAGGAAAATTTAAATATTCAGTCAAATCATAAATTATTTATTGATGCCAGTTATATATACGACGTCAGCTAAAAGTCCAAATTAGAAAAAAAAACACCAATATCAATTGTTGCTGCTGTGTTTTGTTTACGTTCGTCGCAAAAAGAATTTGTGAAGATATTTGTAAGTGGTTTTTCCTCGAGTATGAAAATGTACACCTGGCAAATCGAGCCCGTGCCAGAAAAGTGAGCTATGTGTCTGTGGTGGTGCGCTGGTGCGGTGGTACGGTGGTGCGATGGCTCTGCCAGCATCAGTCAGCCACAAAAAATAGGCAAATAAATGACCTGGCTGCTGCCTGACAGGCATGTGTATACATTCTTCCAGCTCACACACAAAGATACACACACACACACATATATATACAATACATAAATATATGTAGACAATTGTATGTGTATAAAGCATAAACTTGGCTAACCGAAATGCGTGGGGAATCGTTTGATTATTGTGTTGCTCGATTGAAACTGTTGTTAATTAATTTTATGGGATTCCAAATAAATTTAACCTTAATTGTCTAACAGTTGCAGAGGGAAATGCTTGAAGCATTCGCACATCAGTATGTATAATATATGATAACATATGATTTAATCGCATGCGGAAAAACCATTGAAATCTTGTGGAGTCCGTGGGTGGGTGAGAATGAATTAAATGATGCGCCTGGGGTGCTCCAGCTGGGCCAGCTGTCACATTGACATGATTCAAATATCGCCTCTGCCGAACACAATTGCTTGCATGTTTCATGCCACACTTTCCTGCTGGCTTACAGCCGAACCTGCCGCACGCTGCAGCTTCTCTGTGGCCTCGCTTTCCATATGTATATGTGTGTGAGTGTCTGTGGGCATGTGTGTGTTTGACATGAAAACTTTTCAACAGTTCCGTAGCGCTTGCTCCCCTGTCAGAAAACGTCGGCATTCCTGGGCACCCAGGGGCAAGCTCAGCGCCTGCCTACACAGAATTATGAATTTTAAATTTCCTCTTTGAAGAGGCTGCAAACAAAAAAAAATAAAATAAACGTTTGCGCATGTGGTAAATCTGCCGGCAACTGATTTATGCTAATTGACATGCATAAATCCCAATAGGAATTTCTAAGGCCTAGAGGAATTGAGTCCTTATCCAGCTTTAACTGCCTGTCATTGTGAATGACAGGCTAATAGATATTGTTGACTGAACTTCTGCGAACTAATTATTATTCTTGTGCTGTAGCTTGTTGATAAACACATCGACACACACACACACACACACACACACACACACGCGCACATTGGGAGACGCAACATATAATGGTGGAACACACACATGGCATACATCGAATATTCTAAGCATTACTCAAATTTATGGTCCGTGGCTATAATAAAAATCGCAGAATGCTGTTGACCGGGCCCAAGCAAAACAATCACTTGCTTAATAGTTAATAACTCAACAAATTGAAATCAGGAAATTTCGTGTATTTTATTGATTATTTGTTGTGCATGCGGCCAATGTTTATCTTTCGGTTGTATCTTGTAATGAGCGGAATACACTGAAAGGTCGATAATATATTTGTGCTAGCTCGGCTAAAATAGAATCCAGTACAGCTCGATTCATACGTTGCCTCAAAAAATGTCTTTTAAGATTCCACCACATTTAATAAAGGACAAAAAGTCTTAGTTTTTCATGGAAATCAATGTGGCATGCTGCCCATTAAGTTTGGAAAAACATAAAATCTTGTTCAGTTGTCTATCTCCCTCGTTCCATTCGCCGCACCCCTCTCTCTTTCACTCTCTCACTCTCGCTCTATGCAAAGAAGGTTTTTATGATACATTTTCCGCCCTCTGCTTTCAGATCGTATCTAAGCCATTATCTATGAACAATAGAGACAAATCATAAAATGCAAAAAAATAAAAACAATAGTTAGAATAAGTGACAGCAAACATGAAATTGTAAACTAAAACAGTTGCACAATAAAAACTGCTTCAATAGGGCCAAAGACAATATTAAGCATACGCCACGTCCGCAAAAGCACTGACTAAACTATCTAACATACTATAACTTTTGCTATTTACTTTTGTAAAAATTTTAGATATATTTTCCTAGCCGAGCTCAAGGCGAAAAATGCTAAGGAAATTTACTTATATTAAAGCTTGAAAATATTAGGTATACGAGATGTTAGCCGAAATAAAATGATAAAATATTAATTCAAGCTGTTTGTTGGTCAGACTGTTGGGTGTGCTATAATTAAATAATCATTTATTAATATTAAACTCATAAAAGGCAAAATTCAGATTTTTACCAACCCCAAGAGCCCAGAACCAGCATAGTTTTTGTATAACTTGCTGTATATGTCCCTTGTGTAGTGTTCCATGTGTGTCCATATTGGGGAAATGAGAAAGTGGTTGGTTTGTTTATATATTTATGAATAAATTATCGCTTGACATGCCTCGCATGACGCGCGGAACGGCCGAAAGTGATTTAGGTCTGTGTGGTGCGCTCTGTGGGTCAATGGCAGAAACGCGGCTGATAGCGATAACTCGATAACTAATAATAGATGGCTGGATTGTGTAATGTAATTAGAGTAAACAGCACTCGTGTGATTTCTTACAGCCATTATAGTTGCTAATGTGCATATACATATATATATAGATGTGTGTGTGTTTTTTATTTATCCACAGGACACGCTGCGACAACAAGGACAGCGACAAATCTTTGCAATTAACTCGCATAACCGGCCACAGACAATAGCAAGCAGACAAGAGCAAAGTCCTAGAGAGCAGGCGGATAGCACCCACCGTCAATCCCTACACACACACACACACACACACATTCATACGCTGCTTCGGCCCACACGCAGCAACATGGGCGACAATATAATTGGCTCGGCGAGCTTCCTTCACTTGGGCGACATTGTTTCCCTCTATGCGGAGGGCAGCGTTTGCGGCTTCTTGAGCACACTCGGGTGAGTACCATTTGTCACATGCTTGTAGAATACTCATTGCACTCGCACTCACACCAACACTCACACTCACATTCACACATAACTAACTGCACTCGCTCTTCAAAGGCATTTAAGATGTCTGAAGTGCCTAGTCAACTGTTGCACGGCGACTTAAGAGTCTTCCCCTCCCTGACATGTCAATATACTAATTGATGCACACTAATTGACATCAGATTCGATTTAGAAAGTTATTAGTAACTTTTATTCAATTTGTGCATAAGTGCACAGCTATAATTTGATTGCTAATGGACTTTGATTTCTTTTAGTCTGGTGGACGATCGAACCGTCGTTTGCCCCGAGGCCGGAGATTTGAGTTGCCCGCCCAAGAAGTTTCGAGGTAAGCAGCAGCAGCCAAATGATCTAACGACAGACTCAATTATCTAATATATGCTCGTCTTACAGATTGCCTTATCAAAATATGTCCCATGAACCGTTACTCTGCTCAGAAGCAGTTCTGGAAGGCAGCCAAACAGTCGGCCAGCTCCAACACAGATCCCAATCTGCTGAAGCGTTTGCATGTAAGCTCCATGGATTTGTTGCTTCTACTCAGATCTCTGACTTCTCTCTCCCTCTTGTATGGTAGCACGCCGCTGAAATCGAGAAGAAGCAGAATGAAACGGAGAACAAGAAGCTGCTGGGTACATTCATACAGTACGGCCGCGCCGTGGTGCAGCTGCTCCACTTGAAGTCGAACAAGTATCTGACCGTTAACAAGCGGCTGCCGTCGCTGCTGGAGAAGAATGCGATGCGTGTGTATTTGGATGCGAATGGCAATGAGGGCTCTTGGTTTTACATCAAGCCGTTCTACAAGCTGCGCTCCATTGGCGACTACGTTGTGGTGGGCGACAAGGTGATCCTCAGTCCGGTGAATGCCGATCAGCAGAACTTGCACGTGGCCGCCAACTATGAGCTGCCCGACAATCCCGGCTGCAAGGAGGTCAACGTACTAAATTCATCGACGTCGTGGAAAATCTCGCTGTTCATGGAGCACAAAGAGAACCAGGAACATATACTCAAGGGTGGCGATGTGGTGCGTCTCTTTCATGCCGAGCAGGAAAAGTTTCTAACCATGGATGAGTACAAGAAGCAGTACCACGTCTTCCTCCGCACCACGGGCCGCACCAGCGCCACTGCGGCGACCAGCAGCAAAGCGCTCTGGGAGATTGAGGTGGTGCAACACGACTCATGTCGTGGCGGTGCCGGCGACTGGAATTCCTTGTACCGCTTCAAGCATCTAGCCACGGGCCACTATCTGGCTGCCGAGGCGGAGTCCGATGTGGTTGCTGGGACGAACGCTGCGAACGGCCATGAGTCTTTGTTGGGCGACTGCAGCAAGGACTCAGGGCTCAGCTCTACCATGAACTCCACTCTGAATGGTAAGTCCCGCAGAACGTGCATAAATGCGTTGAACTAATCTCATTCGCCTTTCCACAGACAAACCGAAAGGCAAGCTGTATCGCCTAGTCTCAGTGCCATATTCGGCTGATATAGCCTCCGTGTTTGTGCTGGACGCCACGACAATGGCTCGGCCGGATAGTTTGGTGCCGCAGTCCAGTTATGTGAGACTGCAGCACATTTGCTCCAACACCTGGGTGCACGCGACGTCGATACCAATCGATGCGGATGACGATAAGCCGGTCATGTCGAAGGTGTGCTGCTCGCCCATCAAGGAGGACAAGGAGGCTTTTGCACTGATACCCGTGTCGCCGGTGGAGGTTCGTGATCTAGACTTTGCCAACGATGCCTGCAAGGTGCTGGCCATGGTCACCAGCAAGCTAGATAACGGCAGCATATCGATCAATGAGCGACGAGCACTGATCTCGCTGCTGCAAGACATTGTGTACTTCATAGCCGGCATGGAGAATGAGCAGAACAAGACTAAGGCGCTCGAGTTTACCATTAAGAATCCCATACGCGATCGGCAGAAGCTGCTGCGCGAGCAGTATATCCTAAAGCAGCTGTTCAAAATATTACAAGGACCCTTTCAGGAGCACAGCGCTGGTGATGGGCCATTCCTGCGGCTGGACGAGCTGAGCGACCCCAAGAATGCCCCTTACAAGAATATCTTTCGACTCTGCTATCGCATTTTGCGGCTCTCGCAGCAGGACTATCGCAAAAACCAGGAGTACATTGCCAAGCACTTTGGTCTGATGCAGAAGCAGATCGGCTACGATATCCTTGCTGAGGACACAATCACCGCACTGCTGCACAACAATCGCAAGCTGCTGGAGAAGCACATTACGGCTGCCGAGATCGAGACCTTTGTGGGTCTTGTGCGCAAGAACATGAACAATTGGGACTCGCGTTTCCTCGACTATTTGTCCGATCTGTGCGTCTCGAATCGCAAGGCCATCGCTGTCACCCAGGAGCTAATCTGCAAGAGCGTGCTCAGTGATAAGAATGTTGACATTCTGATCGACACCCAGATCAAGGCGCTTCGGGGCGGCACCACAGTGCGCTGCTATAAGGGCGCCTCCGAGGATGTGTGCCTGTCTACGCTAACCGAGGTTGCCGGCGATGACGAGGATCGCTCCGACGTGCAGTCTAACTCCACCTCGACCACATGGGACAGTGCGAGTCTTAACGATGAGGAGAGTGTGCTGCCGGGCGAGAAGTACGAAATACATTTGCAATGGAAGGGCCAACCGGTGAGCGTTGAAATACTTACTTCTTACAATCCTTCGCTCAACTAAAGCAATTCTCTGTTGTGCTTTCAGTCATCGCGCTCCATGGCCGATCTGGCCAACTGCGTGGCCGAGGGCTGCGAACAGGAGACGGCTATTTTGAACTACTATCGTCATCAGCTGAATCTGTTCTCGAACATGTGCCTGAATCGTCAGTACCTGGCTCTAAACCGGCTGTCGCCCCAATTGGATATTGATTTGATATTAAAGTAGTTTCCCCCACTGAATTCCACAATTCCCTTGCTACAACAGCCTTTCCTTTACTGCAGATGCATGTCTGATGAAACGATGCCCTATGAGCTGCGTGCCTCGTTTTGCCGTCTGATGCTGCACTTGCATGTGGATCGAGACCCGCAGGAGCCCGTCACGCCCGTGAAATACGCCCGACTGTGGAGTGAAATACCCTCCAAAATGTCCATTATGGAGTGAGTATCTGTGACAATTGAGAATGATACCTATTAGCTAATTCTAATTCTTGCTCATCGTGCCCAGTTATGATGGCAAGAATCTCCAGCCGGATCAGAACAAGCAGGCCTGTCGAGCCAAATTCAACACAACTATCGCCTTTGTGGAAAACTAT
Source organism: Drosophila mulleri (assembly GCA_035047565.1). Taxonomy (NCBI): domain Eukaryota; kingdom Metazoa; phylum Arthropoda; class Insecta; order Diptera; family Drosophilidae; genus Drosophila; species Drosophila mulleri. Next base: position 5,149,953 of record JAWNPK010000168.1, read on the forward strand.
TTGTGCAATGTGGCCACCAAGGTGTGGCTATTCACGGATCAGGAGCAGAACAAGCTGACCTTTGAGGTGGGCATCTGAACTTATGGGCAAAATCATTCGCTTATCTACATGCATCTCCTTCAGGTGGTTAAACTGGCCAGGGACTTGATATATTTCGGCTTCTACAGCTTCAGCGATCTGTTGCGCTTAACAAAGACTCTGCTCTCCATTCTGGACTGCGTGTCCGAGACGACAACCGGAGGCTCCTTCGTCAACACGGATATCGATTGTGAGTACCAAGGCTGATTCTCTTAAATTAAGTTAGTTGAGTAAGTTATCTCTGATCTCTCCATGACAAGCTGTCGAAGAGGAGACGACGAATGATGGTAAGCTTGGAAATATTCGCAGCTCAAATATCACATGTAGATTGATCGCACAACTTATGTCTATTTTCCAGCTGAGGGTGGCGTGCTGCGCTCCATTGGTGACATGAGTACGGTGATGACTTCGCTGGCGTTGGGCTCCGTTGGCCAAGCGATTGCAGCGCCTTCCATAGCACTGCAACAGCGCAAGTCCGTGTCGCAACTGATGAAGGAATATCCGCTGGTCATGGACACCAAACTGAAGATCATTGAAATACTGCAGTTCATCTTGGACGTGCGCCTAGACTATAGGATCAGCTGCCTGCTCTCAATATTCAAGCGCGAGTTCGACGAATCCGAAGTGGTTACCCAGGCACCACCAACGGGTGCTAATGAGGAGCAGAACCAACAGACCACTCCCGGCAGCGCAGGCACCACTGACGCAGAGCAAATCGCCGCTGCAGAGGCTGCCATGGCTGCAGCAGCAGCTGCCTCTGCGGCTGCGGCCCGTCAGAAGAATATCGATCTGGAGTCCATTGGCATACAGGCGGAGGGCATCTTCGACTGCGAGCGCAGTGATGCGGCCAACTTGGATCTGGATGGTCAAGGAGGACGCACATTTCTGCGCGTGCTGCTGCACCTAATCATGCACGACTATGCACCACTTGTGTCTGGTGCACTGCATCTGCTTTTCCGTCACTTTAGCCAGCGACAAGAGGTGTTGCAAGCCTTCCGACAGGTAAGCTCCATGTTCCATTTGCCGAATCCCTAGCATAAGCTTGCGTATACCATTTTGAAGTAGTTATAGTTGATTTATTAAAGTTGTCTGCATGTGCAATCATTTCATTTAGGCATTCCTTAAGTATCACATATGCCCAAAGAATCAGTAAGCATATGACTATATATACATAAGTCTGATTATTTATGTTACTAACATTAGATTATCTTAGCTTGTCTTAAAGTAAAATTTATCAGTAATCTTTGGATAGTTTCACACAATTGTTTGAATATCTTTTATAGTACTATATATCCTATGTTCGTATCGGGGAATTGAGTGGAATCGGTATTCCGATGTTGGTATTGCCTTGTGGTTGCTTTCTAATTTCTCAATTTTACTCTTCATCTCTCTTGGGTTTGCATGCAACGCTCTTGAATTCGAACTCGATGTCTCGTCTCACTAATCCGTTTAATCAACTGCATTTATCATATGTATGTGACTAACAACTAACACTGCTCACGCACTGATAACATACACTAAACTAACACTAAAGTGGACGTATTCCGCATATCGTAATGAAAGATCTTTTGATTTTGTATGTATGAATGCCTTACGGTGCCCCTGTGAGATGGGCTAATGGCTGATGTTTCACCTTTTGCATTGCAGGTGCAACTGCTCGTCTCGGACAGTGATGTGGAGTCCTATAAGCAGATCAAATCCGACCTGGACATATTGCGCCAGAGTGTGGAGAAATCCGAGTTGTGGGTGTACAAGGCCAAGGCAACGGACGAGCTGGGTGGCACGGATGCAGCAGGCGGTGCGGATAATGTGGAATACGATGCCACCCTCTCGCCAGAGCAGCGCAGCGAATATCAAAAGGTCAAAGAGATTCTCATTCGCATGAACAAGTTCTGCGTTACGGATGGTGCGTAGTCCTTCAAATTCTTACCTCTAATATCACTCATGCTCGCCCATCTCAATTCAGGGCCCATTGTCAAGCCACGCAAGCACGAGCAGCGCCTGCTTCGCAATGTCGGCGTGCACACAGTTGTCCTGGATTTGCTACAGAATCCCTATGACGAGAAGGACGATGTGCTGATGAAGGAGCTGATGTGCCTGGCACATGAATTCCTACAGAACTTCTGCCTAGGCAATCAACAGAATCAAGTGCTCCTGCACAATCATCTTGACTTGTTTCTCAATCCGGGCGTAATTATCTAAACCCTTGCTAAGATAACACCTATGGCTAATCTCATACATTCTCCATTTAGATTCTCGAGGCGAAAACCGTCTGCGCCATCTTCAAGGACAACTTGGCGCTGTGCAATGAGGTGACGGACAAAGTAGTGCAACACTTTGTCCACTGCATCGAGATCCATGGCCGACATGTGGCATATTTGCAGTTCCTGCAGACAATCGTCAAAGCTGAGAACCAGTTCATACGCAAGTGTCAGGACATGGTCATGCAGGAGCTCATCAATGCCGGCGAAGACGTGTTGGTGTTCTACAACGACAAGACTTCGTTCCACCACTTTGTGCAAATGATGCAGCAGCAACAGCTGCAGCAGCAACGTGGTCAACAGCTCAGTGACGACAGTCCGTTGAAATATCACGTGGAATTGGTGAAGCTGCTCGCCTGCTGCACCATGGGCAAGAACGTCTATACGGAGATCAAGTGCAATAATCTGCTGTCGCTGGACGACATTGTGACCATCATATGCCATCCGTTGTGCATTCCCGAGGTTAAGGAGGCGTATGTGGACTTCCTCAATCATTGTTACATCGACACCGAGGTGGAGATGAAAGAGATCTACGCCTCCGGCCACATGTGGAGTCTGTTCGAAAAGAGTTTCCTGGTGGACCTCAATCAGTTAATATCAAACACCTCGGCCACCGCTAACAAGACACTGTTGGCCTATGTGCTGAATGGTGTCACCAATTTGCTGAGCAGCTTCTTCTCCAGCCCCTTCTCCGACCAGAGCACAATAGTGCAGTCGCGGCAGGTGATCTTTGTGCAACTACTGCAGGCGGTTTACCGGCTTACTCAGTGCAAGTGGCTATCGTTGGCGGATCGCTTCAACGTGGAAAACTGTATCCGTACCCTGACAGAATCAGCCAAGATGCGCAGCATTGTGCTGCCCTTGGAGCTGGAACAGCAGGTGACCAATATGTCTAGCAAGACTGCAATGCTAACACGACAGACGACCAAGTGGCTGCTGGCCTCCAAGCAGCCCAAGTACGATACTCAACAGTCGGCCCATCTGATGCGCTGGGATCGCTCCATCATTGAGGGATTGCAGGACATTGTCTCGCTGTTGGAGGATCAACTGAAGCCGGTCGTCGAGGCGGAGCTGTCATTACTAGTCGACATACTTTATCGCTCCGAGCTGCTCTTCCCTGCAGGCACCGAGGCGCGTAAGCGCTGCGAGAGTGGAGGCTTCATACGCAAGCTAATCAAGCACACAGAGAAGTTGCTGGAGGAGAAGGAGGAGCGCATGTGTGTGAAGGTGTTGCGCACTCTACGCGAAATGATGGCTATTGATATCAACTATGGCGAAAAGGGAGATGCTCTACGTCAAACACTCCTGCTGCGCTACTTCCAGTGCAAGAGTGCGCCAAAGCTGGAGGAGGAGCACCCACAACTGCCGAGCGGCGTGGCAGCTGCTGCAGCGTTGGCCGCGGCGGCTGCCTCTGATCCGGCCAAGCAGCTGCATTTGGTCACCCACGGTCCTGGTGCCAAGTATCTGGCGCGTGCGGACAAAACGCTGCATGAAATGCAGAATCACTTGGACCGCGAGGGCGCCTCCGATTTGGTAGTAGAGCTGGTCATTAAGTCGGTGCATTCGCCCAACATCTTTGTGGAGGCCGTGGAGCTGGGCATAGCATTGCTCGAGGGCGGCAACCCAATCATACAGAAGGGCATGTTCCAGAAGTTTCTCAGCGATGATCTAAATCAAGCGTTCTTCAAGGTCTTCTTTGAGAAAATGAAGGATGCACAGCAGGAAATTAAGTCGACGGTCTCCGTCAACACCACAGATATAGCAGCCAAGGCGCACGAGCACAAGCAAGATACCAACATGGAGCTAGACAAAATCTCGCGCAAGCACGGCCTCAAAAGCAATGGAGTTGTCATCACGGACGAGCTCAAACGGGAACTGCACAATGCAGGCCTGGCCACAGCGCGCGCCTACGGCAACGCGCGGAACATACACTCGGGCGAGGAGAGCTCAGCGATCAGTGTGAATAGCCCGCTGGAGGACATACTGGCCGAGAAGTTGGAGAAGCATCGAGACAGCAAGGAGCAGCGCAACCAGCTGTCGAACAAGGTGCTCGTCATGCAGCCCATTCTGCGCTTCCTGCAATTGCTTTGTGAGAACCACAATCCCGATCTGCAGAATCTGCTGCGGAATCAGAACAACAAAACCAACAATAATCTCGTATCCGAAACACTCATGTTCCTCGACTGCATCTGCGGCTCTACCACAGGCGGCCTGGGTCTACTCGGCCTCTACATCAATGAGCACAATGTGGCATTGATTAATCAAACCCTGGAGACACTCACCGAGTACTGCCAGGGGCCGTGCCACGAGAACCAGAACTGCATTGCCACCCACGAGTCCAACGGATTGGATATCATCACCGCTTTGATATTGAACAACATAAATCCGTTGGGAGAGAATCGCATGGATCTGGTGCTGGAGCTGAAGAATAATGCTTCCAAACTGCTCCTGGCCATCATGGAGAGCCGTGGCGACAGCGAGAATGCGGAGCGCATTCTCTACAACATGAATCCCAAGCAACTGGTCGAGGTGGCCTGCAAGGCCTATCACCAGGAGGAACTCATCGACGAGCAGGATGATGGAGATGAGCCGAGCGCCGCCACAGATGACGACGATGCAACGGTCAGTCCCCGCGAAGTGGGACACAACATTTACATACTCTGTCATCAGCTAGCACAGCACAACAAGGAGCTGGCGGCCTTGCTCAAGGCCTCTGAGGATCCGCAGTCGGCCAGCTTCGACGCGAAAACAAGTCAAGCTCTCATGTACTACGCAACACATACGGCACAAATTGAGGTACAGTTCGAAGCGTCATCATTATCAATTATGTTTTTAATAACTCATTCTATCTACCCCATTCCCAGATTGTTCGCAATGATCGCACACTGGAGCAAATTGTATTTCCTATACCTGAAATTTGTGAATATTTGACAACAGACACGAAGATCAAAATACTTAATACTGCGGAACGCGATGATCAGGGCTCTAAAGTAGCCGACTTCTTTGACAAGGCCGAGGAGATGTTTAACGAAATGAAGTGGCAAAAGAAGCTGCGAAGTAAGTCCTACATCCTGAGCATCAGCATATTCCACTAACGACGGATTCTCTTGCAGGTCAGCCGTTGCTCTTCTGGATCAGTAGCTACATGTCGCTATGGAGCAATATACTTTTCAATTGCGTGGTGGTAATCAATATGATCGTGGCTTTCTTCTATCCCTTCGACAATACTGTACCAGGTATGTAACAAAGCGCAAAGGACTATCAGAGTCCATGTTACGATGATGTTAAGAACATAATTTTTGGGGACGCGATTTTAAATATATTGAATTTATTTTCTATTTTTAGAGCTCAGCTCGCACATTTCCCTCTTATTCTGGGCCATTTTGATATTCTCATTGGTTATAGTCATTACGCTGCCTCGTGAGTCAGGCATACGCACATTCATTGGCTCCGTGATTCTTCGATTTATATTTCTACTTGGGCCAGAATCCACGCTCTGTTTGCTGGGCGTCGTTACGGTAAAAAGTTGTCCAACTTATAGCTGTTCGCTTCTAATTCCCCAATTTATCTTCTCGCAGGTGACGCTTAAGAGCGTGCATATTGTGAGCATAATGGGCAACAAGGGCACGTTAGAGAAGCATTTTCTGAAGATCATCACCGACTTTCAGCTGCTCTATCATTGCATTTATATAGCATTTTGTTTCTGTGGACTTATTTTCCATCCATTCTTCTACTCACTGCTGGCAAGTATTACTAATGATAATGAGTTTATCAATTTAATAAGAGCTCTTCCACGTAGCTGTTTGATGTTGTCTACCGAGAGGAGACGCTGGTCAACGTGATTCGCTCGGTTACGCGTAACGGCCGCTCCATCGTGTTAACTGCCGTTCTGGCATTGATTTTGGTTTATCTATTCTCCATAATTGGCTACATGTTCTTCAAAGACGATTTTCTCGTTCCGGTGGAGTATGAAGAGCAGGAAGCCGGATCCACTGCTGGTCCTTTGACATTATCGGTGGCAGCGTCGGCGGAGCAGTTCTGTGCCCTGCCAGATGAACATGGAAGCTGTGAGGGTAGTGCTAAGCAGAATGGAGCTGCAGCTGTCATTGCTAGCGGCGAAGTGAAGGAACGCTCCTGTGACTCACTCGTCATGTGCATTGTAACGACACTAAATCAAGGCCTGCGCAATGGCGGGGGCATTGGCGATATTCTAAGAGCACCGTCAAGCAAGGTAAATCATTTAGTCGCATTGCAAAGCGAAAAGATGTAAATCTCAATAATTCTTTTGTTTGCAGGAGGGTCTTTTTGTGGCGCGCGTCATCTACGATCTGCTGTTCTTCTTCATTGTCATTATTATCGTGTTGAACTTGATCTTTGGTGTCATTATCGACACATTTGCCGATCTGAGATCGGAAAAGCAGCAAAAAGAGGCTATACTCAAGACGACCTGCTTCATCTGTTCGCTCAATCGTTCAGCCTTCGACAACAAGACGGTCAGCTTTGAGGAGCACATCAAGAGCGAGCACAATATGTGGCACTACCTGTACTTCATAGTGCTGGTCAAGGTCAAGGATCCCACTGAGTTCACGGGCCCCGAGAGCTACGTATACGCCATGGTTAAGGCTGGCATTTTGGATTGGTTCCCAAGGCTACGCGCCATGTCGCTGGCCGCAGTGGATGCCGATGGCGAGCAGATCGAGCTGCGTAGCATGCAGGCACAGCTCTTGGAAACGCAGCTCCTAATCAAGAATCTATCGACGCAGCTGCACGAGCTCAAAGATCACATGACGGAGCAGCGCAAACAGAAGCAGCGCCTAGGACTGCTCAACACTACAGCTAATTGCCTATTGCCGTTTCAGTGAGGCGCAGATTTGGATAAAATGAGTCAAGGCTATGCCGAACGGCTAATCAACTAAATTTTTTGAGTTTTAGACATTCCCTTGTGTAGATCATGCACTACATATGCTGTTAACGTAAAAGTATTGAAACACGAATTCCACAGTAACTTGTTAAAGTCTCGTTGAATCAACATCCTTGAACATATTTACAATTTCGTTGATTATCCAATTACATTTGCACTCGAAAGGAGAACGTTTACTGCTCCGCTCCATACTATTCTATCTATCCCCGCTGATGTGATGGTTAATTGATTTTGATATACCTTAATATTGTATCAGATTCGATTTTTCTACAAAAGGTTTGCTCACTAAAGAAGTTAAGACTCTTGACCATTTCCAAATAAAACCAACATCAAATATAAACTTAATGAAATATGGACACTCTTAGAAACTTATATATATATTTATATATATACACGTATAGTAAACTCACTCAGAGAACTTAGGGCTGTTGAACTGTTGTTTAGTGGATTTCTTGATCCGCATTTTCACAAATTTAGACACGTTGTTTCCCCATCTACATATATACATCTATCTATCTACCTATCTCTATACACATTTTTATACCTGCTAACTGTTTCAATTAAATTTGATCGCAAAGCGAATTCAACAAATTTACTTAACTGTTCTTATGCGCTGTTTTATGTTACTTAGCAGCTAATTTGTACTTTTATAGAGTAATAATTATTGATAATGATAAATGGATTTTTTAATTGTATCACATTTTCATTTCAAACTAACTAATTATTGTGATTATACTTTCCCTTGTTTTCATCTTTTCGAATTGTTTACCCTATACTCGATGCGAGTTTTGTTAGTTAATTATTTTTATAAGCTAACATTTAATTATCCTTAGTGAATCTATTCTAAAGTTAAGCTACTTTTAATGTATAAAGTAAATCAAAATAAAGTGAAGTAAAATTGAAAATAATGCAAGACTCTCGATTTCATTGAAGGGAAGCAATTTCCGCAACTTCTTTTGACGAGGATAGTTTTAAAGACTGTTACCATCAAATATTATTTCTATAATTAAAACAATTAATATTTATTTTTTATCCAACATTTTTATTACATAATTATTAAACTACTGTTCACTTTCATAAAATTGTTCAATGCGCTGCTGAGATTATCGTTTCATTTTTTCTTTTAATTTGTATGTTTTTAATTGTATAACTACATATTTATGTATGTATGTTTGTATATTTGTATGCATGTATTTAAAGATCTGATTGTAAGACCTCGTTTGACCCATATTCAATTTCAATGTTTCGGAACGCCTTTTTGACAAATGCTTTCATTAAAAATTATAACTGTTTATAATTGTGTGTATATATTAATATTAACATAAATCGTTCCGTTATGTATAAACTAAAGCATGGGCCAACATATATTTTGTTATGATAGTGGATATACAAAGATAAAAATAATAAATGTTTTTTGCCAATCTTAAAATAGTATTGGAAGCTGCCGAAGTTATGATTGAAATCAGTTATCAGTGCAGTATAGGTACTATAAATTAATACTCTGAAGTTAACATAACTCTATATAAAAATGAAAAAATGGGTGAATACTTGGAGGGCATATACGTTGGGGGAAGGATTGGTATTACAGGTAATACAACTGACTTGGAAAGAGGCAGATACTTATTTCTTTTATTGTTAACAAGTATGATTTGTATTCTTTTGCTATGTATATTTATATATAAATATGAAAAGTTTTTAAATTACAATGTACTGCCTTTTGTTTAATGCTGTTGTACGTTAGTTTGTTAATTGTTATTACTATCATTTATAATTCGTATTAGTGTTTGGAAGAGGCAAAGAAGAAATAGTATTGGTAGTAGTATTTGCAAAAACATAGTTTCATACACATGCAGATTTAAGTTTAGTAATAGTTTTTTCATGTATATTAATGCATATAAATTAGTTGTCATACCATTTTTAATATTAATTAACAATCTTTGTTTAGTACAATTCGTGGCATTTTTAATATTGTTATTTATGATTGCTAAAATTAAATTTTTGTTTTATTTAGGTACAAAGAAAATATCATGGCCATTGCACAGTCATTGCAGGAAGGTTTTCCATCAGTTAAAATACTATATATCATTATTAAAATCATCTGTTGATCGTCCACAAAAAATTATTTGTTATCTATATTTTATGGTCTCTGATATTACATCTTTTGCTATTTATGCTTGCTTGTTCATATGATTTTTGTGTTGTTAATTAACTCAAGAGTAGGTAGGCATAAGAATTGCATGAACATGAATTGATTGATTGAATGATTACAATATTGATAGAATATGGCATGGACATTCAAGGCATAAGTTGAACACTTTAGTTATTGCATTTGCTTCAACAGTCCATTATTATCAACCTGAATCTGTTACTGTTATCCAATCTTATTTTTATCTTATATAAATGAGTTTGTCATCTCAAATGATAATCTGATTGCAAAAAACAAAACACACCTATCTACTCTATACGGAGTTGATTAACAATTAATATTTCAGCTGCCTTCGAAAAGGCCTGTTGATACTGTATATATTCCTTAATATTGTATGGTCGGACGAGCGGTATGTTTTCGAAAAATCTAACTGTGAAACCATCAACTCATTTCGCTTAAAACTTAAGGGTTTCTTTTGAAGTCATTCGAATTAATGCTTTGCAATAATAACTTGTACGTTTCATGCAAATGAGTGAAGAATATTAAAGTTGAATAAAACATTACAGCGTTCTACAAAAATGGCAATTATTAATAATAATCTTGAAATTCCGATGGAATATACTAATGGACCACAGTGCGTTGTTAGTTGAACTGTGAATATTCGAATGAAAGTATAAACTATTATATAATCTAGAATTGGTGTAAAATCGTCATCGAAGCCATACATATGAAGCGTTCGCTATTTAGTATTCTTAATTAGTTGCATAAGAAAAGTTTGAGTTAAATTGCTGCATAAAAGTTGCTGGCGACTAGATTAAAGTTTTTTGCTTTGTGTGTTTGCAATGTATATATATATATATGTATATGTATATGTATATATATATATATGGGTGTATATGTTTATATGCTAACAACTCAATTATGTATGTATATCAAATACGCATATGTAAACATAGATATATATAATGTATATGGATAGATTTTTTAACTAGCATTTAGCTGCAATGGTTGAATCGAGCCCAGGCAACCAGACAACCTTCAGTGACCTGCTGCCTTTCATAGCCTTTTTTCATGAATCAAATTTAATTAAATAAAGCTACTAATTCGCGAAATGTCACTTGCTATGCGTGCCATATACAAATGCCTAACTGGATAATGCAAATAATTTGAATGTTCCTTTCTTTTTTGTAAGAACAGCATCTGAATCTATACATAATCGTATTTGTATTTCTATTTATATATGTGTAAATGTATATATAGATATATATCGTGTATATATATTTTATATATATTATGTGCCCAAATTAATTTGAACCTATTACACTGTAGTGCCGTATGCATTGTTAAACACAGCACGCGAGCTGTCTGTATCCAGCGATATATCCTCGGGACTGGCCAAATCGACGCGCACGTTGGAATTGGTGCGTCGACGCGCCGTCTGCGCCGCACCCCAATTGCTTAGGGTCCAGTGAAAGCCAGAAGCATTGGGTGCAGGCGCAGCATCAACTTTTACCTGTGTGCAAACCTGTACGGAATATGGAAAAATTAGGTTCGGAAGCAAATCTCTTCAGAAATCAACGTACCTCTCGATTTCCACAAGGCAAAGTTTCTGTGCCGTTGCCTAACCCAGAGCCAGACACAGAGCCGGAACCAGATTCGCGCGTGCTGCCAATGCTACTGCTGCTGGCAAGCGAATCATTGCTAGACTCCAGGACGGCTCCATGATAGCGAGCTACCGAATGCACAGCCTGCCAAGACAGGTATTCAATTACAAAACGCACATATATTCAATTGAAAGCACTCACCATTGCATCGCCACCCTGGCAGTCTTCAATGGACTTGAGTATCTCCCAGACGAGCTCCGAGTCCAACGGTATGGGCTGCTCTGTATCGCGATTATAAATGGCAATGGCAATATGTACGGGATGAGGCACTGGCAGCGGTATCAACAGTTTCTCCGTGACGCTTCGCTCCCCGTTCTTCTGTTTCCATGGACGCCAAGGCCGCTGGGCTTCTGGCGTTGTTTTCGTCACGTGCTGAGCACGATGGGCGCGCACTCGTGGCGTTGTTAGACCCACGGACATGTCACTACAATATTCAAATCAAATAATGAGTACATTTCAAATGTATAACAGAATAGCACTTACCGCTTCTCGGGTTTGCGGAAAGTCAACGTGATGCGTGAACGCGGATTAAATGCGGTCACTTCGAGGAATGGTAAATGCACCTGGACATTGCCGCGAGGTGCATACACATTGCCCAGCAAATCCAGCCCTTTGGAACCGATCACATCGTTGGCATTCTTCACCATCTCCGTATAGCGCATTAAATCAAGCGAGGCATGTGGTTCTAATTTGAAATGCGTATCGTTTTCAGTCAATGGCGTTAGAAGATCTAAACTAAATATTTCGGTATATATGAGACCCGCGAGACCTGGCCAGTCGTTAACCGAGAGACCCTGTAAGGTTACCATACAGAAATTAAAGTATTCACATTACAAAATTGTCTTTGAATTCATGCTCATTCATGTTCTTACTTTGTTGTCCCAAAATTCTTCTTCGCTAATCGACAGCCTACCAACTACATGAGACGGATAGTATTTTTCGAGTAAATGGGCGGCCAGTTGTATGACAATCTGTAAATATAAACATCCCAGATTAATTATAGTATGCAAATAGCGCGCAACGAAGTATTTTAATGCTACCTTCAATTCTTTGGTGTTCAGCTTAATGCGCGACTTAACCTGAGTGCTGAGACTGGTTTGCAGCTCCCTGCGCCGTTTCTCCAGCTTTTCATGCAGCGAGCTCATTAGGTCTTGTGCCTCGCGATCGAGCGCTAAATACGGACCAGTTTTCGACAACTGAGCGGAAAAGGGGCCAAAACAGGCTTCGACAAATTGCAGAAAGTCCTGCTGTGGCTGTAATATTACACGCTCGGTAGCATGTTGATAGGCCTGCAGTTCATCCAGTTCCATTTTAGCCTCTAATGCTGCCAACGCCTGTTCCGGCCGTATGATAAAGTAATAGTCCAAGGCCAAGCCGGGTCCGGCAATCCGCTTTACAGCAATGCTATCCGATGCGGGCACGCGTCCGCACTTCTTGATGAACAAATGGAACGTCACAGAATCCCAGAGCAGCCGCAGTGTATAACGTAAAACACCAACTGAAATATTATACATAATAAGAGCTCCAATTCCAAAAGAGAGATTTTTCGAATATTTACCTATTAAAACGACACCTGCCGCGAGCGGGCAAAGTAATGTAGCCACTAAAATCGCCACCAGCGGCTGCAGCAGGCCCTGAATCAAAAAGTTCCATATGAGCACCTCCAGCAGAATGCAATAACGATTTCGAGTGTTGTCCGGTGCATCGAGGTCATAAATTAATATCATGTAGATGTGCAACAGGAGCACAAACACTGGAATCCACAGAGGTGCACTCAATGCCAAACCAATGCTGAGCAAACAGGTCGCCAGGCATATTATCGGGAATGCGAACAGAATTACAACGGTGCCCAGAAATCCTTTCACAAAGTAATTCCAAGCGCGGTTCAAATTGCGTGTCAAGCCCTTGCCAATGAAACCTGAATTTGGTAAAATGTTGCATGAGTTGAGTTTATAAATAAAATAAATTAAAATGGGCAGTTAAAAGCAGATTAATAGGTAATAAAAACGTAATGACGTCAGATCTTTACATCAATTATTCTTCTTTAAACGTCGAAAAGCTCGAAATTCATATCTACAGAGTATACTGCCAATTACCTTATAATAAAATATTATTATAATAACAATGGCTAACAGTAATTTAGATATCAAATAAGTATATGAATATTCAGTCTTACCTGTGTCAGGTTCAGTTTCGAAATGAGTGCGTGATTTTGATATGTGTCGCCAGAGTTCGATTAGCCGCGAGGCTAGAGTCTGTGTGATGCTGGTTTTGCGCGGAAATAGGGTGCCATTGATTTGAGACAGTTCCAGGTCGGGCATGAAGGGTTTAATGCAGAAGAGCGCACGCAATCCCAGCGGACTACACCAGGGCACAAGAATGCCGAGCAAAAACATCATGTTCCAAGTCCAGCACCAGGTGCGTTGCAACAGATTCAGCAAACGCCAAAAGGGCCAACGCGTGCTGGTGGTGCGTATCATTTCCTTCTCCACCAGAAATACAGGTTGGCTAGGATCTGAACGAGGCGTGACTATCGATGTAGCATGCTGGCTGATGACCGTGGGGATCACATCCGATTGTCCTTGAAAATTGCGCCTGATGATCCACGCCTGTGGCGACCAGATACGACACGCCCATTGGAAACTACGCGTAGGCGTCTTGGCATTCTTTAGCTCCTTCAACAGCACTGGCTCACGCTCCTTCATGAACGCCAGATCACGCGACAGAAAGTAGGCCGTCTGTTGCAGATTGTGCTGGCTACACATCTTCAGTGCTTCCTCGTGCGCTGACCAGGCGCACTTGTACAGCTTGTGCTGCTCTGCGTGACGCAGCTTGGAGCGAAGCCAGGGAGCAACGCGTGACAGTACAGAGTGATCGTTGGCCAAGCACTTCTGGTGCTCTTCACGAGTTCGCTTGATATCCTGTTGCACCTTGTCAACGGCCTTGTACATAATAACAACCGACTGGGCCTGATCCACCAGCAGCTGCGGCACGCCGTTACCCAGTTCCGCTAGCTTGGCATTGGACATGATGGAGCTATACACACGCTGCAGGTATTCCTTCATGACTGCATCGTTAACTTCCTCCTCGATTTCCTTGTCGTTGAGTTTCTTAGCGCGCAGCTCGGCAATCAGTCGCTCGCGAAAGTGCAAAAACCAGCCCCGTGTCTCGCGCTCCAGTATACCCACTAGAATGGGAAGTGCTTTACGCATTATGTCCCGGCAAAACAGGCGCAGATCGATCTCCTGGCCTTTGGGTGTCAGAAACAGGTATGGCACCGGCTGTGTCACCTCGCAACTGTTGAAATCGAACTTTTCCATGGTTGCTCGACGTAGCATTTTTCGCACATAGGAGCAGAGGCCATCTAGACAGTCTTCAAACTCCGGCTGCAAAGCAAAATAATACATGTAATATACATATTATAAACTATATTATAATTTCTCCTATCACATAAAAATTACTTTCCAGTAATTCACTCACCCGACACACTAGCTCAGCTATAAGGAAGCGACAACGCTCCTCCTTAATCTTGTAGTCCAGATTGTGGGCCAGCAATGCGGGCACACCGATAAACATGTCTACCATCCTGATGAGTGCTTTAAGCAGAGCATGCATTGCATGCACCACAGAAAAAAAGTGGGAGAAGATGCGGGCTCGGGCTGTGACGACTACGAAGCGTGCTGCCAACGCCAGGTCGCTTAAGAAGGAATCATGGGCGCGCAGGGTGCCCTTTTGCAAGAGCTGAGAGAGCCGCCACTTGTGGACCTGGCCAGTGAAATGCAAGCTGGGAACGTCGAATTCACTGCGAAAGCAAATTAAAATGTTTTAGCGAGTTGATAGGATTCATGGGAGCAACAGATAAAACACATATGGGCACAACACATTGATGCGAGACAAAATTTGATGACAAATTATAAGCATGCTTAAGCGTGGGCCAGATTCTTAATTTTGATTGATCCAATTCACGTGACTATGATAAAAATTAATTAAATTAAATACACATAAAATGAGCTCGTGTGCGAGTGAAAAGATTTGTGTGTGTTCCCTATTCGAATGACTAAATCGGAACATCAAGAAATTAAACCCATATTGATATTTCAGTATTAATGGGCTAACCAAAGAATAATAATAAATATATAAATATACATATGTATATTCCGGAAGTAATATTGGATATTCTATACTAAAAACTTAAAATCCATATTTTTTAGTTGTGGCGAGTCCGTTAACATTATTAAATTCAAGAAACTTTGCGATTTTCAAACCTTTGAAAATTGTACATACAGGCAACAAGACTAATGGAAGCTGCCTACAGATTTCTTTTTTATATTTGTTTTGTCTTAAGATTTGCTTGCGAATGTTCAATTCGTATTAAAGGCATGCATAAATTTAGCGTAGCGTTATTTATGAGTGGATATTTATAAACATAGGAAACAAAGTACCACGCATAATTTATGTATGTTGAGGCTAGAAAAATTATAACTTTAAATGTATGTAAATGTATACAATTGGTACAAAATATGATACACTGACTAAACAATTTAATATGCATTATGGCAAACACGCAAAACATTTATTTCGGTTTTAATTTGTTTTTATTATTTTTGTAGTTCGTTGCTTATTGTTTATTTACCCATTTTTACGTATTGTTTCCAATTGTTCCAAAGTTAATTTCTTCGGCTTTCCATATTTATCCTTTTGCAAGCTTTACAGGAATATTTCACATACAAACATTTTGTTTACGTTAATTGTAACTGTATGCAGTTACGTACAGACACATATTTGCGCACTTTGACGTAATGTTAATGCTAACGTTGTTTCGAAGCTTAAAATAGTGAATAGCATGCAATAAACGTAAAACAAAACTGAACCGCAGAAATTAAAACAAATTTCGCTTTGCCCCAAAGACTTTTTAACATGCTTCTGATTGGCTTGTTGCTTTTGCTTCTCGTTTTTTGACAGCTGCATGTGCGTGCGCAAGGTGACAAATGATTTGCAAGTTGTCTAAGCGTTTGCATAAAACAAATGTTGAATAGCTCCGCACAGCGGTGCAATTTATCTGCTATGCCTAGCAGCGGTATGTTAATGTTAGCCACATGCATATATACGAATATACTATGTATGTATATATGTAAGCACCGGCCGTGCAACGTTTGTTTAATTGTTATCGATTTAGGACTTAATGTATATCGTCATCAAATAGAGCGCGCCGGCATCTAGCTCGTGCGCTTTATTGAAAAATCATCACATTTTCAGCTTGGCTGCATAATCATCATCATCATTTACTCCTTGCCAGACAGCAGCTCTTGATTTTTTTTTTTTTTCGTTTTGTGCGCATGCATGCATGCGACCCCAAACTCACCCAGTTTCGCGCAAACTTTTCAATTGTGCATTTGTGAGGCGACGCGGCTCGCCGCTGCCATCGGAGGCAACAGCATCCAATTCATCAAAGGGCGGCGCTATAAATAGGTCACTCTGATTAATGGGACGCTTTCTGCGACCGCTTACACTGTTTGTCGCATTACTGGCCGTTACATTAAGCGTGCTGCTCGCCAATGGTTCGGGCAGAACTGTAAAAAGAAAACACACAAAATCAAATAAAATCTCAGTCAACACTTGTTAACAAAACACATTTGGCTCTTCGCTTACCAATCGGAAAACTCTTCCAGTGATATAAAAACTGCTCGGCAACGCATTTAATTTGCTGAACCAGCTGTTCCACTTCGGGTGGTGCTCCCACCAAATTGATGTTGAACTCAACGGGCTCACGCTCCGGCGCGGCCAGCGTTTGGGGGCGCAGCAATTGATGGTTGCCCGACGCGCTGCCGCTTGCAACTGTCGACGCCGACGTCGGCGGCGGCTGCTGCGGTTGCGGCTGCAATGACATGATGCTGATAAGTTGCTTCCCCCCACAACAGGCGTTTATTCCATCATTGCGAGCAGTCTGTATCAATATTCAAATCAAAAGCTGAAAATATTTATGGAATCTGTTAATCCATACGCAAAACACAAATGCCAATTGAAATCGTTGAAATGCGCGCCATATTAATATTAATGATCCAATTGAAAAATACACACTCACATGCATACATACATATGTATATCCCTTCTGTCTGTGTGCGTGCATATGTATAGATCACAACAATTTAAGAAATTCCAGCACAATGTAAACAATTAACTGAAGCAAGTGAACACAGAGGCTGTTATTCGTGTGGGCAAATTAAGGAACTAAATATGCTTACATCTTAATCACTAACTAACACTGCCAGCCGAGACAGGTGAATGCGAGCAACCTTTCAAAATCCAAACGCTCAGCTCGCAAAGTCAGTTTAACTCAATTTCGCGCTTCGTTAACTTTGGCGAGACGCGTTCGGACTGCGATTGTCAGTTTGCTGGACAAAAAACATACATACATACATAAACATACATATATACATATGCTTATACGACTGCCAATTGTGCGTTCCACGCCCAACACAACAGAGACTATGCACCACCACCCCCCAGCACACCACACACAAGCTCTAGTGCTTCTTATTGTTCTTTATTGCGGTACACGCACACAACTCATTTCAGATTGTCGTTGGTTTTGAGTTACGGCTGCTTTTTACCTTGTTTTATATATCAAGTTGCTACTAGGCTAGCATGTGCGTATGTACGTAAGTAAACATGTACTAAACACAGAGCGTAAATTTATACTACTACTACTACTACTACTTTCAAGTTACATTTATCGATGAATATTCGCTACAAACAGTTTGGGAGACATTGGAAGGCGGCGACAGACAGTCCGAAAGTCACACATATTAAGAGGTTCTTGCGCTTATTTTTAAACACTATTAGTAAATAGCAATAGCTAGATTATGACTATATTGCGCGTACTGTAAATGTGATGGACACTTACACTTGGTTTATTTCACAGAAAACATTTTAATCTTGCACAAAGTATACTACGCGTTTTCTCACAACTTTATTACCATTTCGGGATATAGGGAAATCTATCGATATACATTGCAGTGTGACTGCACTATGTTCTTTCGCAAAATACCATTTTCATACGAATTACTAACCACAAAGGTCCAGCTGACGAACAGCTGTATCAAGGCGACAAAATTTGAATTGTGCAACACTGTTGACATAGTTGCGCGATGATTCCAAAATGGAAAACTTGAGTATCAAATGGAGACCAACAAAGTAAAAAGATTATGTATGGCAATAAACTGCCATGCAAGTGGCTTGCAAGATTTTGACAATTTATACAGATTTCCCAAAAATCCAGAGCTCAAACAAAAGTGGCTAGAAAATCTAGGTCTTACAAGCGATCGAATGCTGTCGTCGTCCCGATCCTTAATATGCCAACGACACTTCACTGCAGCTTGCCGAGGAAAGAAAAGGATATTTTCCTGGGCGGTGCCAACACTAAATTTGGGCAGAGGTAAGTAAAGCAATCAGCTCAAGTGAACGCGCCACTTACTTACGTTTTGTGCTTCGCAGCTGCAACAAAAAAGCTACATCAACCAATAAAGCCGCAAGAATTAATGCGAAAATGTTGTGTTAGAAACTGCATTTCCAAACCTGCAGAAATATTGCATGCGTTTCCCATGAAAACAGACAGACGACGAAACTGGTTAAAGCTCTGCGGTTTGAATGACATGAGAAAAAAGTACTACATATGCCAAAGACACTTTTCAGCACGTTTTTTACGTGGCGATAAACTATCACCAAGTGCATATCCCGACTTAAACCTTGAAGATCCTGACCAACAGGCGTTCAATTTTGTAGAGACAATTGAAATGGAAGAAAATGATGCCGACGGCGTAAAAGAAATTGACACCAAATTCAGTGATGCAGACAAGGATTCATTTGATCAGCCATGTGAGAGAAACTGCATGAACTGCGTGAATAACGAGAACAGGAGGGTTCAAATGCAGAAAGAAATGGATTCAATGAGCAACAGGATAAAACTGCTGGAGAAACTACTTGAGCAGAACGACAGCGAGGAAGAGGAGTACATATGGATGCTGCTCAACTGAATAAAAAACACGGATCACGTTTGGCATTTATAATTTTATTCATCTTACTGCATCTGGAGCTCAATCTGCAAAAGGCGCTGATTTGTGGGACAATACGACATGGTAGCAGACATATTGGTAATTGCCTTGGCACGCTCACGCAGCTCATCCAATTGCTGCATTTGGGCTGCACCGCTCGAAATCCCTGATTTCGCCTGTTTGTAATGTATGAGTACCAAGTCCATTGCTGCCACCATGACATCGGGTATGACTTTGACGACATCACCACTCATTTGCTTCACGGTTGACAAGCACACGTCCACATCCTTAGTGGTATTGGGTATAATGTTTGGTATGCCCTCCAGCTGCTTTAGCGCCGCAAAATGCTTGCCCTCGTGATAGTCGTCAAAGAACTTCAGCAAATCACGTAACAATGTGAAGCTCACATACACTTTAGGCTCAATATCCGAGGAGCTGGCAGCTGCTAACTTGGTGCTAAAACGCCTGACTTCCAGACTAAGTCGTGCTCGCAATGTGCCCTCCGCTGGACGGTGCTGCACCACATGCGCCAGCAATATTGAAGTGTACTTTAGGGCCAGATTAAGATTACCAGCAATATCATAGAGGCGTATCGCCATCTCAAAGTTTCCGCGCGCCACCATTTCATCAGCTACCAGGCCAGCCATTGTGTGCGAATCAAACTCTGTGCAGTTGAACTGTCCAAAGAGGCCTCTGTGGATGAAAGAAGAGAATGGTAAATCTACGATGTAAAATATGCACAAGTATAAATGATTAATTGGGGACTTTCTTGCGGATTCAACTGTTATTTTACTGACAATCCTTGAAATGTATTAATAAATTCAACTAAGAATTATCTTTTTAAAATTATTATCTTTCAATTACATAAATGAGAGGAAAGTCTCTTTTGATCTGTTTAATATTTCTATTACGTACCCCATCAACTGCACATCTTCGACCTCGTCGACTCGCTGTCGCTGGCCAAATATTAAATCAAATATGCTGGTGTCCAGCACACCGCTGTCAACGACCAAGTCGCAGACACATCTTAGGAACATGTTGCGGCCCTTTGGGTCGTGCAGGTTACGCAGCGTGTAGTAGTAGTGGAGTGCCTCGGCAGTGTCCGTTGCCTCGAAGCGCTGCACATAGAGACGAACAAGCCGCGCCAGATTCAGTCGACGAAGCGGCGTCGGATCGCATACATCAACTATAAGCAGAGGTTGGCAAACGCTGCGCACGCCACCCAACATACCCAGCTCATGCAGCGCAATAGCCATGTGCACAGCATGCAGGCGGTAAGCATCGGATCGGGATAGGAATTCAATGGCTGCCTCAAACTGGCCAGTGAGCGCTAGCGCTTGGAAATATAGATGTGGATGCGCTGAAGCATTGAAGTACTTCTCGCCATAGCTATCTATGATTAAGCTCTGCAGCTGGCCATAATCTGCCGCATCGCCGGTATGCAGCATTGACAGTCTAATCCAGATAAAATCGTCAATTGTTTTGGCCACCTCGCCGTGAACCTCGTTAACGTCACAGCCAAGCAGGATGCAGTAGACAGCCTTCTTATAAGCATCAGTTGAGTTACGTATTTTGTTGGCGTACTGCAGTTTCAGTTGACTCTCCGTCTTGGAGTTGACTACGCCTGCACTTCGATTTGCAATCAGTTGGGCAAATTCGTCATAGCTGGAGCCAGCTTCGCGGAGAAAATCGACAGCGGTATCAACGGCTCCGCAGCGCAAGCTATAATAGATCAGAGGCCAAAGAGGCCTACCGCCAGTTGTGTCTACCAGGCCGATGACATCTTGTCCGCAAAAGCAACGATTTACATAAGCTCGCACCAACTGATAGTTATCGACATCGGTGTCCATGTTCACCAGTGAAAGAATGTATACTCTGTAGCGTCGCTCCAGGTGTAGTTTGGCGTTCAATACAAACTCCGGCCGGTGCCGATTACTGATGGGATCTCCCTTACACAGGGCTTCGCCTACCTGAGTCACGTTAGAGAGTAGCATCCACATGTCGGTGAGACGCGCATCTCCAAAAGTGTTGGTCAACTGTGCGAATTTCTGCACCAGATTTGGGCGACACTCGTCCTTGAGCACGAGAGCATTGTACTCGCACAGCTCCTTGGCATATATTAGCCCCATTTTATCGAGGCAAGAGAGAGGCAGACATTCCCGACGCAGGATTGTCTGATCGGGCAGCCGCTGTAAGTCAATAAAATTCTGCGACGGTCCAATCAAAGCCTCCAGCAAACGTGTTTTTTCTTCGTTCCAAGAGCTGATTAAATTTTCCCATTTCTGCTTTTTGACCGTGTCGTTGATCTGTAAAAACAGCAAATATAAGTTATCCATAGATATGTGACAAGAGTTACTTACATTTTTATTAGTATCCTCGATGACGGACAAAATTGCATTCTCTCGCTCGTTTTTAAGGAACGTGCACACATCTGTTTCCGCGCCAGCTACATCGAGGGGCGAGAAAGCCTTACCCGCGCTTAGTTTCTCGAGCCTTTTATTCAATTTCGGCAGATCAATGCCCTTGGAGCCCAGCAATATTTGACTGCGGATAAGCAAACACGATTGCGATTCACTGTTTTGCAGATTTGAGTGTTAAAAACTTACGCTTGGATTTCTTTGGTGCCGGTCTTGGTGACGCGCCTATGCAGTTGCTCTGTGGCTTGCAGGACCTGTTGAAGTGTTCTCTCCACGCCGGGCAGTGTGCAGTCATCGTTATCCTTTGTTAGGCTTTCAGCTCGCTGCAGCAATGTATTAAGATCCATTTTGAAAATATTTCACGATTAAATAAAAAATGCGGCCAGCACCGGAACGTAAACAACGACAAGTGCTGCAAATCGAATTGAATAGTTTTTTCACAATTTACAACACTGAATTTGTAAGCGCGTCATTTAAAAAAAAAAGAAAAAAAAAAACGACCGGACTGAGCGAAATAAATCAATATTTAGGGTTTGTTTAAACGGTTGTTAGAGTTACTACTATGTTTGTATATTTCTTATACTTATAGTATATATAACCACCTGTCACTTATAATGAATTTCCATTCATTCGGATTGTTATGCTTTATTCCCTATTCATCAATGTAACTCAATGTATACCAACCGCAGAAATAGTATATATTTATATTTTTATTTTTATTTTAAACTCTTGATCTTCTATTGCGCTATTGAAATTCATTAATTATTTAATTTTAAAAAGTGGTCAATTTTCTTTCTCATTCTGTTACGCATACACAGTCGCATGATTATCATCCGATTAATCAAGCCCTAATTATTTAATAGTTTGCTACCCCTATTTGTTAATTTCATGTTTGTTTTTAAAGAAGTCCATAGTCTTTGTTGTATTGTGTATCTGAACTATATATTATGCCTTAGAGCCTTAATCTCGTTCAGCATTTGATTTATTTAACTGGCAAATAGGTATTTGCATGTTAGTCTTTAATTCTTAATCATAAATTCAATTCATATTAGGTAATTTGTGTTATTGTGAAGATATATTTTGTTTTGATTAAATGATTCAATCATATTCTTATTTTTACAGCTTGACAAGCCAATTACATACCCAATAAAATAAAAACAACTTATTACTTTAAAAAATTATATTAAAATTGAAACTAAAGACATTATAACTTGCATCGTAACTGAACAGTTATTGGTTTGAAAAATTGTGTACTAACTTAACCTGCTTTGTTGCTAAGTGGTTACCACAAATGATGCTAGGCAACATTTTGGATCCTTACATATTTGTTAAGATGTTTTTTTTTTGTGGTTTTGTTTGCCCTTATAACTTATAGGTACTAGTATGTAGATTTTGCCATCCGTCCTAGGACCAAGCTGTTTTTTATAAGAAAAATCAATTGTACAATCCAGAAGCTGACACGTTCTTATGATACAATACAGCTGCTTTTCTCGGGAGGGTTACCATTCTCGTTCTCAATTAGCATAAGTAACTGATGAAAAATATCGCCAACAGACTTCAGAAATACAAAGAGACAAAATTCCAATTATGTATAAATTCAATAACGAACCTCTATCACATCTCAATGTACTCACCTCATTTTGCTTTGCAGATGTTTCGAGAAAAGCGGCCCGCCAGCAGTCCGCAAGCTTTTTGCCCTCTTCTGTTGAAACAGTGCGCTCCTGATGCAGATCTGTCTTATTGCCTACTAAGACCACAGGTACACTGCAAACAATTAATCAAATTAAACTGTATTCGAATCGAAATAGACCGCGAAAATATCATACTATTTCTTGCCCATCACATCTAACAGCTTTTCATAAATAATTTTGATGACTTCAAATGACTTCTGACTGGTTATGGAATAGACAAGAACGTATCCATGAAAGTCCATGCTGTATTGCACTGGAAATATGCTGTATTCATCTTGTCCAGCTGTATCGACCAGTTTAATGTTATAATCCTGCGAGTTGACACGCGTAATTTTGGTGAATGCTGTAATTTTATGAAAGTCAACGTGTACACATTAATCGTTTATCAAATTAAGCTCTTTGTGCATTCTTTAGGCACATGACCGTAAATGTTGAATGCCATCGGCATCCACTGTGCTGTTGAAACTGCTTTCTATGACTAATGTTGTCAAATAAAAAGCAACTGTTGCTTACGTTTGCTTTAAAGTTTACGTTTGCAAGAAACAGATGCTATTGTACACATAAATTACTTACTATTTTCAATGGTTGGATCGTAAGAGTCCACGAATTGACCCTCAACAAACTGTATACTGAGCGAAGATTTGCCTGTTAATGCAAGTGAAACGCAATTATTATATATGTAGGTATTTTTTTCAATAGTTAGCAATGTTGCCCGTGTCTGTGTCTGTTGTCAAAATACTACGCAATTACCAACAACAACAACAAGAACAACGCAAACGCACTCACTGCCCATATACATAACTACAGCAGCAACGGCAGAACGATTAGTCAGACTGGAGCTGATGCTGATGCTGAATTATAACTCAAATTAACTTACCCACTGAGCGATATCCCATCATGGCTATATTGCGTTCTTTTGGTGGCATTATGTAGGCCTATTTAATTATTTCTACTATGTATAATTGTTTTTGCCCCTAAGAGGGTGTGTAGGTGTGTGAGTGTGTCTGTGCGTTTGTGTGCGTCTTTTATTCGATTTTGATCTTTTAGACTCTCAACTTGCTCTAGATACTTGTTGCTATCACAGTTGTAAACTTGCTGCAGCGTAGTTTCAATTCTATATTGTTTAATTCAATTATGTATTATTTCTCAGAAAACATTCCGACTTTACACTAACTACGCGTTTTCTTTGGCTGTGGCCACCCAAACTATTTAACGTTTACTGCCCTGTTATTAACAGCACGTTGCGCATTAATTTAATACTTTAATACTTAAAGCCGACGTTTAATGCTTATGATATACAATGACAAAAATAACCGTTTAAGCTAAACATTGATTTATTTTATTTTTTTTTTTTTCATAAATGTTAACAGTTTTAAGACTTTAATATATATACAAATATATTTTAAGAATAAATTCAAATACTAAAGTACTAAAATACTGTAAAGTACTGTGTTATCGAAATCAACAGCTCCCATCTCTGAGGTCGCTAGAAACATCTGTTCCGTGAAGCATTTTTTGTGAAAATTTGTACTTCAGCTTGAATATTTTACTTGAAATCGTTTAGTTAGGAGTTTCGCCTCTGAAATGGGGACAAAACGTCGTAACATTGAAGATGAGCTCTCACGCTTTGAAGCAGAGATCTCGAAGCCGCCAGTTCGAAACCTCTTTGTACCCAATCAAGTGCGTCCGATAATCGCGGCAAATACGTACACCAACGTTCAGCAAAAATTGCAGCAGCATCAGCCGCGAATGACGGTACCCCCGCCGCCAATACCACCACCGCCCACATTTATGTCCACATTCGTACCGACGGGCAACGGCTCATCCACATCCCCGGCAAAGCCCACATCAGCTACCCCGGTTGTACTTAGCAGCGCTCCAAAGCTCTACCAATGCCGACAGTCGGTTCATGTTCCAACGGTGGCCACGGCGCCGGCAATCGATATCAACATCAATTCCATACAGTTTGATGTTACACAAAAACTCAAGAAGCTCAAGGCGGAAAAATCGGGACCCAATCCGATTGCTGAAGAAGCTATCAAAGCAGCACGCGCCTCTTCGGCTCTGCAATCATTTCAAACCACAGAGCGGAAGAAGAAGGATCGTAAGACGGTACGCATTGCCGGTGGCACTGTGTGGGAAGATTCTTCATTAGCAGATTGGCCGGATGATGATTTCCGCATCTTTTGCGGCGATCTTGGTAACGATGTCAACGATGAAGTACTCACGCGCACCTTTAACAAGTTTCCATCATTTCAACGGGCACGTGTTGTGCGAGACAAACGAACCGGCAAGAGCAAGGGATTCGGTTTCGTCAGCTTCCGCGAACCGGCCGATTTCATACGAGCAATGAAAGAGATGGATGGTCGCTACGTGGGCAGTCGACCAATCAAGCTGCGCAAGAGCACCTGGCGACAGCGCAGCCTGGATGTGGTGAAGAAAAAGGAGCGTGAAAAGCAATTGCTCCTGCAGGCCTTCAACTCCATGAGTTAAGTGCACTGCACCCACTATCAACAGAGAAGAAACACTTTAGGCTAGTTTTGGTCGCATTTCGATGTAAATACAAATTTGTTTTTAGAATGTTCGGATGTGGCTGCTGGAGAAGAGGCATGAATTAAAACAAATATTAAAATAAATATTTAGCAAACGTAATAAGTGATGTAATTATTTAGTCAATGATCTATTACAATATTGAACTAGGCGTGTGCCACAAACAGCTAACAATGTACACAGCGTAGGCTCTTGATTATTGATTGCTTTGATAAGTTAATATGCATGTGCCGCGCCTTTTACTTAACTTAAATTCCGAGCTACAATACCCCACTACACTATGCTACGACTACAAACATGCATACGTACATACATACATCTAACCTGAACAGAATTCCCGCACAGCTGTGCATTAAAGCCCACATTTACTGGTAATTTACCTTTAGGAATATTTTAGCTTCCATGGTGTAAGTCGTTCCATATCAGTTATTAAGCAACCTGTACTTCTTACGACTTTAAAAATACTTGTTCGATGCGACATTCCTGCGAAGCCCTAACACCACTTGCTCGTCTGCTTACCCAGCAGCGAACTGCATGCTTCGCTGCCAGGATCTTCTATTGAATCTTTCTCCGATGGCTTCAGGCTGGGCCAGCGTACATATGGCGTGCCCGCGTTGTTCGCGAATATTGAAGGATAATATTGTCTGTAACTGATGTATCCACTGAATAGACCAATGAGTGAGCCCACTGTCACGTCCTGCCAATGATGATGATAGTCACAGGTGCGACTAACGGCCACCAGGGAGGCCACAATAAGAGGAATGACAGCGATGCACATTCGCCAAGTCTGGCCCCTTCCGCGTGCATCGAAGGCGTGCAGCTTGGCGCCCACGTAGTAGGTGACAAATCCAAAGCTGGCAAAGGCAACTACAAAATATTTGCAGGAGAAGACTAGTGTACATTCGAATATACATTTGCATTGGCCCACTTACAGGATGAATGTCCGCTGGGGAAGCTCTTACGTCCCTCGTTGATAATGCTCGGCTTGCCCGTGCAATTAAAATCGAGTAATGCGCTGCCCAAGGCGCTGGCAGTTTCGTTTAACACCATTACACCGTCGGGAAAGCAGCGATAGAAGAAGTCGGGACGCGGCCGTCCAACGGTAATCTTCAAGAGACTCGTCGGAATGCTATTCATGCAAACTGCCAATGTCCACGCCCAGCTGGCAGCCCGAAAATCTCTACGATCTTTGGTAAATGCGTAGACTAATGATGTGAGAACGAACGGTACGGTAATTACCAAAAATAGCAGATCGCCGCTCTTAACGATGTCCGGACGGATTGGATTTTTATACAGCCAGAGTTCCTCCACGTGGATTTCCCGCTTAAATGCCGGCATCGTTTCCAATTTGCTAAAAGTCCAATCGGATAGATATCAATAAATTGATGAGTCAGTCTACATAATCAAATATTCGTGCTACTCACAAAAATACCAATACAATCATCAGGCGTATAGCTATATCGGCCAGATTGCTGTATTTCCTCGATAGCTCCTGCTGCTTGGGCTCAGCCTCGGGCAGCAGGACATCATTTTGCTGCAGTTCATTGCACCACATGTCGTCGTCATTTACTTCGTCCACTTCTGGCTCCTTAATGGAACTTTTACGAGGACTACTTCGATGCAGCGCTGATTTCACAGTTGTTTCAGTTGACATTTCGGCCAATTGGGAATTGTGAATTGGTTCCGCTAAGAGTTCTGTGTACGGCTGCCGTGTTGTCTGAATAATTGATAAGAGATACCGATTAGCAAAGTCATTAGACTATTAGACAAAAAGTATAAGACTTTTTTTTATACATGTATTGATGTGATAA
The DNA here is from genome assembly GCA_035047565.1 of Drosophila mulleri. NCBI lineage: Eukaryota > Metazoa > Arthropoda > Insecta > Diptera > Drosophilidae > Drosophila > Drosophila mulleri. The sequence goes on from JAWNPK010000168.1 coordinate 5,177,543, forward strand.
GATAAACAAGCACAAGCAAATCAGTACATACATACATACACACAAGTGCACATGCTTACATACATATACAGGTGCTCATGCATACATAGATACATATACACACATATCCATGTAATCTTGTGCTCATCCCTAAATTCTAGTTTGAATCATTGTGAAACTACGTAGTGAACACATCACATTATATAAATACAAATTCGTGAGTGTGTATATTATTTAGTCATACTGTGGGTCATTCAGTCATTTGCATGTAAGAGGCATTTATTTGATTTTCGTATAGGTAAACACAAACAGACAGAAACTAAACATCAGTAAATTTGCGGCACCTGTGCAACTTCATCCGACCAAGACGCAGTGTCGTCATTGTCGCCTTGTTTGTTGTTGTTGTTCATTGACTTTCCGTATTTTCGACTACGTAAATCCGCGTCCGCACTCTGGCTATGATACATTTTCGAAAGCTTCTCAAATATGTATACCAACTCAACTTTGGAGCTCTAGTCTAGGAACTCGTCAACAACAGTTTGATAATTGCAAGTCGCGAAATGGCTAATTTTCGGTTTTGTCAACTGGTACTTCTAAGATTACTACCTAAACTAACTACTACATGCTAATTGCACCGGGTTTTTATAAACTTTCTCTAATCCGCAGTTGCTACAGTGATGTATGAGCCATTGCGTACACTCTGCACCGAAGTTCATATACTCTCGCTACACAATTTAAAATAAATGTACATATGTGCATGCGTTTCTTTGATCAGAATTTATTTGAATAGATCAACTTAATATTTTTACTTTAACTAGTTCTTATTGGGGTTTCGTTATCATTATCTTGTTAGAAACAAGTGAAGTATTAAAAACACAAACAGACCTTTAGTAGAGTAGGTTAGCATCTGTAGCCAGAATGGGAAGTTAACAGTTGAGATGCGCAGTCTGGTTCAGCTTTCAGTTTTGTCAGTTCCATCTGTTGCATCAGCTGATAGGTCACAACAATGTTACTCAAAGAGCTTCAAATATTACATTCTTTATCAATAGTATATATCAGAGCTTTTTAATCATTTGTGTGCTTCTATCTACAAATATTGTCTGTTGAATTTTGTTCAGAATTGAACTACATAACCTCTTTATTTGTAAACATTGTACCCGTACTTTAACATACTACTGTCCACTAACATAAGCAGCGTTGCCAACCATGGTAAAGTTGTACAAGAACAGGCTTGTATTCGATCATATGATTAGAACTGATTGTGCTGTGCTTGTTTGTTTTCATAACATATTGAATAAAGTTTACTAATTTATATAAATTATAATAATTAAGAATTAAGTATAGAATAAAATTAAACTGTGCAATGTCTGAAAACAACAAAAATGAAAGAGTTTCTGCTGGAGAATTGCTTGACTCCCTCTACTTGGATATGTTTCATCTAATCGAAGCGCACACCCAATGTCGTATTGATATCGAACGGACGAGCTCCGATGGCTCAATTCTCCTAGCACGAACAAAGTTCCAACAAGGAGGTCAATCATTATCGACCGCACAAATTCCAGCTGAAAATAGTGCAGAGTTTAATGCTCTATGCAGAGTTAAAAAGGCTGCAGACGAAGACATCAGTATAGAGAGACATCCGGTGGACAAAGAGAACGGTTACGTGGAGCCTTTATATTGGTTCAGCGTATTGCCCCCAATGAGTTTGCGGAGCGCAGTAGATAAATTTAAAAGAACGATCGATTTGATAGCAGAGAGTGCAAATCTCCAAAGGGAGCTTAGTAGAGTACTAGATGGCATTAACAGGTTACGTCAAACTGTTGCATTGCTATAATATTGAATAAATGATATGTACATATATGTTACAAAATAAGAATAAAGTTGAAAGTTCTAAATATATGAATCAATAATTATGTACTGGGCTGTTATTTTAGCAATCCAAACCTATCGAAATATGTTAGCTATCGAAAATAAATAATTTAGAACATTTGCAATATTGGGCAAGTGGGTAGTCTCATCAGCTGTTTCATTTTCATTTTACAGTTTGCATTCTTAGTAAGTGGACAGCCTCGTTGCTCATCATTTTCGTATCTGGCCAATGAATCGATATACATATATATATGTAAAAATATATTTACATATGTGTAAAGTTTAGAGCAGCCAATCAATAATTGCTAAAAAGCAGAGTCATAGAATTGGCATTCAGAACGTATTCGAACCTATTGCAGATTAAATTATAGAACATGCAAATTATGAATAATAGAGGCGTAGCGCCCAGCAGATAACATTCTTCGAGTTCTTTTAAAAAGTCGCACACAAACAACGAGCACAGCGCGCGCCTTTGTTGCTCTGTCTGCGCTTGTGAGCTGCGGGCGACATTCCCGTTTTGAGATTTGTCGCGCGTGGCTACCCCACCCAAAATTTCACACGCTCTCACGCAAACACCTTAGTGCCTGTAAAGTGCAGCCATGAATAACGCTCACACCAATGGAGCTACGTCAGCGTCTGAGGCGCCCTTGCTGCAGCTGGAAGATGAGGTGGATCTTATTGGCGACTTTGTGAAGCAGCAGCCAGCAGCAACAATGAGTAGCAACCAGCTGGCACCGCTCCTAAACGGTCGCGATGGAATTGGTGTCAATCAGTTGACTACACAAGTCGAGGTGAGCATTTCGACTAGTTCTAAAACGACAAAAACAATGAAATTGAATTCATCTTCCCCATGCACAGATAAATACGATTGGCGTGAACGAGAGGGTGACCAGCGGAAAACGAAGGCCAAAACGAAAGCCAAAAAGAGATCGCGATCAAATTCTATTATCAGTTGACGACGACGATGATAATGAGGATAATAATGATGATGGGGAGAATAATGCTGATAATGATCTTGGTGTATCTGATGATGTGGCTCACATTGATGGCGCTGGCGGCGACGTTGGTGAAATTGTTGATGTGTTTGCCATGGGCAAAAAGCAACCGCAAAGAAACCATCTGCTTATGCTGCACGACATCGGCGACGACGCTGATGCCGATGGCGAAGACGAAGAAGACGTTTTACTGCACAACAAGCAACCCGCCCTACGCAATGGCAAATGCAAACTCTCGAAGGAGAGCAGTGAGAGCGTTAGTGGTACAGCAAGCGTAACGACGTCGCAGCCGACTAGTCACATTGTAACACCAACGCGACGCGGACCAGCAACGACATCATCCGCAGCATCGCCGCTGAAAGCAACGACACGTTTGCCACACGAGGAGGCCGACGATATTTGCCTGGTGCCAGAAATCGACTTCGAGGGCATGTCCACGGACGCAGGCAGCGACAATCGCGAGTCACAGCCGCTGCTTGGCGGCGGCGGAGGTGGTAGCCATGCCAGTCGCATTAGCGATCTGCTTGGTGGACTAGGACTTGGACATGATCACGTTGACCTCGTGTCCAACAGATTTGGCGGTGAGTACTCTCTGCTCGCTCTGCTTACTCTGCTCACATCAACGAGTCACAGTCGCGACTGAAGTCGTACAAAGTCATGTGGGGCTTCCTTCACTCTGCCAATGCTTCGCTGTGTGTGTGAGAGAGTAATTCATGTGAGTGACTGGCGTGAACTTTATCTCTATTGCTCAGCTTGCAAAGACATTTAATCTAGTTTCCTACAACCTACTGCCATATGCCATATCAGCATTATCCAAAAGCGCAACAACGCCAATTCCAATTATACTTTACATCAAATATATCAACTCGGCCAATAAGATGACTCAGAGTCAAGCTCAGGTATACCCTGTAGTAGAACAAAAAAGGGTTTAGATATATGTATGTATATATATAGTTCCATTTAGTTTAAAAATAGAGTGTTTTTGCATATACTCAGAACGCGCGCTGTGAGCAACAAATCGGTTTCGGCCCCTCCACTTTCGTCTATTATTCAATCATTATGAAATATACTATAATTGGCAATTGTTGTGCATTCTCTCAGCAGTTTGTGTGGTTCGAATATGTACATATGTGTGAATTGTGAGGTGGAATATGGTTGATTGAAATGCGTCAATTCGTGATTGAATACGTCACCCGCCCCAACGGTCTTAATTCGTAGTAGTAGAAATATTGTACTTAAATCAAAATTTTAAAATCTCGTTTCCATGTTCCACTGCTTTGAACTTCAGAATAGTATAAACTTTTTGCCTTGCAGCGTAAAAATTATTAGTTAATTCATGTATTTGGATTCATTTATGATTGGTTTTTTAATCACAATTTCACGATTTGTACTAAATTTCGATCATAACAAATTTTGCGAATGTTAAAATGGGCGTTGGAATGCAAACTGTCGCCCAATGGACTTAATCAATATCAAGAGTAGCCAACGAACAATGATCAGCAATGACATCAAACCAGAGAAATGCAGAAGCTAATAACAAAGCGAATTTCGACCATGTGTCCATAGGTCAGCCCGCGAAGCGGGACAATGTAGACACTGCCACCGCAGCCGTCGCTGCCTTTAGTGGCGCAGAGTCAAGTGATTCGGAGTATGAGCCGTACGGATGTACGTGCAAGCAGAACAAATGTGATGCAGAGGTGAAGGACTATATTTCATCGGGAGAGGAGACACCTCCGATTTTATATACTGCTCCCTCTGGACTTCGCAACTCTCAAGATTCTGTCACATTTAAAATAGCTCAGCCGAAATGTCAGTGTGCCAATTGCCCGGTGAAGAACCTGTGTAAGTCGCTGTCAAGTCGACATAGTATATAGATGTGGGTCAGACCCTATCTAAACGCTTTAGATATGCAAATTTCGAACTGTTTGCCTTTTAATGGGGCCCCCCATTCGATGCGATGGCAACCTGGAGCGAGTTTACTTGGCCACCAACACACATTTTATTGTGATGCCGCGTTCATTGAGCTCCAGTCGCGAGAATTTTATTCAGCATGTATTTACCATTTGCCAGGATCACTGTGACTTCAATGACAACTTTGACTTCATAGGTACTAAAACAGTGATCAAATAAGTTTGTCTTAGCATTGTGGATTGCTGCTTCTCGGTTTCACCTAAATATGTGGCAGTTGGATATCGACCTGGTCGGATACCAGCTGCATCTGCCCTGCGGTTAACCACATGTTCTCGACACCGTCAGGTTTTCGTCGTATATTATACATATGTGTGTATATTATATACACATACAACAGTCACGCAACGTTTAACTCATCAACTTATACTCGAAAGTTGATTTTTTATTTATAAACAATGATTCTTGGTTGAAACTTTTTGAACAGTCCGCGTTGTGGCATTGTTCAGGGCATGCGCATTTTTGTATTACGCACAAATTTGATTAGTAATTCATTTACAAGTTATTCATTTTTGAATAATTATTAAAACTTTTTAAAAATTTTCAGACGATCCGCTCTTCTCGGAAATCGTGGCACAAGCTGAATATGCGATCGAGCAGGGCGTTCTACCTGAGCGTATCTATCAGGGCAGCAGTGGTTCCTATTTCGTCAAGGATGCTTCAAGAGTAAGTTCAACTAACCGAAAGGCAAACAACCTTAAAAGACATAAGACAAAGAGATCTCGTTCTATAAAGTAAATATTTTATGTATTGTGGAAAAGAAAGTTTCTTGAGCAAGTTGCTTAAATCTACTTCTGCATATCAAATGCGCTTCGCATAGTCCAAGCCACTAAGTTAAAACTTGTGATTAAATAAATAAGCGCATATAATAAATCATCAAGCAAACGGGGAAGTCTTGTAATCAAAGTGTTTTACTTGACTTTTGGTTTGGCTTTGAAATAAACACATATATACATACATACATGCATACATTTAAAATGTAAATATAATTGATGTATTTCATTTTGAAATAATAGCAAAAATGCCTGGCCGTCTTCAAGCCAAAAGATGAGGAACCATATGGGAGACTGAATCCGAAATGGACCAAGTGGATGCATAAGCTCTGCTGTCCATGTTGTTTCGGGCGAGCCTGTTTAATTCCAAATCAGGGGTAAGTTTTATTTATTATTTTATTTAGCAAACACTTATTAACTAGATTATCTATTAGCTACCTGTCCGAGGCTGGCGCGAGTTTGGTGGATCGTAAACTAAATCTAAATATTGTGCCGAAAACACGAGTGGTTCGACTGGTGGCCGAGAGCTTTAACTATGCGCGTATTGATCGCCAGAAGGCCAAATTGAAGAAACGTATTAAAGAGCACTATCCGTCGGCGCACTTCAACCGCATGAGTCTGCCACTAAAGGTGAGTGGTCAGCGTAATTGAAGATTAAACATTTCTCATTTGATGATTCCCCTTCCACAGACTGGATCATTTCAGCTTTTCGTGGAAGGCTACAAGGACGCCGATTACTGGCTGCGTCGATTTGAGCATGAGCATTTGTCACCGGCGCTCGCAAAATCCTTTCAGCTACAGTTTGAGCGTTTAGTTGTTCTCGATTATATAATTCGGAATACGGATCGAGGCAATGACAACTGGCTTATTAAATACGTTGCGCCCAAACTATCGGGCGCGGTCGGTGGGACTGGTGGCAAGAGAATGTGTCATGCCAAAAAATTCGTGCCTGGCCAGACAATAATAGACCTTAATGAGCCGTCAATAGCTGCTTCAATTAATAACGCAGACCGCATTGAAGCCGGCGGCTCTCCTGCACCCACTTCAATGGGCGTTGCTGAATCAGCTATTGGTGGGCATTCTAGCAATACCAGCAGCGAGGATGAAACAAGGAAAGCCCCGGAATGGAATATGGTGGAGGCACCACAAATAAGAATTGCCGCCATTGACAATGGCTTGGCTTTTCCATTTAAACATCCAGACTCTTGGCGAGCATATCCGTATCATTGGGCATGGTTACCTCAGGCCAAGATCCCGTTTAGCAATGATATAAAGGATCAAGTGCTGCCCCAGCTGTCCGACCTGAATTTTGTGGAAGAAATATGCACGGAATTGCTATACTTATTCCAGCAGGACCGAGGCTTTGATAAACGACTGTTTGAGCGCCAAATGTCCGTAATGCGCGGACAGATTCTAAATCTCACGCAAGCGTTACGGGATGGAAAATCGCCCGTCCAGTTAGTTCAGATGCCAGCGGTTGTTGTAGAACGGTAATAAATAGAGTACGGTTAGAAGGACCCCTAGTAATAAATACTAACTGTGATTTTTCTCTTTTACAATCTTCACACAGCTCGAGTGGCAGTCGCTTTTTCTCATTCACACAGCGCTTCCAGAACAAGAGTCCCTTCTTCTCTTGGTGGTAGGTTGATATCTATATAAATAGAATAACAAACCGTTCCAATTCCTTTACTCTATTTCAGTTAATTGGTCTCAGACATGCCGAGCACCCGTATTACCCGCCAATTCTACTGGTCTGGTCGCTTTCTTGTTATGTACTATATAAACAAAAGCTTTTAGTTGTATTCAATCACTTTGGATTTTGTTAAATTTGTTAGTTTTAACATGTCGGAAAAATATTTATGTACATATACACACCAATGGCCATGTATATAATCAAGGTTTAATAACCGATGCATGTTGTTTTCCTTACTGTTCCTGTGGTTGGATTGTTAACATGTATACAAAATGAATACGCCACATTTGGCACAGTGTCCATTCCAAACATTGTTAATCTTGCGCTTTCATCATGGTTACACTTTCATTTTTAATTTATACCAAAACATATCAGTGTGAATTATTTACAAACGGCCTCAAATTAATGCCCATAGTTATTGCTAAGGCCAAGGACGCATTGAACTTATTTATTTCAATCCCCTGCATTGTGAATATCATCAACAAAAAATACAATATATCAGTTAACACTCCCAAAGTTCAGTAGTCCCTGAGCTATTTACGTTTATCATAAGCTATATAATCAAGTGTTACTACGTCAACTAGAGGAAACCTTATATATATATATATATATATATATATATATATATATATATATATATATATATATATATATATATATATATAAATGAATTGGAATATAAATATATTTATATATATATATATATATATATATATATATAAAAATAAATGAATTGTGCATATATTTAAACAAAAACTGTAATCAAATATAATGCCTTGTATGTATTAAAAAAAAAAAACACTCTGTTTACGTTGAGTTCAGTTGCGTTGGGACGGGAGCAACTGATAGCGCTAAGAAAAATGCAAACATAAATGGTGCTATCTTAATGTTGTTTTATAAAACGCAATAATGTATGATCTGTTGTGTAATGAATATATAACATACATATTATATTTTTGTATATGTAGAAAATTTAAATTTACATTAGGGATTAACATGAATTTATTTTCTTATCTACGTACTTTTCTGACTCCAAGAATTCAACAAAAACTTTAATGATGGTCGTATACCTTCTAGATAATTCTGATTTCAGTACTTCACTCTGGTTCCCTGCCACTTTAAATGCAAGTCAACTTTTTTAAATTGTGGTATGATCGAAGAATAAATAAGTAGCACTTTCAATGAAAATATAAACAATAACAAAACAATAAACTATCACTGTTACCAATAGCTAAATCAATGAGAGCATGTCACTCGAAGCATCTGACGTAATTCGCTTAGCGGGCAGATGATCAGCAACAGGAGCTTTCACATTAACAGAATCCTCTGCAAGCTGCTTCGCCTCAAAGAGATCTTTGTTGTTGGCCGTGTTTATGATGCTCTCATTCTTCAATGGGCTAACGCTCATATCCCCGCTCGTGTTTGCCAACGCCGGCAAACTACGTTTGGATGTTTCTAAAAACGTTGTGATAGAGGGCTGATAGCTTGTACTAATCATACTTCCGTATCCCTCGTATTTGTACCAGTTAGTCGGAACTGTTCCGGTAACACAGAGATCTTTTCCAACTGGGACGGTGCTAATGACCTTGTCTGGCTTAAGGAAACGTACAAATCGTTCTAGCTCTTTGTAGCTCGAATGCTCTGAATATTCTACTCCAATTACACTGATACGCTTGCCATACGAAGGCTTGGAGTTCTTTTCCCAACCACTGGGTCGTATGCCAAGCAGCATATCATAGCGGCCTTCAAATGTCTGAAAGTACTGATCTAGACTCTGTGAATAGAAGGCTTCATTAGATATGCTGTAATATGCCCGAAATCGAATTACTTACCGGATAGCTTATCTTTCCCATATTGATAACATGCAAATTAGCCTCAAAGGGATCATCACAAAGGCTCAGCTCCAGCTCTGGCCAATTAAGACAATCGATTGCTTTACGGCGATGCGGTTCAGTCCAGACGCGCAACCTAAACTCCTCGACCAAGGCCAGCCACACCTTCTCTTTTCCAATTAAATATGAACCACACACGTGCAATATACGCTTGTCGGCGTTCTTCTCATGAAATTGCCTCACTGCGGTGCGAAGTCTATCTATACTGTCGGATTGATGACAAAAGTCATAGTTCTTCGATAAATAGGTTGTGTCCAGGTAAAGAACATCAATTCGCGGCTCGTTCCAGAAAATAGGCAACGACTCCATTTCAAAGCTTGCACGAAAGTCCCCAGTATGGAGAATACACTTGCCAGTGGTAAACTTGAACATCAACATAATGGCACCCGGACAACTATAATACAGTCAAACAGACAAGGAATTAATTAATTTGATTGGGCTTGATAAGTAATACTTACTGATTGGCGTCTATTGCTGTTATTTCAATCTCATTGAGCGTTATGGACTCCCCAACATCGATTTCATGCATATACTGATTGTCAATGGGTATAAAAGTGCGCACGAGCTTCGCTGTTATAGGACTCATATACAGCGGATGCGCGAATTTCCGGGTTAGGCCCACATAGTGATCGGCATGATAGTGACTAAGAAAGTAGTGCGTCGCATTCGGTATGTCGCCAAATTGGAAACCATCGACTACGAATGTCGTATCTTCCACAATCTTATAGGACGGACAACGCTTGCGCTTTCGTTCCTTGGGCCCATTTTCTTTTGCGCGTGCACCAGCATCATTACTTCCCTGAATTTCTAAATTGGGTATATTCACCATAGGTAATGGGTTCAGCTGACAATCTTTCAATATGTCAAGTGGAATGGGCTCAGCGTTGATGCTTTGATTAGACTCTGACTCATTATCGGAGCACAGATCAATTATGGCAGACGGGGAATTTGAGCATTTTGCCTTGGCTTTGCGTTGCGGCAGCGTGCGCTTTCTTTCAGGCTTCCGTTTATTTTCGATATCTGAAGACAGCACGGACGTTTCAGGAGTAGTTTCCTTTGATGTGGACTCCTCATCGAAGAGCCGCTTGCATCCCTTACGTGCCTTTATTTTGATTGGGCTATTTTCTGATGGGAACTCAACTTTATAGCTTTTCGCGGAGCTCTTGAAAAAGGAATCGATGCGCATTTGACCTGGTAAAGGTTCCTTTTTCACAGTTCGTTTGGTCGCAGTGCTAGTAGCAACAACTTTTTTAGTTTCATCATTACTCTTCTTCTGTTTTGCTGTAGATGATGCTCGTTTGCTTCCCGCCTTTTTCGGTTTTTCTGGTGTTTTGTTTTCATCTGCACTGGATATTGCTATTACTATTACGTCATCTGCTTCATCTTCTTCAACCTGAATTTGCTGCAATTCAGCCAAGTTTCTAAGGCGGATTTTACCGACATTTGTTGACATGCTTATATCCTACGACCTGTTGTGTTTTGCACGAAATTCGATTATTTAAAGATAGCTGCTTTGAGGAAGCCATCAGAAGCAAGTGCTATCGATAGTGTAATCGAATAAATTCTCGATTTTATATTTTAAGCACTTTTTTCAAACTTCTGCTCGTTGGAAAAAGAATAACAAAATAAAATTACAATAATTAATAAAACAAAATCGAAAACATATAAATAACAATTTTTTTTATAGTTTCAAAGAGAAAAAAACTTAAACTACATTTCTGCATCTATATGAGGTATATTTTCCTCTTCGATCTCTTCAATGAGATTATCCATAAAGCGTTCCAATATAACAGCATCATACAATGAGCATCCTAAGAAACCATATTTTCTTGTGTAATCGTCAAGGTCATCGGATGCGTCATGTATATTCTTAAGAATTGGAGCAGTAATTTTCAAAAGTCTGTGCCGTATATATATCGCAGTTTTATGCAGCTGAGCTTTAACGTTGATCAAATGCGGTTCGATTGCTTCCGATATAGATCGAATTTCTGGTATAACACAGTCACGAATTGCATACTTGCCCATTTTGCTCAATCCAATGAGGCTACCATAAATCGTCATTAATACGGAAGACTTAAGCCCTTTCTTATATACGCTAAACATTGAATTTAGAAAAGGTTAATATTTCCTCACATTTGTCCTTATAACATTTACAACCACATACCTAATTACTCTTGGCAAAATATCATTGCCGGGGTAGCCATAAGACTTAATAAAGTCGCCCATAATGTTAGTAGCGAATTCGCGCACCGCCCAATGATTCTGAACCGCCGGAAAGGGGCAGATTTGGCGAGACACAGCACAGGAAATTACAGATGGTACTAAAAGATGGAGCTGCAATGAAAGTGTTAAATGGACGTTTCTAAGAAGGATAATGAACTCACATAGTTTTGCAGCTGTAAATGTGGATTAGACAAGATACTTTGTACCATGCGCAACAAATATATCAGCAGAGCAAAGTTCTGCTGTGCCACATTCACCTTGACCGCCTCGCCGATGAAAAGACTTAATCTGTAGAGCATTGGCTGCAGTGACGAATCGGTCTTTAGACTGTGCAACGCCTCTCGGCGTGCTAACTCGGAGGTCCCCATGCACGTCTCCGTGATTAACAGATAGAACACTTGCTGCTCCTTGGATAAGGGAAACCTTTTGGTTGACATGTACTGCACTTGATCGCGCTTTAGCCAGCGCCTGCGAGCACGTAATGGTAAATTAACGTTGTACGGTTGTAATTCCACTTCGCGTTCTCTTTTTCTTCTTTTTATAACTTTTCGAGGCGCCTTATCAAGTGATAATTTTTTAATTGGTGGCCTAGAGATGGGCTTATCTGTCTCAATCGGATCTGGCCTCGCGTAATTTACATGTAGAAGGTCCAAACTAATATTGTGCTCCTCCAGAGCAAACAGTAAGTGATCCATTGTTATTTTCGAAGAATGTGTACGTCGAGCATACTTCGCGGCCTCAGCTACTATTTGGCTAATATCCTTGCGCACATTTTGAGCCACAGATTGAATCAGCGTTCCAGTCAATGTCTCACCTATGGACGCCCTCGCTATACTTTGCAGTGACATCCTGGAAAGTGTTGAAGTATGAATGCGCTTCCAGTCATCGTTGACCGATTCGAGCATATTTGAAATATTATTCATTTCGGAGCTTGTGAACGAATGAGATTATATGACATATCCTTAAAACAATTTTGACAGCTGTCAAAGAATTGGCATTAGGAGTGGGGATGAAATTAAATGAGACTATTGCCAATTGTAGATCCAATGTATTTGATTGAATTTTGTAAGTTTGAATTTAAGAAAAGTGTTCAATTTATTGCGTTTATATTAAATATATGTCAGGATAAATTAAATTTAGTTAAGTTTAATATGGTAAGAAATACTCAATCTTGTGGGTTAGCCGTTACTATTCGTTAAAAATAAAGCTAATAATAATCTATCCATAATCGATAGAGCACGTAACCAAGCAGCACCACAACGATCAGAGCCTTCCATAAATAATGCAGTCAAGACCGTAAATCCGTTAACGGTACATACATGACACCCATCAGACGTGTCATTTGCACCTTTCCATTGGCGTCCTTGTCGTACTGCATATTTAAGTAATACGAATTATTCAGAGTATGTAGATACAACGTATTTGAGTACCCACCTGCTGCATGTACTGCGTTCCACCTTCCGGGCCAACAGGAACTATGAGGCGACCTCCGTTTGCCAATTGATTTATTAATTCGGTAGGTGTATCTGGTGCTGCTGCGCCCACATGTATGGCATCGTAGGGTGCTAGGGAAGGATGTCCTTTACGTCCATCTCCCTCAACAATAATCATTTTGCCCGACTCTAGCATACTGCGATCATCAGCGTTCAAATTGGTTTTGCTCATTGCAACCAAGCTGGACTGATGCTCAATTCCAACGATTCGAGTGTTCGCATTATCGCCCTTTGCTTGCACATATCGAAAGAAGCAAGCAGTTAAATAGCCGGAGCCAGAGCCGACATCAAGCACATGAGCGCCGGGTTTGAGTTGATCTCGCAAATATTCCAAAGCAAACGCGTGCTAAGTCGAAAAGTCAGAAGAGTGGAGAGTTTCTATCGAATGCTTTCGATCTACATATATAAGAATAGTGGAATATTACCATGTGGGGGGCGCTGATAGTCACGCCACCGCCAATGGGCTGCGGTGCATCCATATACGGATTACGGGGAGAGTAGTGTTTGCGATCCGTTGCTAACATTGCATTTGCAACAGATTCGGTAGAAATTACGCCGTAATCTATTTCATATATATTTATAAATACACAAAGTACATACAAGTGTACAAACATTAACAACAAATTGATTGGATAGATGCACTTGTTGGATGCTTACCCCGTAGCTGACGTATAAGATCTGCATTGTTTGCACCGACGGAGCGCCAGGCCATGCTAAAAGTACGCAATAAGAGGCCTAGCCCAATGATTTTAGCAATATATGATTTGCTGACCGTTTTGTCTGCGTTTACTTTAAGGGATTTTCGAATTTGTTGTTGTTGCTATGTTTGTTTGCAGCGAAAAACAGCTGTGCGACAGTGTTACCAGCCTATCGCATTGTTTAATTTAGTTTTTAAAAATAAGCTGAGAATGTTATAACAACGCACATCTGGATTCAAAAAATTAAGATTAAAATAATTTATTTAATATGTATAGGCAAACAAGTATAGGCACAACATTAATTTGATCGGATACAAACGGTTTAGATATCGATATCTACTATCCGATAGTCACAACCATCATCTCTAGACAGAATTGTAACAACTCTGACAACAGATTGTCAAACGAGCGAAAACGACCATCAGCAGCAAATCGCGGCGCAATTTTGCTGAATCTAAAACGAAGTTTGTTCTACGAGAAACTTGCAATAAACATATTTAAAAAGTTGTGTATATAAAATATAAATTTGTAACTGTGCTCGCCCATTGGTGTATTTTAAGTGAATTAAATAATAAAGCAGTTTGGAATTGCAGCTGCAAGCAATAGCACTGCATTTAGCAGCTGCCTCTTTTTTTCGTGTATAGTATTGTTGTGTTGTGACATTCACACACACACGCACATCCCATCTCTCACACTCGCACAAACATCTCGTGGCTAGTTTGGTGAACGAGCGCGGCAAAACAGATTTCGATATTGCATGTGTGTGAGTGTGCTTGTATGTGTGAGTGAGTATTAGTCATTTTGGCCTGGCCTGGTCGCTGGTCTTGGGCCTGGTCTTGGTAGTTATTGGTTAACCCGCAACATTTGGAGCGCATCAGCAGCAATCAACAGAAAATAAAAACAACAGAAAACCTAAAACTCGTCACGCCAAAATCAGCAAAAGGTTAGTTACCCAGGCGTTATAATATTTCATTTCCAAGTTAATTGGTTCTATAGTTAATAAAAATAAATAAAAAACAAACTGTTGAAAGCGTCTGCATAATTAATAATTGCGATTATTCTGATTACAATAAATTTCCCACTTATTTAGCACCCATTTCACTTAACATCAAGGTTGCTGTGGTTGAATGAATGAATTTATTTCAGTATTTATTTATTTCATTGTAATGTGATGTGTTTGTAATATGAGTTATATGTACATTTATGTATTTGTATAAATGCTCGTACATACATACATATCTATATTATTTGCAACGAAAGTATATTGCATAATTTTCTGTATTGTATGTTTGCTTTGTAGCTTTGTTAAAATAATTGATAAAACTTTTGAGATACGCGTGTGGCGTAATTTGTTGTTCAATAGGGTTTTCGCCTTCCACTCTGTTGTTTTCTTTTACCGCCAGTATAGATTTCAGTTTCATTCTGTCACTTTCGGAAGCAGCAGCAGGTGTTGCATGTTTCTGTCCATCTGTTCATTCGGCTTCTGCGCTCGTTTTCCAATTCACTGACTTTGCTTAACCAGCGTCAGTTGCCTGTCGCTTTGCAGCCATTCTGACTGGGAGTTTGAATTGAGGCCCGCTTGGAAGCTCGCGCGGACATTGTTGATAAGCGCTATAAAGGGGAAATGTTTGTGTGTAATTATTTAGCAATGCATCTTATGTTGCCTTAGTGTAGTGATAGCGTCTGTATGTACAAACGAAACAGGAAATGGCAAATGCTTGTACATATCAAAAATTTCTAGAAATAATGCTGTGCACAGAGCGCGTCTAGAGGATGGCAAAGTTTTCGTCTTTTACAAATTCACACACTCTTTTTTTTATATCGATATCAACAGGAGAGAGCGAAATGTACTATGCAGATCTAGACGATACATTCCAATAGAGTAGAGTTCCACTGCATCGATAACAACTTTCCACTGAAAAATGATTAAGGGATAGTTTTTCAGGCAGAGCGAATATTTCTGCATATTTGCACACATTAAGTAATATGTCAGCCATACATATTTATACGTACAGATATGTAAATAATTCCATATGCGTGTTTTTTTTTTAAATTATTTTTTTTTTTTTTTAGCGTGTTCAGTTCAACTTTGACCTAATTTGCGACAATATGCGCCTTGCAACGCATGATTGCGAGCGCACTATTCATCTCTATGATGAATGCTTTTGCCCCTCTGTCTCTCTCTCTCTCTCTCTTTGCGTCTCTGTCGTTTACTCCTATGTACGTGCATACGTACATATACATACATACATATGTGTGTATTTATGACAACTGAACGTGCAATTTAAGCAGACATTGTTTGCCATTTATCTCTTTCATTCTAAACTATATAAAGGTAGTTTTCGTTTTCACAAACGAATTGCCAGAGAGAAAACCATAAAAATACGTGGATTTAATATTGAAATAAAATACAACGAAATTTAAATGCACTCACGCAAGTTAGAAATAAACAAAAAACAACATTGGCTTTGTTGGCTGCATATTCAATATTTTTATTGAGCAATTTAATGAAACAAATTATAAACTTATATTTTTTTCAAACTTACTGTTTTTTCATGTATGTAAATTTTCTACACAGCGATACAAATTTAATAATCTATGTATATAAGAAAGAGTATTCAAACGTAACAAAAACTGTTCCTTTCGGTGTTTTATGTTTTGTGTGTCTTGTCTTTCGCTTTTACTGACGAACAATTCACATCGATTATTTTATTTGCTTCGCACGCCTTCGCACTAAGATCTTATATATGGTATTGTATTGGTATATGTTTTACGTTCGTGTTAAACTTCCTTCAACAACATGACCAGCAGAGCTCAGTTAGAGATTTGAAATGAATTCGGTAGACTGACATTTGTGCACGTTTTTGAATTTCTGTGTGCCATACAAATATTGAAGCATTTGCGCAAACTACAAAATTTGCGTAAATTTGTTTTCGGGCGCATTTCAAGTTGTGTAAATACGAGTTAATTTGGATATATATATGTATGAATATAACCTCGTACCCTAAATATTGATTTAGCTGTGGGAACTCGCAACAATTATGCTCTAAATCAGATTTGCTTTTGCCTCTGGTACGAGTTTCTCATTATCACAATTATCAGACCTTAACCTTAAACAGAATACAAAGCATGTACACAGTCCGAACACAGTGCTGAAAGCTCAGTTATACAGTTACAAAGATGTTTTTATCTCTCATCAAACAAAAAAAAAAAAAAAAAAAAAAAAAAAAAAAAAAACAAAAAACGCCTAAGAATAATCAATGCATCTCCGGCTCAACTGGAAAAAGCGTCTCATTATCATAATTAAGAGACCTTAACCTCAAACACAAACAAAGCGGCTACACTGTCCGGCCCAACTGCGGAAAGCTCTGCTGTCGACACGAGTCAAAGTTCTCAGTTTTCAATTTACTTACATAAATGGCCAGGGCAAAAGACGTGCGTCTCTTTGCTCTGTCGCGAAGCGCGTTCCGTTCCATGAACCTAAATAATTTGTCAAATTCTATTTTATTATTCACTTTTATTAAATTGTTTATTTATGGCAATATGCCCAATTTGCGTGCTTTGGCGCGTTCGATGGCTTTTTGAATTGTATTTAATTAACGTATATTTGGACACACTTGTTTCTGTGTATTAGAGTGGGCCAACAGAGGCTGTAGTTAAGAACCTGTTTTAAATTTCATAAAGCGAATCGATTAACGAAGTTTTAGTATGGGGATATATGAGAGAAATCAATTTTTTTAAAACTAGTTTTTTCTCTTTTCCTCTGAATCAAAATTACTTCCTGATTTATGCTGGCATTTACATAGTCTTTATACAAATCCATACAGACGTTTACTAAACTAAATACGAATTTCAATTGCCTATTTCAGTACTAACTTGAATTGTTTTTTATTTATATTTTGTAAATCATTTTTTTGCTGCACAACAAATGAAAATAAGAGCTCAAGGTCGTAATCACTTCGTATGCTTTTATTGCTTTCCTATTTTTGTTGTGGTTGTGTTTTTTTTTTTCGCCTTTGCCAATTGACCAAATTGTTGTATACAAACAACAATTGCAGCCAACTGCCAAACGCTAAAAAAAAGCAAATAAATAATAAAACATAAACATCAACAAAAACAACAATTCAAGTAGAGCACAAAAATTGATCTCTCTTTCACTTGCTGCTAAAAGTAAATCACGTTTACAATCATTTCTTATTTTCTCAAGAGTCAATTTGTGATAATGTTCCTGAACTCTATCGGGTAAGCATGTTAAAGCGCACTGGCTTTGCTATCGCTATTTACGACTCACACTCTCCGAGTGTGTGTGGGTAAAATCTCGTATCTAGCTAGAAAATACTTTCTTTTGTTCAAATGAATTCTACATTTCAAATTGAAAGCGCGTTGTCAAGCTCTCGTGTGTAGTTCGAGTAAAAGTTGTAGCGCACACACGCTGTAATACATACATACATACAGATAGAAATTAATACACATGTGTGTATGTGTCCGGCATATATGTATGTATGTATGTATGTACAGGCATCATTCTCTGGACAGCGTCTTCGCCCACGCACACTCAGCTGAGTGAATCATTCGCTCGCGGAGTAAATCTTGAGGCGCCTATCTCAAAAGCTTAGTTCAAATGTGAATACACTTAATGTGACTCTTAAAAGCCAATTTAATATTTGCATGCACAGACTTAACTATACAGTCGAATCTGCTATATAAATAAATCCTAGATTTATTAAATTGTGAATGACTTAAGTTTAAGGGCAAACTAAATAGATATTTTATGGATATTGCCTTGGCTCTTTTTATTTCAATCGCATAATAGACTCTGAGGTTATTTATAATGAAACATATTTTCAAGTTATGAAAAAAGTAAGTTTCGTCTACAGGGCTAACTCGGATGACTTGCCAAATTAAACGTATGTAGACAGGGCACATTTAATTGTTGTGCCTTTTGACGTATGACGGTCATTTCTATGCAATTTCACTTGTTCATTGTTGTTTTTTCACCCCTATCCCAAAAGTAAAAGCTATCAAGCAGAACTATTCACAAAAATAAAAATAAATAAATAAATAAAAACATAACAGACAGAGACGGTCTGTCTGAACCGGTTGTAGCCGGCAGCAATTTAATGTGCAACAATCGTGAAAAAACAAGCAGAGTGTTAACCCTCCTACAATGGGTACATACATATGTACATGTATGTATGTATGTACATATACATATTTATGTATGTACACGCCCATTCGTGACCTTAGAAATGCATTAAGCTTTACAGCACATGACATAGGTAGTCAGTCGAACGTTTATACCTACATACATATGTGCACATATATATACATATAGATAATGCTCATTTATGTAGTGACCCGAAACTGGGACATTCTAAACTTATTGTCCTTCGTTTGACAATCGCTAACTAAAAAGCTTTGTTATTCAAGCTAACTAATTTGATTTCAATTTAAATTTAATAACCATAAAATGGCAAAAGCTTTCAATATATTGAACTGGCACATATCTATGTAAATATGTCAGCAAAGTCTGGCACAGAAATAAACGGTACTGATGACTCCGAAGCGTGTAAGTCTTAGCCTTTTTATTATAAGAATGACATCACTTGGATAGCTAGTAAAAATGAAACTTAGCCAGGCATACGCCCAATTTTTATATATGTACATTATACTTACATATATTTACTACCCAACTTAGTTTAACCTACACCATGAACAGTTAAAGATTTCTTAATGCAGTGAAAACTATAATTATAGACTTTTGGTTTATTTTGTGCAACTAACTTGGGCTTTATTGTTAAAAATAAATTGCATTAGCAGTTAAAGTGTTCCTTTAAAATGATTTGCTACTTCCAATTGCTGATACAGATTGTACGTCAAGTTTAGGTGAGTAATCTTCGAGTTCTAGAAGTAATTCTCAATTGCTGCTATTTTGTCTGCACTTGATTGTGGGCAACAAATTTAGC
Source organism: Drosophila mulleri (assembly GCA_035047565.1). NCBI lineage: Eukaryota > Metazoa > Arthropoda > Insecta > Diptera > Drosophilidae > Drosophila > Drosophila mulleri. The sequence goes on from JAWNPK010000168.1 coordinate 5,197,092, forward strand.
CATTGACGTCGACGATTTCATTTAACTGAAATGCAAACAAAGATTACGAATAGGCTGTGTGAAAAGAGCGGAGGGCTAAAAGTAACATATTTAACGTAACGAAAACATTGATTGAATTAGCGAAACAGAACCGAAAGCCGCATGCACCTGTAACGAATGCAGTTCGCGTTGTTGGGCGAGAGCAACAGCCAACCCATAGATACCTATTTTTACTACCCTTCAAAGGTGATTTTAATTAGATTGGCTCTGTCAGCTCGAACTGCGCCCCGTTGTTTTCGTGCAATTTGTGGCACGTTTCTGCTAAATAGAATATTGACTCTTTCTGTGAATATACCCAGTAGTTGCAGTAAGTGGGTGGCATGTGGTCAATGTACAGGCAGCGAACTATAGAATAAAGGTAAATAAAGGTCAGTAGAACAATAACGTGGTATCTCATAGTCAGTCTATTTATAAAGCTTATTTTCTTTATTGTGATATATAAAATATAAGTTCACGTTCTTTTGTTAATTTTCATGAGATTTGCAACTCTTTGACAAATTTGAAAGTTTGTAGAAATTCACTGGTTCGATATTATAATGAGAAAACTATTTATATATGAATCTATATTATTTACATATATTATATGCGACTCCGTTGTGTCTTCAATGCATAAAAGCGAATATGACACATTTCGGCTCAACTTGGAGCTTTTGTTCTTTGAACATGATAAACAAGCAATAAAAACAAAAACTTATCTTTGTTTTATGCGAAGCTTTGAGACGTTGCGACAGTTATAGCTGGAACAGCCAACACTATATAGTATAGGGACGTTGCTTATGGCTTAAGCAGGCTAAGGCCTATCTGGCATCAACCTGTCTCAGTTTCGTCCCTCTACAAGCGCCTGTGAGAGAAATGCTTGAATTGATGTGGCCATATTGCCACTTGGAAAGGCATTTGGATTCCTCTAGCCGGGCAGCCCAGGGCTGCCTGCTCTGTTCCCTATGCACGGCATTGTTTGCATTCAAGAACAGGCCGCAACATATGTCAAGTATTCACTTGGAGGCAGGTTCACAAATGCAAAGTGGCACGAGACAAAAGTATGTGAATAGCAATATGTGGCGCACGGGGCGCATTCTGCGACAAATGTCAAGCAGCGACACAAAGGGGAACGAATGCCCCAATACATACATATGCTTATACAGCTAAATAGGCATAATGTATACGTATGTATGTACACTCTTGAGGGAATTACGTATTGCTATAGCCGAGACAGGGCGGACACGATGATTGTTTGTCAATAATTCGTTGGGGAATTCGCTGCTAATGATGACGCAGTTGCTCCCAGCTGGAGGCACTAATCAATGGAATGAAATAGATGCCAACTGTATACCTTTAAAACATATATGTATATATTATAACGAGTGCATTTCTAATGAATTAAATACAAAAATTGTTAGTCGGCTGCGTAAAATGTTCTGATAAGAAATATATACAAGTACATATACATATATGAATATATTTTGATAAACGCTTTTTGTGTCTGTCTGTGTGTGTGTGTGTGAGTCGAATCTTATCGTCGCGTGCTTAAATATGAATTATATTGTTGTTGTTATTGTTAATTTTTAGTAGATGTATTTAAATATTTTATACTTAATATGGACAAGCCGTTCCGGCATGTGCCGGTCACCGAAATACGCTCCGAGCATTGCGAACCCGTGGAGAAATGCAGAGCATTACATTCCGAGTGGATGCCACCCACTTTTGTGTTGTTATTGTTTTTTTTTTTTGTTTGTTTATAATATGTTTAATATCTATATTTTGTTGTTTTTGGCTCTCTGCACTTTTCCATTGTTTTTGCGATTTAACGGAAATTCTTTAATGGGCGTCTGCGGGGCAATCGGAATCTTCGCTTCAATTCGCAATTGAATGACGTAAATCGCTGTCTATGTACATATCTTTTTGTTGTTTTATGCCTTTTTTAGGGCTCTCGACTGTCGATTGATGGATTCATTTTTGTTGAAATTTCTCTTTGTGTGCTCTTAATTTTGATGGATCGTATGGCACATGATCATTTTTATTTGAAATTAATTGTGTGTTTAGTTCAGTTCGAATCAATACGTGAAACTAAACAAAATAATAAAAAATATAATATATATGAAACATTTATCAAAATATATTTTCTTTTGTGTTAAGTACAACTATTATATTAATTGTAAAATATTCACTGTAGATACAGTGAACTTCAGAAAAGTTTACAACGAATCAGAGATTTGATTTGCTTGACTATTTCCATTTGGTTAACGTAACATTTTGATGTATTAAATAAATAGTAAATTGACATTTGAAAATTTCATTAAGCAATTTCATACAAGCGATTCTCCATGGGTATGTGAATACAAGTATACAAACACACACACACACAAACACACATAGGTGATGAAGCTAACGTTATACGTGTCTCGGCAAAGGCAAGAGCAAAAGTTTTCGATGGTTTTCAGTTTAGATCTGAGATAGCTCAGCGGGTGTCCCAGCCAACTCGCTAAACTTGCTTATCGGCCACGATAAGCGATATAACTCTTCACTTTTGAATCTTACCAGATCATCATCTTACTCATTCTGTCTCTCTGACTTTCCGTTGGTTTTTTAGGCAGCATGACCATACCGTCGAGACCAGCGCCCGCACCGCCAATGTCACGTGGTCAGAATGCAGCAGCCGGCGCGAATGCGAGTCTGGAGCAGCTGCGCCAGCAATTGCAGCAGCAGCATCTGCAGCAGCAACAGGCCTCCAATGGTGGGCTACAGAAGCTGAGCATTAAGCTGCCGCCGCCACCGAAGGGTCAAGTGCAGCCAAATAGTTTTCACAAGAAGCCGGCAGGCAGCAACAACAACTACTTTGATGTGGAGGGCAGCGGGTCGAGCATAACGCGCAAGTTTCCTCAGGCACGATATACGCCGACAACCAATTGGAACGATTCCCCATTCGATGGAGCTTCCGCCTCGGCTAACAATGGCAACAGTTTCAAGAAAATGCCACCGCCACGACCGCCACCGCCCAAAGTTCAGATAAACGGCCGTAAACTGGCTAGCCTGAGCTCAGGGAGCATTGGGGGTGGTGGAGGTGGCGGTGGCAGCAGCCATAGCCATGGTCATAGCATTATAAGCAACATTTTCCATCGCAAGAAGTCGTCGACCACGGCAACGGCTGCTGCTTCGAAGGCCGCAGCGCAAAGTCGCGTCTACGGCCTGAGCAGCGGTCATGCCGTGTCGTCTACGACGACCGCATCGACTGCGACTAGTGCGTCCAGCCAGCTCACGAATAACTCCAACACATACGATTGGAATGCAGCCTGGAATACGGCGAGCACAACAACCAGCAGCAACACGATGAAGAGCTCGAGTAGCAGCCATCGGGAGACGGCAGAGGCGCAGCTAATCAGCTTCGATTCGCCGCCTTCATCGCCCACTTTTACGCAGAAGTCGAACAGCGACTGCGTTAGCGTCGACAGCTTCAGCTCGGACAGCAATTTCAGTTCACCCAACAATGGCAGTGTCTCGCAGCCGGAGAGCGGTTTCGAGGATGACTATCACTCGCGGTCGCGGCCCGCCACGCAAAGTCCGCTGGTGGATCCCTGGGAGGCGGTGGACAGCAGCATCTACAGCGGCGGCGTCGATAGTTTCGGTGCAGCGCCAGTGCGTCAAATGCACCCACAGCTTTCGGCACGCACCTCAGACAATCCACTGTGCAACGGCAAGAGTCTGCTTCCGCCCACACAGTCGCTGACCATGCCCACCATCATCAAGCCGAAGATATCGCAGAAGCCCAAGGCACCCAAGCCGCCGCCATTCATCGGCCAGCCGCCAGCATTTGCCTATGGTGGCTACAGCACACCGCCGTCGCCACCCATGCCAAAGTGCGCCCCACCGACTCTGCCGGCGGCCGCTGCCTCTTCTGCGTCCGGCAACATTTCGCTGCTGGATGTCATATCGGGCAAAGTGGATGCCCTGGCCCTGACCAATGGTAGTAGTGGTTACGTGGACGACATCGAGGTGCCATATGCGATTGCGCTCTATGATTTCGATGGCGTCGAGGAGGGCGATCTAAGTTTCAGAGTAACTACTTGCGTGTGCTTAAGTTGAATTAGAGTCTTAATATCCGTGTTTGCTTGCAGGAAAATGAGAAGATCTATCTGCTGGAGCAGCCGACAGCGGAATGGTTTCGCGGACGTTCACGTACGGGCTGTGAGGGTCTATTTCCTGTGAATTATGTCGAAGTTAAGGTGCCATTGGGCGGCAGTGCAGCAGCAGGTGCAACTCACACTCAGCTGCAGTCACAGGAACGGCAACAGCAACAGCAGCAGTTGTCCACTGCGCGTTGTCTGTACAATTTTCCCGGGGAAATTGAGGGAGATCTTCCCTTAAGGGTAAGTTGAGGCAAACGGATTTGTCGTTTAAAGTTAAATCGATTTCTACTTTAAAGGGATCTAATATACCCTGTTTCCACCTTACAGGAAAATGAAATAGTAAACATTCTTTATCGTATTAACGAGGATTGGCTGTACGGGGAGGTGAATGGACGGCAGGGCCAATTCCCGGCCAATTTCCTAGAATATGTCCCCGAGAATCTACCTACGCTGTGAACACATATTTGAAATATATCAGTAAGAAACAGGAAATAGCAACTATATTTAAATTATACAAAGATATATATATATCTATAAGGAGAAAACCGCAAATATCGTTGGAACTGAAACATATTGTATTTCCTTTTGATAAACCACAACGAATAAGCGCCCAGAAACACAAAACACGGAGACGCATCTTCACAAAGCTAACTAATTAATTATATATATATATATGTATATGATATATGTGCGTTAAGTCTCGACCTTAGGAATTATTTTACAAAATAGTTTTACGGCGTAAAATCAAAATCGAACCCAATCACGATCCACAAAATGTTTTTCCCTTTTGATTATTTATGTAATTAACATGTTGATAACTAATTCAAAGTATTCGAGAGAGTTTGGTGCATTGTAAATGATATCGCGTGATGATCTATTGATCAATTTTATTAATGTTAAAAAGTAACAAATTATATTTCAACTATATATACAAACATATTGTTTTCGTCGTCTAATTTAGTTAGTTATTTAGTTAGGCACATTTATCATTTCCAATTGATGCAAATCTTAAATTTTATATTAATATACATTCATACGTAATAATAAAATGCTTGTGTGTGCTATTTAAAAGAACTACGAAATAAGCTATAGGGACTATACTGAAGTCAGGCAACTAAGCATATATATGTCAAGATACGATGAACTGAAATAAACGCAAATTACGAAAAACCAATCAATCAAGTGTATATGGTAGCGAAGTGCTGCTGACTGTGTTGCACAGTCGCAGGCAGAGGCAGGGGTTCACCACTCCATTGCCTAAGACCGACCATACGTGGCGCCAGTGCCACATCCTGCCCGAGGTGCTACTGCTTTCGACTAAATATGGCGGATCTAGAGAGGACAACTCGATAAAACCCGCAAGCCCTGGTGTCAGTCGTAACCGTGCCAATGGGCTGAATGGCAGCTGCGTGAATGCTGTCTTCGAACGGTGACCTCCGGATATCTGGCGACCTCCGGTTGTAATTAAATGCCTTGCCGTGATACTGGGGGCTATGTCACGGTCGACCTGGCCGACCCCCACACTCGTGGGAATCAAAATGAACTATAAAAATCAACAACAAATCAACAAACCAACATACAATCGAACAAACCAAATGAACAACACGCACGGAATTCGCTTAAGCGGCGCAGCGCGCAAGCGATTCTTTTATCTGGTCAAGAAGGGCATGGACCCGGAGGAGGCCCAGGAGCGGGCGATGCAGCCAATAAGCCAGGCCACGTGGCAGACCCAGCAGACCAGGGTACAAAGGCACACTTTCAAAGGAATTAATCCACCACATGAGATGTTAGCCATGGAACCTGTTCCATTCGACAACAGCTTCCCAGAACAATGCGAAACTGACTGGACAGAACCTGTACATAATTATCAGTCGGCGGTGCAAGCCGAACAGGTCAGCGGATCAAGTCCGCAGCCTGGCTACCATCAAGCTGACAACCGCTTCGTCGACTACGGACAATGCAGCACAGACTGGCCGGAACCTGCACAGAATTATCAGTCTACGGTCGAAACGCATCAAGTCGGCGGAGTAAGTCCGAGGCAACGACTGTTAAGTGGGGAGCCTGACTGCCATCATGCTGGCTATAGCTCCTCAGACTATGATCAATTTGGCAATGACTGGGCTGAACCGTCGCAAAGTCGTCTTGATCAACTACATGTGCCATTTTCAAGCCAATCCCGTCGAGCGTCTGTGAGAGCCAGGCTTGGTGCACCTGTGAAACGTGTACGATGCGACATGCCGCCTGCCCATGGCAGCAGCGGGCAAACGGAGAAAGACGAAGACGTGAACATACCAAATCTTAACGTGGCCATACTACCCGGCGACTATCCCAGCGAATTGTGGACAACTCAACAGCTGGAGGCAGTGAAGAAAAGTATTTGTGATCTTGTGCAACGGCAGGGCGAGGGCTGTGTAAAGCCCAGTTTTGCGGGTTGCATTTTCCGGACGGGCTGGCTCTCTGTGAACGGCAACGATGCGGCCAGTGTGAACTGGCTGATGGCCATGGACACCAGGCTAAGGCCCTGGGCGGGCGCATCCCTGAAAGTGCTGCCCGAATCTGAGGTGCCATGCAATCGTGTATTCGTTGGCCTCTTTCCGGCATTGTATAGCACTCCAGTCAAGTATACGTTACGCCTTATCGATGCCCATAACGAGGGTCTGGCCGTGCACGAGTGGCGCGTGCTGCATCGTGTACAAATCGGACCCACCATGAAACTGGCCATATCCATCGATGCCCACTCAGCCGAAGTGCTGAAGCAAATGCACTATCAATTGAACTATGGCTTCAGTCGGGTCCACTTTCGACCAAGAAAGAAGGCGCCCAAATAAACTCTTCATAATATCTAACACACTTAATCATTGCATTTTCTTGCATTTTACCATGGGACTTAACTTGTTGGCCCAGCTCATTTCAAACTAGAACTAAACTATTCATTCGCTGCACATTTCCATTCATGCATGATTTCATTCAGTCTTTCTACTGATTGTCCGGTTTCCATACGCTTACGATTCCCAACGAGTTTAAGCACTTGACAAAGTAGCCCTAAACACTCGGGGAGAAAACTCGTGAACAAATCAGTTTACCCAGAATTGAATTTGAGCGTGCAACAACTTGGGGTTCGTACTGTTAGGTAGGCTGTGTTATCCATCCGCAGCAGACTAGGATTTGTTAAACCTGCTTTAGCATTACAAACTGTAATACCTTCGTCGTTGAATGTCAAAGCAAAATTTTTATTTCGTTTTTCGGATGTGTTAATAATACAGTGATTATTCTGTGCTCGGAGCAAACAAAATTATTTCCTTTAACAATTGTCAATTCTCGTATATACGTACATATATTTATATAAATATATATATATTCGTTTTGTATATATATATTTATATATATTATATAGATTTTGCATATTTGTAAGTAGCGTGAATTGTGCGCGTTGTTGATATACATATTTGATAATTACAATCAGGTAAGTACCCATCCGAATCCCCTCGCAGGTAAGATATTATATTTAACCCACCTACGATCGCGGATTTAGAGTAGTCTAGGGAGGGACGGAGCAACATGGGTGATGCGTGCCAGCCACCCGTTGACTATCCATCATGCCCGCCCGGAGCGTCGTGTCCGCCATGTGATTGCGGCGATTATTCCGGCTGCTGCTACCAGCAGCCGCCGCGCACCCTTCCCATAGTCCCTCAGTCGCATTTCATGCGCTCCAGTGCTAAAATGGACACAGATACCATCTATCGCCGCTCGTACTATGGCAACTGCGGGAATACGCGCGTCGCTCCAGTGCGTCCATGCAACCACATAAGCGCCAACACGGCACCAATGGAGAAGTGCACCGTGCAGAAGCTTTCGTATCAGCCGCCGTGCCCGGCTGGGCGCACCATGCCCATTCTTCCGATGGCAAGTGGCTTACGCTTTGAAGGACCCATCTATGCTATGACCTCGCAGAAGCATGACTACGTGCCCAAGTGCGCTGCGAAGCAAGAGCCGTGCTTGCCACGCGGGGCCATCTGCGCCTCGACGGCACCCATGGAGCGCTGCACCATACAAAAGTTGAGCTACATGCCAGTGGATGTCTGCCAGAATCCGCCACCCAAGGCAATGCCGCAGGGTTCGCACTACAGCAAGCCCGCCGGGCCTATGGAGCGCTGCACCATACAGAAGCTGTCGTATATGCCGGTCTGCTTGCCGCCCAAGGAGCCAACGCCCTGGGCGGATAAGGTGCGCTGTGTGCCGCCCAACTATCAGAATATCTGCACGACTTACAATCTGAGCTACATGCCCAACTGCAATGCCCCACGTACTGCTCCCATGATGCCCATGAATACTCTGCGCTTCCTTGGCAACGATGCCGGCGCCGCCAGCACCGTCTACAAACTAAGCTACAGGCCAGTGGACGCGTCCCGCAGCAAGCCGATGCCCATTTTGCCGAGGGACACCTTCCGTCGCGCCACCGGCCCGCTGGAACGATGCACCGTTCAAAAGGTGAGATATACGCATTATGTGAATTGTACTACTATTGTTCACCTTGCCTTCCCCTACAGCTCTCGTATCAGCCCAATTGCACTGAGCGCACACCGGCCATTCGTCCCATGGAGAATGGCCTGCGCTTTGATGGACCGCTGTACGCGATGACAACACAGAAGCATGACTTTGTGCCCAAGCCGCATGTACGTCGTGCACCCATAGTGCCACTGACGGCCTTCTGTCGCCCCAGCGGTGCCATGGAGCGCTGCACAGTCAACAAGCTATCGTATATGCCAGTGGATGTGTCTTGTTATCCACGGCCCCAGGCTGTTAAGCCGCGCCAGGGCTTCTGTCGCAATGATGGTCCCGTGGAGAACTGCACCACATACAAGCTAAGCTACTTGCCCAACTGTGTCCAGCCCAAGGAGCCGATGCCCTGGGCCCGATATACATCCTATTGCCGGCCCAGTGGCCCCATCGAGAAGTGCACCATACAGAAGCTTAGCTATGGTCCACCCGGTGCCTTTCAGCGTTGTGGTGGTAAGTGTGACTACAATGGCATTGATAGATATATGTGGATAACTGTCTGAATATCTTTTACCATGCTCTAGGTCCATGTGGCACCAGCTGCGCCGACACTGGCTGCTATCCCAAGGCCGGCATTTGTTGAATCGGAAATACGTTTTGCTTGCTCGTGTCTGTCCCGTCGCCCGTTGCCCATCCCCCGTCCCGATTGTTTCATGTTACATGTTGTTTCAAAATCTTCAAGTCCAACTGTTTGAGAAGCGTTTATTAGCCCGCGATGACCAAATGAGGACGCTCTTTTTTAAAGCAGTTTTAGCACGTTTACACATTAACGTACCACTGTGGCAATGTGCTAAACAAACATTTCACACTCACCCACCGCGTTTCTTGCTGCTGCATACAAATCTTCAGGTTAAAATTGCAAGTGCTCCTCGGTGATTCAATAAACTGTACATTTATTGATTCGGTCTTGATAAAAAAATTTAAGTCCTATATTAAAATGTGTTCACACCATTTGAATCTGCAGACGCCGCTTGGAGGCGGCCCGGCGTTTCTTTTCTTGCTTCCGCCTCGCCAGCGTCGCATCCCGGAACAGCTGCACACCTTCGCGCTGCTCTACCTCCGTCTGCAGCAGCGATAGGGCGTGCAGATTGTAGCCCATGATGTCGCGGAGTTGCTCGACATCGCGCTTGAGTAGCTCGATCAGCTTGAGAAGCAGCGGCTTCATCGATTTGGCTGCCGTGATGGGTTTCATGTGAACCTTGAAGAGGAATACGGTCACGCGACAGAGTAGCTCCACTTCGTCGGGTCGCTGGGTGATCAGGGCTGGCAAGCGCTCCAGCAGCTCACACACAATGGAGAAGGGCAGCAATAGCAGGGCTTCCTCCATGTCCGAGGTGCGTATGCGCAACAAGGTCGTGACAAGGAAATCTATTGGATTTTTCACTTGCAGTGCAATCATCAGTGGATGTAACTCGGGTTTCTCGTCGCCCTCCAGCTCATATTGCTTTGATATTTCCAGGCATTCCATGATGGATTCGGCTGCCTGCTCGGAGCCAACTGTTTTCCTAGAGGGAAGCTTTAGGCCTGGCAGCAATGGAACGCTATTATCCTCGCCGGTGGCCAGTTTCTCGTTTTCCATCTGCTCACGTTCCTCCTCCTGTACATCCTTCAGCACGATTGTCTCCTCGGTGCGCTCATACATTCGCAGGGTCCGATCTGAGCCGCAGGTTACCAAATAGCGGCCATTGGGTGACACGGACAAACAGTGCGCCTCGCCAATGTGGCCAGGCAGAGTCTGTATCTTCTCAAAGGAATCGCCATCCCACTGCTTGACTTTGCCATCCTTGCCACAGCTGAAGAACATGTGCGTTTTGGGTATAAATTGTAGCGACATCACAGAATCATCATGTGCAAAGATCGAGCGATGGCAATCGCCGAAATTGAGCCCCCAGATTTTTATGTTACGGTCGGCGGAGCCGGTGGCAATTATCTGGGAGTCATACGAGATGTCCATGCAGAGCACCGGCAATTTGTGTCCGTATAGCGTCAAGTAGAACTTAAACGTGTCCAGAAAGAAGATCTTCACTGTGGCGTCTAGTAGGCCAACGGCCAGGTACTTCATGTCTGGGCTAACGACCACACAGAGCACCGTCTCCTCCAGCTTAAGTGTATTTTTGTGCAGCAGCGAGAGCACCTTGGTTTGTGTATGGTTCTCGCCCACGGAATCGATCAGCTCAAAAGTCCAGATCTTCAGTGTCGTATCACTGCTGCCCGTGACACAGCCCTTCTGATCCGGCAGCAGAGCTATGCTCCAGAGTTCGCTCTCATGGGCGGGTATCTCTTCGACAATGTCCGCTGCACCCACGTCTGCAATCAGCAGTTTTCCGCTCTTCATGCCGAGCAGCACATAGCGATCTCCGGGCACAAAGCGAGTGCAGAGTATGTAATCTGTTGGCATAGTTCGTAGGCATTGCATAGCGTCGCGATCCCAAAATTTAAATGAATCCCCGGCGCCAGAGCCAATCGCAAGCGAATCGTTGCTGAAGCACACGGAACGCACCTCCGACTGATGACCGAGCCGTGTTAGAGAGCGCAAGAGCTTGACGCTGCTGTTCGTGGGCTCACTTGACTTGGCCTTTGGCTTCCGGGCTTTGAGCGAAGCCTCCAGAGAGTACAGACTCATGCTGTTGTTAGACAGGCTGACCAACACGCGGAGCTCTTGGTTCTGGCCAAGTAGAACATCAATAGATTTGATTTTCTGTCTCGTTTTGATGCTTTCCAAGCGCTTAATTTCATCGCTGAGTGATAGCTCTTTGGAAAGATGCTCCTCATCCTCTTCTTTCTCTCCGCTTTCCTGCATCTTTTTGCGCGCCTTTTTTAGCCGCTTAGCCAGTCGTTGCTTGGCTTCCTCTGCATTGCATATGTAAAAGTTTTCAATAAGATCATTCGTGCCGTGACAGCTTAGCACACGCTCGTTGGGATCGACCACCAAATTTACTGTGCGTCCTTTGCCCGCACGCTGTATTATGCCGCAGTTACTGACGGACAGTGGACTTATTGTATCCACGTCATCTATGGCCAGGCCCTCCACAGCTTTCTCCAGTGATTCCGCTGCATTGTCTTCGCGCTTGCGCAGTCGATAGACATTCATACCGCTCTCACCAGAGCCAGCAACCATAAGGTCGTTTATCAACGCCAAACCCCATATTTCGGTGCGATTGTCGACAATCGTTTTGAAGCAGAACTGTGTCTCCAAGTTCCAAAACTTGATTTGTGTATCCTTCGAACAGCTAACCACAATGTCCTGCTCGACTAATCTTTGCAGGAAGTGTGCATCCGTAACTGCTGCATTGTGACCGCTCAGACGTTGACGACCTGCCTGTTCGACCACATCTACAACGACAAGCTCTGTGTCCAGACCGCCGCTGACTAGCCGCATGCCATGCGTATCGTAGCGCAGCACGCTGACGGCGTTTTTGTGTAGAGCCAAAGAGCAAATCGCATCGTAATAAGTGCGTGAGCTTAGATCAAAGATCTGAACCACGCCGTCTGCATAACCCACGGCAATGTGTAGATGATCAGGTGAGACGCGTAAGGCGGTGACTTCTTGCTTTTCACGACGTAGCGTCAGCTTACGATCGCCCATCCTAAATTATATTTAAGTTTTTAAATGAATATCGCACATTAGTAAATTATACTTACCGCAAATCCCAAATGATAACATTCTCAGCCGCCGGAGCTGCAGCAAAGCGGCCCTCGCTCTTCTCAAGTACAGCGAAATTCACATTGGCGCGACCAGAAGCGATTATGTTAAAACTGTCTATGGCGCGATACGCCAAATATTGTTTAGTTAGACCCATTTTATCATTAAATTTGCTTCAAAAAACAACAGGTCCACAGCGCGCGTACTGCTGCACGTGTTTGTAATGTTATTGTGGATTTTTCCTAAATTTTACCAAAAAATACTAAGATAGTCGATAGGTATCGTGTAAGAAGTATTTTACAGCACTGAATTATCGAATCGATACATGGCCGTTATGCACATGCGCCTGTTTCTATATTTCTAATACACCCTGCTTTGCCATTTCATATTTAATACCTTTATAATAATATTTCAAGCATCACACCTATTCATTATAGCTCTTACTATGGCCACACAAGGAGCTGGTAATAATGCCAAACCCCAAGTACATACAAGAAAACTGTAAAGCTAACGCTGTATTTGTTTATAGGTACTTCGGATTTGGACACAGAATCCGTGGAAGTTTTACGTGAACGCCTAAGCACCATGAAGCGCTTAATGGCCGAGCGTACAGCTCAGCAGCAGAACAATCCAGCATCAACCGAAGAAATCTTTTCAACCAAACGCCATCGCTCCGCTGGAATTATCGATGGCAATTTCCTGAGCATCGCCTTTGGCGGAGCCCTCCTTGTGATTGTCACGGTTTCAGTCTATGCATTCTACAATCTATATCATGCCATACTCAAGAAGTTTCCCTCTCATCATGAGGAGTTGTAAGCAAGGCTGCATATGTAATTTTTATATATAGTAGTGTGAAATTTTGTGCATTTAAATAAATACGTTGCTGCGGTTTTCAATTAAGACAGTAAATGAGTTTTTTTTTTTGTTTGCTGTTTTGCATTCGATTAAATTAACTATTTATTGAATTTGTTGCCTTCTTAATTACAATAATCAATATTTTTCATATGTTCATCATTTAGATAATAGATAATTGGATGTTCAAGAGCCACAAAACACAAAAAATAAATCAAATCAGAATGCATTGACAGCAAAAAGAAAACAAAGGACTTTTTAGGTATCGCCGATAGACCCTACACTAACTTTGATCAAAAACAATAAACATAAACAATAAGACGATGAAGGAAGGAACTGAAATGAACTAGTTTTTATGAGGAAAAGTGGAAAACTCTCTGGTTTCTAGTTTACCTTACTCTCTAGCTATGCAATTTTAACGCTTTTCTACATATTTTCTTTGTTGTGTTGCTTACAATCTGTAGTTAAACAGCTATACATATATATATATATATATATATATTTATATATATATGTAGCTGCCTTTTGTTTTACTTTTATTTGTTTTAAATAAGTAACTAATATCGTTTGTTTTCGATTGTTTTTGTTTGTTTTTTTAATTGAAATAATAATAAGTTGTTTGTGTTTCGCATTGTTGCATTATTTGCTTTTGTTTTTCATTTGTTTTATAAAAGTTCTACTATTTGTTTAACATCATTTCGTAATTGAACATTGCGTATGAAAACGTTAGATTTGAGTTTGGCATCCAAATTTGAGAAAAGAACTTTGAAATTTATAAAAAGGAACGCTTCATTTTTAAAGGTTTATTGCTGTTTTAATGGATTGGTTTGTCTCCTCCATATATCGATTGCCAGTTGTAACTGATCTGCTTGCTGTTTGCATGTGGGGGATGCGTGTATGTGTGTGTTTGTTTGTGAATGTGTGTGGTTGCTGTGGGTGGACGCTGGTGTCAGGGGAGACTGTCGGCTTTTTACAAATTTGTTTATTTCCCTATTCTTGAACAGACTCTACAGCTTCGTTTTCAGCTGCTGCTGCTTGATTCTTTTTGGATCAGATGTTGTCTACGGAATCAGCATCGTCCTCCGAACTAATTTCATCGCCGAACTCAATATCCTCATCGAAGCCATCCTCGACGAATGTGACTGTCTCGTTGATGCGCACCGATTCCGGAAACTCGCCGTAAGTCTTCAGATTTCGAGCTTCATCTGGTGTGTACTTCAAAATGACATCAGCCTTTGAGTCTTGATAGTCACGCAAGCCGACCAATATTATATCGCCCTGATTGATCCAAACCTGTAATATGTACAAAATGTAGACATTAGTAATTTATATAATTAAATTTTAGAAAACATCTGCTGACTCAGCGAATAAGTAAGGCAAAGCAAATCAATTTTGCTACTTGTAATAGATAACAGATCTGTAAATAAACTTGAACTGGAGTTCTTCTGGCTATTTCGCAATGGAACGCAATATTTCAGAGAAAGATATGACAGAGATTCGTTTACGAGTATTGCCAGAAAATTTTCATTAATGTTGTCTATCTATAAAAATAATCATGGAATATATGGGAATTGGTTTATTTGCATTTCAAAGGAATTCCATAGATTTCTCTTTATATGTATGCTAATATCTGTTTTTGAACTTATTACAATTCGCTCTAGTTTTATCTTAGCTTTATGAACGTCTTTTCATGTAAACAATATACACTGAAGAATACAGACACCGCCTCTTTTTTTGCGTATGGCAGTTCCAAGAAGTCATTGACGTCAACGGAAAAGTTTAATCTTCAGAAATATTTGAGTATTTTAGTGATAAGTAGAATATATACATACATGTATGTATATGTTAAGCAGTTACCCATTTAGCTTGGGGGCAATTAGTCAACCCCATTTGATAACTGACCTGCAGGTATCTGCACCTGAAACGTGGTTGCCATTCATAAATTCACTTCCCCAGGTACTTCCTGTCGTAGTATTTTTACTACTCACAAATATAAGCGACCAATGCTTCTAAATGCAATAAATGCCAAATTAATGCATAAATATGACACATATGCGCATGAATCGAGCCACGATAAGAGATATTGATGGAATGAAATATGATTTGATAGCGAATTCGGCTTAAATGTCCATTAAGAGAAACCAATGCTTCGCCAATTACGTTATCGTTTAAAATAAACATAGGGCCGACTGAACTTTGGAGCCTTAATCATAAGCAAGGCGGAAATCTGGACGTGTGAGCGCAGGCGTGTGGCATTGGCTTCAACCAATTTCGTACAGCCATACATCATGCGATAAAAGACACAGTGTGCCTCCTGCAGGTAGTTAGATAAAAGAAGCGTGACTAAAGCACTATAAAATTGGCATATTACCCAAGGGCGCGAGCTTGTTAAGTGAGCCAAAGATAAGCGACCGATCGAAATACCAGAGCATGCGTTTGGGAATCACCCGATGGCATCAACATCGACGACGACGACGACGACACAGACCAGCAACGATCCATGAGTTAATTACTGATTACGTTGCCCATCGTATTGGCCATGTGCAGGCAGGGGGTAGCTATGCCCACATCGTCATCATATCGGCATTCGAGGGAGCAGGTGCCATTCTTGCGATATGAACAATGCACTATAAATACTATCTGAGAGTGCTACGTATCTATATGACCGTAGTCTATTTCTTCGCAAGATTATTGAACTTGAGGGTTCGTAGGATTCATCACTAGAAAAAGTCGGTGAGCAAGAAGTAAATTTGTGCTACTACCAAATATAATCAAAGTACATATATTTATTGTGCTGTTAATGTGACTTTAGCTTGAGTTACGAGCCGTAAAAGGTTCTTTTTATCAGAATGAATCATATTGTGGCATACGAAAAAAGGTTTATCAAATTGAATCATATAGCGGCTTTCTCTTCAAGGAAATATTCTACACTGTTAAAATGCAGTTATATTATATGTGTACAGAATTTTCAAGGCAGAGACTGTTTTGTCTCTGACTAACATGTAAATTGAAGATCTTGATTTAAATACACATGTCCATGCTAATTACATATACTAAACCGTCTAAGGGCTTCTCTTGAACCACACGCAAATTTCTTATCATTTCTGATAACGACGCCATAGACAATTCCCTAATCAGGCGCTCTCTTTTACGGTATTACTCTCTCTCTCTCTCTCTCTGCTCTCTCGCTCTCTTTCGCTGTTAGATAAGCGATAGGCTATAAGTATGGCAAAATTATACGAAGCAACAGTAAACTTAAAACAACCATCGATCAGCGAACAAGCAGAATCAAACGGCAGAACACGGCCGCTGAAAAGTGAATTCCATGCAATACTTAAAGGAAATACAAGTGAAGTGTTATCGGCACGCCAAAACAAGGGCGAAGAGCTAAAATTGAATAAACTTATTAAACCAACTGCAACAAACCAAACACAGAAAGCCCTACCAACAACAACAATAATTCAACACACACACTAAAGAAATTCAGCAGTTCGCCTTTAGAATCGCGTCAAAATTTCGTTCAGTACAAGCTTAAATCCGTGCGGGGCGTGCAACCAGAGCGAGGACATCATCATGCTGTTATCCTACAGATACATCTACACATTTCTAATGACCACCATAGCCAGCATAATGGTTGTGCTCAGTTCAGCCCCGCACATGCAGCTGCCGGCAAGGAAATGCAGCGGCCCAGGACACACAATGGCATTGAATCTGGCAACGTACGGCTTGCTGGAGAATCGTATCACCACGCTGGATGCGCCGATGCAGACGCACTGGACTAAAAAGTTTCTGGCTAAGCGCGAAGCGAATCCGCACTCGGCGCCCTACGTGGTCAGCATTCAGATGATGACACCAGACCAGGGCCTGGTGCACTACTGCGCCGGCACCATCATCAACGAACATTGGATACTGACAGCCGCCCATTGCCTCAGCTCGCCGCAGGCCGTGGCCAATTCGGTAATTGTGGCCGGCAGTCACGACATTCACAATCGCCTCGGCGAGGCGGGCAAGGTGCAGCAGCGGAACATCGACTACTATGTGCGACATGAGCTCTATCTGGGCGGCGTGAATCCCTATGACATTGCGCTCATCTACATCAAGAAGCCGCTCGTCTTCGATGAGTACGTCCAGGCTGCAACGCTGCCAGAGCAGGACGCCCGGCCGGAAGGCTACGGCACGCTGTACGGCTGGGGCAACGTTTCAATGACCGCCGTGCCCGACTATCCGCACAAGCTGCAGGTGGCCAACATGCCAATATTGGATATGCAGCTATGTGAGGACATCCTTGCGCGTTCTGGCCTGGAGCTGCACGAGACAAATCTCTGCACCGGCCCACTGAGCGGTGGCGTTAGCATTTGCACCGCCGACTCTGGCGGTCCCCTCATGCAGGAATGCTGTGAGCCTCATTTGGAGCAGAGCAACGTAATCATTGGCATCGTCTCCTGGGGTCGACTGCCCTGCGGCCAGAAGAACGCGCCCTCCGTCTTTGTGCGCGTCTCTGCGTTCACAGATTGGATCAATCAGATTATCAGCTCAGCCACTGTATTAATGTAAAGATGTTACTCAACTCATGGATCGCAGCTCGAATGACAAAAAAATTCCAAAAAGTACCTCAAATAATTAAAAAAAAAAAGCCTAGCGTTAATCTCAGTAGTCAAATAAGTTTAAAAAAATCATTATATACTGCCCGTAATCTAAGCCATATAAAGTTAAGTCGCAGAAAATGTTCCTAATAAAAAGCAAATAAGTATTTTATGTAATCAAATTGAGCAAACATTTTTTATTTGAAAGAGAAAGAGAGAAAAGTTTGTCAATTGTGAAATTGACTGAAATTTTATGTTTCCAGGGGCCTAGTAGATAAGTTTGACTAGAGGGCGAGGTCTGGCGTCTCAACGCTTTGCATTAGTCACGCGAAATTCAGTAGATTAGTAATGGCAAAATGCTGGCCCCGCTTCTGGTAAATCAGTTAAGTGCGACGAACTTACATATCGCTGACATGTTTTATGCAGATAAATCTAGAGATTAGTAGCACTCCTAGTGATCAGCTGCTGACCATGTGTGTGATAGCCTGATTGCGTATTATTGTTATACTGTTACCCTGTATATGTTTGTTTTCTTGCTTAAAATCGTTGGATTTACTTTTATCTTTTAATATGAGTAATAAAAACCATTCCTGATGACTATGAAATGAAATTTGGCCAATATATTGATGGCCAAATATTAAAAAGGCGTAAAATACTTAATTAATTAATAATATTCTATGGAACTGACTGATAAGGCATAATAAAGCTCTATAGCATAACTAGAATATTTTTAATCATTTTGGTTCTTGGACTTTATAGCTGACATGACTTCGTGGACGGAAATTTGAATCGTTTGTTGAGTAGCGCATTTTCAATTCCATTTATCTTAATTTATTGTGCGATATGGAATTTCATCATATCGTTTACGAGCTTACCTAATGCTAACACGAATATTGTCTACAATTTCCATTTTGATATTACAATCAAGTTAAACCTAGAGTATGGACATCCACTGTGAAGAGAACCAGTGATAATTCCTTAACTTCTGTATATACTAGCATTCACTATCGCAATTCCTTTAGACATAGCTGCAATTTCAGCAAAGAATTCGAGATTAGATTGCCTCACACGGCTTAGCAAATAATTAGTCTCTACGTAATTTAAGGACCATTATTATGTGAGCTTTCAAGTTGTATGGCGCCTGGCGCCATTATTTAAATCTACTTAACTGGTAACTGGACAAAAAAATTAACCGCTGATTAGGTATAACCTATATCCTATATATCCTATATAATCCTTTTACATGATATAATATATTGAGACGTCCACCTAATACAATTCCTGCTTTTATTTCTTAATTATCTTATCTTCTATGGATTCTATTCGATTATAATGAAAATAATGGATTTAGATTCCCGTATCCACATTGGACATATATAACAACTCCTATGAAAATAGAAAATTGTAAAATTTAATCAATTTCTGTTCTTTCAATTTAAATGCGTTTTATTTTAACATGTGCTGGGCAAAGTTCATTGCGTATCTGCATAATATACAGAAATCTATATATATTGTTATCTTTTAATTATCTCCGACATTGTATGTTGTGGTCTCCTAAGGTTTACCAATAGTTTCTTGTATAAATTAATTAAATTAAGTCCATTTTTCCTCTGATAAGAATCATTTTCTATTTATGACGTAGCTAGTTATCTATATAACTACGTAGGAGCAATTAGTTATTTATGGGTCCTCTTTATTTGCCGTACGGGTAAGTACCCAAAACTCTTGTGGACATCAACACCAATGAATTGAATTTAAAATGCTGATTAACTAATAGTTAATATACGTCAACAGAATTAATTCCAATTTATATAGATTATACTACAGTTGGATATATTTATATCGGTATAAAAAAGATTTCTATAGAAATTAATCTCTAAAAATCCTCATCGCTAAACAAAGAACTTTATTGAATAAGGTATTGTAAATCTAAACCAATCTAACTCGAAGAAAAAAAACAACTGTATTAATAATATGAAAGCAATAACTTCCAACAGCAGTGTTTCTTAATATCATTATTTAACTATATCTGTGGTTTAGAAGTTTAAATAAATAAATCAGAAAGAAATTTTAAAAAATAAATGCTATGACAATAGATTTATTTAATGGACATATGTATGTGCTTACATACATGCATACATGCGTACATTGTATATTTGTAAGTTCAATGAGTTTTGCTTTGTTCGCCTTTTCTGAAGGCCGTTTGTCAGATCGGCAAAGCGCAACAAAATATTTATAGATTTATCAAACAATCGACCAGCTGAGATTCAGAAATAAATAACCCATAAATTGGGAAATTGTTTACATGTGCGATAAACTTAAAATGTCATTACAGTTATGCTGGCAGGCGTTGCGCATACATATTCATGCATACAAAATATACACTTATACATATGAATACGTTTGCAAACAGTGCACGCAGCACACGTTCATGCATCAAAAGCAGCACGCATACATTCAAACGCCCACACTCACACACTTACCTTCTTACGAAGTTTCCCCCGAATATGACACAGACGTTTGACGCCATCAAAGCACATTGCCTCCAGGCGACCATTGCCCAGCATTTTGGTCACCTGTGCGTATTCCTGTTGATCCTCTTTAAAGATCAGCTCACGTTTTTCGAACTCGTTTTCGTTCTTTCCACGACGACGATTTTTGCCACCTTTTCCTTTATTCTTGGGCATTTTGCAGCGTTGCTGGTTTAACTAGTGTCTCTTGTCTGGGGTGTTGCGCTACGCTCTCGACGTGCTTGATGATATTTAATTGATTTATCACAAACTGCACTACAAATTAAAAGTTGTTAAATCATATTATATTAAATTTTCACTTCAAATTATTTGATAAAACTTACAATTTTGCCAAAGAAATGTGACAAATTTTGCCTCGCTAAAGTGAAAAGGAGTGAGACAATTTAGAGATGTTGATATTATAGCTGTTTATCGATAGTTCTTGCGATATATTTGAATATTCGAGTGACCCTATCACAAAAATTATATTCAAGCATCTGACAAGTGGCAACACATGTGCTTGACAACACGGTGGCAAGTCTAAAATCAGTTGTGAGCAGGTGATAATCTAAAATGCCACCTAAAAAGGATACGAAAGGTGGAAAGGATAACGCAAAAGGTGGCAAAAAACCAGCTGCAGAGGATAAAGGTATACATTTGATGCGCTATCCACAGTCAATCCATATATATAGTTAAATGATTTACAGGTGCCGGCAAAGAAAAGAAAGGTGGCAATGCGGTGAAGGTGCGACACATTCTCTGTGAGAAGCAGGGCAAGATTATGGAGGCAATGGAAAAGTTGAAAGCTGGTCAGAAATTTCCTGAAGTGGCAGCAGCCTACAGTGAAGACAAAGCACGCCAGGGTGGCGACTTAGGCTGGCAAATACGCGGAGCAATGGTTGGCCCCTTCCAGGATGCAGCTTTCGCTCTGCCCATATCCACGGTGAACAGCCCCGTTTACACAGATCCGCCGATAAAGACTAAATTTGGCTATCACATAATTATGGTCGAGGGAAAGAAATGAATAATGATTTTACAAATCTTATTTATTGTGAGCATATTTCTTTTTTTTATAAAAACAAAAATTCATGTTTACTTTTTGCCCGAATCCTCTTTGAGTCCTACGGTGCGATTGAACACAATACGGCTGCCAGATGTGTCCGGATCCACTGAGAAGAAGCCAATGCGTTCAAATTGGAACTTATCATAAACCTTTACATCGCTTAGCGACTTATCAGAGTAAGCGTTCAGGACGGACATGGAGTTATCGTTAATATCGCTGAGAAATCCGCCAGGCACTTCATTGGTATCCTCGGGATTCTTGTGCTTGAACAGCTGCTCATATAAGCGCACCTCCAGCTCAATCGGCTGGGAAACCCATTGTACAAATGCCTTCGGCTTCTCGGCCTGTTCGGCAGATTCGCTTTTGCAAACGAGTTCCATAACTTCGCCCGTGGCAGGATCACGGATAACTTCTTGTACGCTGATAACCAAACCTGCATGGCGTAAGCCAACAGATTGCTGGGGGGACAAGCGTCTGTAGCCCTTTTCTGGCTCCAATTTGAAATCACTGCGCTCAATATAGATAACACGGTCCAGGGTAATCTTGTGCGATCCGAGTGCTGGGTTCTGCGGGAAGTTAGGAACTTCTAATTCCACTGGCCCAGGGTGGGGGTAGTTGCTGATGGTTACTTTCAGTGGTTGTAATACGATCAGTCGCCGTGGCGCGGTCAAGTTGAGTACATCTCTGACGGCGGCTTCAAGCATGGAGGGATCCACAGATATTTGTGCGCCCGTCACGCCCATTTGGGCACAGAAATTATTTATGGCCTCCGCGGGGTAGCCACGTCGCCGCAAAGCCGTCAATGTAAATAGGCGTGGATCATCCCAATCATTCACAATACCTTCGGTAATAAGTTTGGCTATTTTTCTCTTAGATACGAGTGCATAGTTCATGTTCAGACGTCCATATTCCCATTGGACGGGACAGTAGATGTTGAGAGCATTGCAGAGCCAATAGTAAGATGACCGTCGGGACTGAAACTCCTTGGTGCAGAGGGAATGGGTGATATCCTCAATCGAATCGCACAGGCAGTGCGTGTAATCGTAGGTCGGATAAATGCACCAGTTAGATCCAGTGCGATGATGCGGAATAAACTTGATTCGATACGCAACGGGATCCTGTTTACCTTCTTCAAGCGTTAATTTGAGGCGCAGTGTGGCAGCACCCTCATCAATCTTGCCACGTTTCATGTCCTCAAACAGTTGCAGCGATTCTTCGATAGGTCGCTCACGCCAGGGACTCGGAGGCGGATTGAAACCTTTTAGCTCCTCCGCTTTCTGGTGACACACATAGGCCAAGTTCTTGTTTATCAGTACCACTGCCCATTCATATAGCTGCTGAAAGTTGTCCGAAGAGTATGTTATCTTGTATGGCGTGTAGCCGAGCCACTCAACCATGTCGCGAATCCCAAGAAAAAACTTCTCCTCCTCCTTCTCGGGGTTGGTGTCGTCGTATCGCAGATAGCAGACGCCGTTGTGTGCAGCTGCGTAGCCGAAATTGATGTTGATGGCCTTGGCATGGCCAATGTGCAGAATGCCATTTGGTTCAGGTGGGAAGCGTGTTTGAACCCTACCACCTGTGCGTTTCAAATGTTCGCGTAGTAGTTGCTCCGTATGCTCGGTGACCACATAACCATCGGTCTTAAAGTTCTCGCCTGGTGCATGGAAATGCACTTTAGTCTTCATTAGCTCTGCAATGGTATTGGCACCGTCATTATCTGGTGCTGATGTTGACGTTGCGGATGCCTTGACATCGGTCTTGGCGTTGGTTGTGGTTTGATTTGCCTTGACTTTAGGCTGCTTTTCGTTCTGCTTTGGCAATGGGATTAGATCAGCCTCAGTTTTGGGGCCAAGTAAATCGAATATCTCAACATCGATGGCTGCTTTCAAGGATTTTGCATCTGCCCACTTCAATTCATTGCGGACTTCCTGCATAATCTTAAAGGAGTTAAAGTGATAGCGCTGTTCCAATAATATTTCCTTGTAGGTGCCCTTAACTTTCTTCTGTACAACACGTTCGATCTCCTCAGGCGAGACTACGACGCCAACACCGCATTCTCGTTCAAGTTCGGCCACATCGACAGTTGCGTTTTTCTTTTGCCCACATTTCAGCAAGTATTCCAGTGCAGCGTCAACGCGTTGCGTGTTGTCCAGCTTGCGCTCCGTAATATACCGCACCAGAAGTGGCAAATGTGCCGCTATTTGCGGCTTCAGTTTGGTTGCCATGTGGTAGAGTAACATGCCAACACCATCGCTCAGCGGTTTTTTTGTTTCGGCAAGGGCTAGTTGCAAATTTCGTGTCACATTGGCGTTCTTAAGCGTCTCCTTAGCTTTCTGTTCGCTCATACCGAGCTCCTGAAACTTGATAATCAAATCTTCTCCGGCCATATCCTCTCAATGCTTTCGACACATATGATGAAATGAATTTACAAATAGTGATGTTAAATTAATTGGAGATGAGGGATAGATTATACTCATTTACTCATGCCAAAGAAAAGTATCGATAGTCTTTAAATAATTTGTGCAACGTTTCAAACGGTTGCAGTTGCAAAAGATATATGTACATATTTTATTTAACTGTATTGTCAGTAATTATTGCGTAAAACTGAAAGTAAGGCCTCATCTCTTTAAATTAGAAATTATTACGGAGCTGCATTAGATACAAAGCTATATAACACTTTAAAGCGAGTTCATAACCTAGGGAGAAAGATAATTTATTGAAATATTTTTATAATTTAGTGGATATTGGAATTTTAATTTTTATACATATGTGTACTCTAGCTTGCTTTACATGCACCATTGACACACAAAGACCTGATGCTTGTAAAATTCGTAATAAATATCTTTTGGTTACTTAATATTCATAATCAGGTAAAACTTGACATGACCATGGCCAGAATATTTCTCAGAAATATCAATATTTTTTGCCCAAACTTTACACGTAACACGAACTTCTTCATTCGGTGGTATATTTTTCAATTGTACGGCAACAACCCGATCAAGGTACGTTAAATCGTTTGTTGTATCAAAATAAGGATTCGGAATAAAATGGAAATCCATTTTCTTGGTTGCCTCACATGTCAACCAGATCTTGTTACCACCAGGGTATTTTTTAACTGTCTCTTCTAATATGGCTGGTCTTTTATTCGGCAGGCTTTCGACAGTATCATAAGTTTCGGCAGTGAATCCATACACTTTATTGATCTTGATAATTACGCACGGAGCCTTTTCGTGATATCCCCATAATTTGTCTTTATTACACTCGATAAATTTTTGCGGACCAAATACATCGAATGTGTATAGAACATTATCTATCTCGTCTGCATAGACATATAGGTCTTCTAGAATGTGTGGGTTGAACCTTATGGTACCGGGTTTGGGAAATCTGGATATACCTGGAGCACCCTTTTTAATTTGTGGCGAAAGTTTACCTTTATAAAAGCTATAGTAGAAAGCTATAATCAGAATAGCCAAGATCAACAAAATAAAGAAGTATAGTAATAGATAGAAGTAAATGATCCTTGCCCATCCCAATGCGGTTCGTCCGAAAAGTGTATGGTTCTCCAAGTCGAGTACATTCTTAGACCAGGGCATTTCAGATTTTTTTCGCTTATTTTCCAAATGTCGAAACCGTTTCCGAACCTCATACTTTCCTGCGGGAACCAAAAATTCCTCTGGCATATTGTTATACTTTTTTCTTCTTTGAGTAACAAATTTTAAAAATAAAGCAGAGAATTTTATTTTTTTGTATCTTTCCGAATCGAAAACTGTTTGTATACTGAGACTTCTTAGAATAAGTATATCATGGCATCTCTGATTAGCTCGATTAAACTAATAACTATTGTCCAAGTCTTCGTAATCTGAATCGACTTCTTGGGGGATTTCAACACCGTCTACACGAATCACAAGAAGTACTGATGCATGTTTAAGTGGTATATTCTTTGCATATGCCGAACATTTTACAATAACATCTTGATTCAAAGGAATATTAGAAATTTGTATTCCAACGAGACGCCGATATTCTGGAAAGTCATTGATTCTTTCCATCGTCAAGTTCTCAGAGGGCTTATTAAGAAACGTCATTTGTTTCGGAAGCAAACTATCAGTATCAAAATATCTGCGTGGCACATAGCGCAATTCTGCATTGGTTGTATTACACAACAACGAGCAGCCAACCCAAATACGATTAAAACGCATTCCCAGTGGCTCTTCCATCAAATGTGTTATCAAGTCATTTGGCGCCTTATCGGGCAAAGACATTGGACTGCAATATGGTTCAGGCGTAAAATTAACTGCATAATTCAGCTTTAATATGATACATGGCTGACCGGTACTGTATCCCCAGTTATCATCTAAATTACATTCTCTTAGATGATTACTTCCTCTCCTACCATATGGTTTTGTAAATTTATATAATTGTTCTATATATGGTGCAGTTTCTTTTTGCTGATCTGAATTGTATCTAATGATTTTCCTGTTCCCCACATAGACTCCGGGGACGGATGATAGGCTCGCAGATTTTGGTATCAACGGTTGGTTTTTAGGTACGCGAAAATAGTAGACAATTAGAATATTGCAAATTAAAAGAATTCCAATACATATGTATAGAGCCAAATAGAATCCAATTATCTTAAGCAATCCAATTATCGTATGCTTTGGCCGAATAACAAGTGTTCGTCTATCCTTATAAAGCAGCTTTTCTTTTTTTCGCTCCTCAACACACCGCCGTCTCATATGCAATGCGTAGGGCCCTTTGAGGTTTATTAACTCGTTCGGCATATTTCGTTTCTTTGAGTTTATTATTTGTAAGATATGTATGATAGATATATAAATATTTTTAGCGATTAATTGCATAGGCTACTTTGATTTACAGTAATAAAAGCTTTAAAGTTTAATGAAACATTTCTATTTATTTTAACTTTTACTTCGAAGTAAAGCCCCTTGAAAATTCTTAAATATGTACATACATATGTATGTATTTAAAAAATGCACTTAATGCTTGTTTTTCATTGGGAATCGTTCAATCAGTTTTTAGGTTTATGTTACATTATATTTCTTACGTTCATTGCAAATCCATAACACTCAATACAATTAGTTATTACTTTGTAAATAATATAAACATTAATAAACACTTATTTTATTTGACAAATACCTTTTATTTATTTCAGTTATTTTAATACTAGCCGTATATGAACATACGAATACATACGAATTTATAAATTCGATTGCAACAGGGCTGACTGATATCGATATATTGCATTCGGTATTTTGAGGTCGGCTTTCGGTAGTTTTCGAAAATCGATGTTAATCGAGCATCCAGTTAGCAGCAGCTTTCTCGCTCTCACGTGTTGTTAGCAAATTGGAGGGAATATTAATACTGCAT
This sequence comes from Drosophila mulleri, assembly GCA_035047565.1. Classification (NCBI taxonomy): domain Eukaryota; kingdom Metazoa; phylum Arthropoda; class Insecta; order Diptera; family Drosophilidae; genus Drosophila; species Drosophila mulleri. Next base: position 5,223,842 of record JAWNPK010000168.1, read on the forward strand.
TATATTAAAATAAAGCGAACACAATGAATGCTCCACCATTAAATCGAATTCCCGGTACGTCGCAGACAAAGGAAAAATATGTCAAAGATCTCAAAACCCTGAGATACCATGAACTGCTAGAAATGAGGGATAGGCAAACAAATATTTTGGCATCCAAGTAAGTCGTAAAAGTTGTTTCATTAGTGAGCGAAAAATTAATTTGTTGTATTGTTGATGCTAATGCAAAGAAAACGATTAGAGAGTTTACCAGATAAAGGTAAACGAATACGGGAATCCCACGAAAAGTTACTTGCTGAGATTCAACGTCGAAATGATGTCGAGGCAACTGCTAACCTACTCGGCGAGCTGAACATTGCGTCAAAAGGAAAAATAACACTAAATAATCTAGAATGGCATGGCAAAGCCTCTCCTGGAAAATCAGACGTAACTGACCTCCTTGACAGCGACGACGAGCAAGAGATGGATCCGTTACGAATTATTGCGCAAGGTACAATGCATCAGCGGCAAGTGAAAGTCCTGCCACCGCCCGCCACACTAATCACACCTGAAGATGTAGCTGACATAGCATCATTTAGACAAGAGCAACCGTTCGATTCACTGGATTCGAGCCAGACTAATGAGAGCGCGTCTAGTAGTTGCAGCGGCCAAGATGACAGCAAAACCATTCCAGCTGAAATAATAGAAATTGATGTTTGTAAACTGGTCGGAAATCGCCCTACTGAAGCCACGTTGGAACAACATGCACTGTATCTCATTGATAAGACTGAACTGCATGCTGCAAAGGACCGGGGAAAGTTTCTGCCTTTTCGCACTACAGTATCAAATGTTCATGATCCAGATAAGGAACGTAGTCGAAAGAAAGGCAAACATTGGGAGATTACCGCTGCTACGCCTCCACTCATACAGCACAGGGAGACCCAATTAGTGCCGTTGGCTGAATCCGCCAGCCTGCAGATCGATTATATGCAGAAAATCAAGGTAAATGCATAAATGCTTATATAATTGCTTATATATAACTGTATGTATCCTTTAAAGAATCTACGCATACAGCAGGCTGAAGAGCGTCTGGCTAGGCAGGCGCCTCTGAAGGGCATACGTTTACCTGAGGATGCAGTGCTGAAGACAAAGGCGTCATTTAATAGCTATCGTGATCCACAGGCTCATTATCTTATAGAAGGCAGGCAACAGGCTACAGAAGAAAACGAAGTGCTTGATCCAACAATAACTGAGAAAGCCACAGGTGGCGTAAGTTACTCAGTTTACAAGTGAGGATAGTTGATTAATTATAAACAGTTCAACTGAACTTCCGTATTATAAGATATGCCGCAAGCAAGCTTAACTTATGTATGTATATGTTTTTAAATATTTGTAAAAATGTAAGTAATCATGTGATTCAAACAGTTTATTCTGAGTAAAGTGTATTTAATAAGTAACATAGGATATATAGCATTTACTAAATGTTAATGTAGAATAATTAGGTATTCGTATGACCTTAAGTTCAAATGGAGTAAAACTGTGTGGCTGTCGAGGCCTGAAGCTCTATTTGGCCCATTTTAAATTGCAAATGCTGCAACCATTTGAGCAACGTCTCTGATTTGTGGGTCTGTTGCTCCTCAAAGTCGGGCGCATAGTCCCGTACGTTCTGCAGACGGACATGTAGCGTGTCCGATAGCTGTGTTTGCGACGAAAGCACAGTGCTCCACATGGGCAGCAGCTTGCCCAGCACCGTAGAGTTTGTCTCCTTCAGGGCCTCCAGCAAGCTAAGAAAGTGTAAGTTAACCATTTCCGACAGCTTTGAGTTGGTGCTTTGGGTTTGGAAGTCAACGCTGGCCTGTGCGTGCAGCTCCTTGTTGGGCGGCTTGGCATGCGACACCAGTTGCAATATGCTTGGCGTCACCTTGGTCCAAAACTCAAAGAGTACACCGAGGGTACTGCCCTCGGCATTGCTATTGGTGTTGTGAGCCATTTGCTCCAAATAAACGGTCCACAATTGACAGAGGGTAAACGCATGGAACAGCGAGGACATGTGCAGCACCGATGTCTTGGACTGCTCGGCGAAGCCCGCGAAGATCACCTGAATGTGATCGGCTATGTGACAGGATGCTTCCTGTGGCACGGGCTGCGAGTATGTAACTCCTTGATGTTGGTAATGAACACTAGCTGCCGGCGGCTGGCCCTGCCCAGGCGCCACATTCGGCGGCAGAACTGGAGGCAGTGTGTGCGTTTCTTGGCGGCGCTGCATCAAAGCCATGTGGGTAAGTGAGCCCAGCAACAACCACGAGAGCAGGCGCATATGACCCACACACTCGGTAAACTCCTTGGGACTGCAAATGGTTCAATCGGTTATTCCATTAAGCTGTAATAAATTCAATGACAGCTTACCCCTGCTGCAGTGAAGACGGAGCATTGTTTAGCCAGGGTAGATAGCGGGAGACCGCCTTGTTGTCGCGGGAGTTGCCCCTGGACATCTCAAGTGCCAGGTACTGAGCCACTGCGCCCTTCAGCACGCCGCCCAAGGTGTCCTCGCCTAGGCCATTGCTTGTCTGGCCGTTCTTGAAATTCTGCAAGAGCATACGGTATTCATTTAGCGAGTGTAATAATGGAATATATGGAAATACCCACTTTGATCTTGCTGAGCGTATGGAAATCTGCCAGAAAATCGATCACATCGTTGATGTACTGCCTCAAGCAGTCGGCTGCATTTGTGGTCAGAACGGGCGCGGCGTCTGGTAGACCGGGCAAGGCACCTGGTGGCAAGGTGCCGCCCGCATCGAGTAGAACGAATCCAATGATCATCAGCAGATTGTGATCGGGTATGTTCGACTTGAACTTCAGCGCCTGCACAAACTCAAAGATCATTTGGCGACAGAGTAAGTTCTTGTCGCGATCCTTGTTGAAAGAGCGGGTGCTCAGGGTGCACAGATCATAGAGAGTTTGGTATTCCAAGTTGGTGTGCTGCACACAGTAGGCCATAATCTTGGAGTACGGATCGAGCAGGGTTTTGGGCACGCAGTTCAAGCGCAATGTGGCCCCAATCAGATCCAGCATATACTCGGCATTGCTGAGGCTGGGCATGATGACAATCACCTGACGCAGCAACGACTCCACGGCCTGCATGGCCTGTGACCATACAGCCAGGCCGACTCCCGCCTCGACGGGCACACACTGCAGATACTCGGCCATGTTTCGGAAGATGATGGGCAGTTGATCGATGGGCAGCGCCTTCTTCGAGGTTAGAGAGTCGCAGACCATATAAATGGGACTGGTGGCATTTAGATCCTGGAAGTCCTGCAACGCTTTGGCAATGCTGCGGAAATGGTTATGCCGTATCTTGACTGCAAACCGAACGAGATACTGAAGTTGAGTGGTCCATTTGAATATGTGGCCAACTTACTTTTCATTTGGGTCTGGAACACCTGCAGAAAGATTCCATTGGGCGCCAGTTGATGCAGAACACAGCGGATGAATTGCAGTGCCACGGCTTGGGCGCTGCTCGCTAAGGGCGGCCCGTTCTCGCCTTGCCAGGAGTGCGTGCCACTCAGACAGATTCTACAATGGATCACAATGCAATGCATGACAGTGCAAGGAAAGCTATATCGCTATACACCTACCGTGATGTCATGGTCAGCACTTCGGGCAGGAAGGGCGCTGCTATCGCTGGCTCTCGGTGAATGAAGGTGCCCAGGATTACGATGAATATGCCAATCTCTTCGTCTGTATACTCCTCGATGACAGCACCGCAATCGGAGCAGCGGTCCACAATAGTGTAGTTACCAACGCGTCGCGAGCTCTGTCGGGGAACAGAAGAGGACTTATTAATTACGAATTTATGATCAACTTGAATATACCCTGTACAAAGATTTACTTACCCCTCGCTGGGCGTGGGCCGTTGAATGCGCCGTGTGTCCATTCGCCGCATCGGGCGAATCTTCGCCCTCTTCGTCGTGCTCCTCGCCTGGCTGGATAGGCGGTGGCGGTGGCCAGGAGCCGGCGAAGCGCGAGCGTATATCCGGTATGGCATTCGTGTCCACATTGAAGGGCGCCAGCTTCTGCCTGGGTCGTTTAACGCTATTCGAGGTGGTCGATGTCCCAGTGGCCTGTGGCTGACGCTCACTGGGCTGCTGCTTTAGGTCTTGTGTGACGTTTTTCAGAATGGATGTGTGCAGATCTTGCTGGGCCTGCGACTGCGGCAGGTTTTGGGGCGGCGCCACTGGAGTTGCGACTGGTGCATTGGGATTGGGCGGCGACTCGAGAGCCACCTGCTTTATGAGTCGACGGGGCGAGTTGTTGCGACTGCTGTGGGTCACATCGTCCTTGGTGCTTTCCGACACGTCCAGGCTGTCCTGCTTGAGGTGACTTATGTCCGGCAGGTTGAGCCCATCCCGCATGCGCTCCACCAATGTGGCAACCGTATCCTGTGTGCCAATGGGCAGCAGTCGCTCAGGCGTTGGGATCTCCAATGCTGCAATATTCTTGGAAGGCGGCAGTAGACTCGCATCCAGCTCATCGCATGGATTGGGCATTACACTCATCTTTGACAGCGGCGAGTCCGGCGAACCGTATGGCTTGTCGGTGCGCTTCAGTGACTTCGTCTGCGACTTCTTCTGCCGTGAGTCATCGACTGACGAGCTGGATGTGGCGGCGCTGCACTCCACGATGGTTTTGTGGCGTCCAATGGACTTGGCAATGCTGGAGGCCAGAGTGGCAGTGGCTCCGTTCGCGGAGCGATTGCCGTTGCCAGTGGTGCTGCTGCTGGTGCTGGGCTTGCTGCCACTGGCTGTGGGCACGTCCTGCAGGGCGCCCAGCGCTTTCAGATGATTGGTGGCGATGGCTGCGAACATTTTGGAGGTAGAGGCAGCTGCGTTCTCCAGCGACTTGTTGCGCACGGTAACCGCACGATGCACATCCACGGGCGGGCTGACAATCGCTGTCTCCGTCGTCTCGGATCCGACTAGGGGAGTTACAATCATGCGAACGCCCTCCTGCAGGCTGTGGCGTGCGTGGGTGGTTACCACGGTGGTGCTAACGGACTCGTTGGTCTTTATCTTCGTTGAGTACGTGTCGCCGGTTTTGGTGGTGATCAAGGATTTGGGCGCTTTGGATTTCTACATTCATAAAAATTCAATACGTTAGAAACCAGACGAGTCGAAGAAAATAAAGGCACGGCTTTACCTCCTCGGAGTATTCGATTGCACGGCGATTCCTCAGTGACTCTATTTTTGTGGGCAGCATATCGTCAAAGTGAATGGCATCATCAAAGGAGCCCTGGAATAGAAAGACAATTAGTCTGCAACGTGGACAGCAGAGAGATTTAGTAATTTGATCTACCGGCGCACTGCTGCCATGAAGTGTGCTGTCCGAGAGATCACTCTCGGGTATGGCCACCAGCTCAGATTCAGTTTCATCCGCATCCAAGCTGGAGTCGTTGTACTTGCGGAAGGCGTGCTGCAGTTTGGGCGTGAAGGCGACGTTTTGACCCTTGCTTTTGGAGGCGGCGCTAGTGCCTTCGGATGGGAACATCGGACTGGCCGGAGGACTTGCCTCTTTGTCATCGGGATCTGTGCCCAGAGAGGGCTGGCTGACGTCACGTGATCGGGCTGCACCGCCGACGCTGGTCTGTATATCCAGTATGGTGGTGGTGGGAATGCGTCGGCACTGGTGGAAGTGGCCGCGCAGGCTGTTCATGATCATGCGAATGGCCGAGATGACATATCCACTGAGCGGTGGCTGTGTGTAGGAGTACTTGTAGAGCACGACCAGCAGGGTGAAGAGCCAATTGCGACGTGGATACTGCTCCAGATGCCACAGAGAGTAGTTGAAGACAAGATTCTGATAGGATTCGCCCGAAGTGCTTGTCGGATTGGGTGCATACAAAATGATCTGCATGACGGACGGCAACATGAGTCCACCAATCAAATGATTCTGATCCAGGACTTGCGGCAAGTTGGCCAGAAATGCATTGAACACGGCTGAAACACTGCAAAGAGTAACGAATTTTGTTATCTCTTATCTCCGCCAATTACGCCATTAGCTTACCGCAGTGACTCCGGCGTGGTGTGGAAGGTCTTGTCGATTTGATTGTGGCCCAGCAGCAGGAACAAATGCTTCAACACTATGTTTTGTGTCCTGGTCATGGGCTTGTCCTCGGATGGAAATGCCTGATCTGTGCGGGACATGAACTGCATCAGCATAAAGACCAGCAAATGAATTGTCTCTCGATCCGATTCCTCTAGCTCCGTAATGCGACTAAGCAGTCCAATCAGATTCTCGTCGTTGAGTCCACCTAGCGAGTGGATGTGGCCATCTAATTTGAATTTAATAAAACAATTTATTAATGATGAATTAAATTAGTTTCTCAATTGGAGAAGAAGAAAGTAAACATCGATTTTGAATAGATTTTTATAGCTAATTTTCTTGGATTTTTGTTTTATATTTTTTTTGTTTTTTTTTTTGTTTTTTTTTTTTTTTAGTACACCCACATGCCAATTGCACAATTAGATTGAAATTCAGTTGTATAGTGTGGATGATTATATATATGTACACACACAAATGTATTCAGAGCAGGATCCAACTCGAATTTGGATCTCTTATTGGTTGCTCTTGTGTCTCGAGTAGAAGTTGGAGAAGTTTACAATAGTACATGAGAGAATACATACCAGTTCGGAAGGGTACACTTAAAATGAGTTTGTTTTGTGTGAGAAACCAAGTAATAGACATTTATCAACACTGACTTGCTAAAAGCAAAGTTTACATTTAACGATTAAACACACAGCGCTCACATTCAAAGAAAAAAAAATCTTAAAAAACGTGAAAATTTTTATTATTAAATTAACTATTTAGATGTTCAATGTTATAATTACTTTACAACTTTTTCTTTTATTTAAATACTTTTAATATTATATATTTAAGTTTAGGACTATTAAAATTATCAAAAACAGATAAAAAACATGTAAAAATTGATACAAAAATATATATTCATAAACTTAATAAATATTCTCAATAGAAAAGTTGCACATCTTAAATGTGTTTTATATTACATTTATTAAATTAAAATAACAAATATTTTCTACAAATCAAGTCTTATAAAAATTATAAATTTTAGAATTTTGTTTTAAACATATTACAGAAATACTTTGAAAGCGTGCCAACATCTAAATTGAAAATGTAAATAATAAAGATGGGACTCCTCCATTCTGAATGAAATGCAGCGAATGGAGGCTCTCAGCCAAAGAGCAAAAGAAAGCACGGAGAAACGTTGGCAGGCCAGCGTTTAGGATTATATCATTCACAAAGAATCTGAAAAATATTGAATCGCTTCGTCCGAGGCTTTCGGATTGTAATACGTTAATAGCAGTTAGTCATTTCGTAGATTTTTGTGAACTATACAATGCACACTGAACATCGAGCCATCACACCATTTGCGGATGAAAATAGTAGGGAAGAGAACGGGGAAAAATACAGCTAATGTGGCTACGTGGACACACATGCTCTACAACCTACCTGGGTTGGCCGTGCTGCTGCCCGTGGTGCCAGTGGTGCTGGCACCCGGATGCGGAGCGACATCACACGTGCAATGCATGGGATAGGCCAGTGCCGAGGGACTGGGACTGGGTGCAGCCACCGCTGGCTGTGGCGGCAGCAGATTTGGTGCCGAGGGATGCTTTTGGAAATGGGAGTGAAGGGACGTGGCAAAGCTGTGGACAGTGGCTGGTTGTGGGGCGCCTGTCGTGAAGCTCGACGTCGCCAGTCCACCACCGGTCGCCACCACTGTGCTCTGTGGTGGTGCACGCGCCTGCTCAGAGGACTGCTGCTGATGCTGCGTAGATGCCGTCGTTGACTGGAGCGCTGGAGCGGCTTGCTGCAACGACTGCTGGGCAGCCTGGGTGCGCAGACGGGTCTCCGCCTCCTGCAGCGTGGGCAGTGGACTATGATGACTAGGCGGTACACAATGCACTAAATACTGATGGCTCTGACTATGAGCCGAGGCAAACGTCGCTACTTGTGCACTACTACCAGTGTGATGTGGATGGTGTTGGAATGTGTGTGGATGTGGGTGTGGGTGTTGGTGTGGATGATAGGGAAAGGCCGTGTTGTGTGGGTGGGCTTGGTGTATGGGACATGGTGTCGGGGCCTTAGATCTTGTATTACTAGCTGTGGCCACACTATGACTAGCTGTATTGGTATTTTGATTGCCACTACTAGTGCCTAGGAACTGACCCAATCCGAAGCGCGAGGTCTTCCGCTTGAGTATGGGTGCCGAGACCTGGCGACTGTAGATCTTCTCCTTTTCGGGCACTGCAATGGCAAGACTGAATTTTCGGAAAAGGTCAACAAAGATCTCACGACTTACCGAACTTGGAGTCCTGACGTGGCGCCATGCTGGCTGGTGCGGACATGGTTCGCTTGTAGGGCCACTTGGTGCCAAAGGAGGCGCTTAGAGTCTTGGCCATGCTGCCGCTGGTGTCCGATTGGCTAAGCGCCTCTCTGGCCTTCAGTATTTTGGCAGAGAGCGCCTCGCTGCCATTGTCGGAGTTGCGCAGGTCGCGCAGGTACGAAATGTCTCCGCACTTTTCCAGATTGATTTGCGCCTCCACGAACAGCGTGTCGAAGCGATTGAGAAAGAACTCCCAGCTGAGCATCTTGCGGTCGGATAGCGAGTTGTGCAGCTGATATACCGACTGCAGCACCACGGGCCGATCGACAATGAACAGATCGAATTGCGACTCCAAGCAGAAGAGCAGTGACCGTATTGCCGTATCATGTATGGTTCCGATGTACAGAGTCGCCCGCTGCGCCACATACACATTGATGTCATCCATGCTGGCGATCAGATGACAGAAGGCGGTGGCCAGTGCCGTTTGCAGGCCAACCTCTGAGCGCAGCGGTGTCGAATCCATAAAACGTGTAATCACGGTTACTCGTTCCACTGCTGTGAAGCGGACGCGCCAATCGACATCGTGAAATGCCTCCTGCACCACGCGCCAAAACACATCCGAGCCCAGTGGCAGAGTGATGCAGTGCAGCAGCAGCGGCACGCATACCTGACAGATGTGCGAGTGCTCCGCATTGCACAGCTCCCACAAGCTATGTAGAGGCCAAGTAAATGGTGAGGAACTTAGGGTTTGTAATACTTTGACAGCATTCACTCACTTCTTGATCAGCAAGTTCTCCTGGCACCATATGAAGAAGCCGCGCTGCTCCTTCGCAGCCTTCGTCAAGGCATCGCCGTGCAGCGCCATCGTCTTCAGGCATTGCAGCACATAGTAGAGTATCTCGGGCTTCTTAATTGTCGGTATTTCCTATAAAAATATTACATACATAATGCATCAAGTACGATCCACCATTATCTATGGCAATACGAATAGCTAAGAGATATGCAGAGCTCTAACACTGGCAGTCTTAGGACTTATAGAGAATATATCAATTATGCTGTACCAGAGCTTCGTTTCTATCTCCATTTACGTTTTTAGTTAACTCATCATTGATTATTTCACATAACGCATACGCACCGTAAGCAGCTGGTGTATATACTGCAGTGGTTGGGGCAGTTGATCCAGCGTAAACTTGAATTTGCCCACCGATGTGTGCCAGAAGTCATCGCTGTCCTCTTCCTCCTCATCGTTCTCCGAGCCGCTGCCATTCTCGCCGCCAGCTGTGCTGCCGTTGGCTCCGTTCTCGCCCATTACGGACGCCTTGGTGACGCTGACATTGGCGCTGCCCACATCCGCGTCGGACAGCGTGATGGACCGGGCCACAGCCCTGTCCGTGGGCAGAATGGAGGCCAAGTCAAGCTGCTCTGAAACTGTTTCTACAGTTGCCGTCATGATCTGCATTAGATAGCAAACGTATGGCGATTAAAGCGAAGGTTCCCTCGCACCGTCGGGCACATCTTTACAAAGTTGATAGTTTACATATTTACACGGTATTTTCATAGTAACTGGGTGTACGGCAGATCACATTCACCACATTGAGTACACGTGTACATAGATAAATGCAATGTCGCTTAAACTTACACATCCAATAATATTTGTAATGTATATAGATATACATATATATCTATTTATTTTTTTTTTTGGTTTTGTTAGAATTAGTATGTGATTTACATAAACGATTTACATAAAAACATGTAATAAATTGCAGGGTATTTGTGCATTAATGAGATTTTGTACAGTTGGTGGCTGTTGCTCGGTGTTGGTATAAAGGAACTGACACGGTGCTTGTACACGGAACATGCAAGTTAACATTGAGTAGAAAATTAAGTGGACCAAACTGGATTAAGAGTACGTGGAAAAGTTGTAAAAATTAACGTAATATTTACATGTTATAGAAACTAATTAAAACCGAAAAAACAATTGAGATTTATTCAAAAGAAAAACGACAGTTAATTAGAAACAATTTCGTTTACATTTGAATTTCCGTTTTTGTAGTACTCTGAAATTTATATATTCACACACATACAAGATACTTTGAGACACGGGAGTAGAAAGAAACTTGAAAAAGACACTAGAAGAATTTATATACATATGCCTATAAAAACTTTTACCTATATCGAAACATCTATAATATCGAGAGATAAAATTATGCTACGTCAATGATGAGACTGAGAAACAACTAAATTTTCTTTTATATATTTGTTTTTTTTTTTTTTTTTTTTTTTTCATTTTTGCATAATAAAACAAAGCCACATGAAAACATTGAACATCGAAAAACTTTTGGCAGCCTGAAACAGTTAAAGATTCCACAGTTCTTGAATGGAATTCTTGCCCTTGTTTTTGTTTTTTTTTCGCATCTGATATTCCTGATATAGTTTAAGAATATGAATGTTAATGATTGCTTTTATTTTCGAAAAAAAAAACATATTTTCTATTGTGATGGGATAATGAATCCTAGATTAATTTAAAGCTAATTTCAACTAATCTGTTGTTGATTTACTTATTTTGCCATAACTATACTATTTTAATGTATTTTATATATAAAGTATATATATTTTTTTAATGAAATTAAGCACGTAGTATATTGAAGCTTGAATAGAAAACACATGTGATTGAAACTTATTAAAATTATCTATTAGTATAAAAGAAGCCTATAAACATTGCACTAAATGCATTTTTTTTTCGTCTTGTTAAATTGAAGTATGCATGTAGGTAAAATCGAAAACAAATAGGAACGTATATTTAGGAAGAATTTTGTAAAAAAAAAGTAAATCGAATTAACACTCTGTACAATTTATATACACTTAACATGAAAAACACATTTGTTGTTGTTGTAGGGATAAAAACCAATCAAAATATAGGCATAGAAAATTGAAATGTACAAATATCGAATTGCATGGAGGAGTTTTGAAATAGCCAAATGATACAACTAATACTTCAATAATAATATTGTTTGGTTTGATTTCAAATTTGATTTTGGGTTTTTGTTTTGGTTTGGTTTGTTTGTTAATGAATGCACAAAGTACCTCGTCTGTGGCGTGAACTTTTCTCAATTCATTACTATCAACTGAATGCCCATTTTCGTTATTCTATAAAAAATATATGAAGAAATGAAAAGTTTTGTATAATTGTCAAATGGTTTTTGGCTTCGAAAATTATAAATTCGTAATCTCTTCAATCGCATCGAAATGAAAAATACAAAACAAATACGATAAACAAAAAATGAATTTTTGCTTGGAATCAGTATTATTTTGTTAATTATAATATATTTATGGTATATAGTATTTGTTGCTGTTGTGATGTTTCTGAATACCTACTTAAACGCATAAGCTTTGCTGTTTTCATTTTGTTTGTCTTAATTATTAAGATTAACAGTATTTGAATTATTACTCATGTTTTGTGGCGTATTTGTGTGTGTGTGTGTGTGTGTGTGTGTATGTGTGTATGAAAACTTGAAACTTGAATATTATTCGCCATTAAAGGGTGTCAACCAAAGAACGTAAGATATAATATATAAGGTCTGCTAATACTTATCGGAATACTTCGAAATACATACGGAACAGACGTGGGGCATGTGGACGAGCACGCCGCCCACTGAGTGGGGCTCGGGTTGTGGTACGGCCACAGGCACAGGACCTTCGTAAAGAGAATATATATATAAATAATTGAGATTAGTAAGCTTCAGTATTTGCACTGATTGCGTCAGTTGCACACAACTCTGCTAGAAATGGAAACGAAATTGTAATTGTAATTGTAATTGTAATTGTAATTGTAATTGAAATAGTAATTGTAATTGTAATTGTAATTGTAATTGAAATTATTTAAGTGGCCAAGATAACGCATTGCATTCACTAATTCGAGCATGCATCCATGTACATACACTAAAAGTATAATTCCTAAAAACTGTTTCCACTAATGCTCATGGTCAATATGCAAACACTTTTTCGATTTTTGGGAAATTCACTGATTAATCAACATGCATGTTTTGAATTTTCCAATTTTCCAATTTTTCCATTTCCAATTGGGGTTCGCGTCAATGTGTGTGTGCAGCTTAAGATCAGTTCATCATCGACTCGGATTAATAAAATGAAGATTTCTTTTGGGAAGATCATAAGCTGCATACACACAGATATACTATAATGATAATTCCTAAAGAAAATAATCTTTAAAATCATAGATCATCAACATATGTTAAGGGCACTGAGTGCTACGCCGGGTGCGGGATTAGAACAGTGTTCTTTAGTGTATTTATTAGTGTAGTGGAGGACGCATTTATTATTAGTGTGTAAAGAGCGTTTACCGAACCGAAACATAATGGAACTAAATGGAGCAATCAATATTTATCTGTTTGGAAATTCTACGTTAAAGGTCATCTACTATATATACGAATATGTACTTAAAAGCTTTTATGCTAAATCAAATGCTAGAAAGCGAAACAGAGATTGTTGGATAGAAGAGTGTTTTGTTGTTGCTGTTGTTGTTGTTGTTGCTAGAAGTGGTTAACTGTCTGCTTGTAGGTGGAGTGTTTGTTGTGTATAGTCTACTCGTATTTTAGTGTGGTATAAAGTACTCAAATATATTTGAATTGTAACGAAATGTATGTTTAACTGATTAACAATGTTAATAATGTAATGCAAATATTTGATTATTGTTGATTTGTGTTTGGTGTGTGTGTGTGTGTGTTTTTTTTTTTTTTTTGGTTTTTCTTTTTTAACAAATGATAAATTTGCTGTTGGTGCATCACCTGCCATTATAATAATTTTTCCATCGTCTGAAAAGAATTGATCTAGCTTAAAGATATCTGATAATGATTGATAGATTGTAAATTTTAGTATTTAGTATTTGATGAGTAGTTGACGTTTGGTTATTGTATTAAATAGCAAGTTAATAATTCATCATATATAGACCGATTGATTCGATAGAGCGACAGTGTGTAACAGAGATAGACAGAAGATAGACGTTGGTACGCGCGAGAAAAGTGCGTGTGAGAGCGAGACAGCGAGCGAGCGTTAGTAATTTTTTGTTTGTTTATACAGTGGACGCGTAGAATATGTTAGAGATAGAGAGAGAGAAAGATACACATATTTATGTAGATAGAGATAGCAAGATAGACATATAAGTAAAACCCAAATAAGTTGAAAGGAAAATGTTTCTTAAAGTATGATTATGGAAAGAGACTTAATAATGATCTCGGTTTTAATTGCAGCGTTCTTAGTGAAATGTGTTTCAATTTAAGAATTAGTCTCGGCCTTGTTTAGTTTTTGGTTAGTTCCATAAGCTGTTTATTATTTTTTTATCTTCGTTTTAATTGGGTCTGGGTTTTAGGGAAGTTCAAACTGTTTACTGAGCATAACAGGTGCAGGTTTCTATGTTGGTTCCAAACTTGGTTTATATGCGCTTTAAACGTGGGCTTTAGACTAAGCAATTGTTTACAAAGACGCTTTCAACGGCGTCATACCATTCAGTTGCCTGCATATAGTCGAGGCAATGATGTATATAGTCTACGTTTTTAGCTACAAGTTGAGTGGCATTTGTCTGGGATTACTCTTACGGTGGTTAGTTACGAGTATTTATAGGTTAGGTTTTGCGGGTTTGAATTAGATACAAAACTTGAAGACTTTTCGAGAGGTACTTTACAACCGAATTTCGTAAATCAACTAAAAAGCGCTCGGAAAGCGTACGGCTTACCTGCAAAGCCGCCGAGCGGACCCAATGGGATTGGCAGTGGTGCCATAGAGAGCGAAACATCACGGGTTTTCTCCTTCTCAGATTCGGGTGGCGATTTGCGCGATGATTTCTCCTCTTCGATGATATCCTCAATGGGCACCTGAAATTAGGCAGCTTATAAGCAAAGCAATTTGGCTATTTCAGGAAGGGCTACTTACGTCGGGTGGCCTGACAGGATTCAGCGGTGCCATAAACTCCACCAGCTTCGTGGACAGCTGATGCCACATAGTGGATGCCTCGCAGTAAGCACACTCGGCCACCTGAAACCGCATGAGATATGATCTCAGTTTGCATAAATTCCAGTTAAATCAGTTAGCGCTCTCACCTTCAGTGCACACACATGACTGCTTAGACCCACCCGGGCCGCTGTCACCATGCACTTGATGAGGCGCGAGACGTTCTCGCAGACGCTGGTGTGTATGCCCATGTGCTGCTCCACGTCCTGCAGCTCCATCTGCTTCAGAAGAATGTCCAGCATGAGTATGCAACAGGTGAGGTTATGCTCGGCATCCGTGGAGAATTCTGTGTGACGATTGGTGGGCGCCTCATCATCCGATATGGCCGAGGTATTCCCAGAGTCATCCTCCACAACGGGTGCTGCAAATGGATAGCATTCAAGTTAACTGAAGTTCATTAAGTGGGGATTATTACTAACAAATGGAACTGCGCCTGGGTGGGTTGGCCATTTCGGCCTTGCTCTCCTTGCACGGCGTTTTGGGCGCCTTCGCCTGCTGCTGCGTCTGCGGCTCCTTCTCCTTCTCCCGCATCAGTTCGTGCTGTATGCCATATTTCATGATGCGCACCCCATCGCCGAACATGGCGAAGAGCTGGACGAGTGGTATGAGTATTTCCAGCTTGGTCAGGATTTGTAGCCAGTGGAGCGCTTGCTGCTGAACCTTGGCTGTCGTCTTCTCGAACCGTATGGCCACAAAGTTGTACATGGTCTTGGCATCGAAGCCCAGCGGTGACATTTCCGGATCGAGGATCTTGCTGAGGACAATTTTGAGTTCGTTTAGCTCCTTTTCGGCCACATCGTTGGTAATGGCTTCCATCCAGTGCGGCATCACATAGTCCCATATCTCCGAGGTGATCACCTCGTAGGGCACCAGGCAAATCAGCCGCTGTAGCCCCTCCTTCAGGTGACTGGTGCGCGAGGCGAGCGTCTCCCAGTGGCCACCCACGCGAGCGTACTCCGGCGGATGGGGCAGCAGACAGGAGATGAAGACGTTGTAGTGTATGCGACAGATCTCCTTCAACCAGTTGCAGACGTGATCTATTTTGAGCTTCTCTATGGTGCTCTCCACCTGTCCAGCAGCTGGAAATGAAACGTTAAGATTAGTTCTGTGTGGCGTGAATCGCTACTTCCTCTGCTCACCATCGTAGGAGTAGGCCGTGACATGAAACCAGTGAAAGAGCATGCTAAGAATGCGTCCCAGAACCTCGACAGGTGTGTCGGCGGTGGGTGTGCAGCGACCCACCAGCAGCCAAATGCCATAGCGGCCGAGCCTCTGGCGTTCCTCGAGTGAAATGTTGTCGGGCGTGGTCGCACTGCCATTCTTCTTCGCGTCCATCAGAGATTCCTTGCCTGGTTCAAAGTTCAGCGGCTTGGCCTCGCGCAGCAGACTGACCACAGACTCGACCATGTGCATTTGCATCTCGGGGTCCATCTGCCAGGCTGGCTGCAGGCTGCGATGCACCACATGATCCCCACCACGGCGAGAGTTGTGACGATTGCTGTGACACTGGGCGCAATAGCGAATGGGATGGTTGCCATTGAAGCTGGCGCACTCGGTCGAGAAGCAGATGGAGAAGGCGGACTTCTCGTTGGAGCGACAGTTCTTGTTCTCGCACACCATCGACACCTGCTGCATGGGATGCAGTATATCGCCAAACTCCAAGTTCGTGTGCTCCCGATGTATCTCGTTGGCGCACTCAATGCACAGATACAATGGCGGCGGACAGTCCTGGGCATAGGTGATGCTAATGCTGTGATCATAGCAGACCTTGGCTGCCTCAGCATTGCCAGCATTGGGGCAGTGTTCGCGCTGACAGGTGAATGGAACCAGGTCATCTGCACAGTTGGAGAGAGCCGAGATAATATTTATGAAATATAATAGAGAGGCATGGGAAAGCATGGTGAAGCTAGGAAAATTACTGAATGAAAACAAGTTGAAGAGGATACAACTTATTTTGCGTTCAGTTTTATAATTTTCCCATGGCCTGAATATTTGCATACTCTACTCACTGGTAAGCTTAGAGAGCAGAACTTTGCGATCAAACAGATTGGGATCAAACGCAGGCCAGTAGTAGAAGAGCAGCTTGGCCGCAGAAGAACGGGAGACAGCCGTGCCATAGGCCACCACGCAGAGTATGTCCTTGACGACATTATGCTTCAGCGTCATCAGGCACTCCAGCAGTTGACAGTGATGTGCTGAAAGAATATATTGATAATACACATACAGTACAAAATTCGAATGGTTTTCACCTGGGTTCTTCGAGTACTGCAATACCATCATGATGACAGAGGAGACAGATTGGCAGGCTTGGCACTCCTGCTCATCGGAGCTGCGACGTGCTGTAGTTGAAGGATATTTGATATTGAAGGATATTAGAATAAGCTAAAAGCCCGCAGAACTGAAACCTACTTATAGTAAAGGGTAGAATATAGTAGCACAATGCATTGACAATATCCTGATGCAAGGCTGGCGGTAGTACAGATATAGTAGAGCTAACTAGATAGGGTAGATTATCAATAAGATCCTTGTCGAGGAAGGGTAATATACAGCTGAGGCATTGTAGCAAAGCTTTGCCGAAGACTGAAAGTAAAGTAAAGTAAATGTAAATGTGAGAGTTGTATCGGATTCGGTTGGAAGCTTACCAATCTGGCCATACTGAATGCAAGGTGCCACATCGATGAGCATGGTCAAGGCATTATAGAGATTGCCATATTCAAGATTTGGATAGGCAGACATGCGTGTAGGATCTTCGAGAGGATCGCGAATGAGCTCATGCGGAGAGGTGCGCACATCTTTAAGGACAGCTGCAAGTTAGAAAATGTTAATGATGTGATGGCAGAGTATGTTTGTGTGTGGAGCTTACTTAGTAGAGTTTGAGAAAAGTATTTGATATTGTTAGCAATATCAACGCCAGAGGGCGCAGGTAAGACATTATGCAAGAGGCGTACATGGTATTCATGGAGGGCTCTCAGTTTTGCCTGAACTGCAAATGGAAAAGTGGAGAAATATATTGGATAGAACTGTTGATGTCCGCCACTTAACTAATATGCCGCCATGCAATAAGTACAGGGTATACCTATTGCAACTTGAGACTTCTGTGGCATACTTACAGGCGGCAGCGCGAGTGCCCATGTTGATGAGTTGCACCTTAAAGCTGCCAGTCATTATATCAGACAATTCCTTCGCATTGCCGAAACTGCTGCCGAGCGACTTCGCATTCTGCATGAAATGTTTCAAAATATTAAATACCAAATTGAACAATCTCAAAGCATTACGTAATCTGTACCAGTCCGTGGCTGATGCTGTAAAATCTTTCAATCACTGCTGAATTTTAAGTAATTTTGATAAAGTTCATTTATTCCAATTAACTTAGACTTGTAGGCTTCGATTTTCAATGCACTCACCTCGAAATTAGCTAGTTTTTTCAATAAATTTGCAATTTTTTACGGGTTGACAAAATACCTTGACCACAAAGAAAAATCTCTATAACTAAACTGAGTTCTGTATGTGTTCGCTGATTGGGTGTGCTGTATGTGTGTGGGTGTGTGTGCGTTAATGTGTGTATCTGTGCAAGAATTTTGCTGTGTCAGATGCTGAACTGCTTATTGACCGAGTTTCTCACACTTGTCCCACACATTACGCAGACTCTTGTCCTATCATCTGGCTTATATGTTATTTCTTATAATTTAGTGACAGATTTCGATTTGGATTAATTGTTTTAGTTGAATTTGGGTAAAATTTATAGCCGGAATATGCCGCGGAGTGAGCACTGACCCACTTTTACTACTGCTGATTAAGACTCACCCCGAAAGTGTCCCGAAAAACCAGCTGAAACCGGAACATGCGCATTTCGAATGTTTACTTCGCATTTTGCAGTTGACGAGGCTTTCACGCTTTTCCGACTTGACGGTCCGATACAACAAGTGTTTGTTTTGGTCGGCTCTCATGTAAATATTTACTGCCGTCCTTATCAGTTGGTGCCGAGTCGAGTTTGCGCAGTTGCTTCGACCTGTTTGTAAATATTTTCCAGCTGTTTGCCCAAAATGCAACAAGTTTCTGCTTTGGAGACTTTCCAAATAGTACACATACATATGATATTATTGTAGATTTCTGAATGCAGACTTTGTGTATTTTGTTCTTAACTCTGAGCAAAATTTGCATATAAAAACTGTTGTACTCTTAGTTCCAGTTTACTATATAAGTTGTTATTCAATTTACTCTGATGTCATTGATAATGAATATTTTATAGGAGTACGACTTTTGTTATAATCCACTCCCACTCCTAAATCCACCGTCTTCTCCACAAATATTAGCAACAAGTATATTTCTTGCCTGAAGGCCTTTGTCGCTCTGGCTTAAAGAAAATTGTTATTTAGAATTAATTCTT
Organism: Drosophila mulleri; assembly: GCA_035047565.1. Taxonomy (NCBI): domain Eukaryota; kingdom Metazoa; phylum Arthropoda; class Insecta; order Diptera; family Drosophilidae; genus Drosophila; species Drosophila mulleri. The sequence goes on from JAWNPK010000168.1 coordinate 5,242,624, forward strand.
GGTAACAATAAATAAATAAATAAATATTTCCACCAGGAGCTTCCTCTAAAAATATTTCTTCAAAGTATTTCCTCTAAGTATTTGCTCTAAGTATTAGCTCTAAGTATTTGCTCTAAGTATTTGCTCTAAGTATTTGCTCAAAGTATTTGCTCAAAGTATTTGCTCTAAATATTTCGTATAAATATTTCCTTTAAGAATTTCCTCCAAAAATTTCCTCCAAGTATTTCCTTTAAGAATTTCCTCCAGGTATTTCTTCTAAGAATTTCCTCTAAGTCTTTAATGCTTAGCTGTACAATCACACACTTCACTTTACTTGACTGCACTGCACGATTGACCCCCTGCTGCTGCTGCCCTTTATATAGGGCGACTTTCACTCAAAGTCTAAGATGCGCTCAAATGTTAGGCTGGCGCTAGGTAGAGATCATTGCGGGAGAGTTTCAAGTGACCAATGGCAGCACTCTCTGCTGCTGCCAGCGTTCTAGCTTCGTTGCCTTCGTAAGGGTCGTTGCTGCCGAGCTTTCAGGGAGCAATGGGAGGCACTCTCTGCCGCTCGCTCATTCTAGCTTCGGTTTACTCAATTATAAATAGCAAAATGCATACAAATAGACAATTTTAATGGTCTTATGTAGTTTATCTCTTCGTCTCTTGCTTTTGTTAAGCAGGCAGACAGAAATATTTCCTCTAAGTATTTGCTCTAAGTATTTGCTCTAAGTATTAGCTCTAAGTATTTGCTCAAAGTATTTGCTCAAAGTATTTGCTCTAAGTATTCGCTCTAAGTATTTGCTCTAAATATTTCGTATAAATATTTCCTTTAAGAATTTCCTCCAAGAATTTCCTCCAAGTATTTCTTTTAAGAATTTCCTCCAAGAATTTCCTCCAAGAATTTCCTCCAAGAATTTCCTCCAAGTATTTCCTCTAAGAATTTCCTCTAAGTCTTTAATGCATAGCTGTACAATCACACACTTCACTTTACTTGACTGCACTGCACGATTGACCCCCACCAGGCCTGGACGACTGAAGAAATGCTGCTGCTGCTGCCCTTTATATAGGGCGACTTTCACTCAAAGTCTAAGATGCGCTCAAATGTTAGGCTGGCGCTAGGTAGAGATCATTGCGGGAGAGTTTCAAGTGACCAATGGCAGCACTCTCTGCTGCTGCCAGCGTTCTAGCTTCGTTGCCTTCGTAGGGGTCGTTGCTGCCGAGCTTTCAGGGAGCAATGGGAGGCACTCTCTGGCGCTCGTTCATTCTAGCTTCGGTTTACTCAATTATAAATACCAAATGCATACAAATAGACAATTTTAATGGTCTTATGTAGTTTATCTCTTCGTCTCTTGCTTTTGTTAGGCGGGAAGACAGAAATATAGTTGATATCACTTTTTCTGTGTTTGTTATTAAAAATACCGCCTCTATATATTGGAATATTAAATAAATATTGTAATACATACACATACATACATATACATTTTTTTTTTATATTCTAGTCTTTGAATACTCTTTTAATTAAATTTAAGCAATGCCTTTCGGCATTCTATTTAAATGGGGATTTCGCTAATTAATGAAAGTTAGCAATTTAACACATGCGCAAAATGTTCTGTTGGGCCCGAAGGGAGTCGCATTTTAGGGCTTCTTTTGGGGTTGCCCAAGACTTTCGTCTGGTTTATGCGGCACCTTTTAACCTGCAGCCGGCAAGTGCCCAAAAAAGGGGCGAAATTAAAACCGGCAGACACTTTAACGACAGATTTAACTGAACTTTGTGAACTGACCAAGCCAAGTTGGAATCGTTTTACAGCCTGCAATCGTTGGGGGTTGTATGAGTAGTTAGAATAGAATTAAACAATGTGTTGGGATTTCTCTTAATATGCTTTATTCAGCATTTGGGCTTCAAGTTAAAGCTGAACTGCAGAAGAACTAATGTATTTAATGTGTCGGTGTGTGGGTGTGTGTGTGTGTGTGAGGGTGTGTGTGCTTCGATTCCTCAAAATGTATGTAGGTGAGTGGGTGGCAGAAGGCTGGCAGGCTCTTACAAACTGGATAACAGTAAATTGAAATAGATTACAGTTATAATCTATAATTCGGCCTCCTCGTTCGAGGCATTCAAAACATCATCGGAAATAGCGAGCATTTGCACTTCCTCGAGTATCTCCGGAATGCAGTTTAAATGATTATCCGCTGTCTTTTCTGGCTCAATATTATCTGTAGTCTCGGGCACCGGTTCTGCCTCCGGTACTATGGGCCCCTCTTCGGCTTGGATTGGATCAGAGTGCTGCTCCTGCGGTATCTGAGGTGAGTCTGGCGCATTTTGATCCATTGCCGGTTTCTCTTCCTGCCGATTGGCCGCCTTCTGGCGGTGAAAAAGCTGTTTCCAATAGCCAGATATGGATGTCTTAATTGTGGGCTTTACGTTTGGCACCGGCTTGTCGGTAGCCTCCTCCACGGCCGGGCTGACAGTGCTGGAAGCGGGCACGTCAGGCTCTGTGAACTGCACAGTGCCTGGGAAATAAATACATATGTATGTAGGGCTACAATAGATACATAGATATGTAGAAAGTAGGATAGTCACTTTTCGTAGTTCCCTTAAGTCGGGTGAGGAAACGACTTATGCTGCCTGGTTTGACAGGGTCCTTGGCCTCGTCTTCCACGTCGATTTGATCCTCGCTGAAATCAATTGGTGTCATGGATTTCCTGCCAAGCTTAAAGAAGCGTTTCAACGAATTGGACTTCGTTCCGGCTGTGTCATGTTCGGTTGTTGGCATAGTTTCTGGCGCGGCAAGCGGTACATCTTGAAGGTTTGACATTGTGCAACCACTTGAATTTTTCAAATTTTTATTTATTTACTGCTCGTTGACTTACGAAATAAAAATGAATCTGGCTAAACAGTTAACAGCAACTGCCCCAACTTTAAACCCAAGGCCTACTGAAAGTCGTTCAACAGCACTCTTGCCCCAACGATGTCCTGCTGCTGGCATTTGAAAATTTATATGTCTGCCAATTGATTGCAGATTTAGGTACCGACCAACATGTGTTAACAACGACATCGAAACTGGTTTCAATTGATACGATTTCTGCCGCTGGCCAATACCCCAATATCCCAATACTCCATTACCTCAATATCAATATCAATTCATTCAATATGGCACCACACAATACCTCTCGTTATACGTTAGTCCATTGTTCCAAAAGTCCCCTCCGCTTCGATCCACATCCCTTCCAGCTCTGACCGTTGGCCACCAACAAAGCCGTTTCGTGCTGCCTCTTAAAAAAATCAATTGAAGAAGTGGCGATTCCTGCTGTCGACACTGCACCGCTGCCTCGCTTGTTATTATGGCTGTAGTACGAGTACGAACACAAGTATTGTATGTACATTAATTTATGTAGTTATATTGCTGTTGCTGCCGATGTCGAGCACCAGAACAATGGACATTCAGCGCGTAACAAAATTTTTTGTTTCACGTAAGTGAAGGGTGTTGAAATTTCAACGGATTCTCCTTGTAAAATATGCAGCATGTAAATTTTATTGCAAGGATCGAAGAGAATGATGTGGAGAAGGAGCACGATAATGAGAGAGATAAGTGGAAAGAGCAAGAAATATAAGAGTGATGGAGAATTGGCTTGAGATTGAGAATGAGAAAGAGAATGAGAATGAGAATGAGAAAGAGAATGAGATTAACAATACGAATGAGAATAATAATGAAAATGAGAATGACAATGTGAATAAAAATGAGACTGAGAATGAAAATGAGATTGAGAGTTAGAATAAGAATGAGAATGAGAATAAGAGTGCGAATGAGAATGAGAATGTGAAACGGAAATAAATTGAAATTGACCAAGAGAAATAAATTGAGAATGAGAATGAGAGAACAAGTCATATACATATATAAAGAACTAACTACTTAATTAGTATTTTATGTGTAGAAGTTATTTGATCTCTGTTTCACATATGCGAAGTTTGCCCTTTCAATGCTGAGTGGAGCTCTAAATGGATATTAAATTCATGCATGCAGACGTCTTTAACAGAACGAGTAAATATCCACGTAAGCAAGGAAGTATCAATAAATCATATGTGCGACAGCAAAACATGGATTAATTCATGGGATATCCGTTGCCAGGGAGCAGCTGCTGCTAGACAGCTAACGAGTTTCTCTCCCACCCCAAAGAAAGTGTGAAAATGTGAGCGACAATGAGCTGGAGTTGCATCCAAATGGGTGCGGAGTCGGAAATGTTGTTTGTGGCATGGCGGCAAATTCATTGCCAAACACATTTGTAAATACCAAATGCCCCATAACCAGAAGCAACAGCAGTTGCAGCCACAACGGCAGTCAGCAGGAGAACAACAATAATATCAGCACACCCCCCTGGGCTTACGCAACAACAAAGGGCAGCAGCACAAGTGAAAACAATGGCAGCAGAAGCTACAGCAGCAGACCGCAAAATATGTTGCATGCCCCCTGGCGCTGTTGTCGAGATGATGCTGTTGCTGGCTGGCGTTTGAGTTGGAGTCGGAGTCGGAGTCGGAGTCAGAGCCAGTGCCAGACAATCCTCACAGACGAAGTTAGCAAGTGCATTCATTCATTGGCAATAACAATCAAACTGCTGCTAGCACTTGGCTGCTGTTGTCGCTTTGTAGAAGCCAAAGAAGATGAGGGAACCCTGGCAACCGGCTCCACCCGCTGGCCCCAGCTCTTGTTGCGCATTTGCAATGCCATTCAACTTGTTTTTTGCTGTCGACAACAACAGCAATAACAGCAACAGCAGAACATCCATTGCCAAACCAGCCCATTCAATGCTATTGACTTTAAAATTTCGTTTAGTATATTTTCTCTAATTGAAATAGATATCTTGTACTTTTTGTGCCCCTTGTGGGAAAAGTAAACTTCAACCGGGCATGCTTTGATAAAGATCATAAATTTGTCAGCTCCACACCTTGGGCTAGTTCGATTTGGCATTGCTATATATCCGCCTTTATAGATTTACAATATTGACTCGGACCAAGTCTGTTGACATTGTAGCCCCAGCGATAAAGAGTTCAATCGCTTCGGTTTATTGGCCCCTAAACAGCAACAGCTACAACAACAGCAACAACAGTGCTCTATTTAAAATAAATATTTTGTGCCTAACGATAATAAATTTCCAACTCTGTGTTGATTCAAAGCGCATTGATAATACTCTTTATTATATCACACTTTCACCTCAATGCTTATGATGTGAAGCAGCGACGGATGGATTAAGGCTCTATGAGCGGTGTTTTATAAGAAGAAAATAGTTGATATGATAGAGTACTAAGGCTATATTTATATATTTAATAATGGAAACTTTTGCAGATCGATAGCCAGATCTAATTATTATCTGAAAGGTAAATTTACGCACAGATCTTGATGAATAGCATATATATTATATAGATATTATAGAATATTATTTATAATAATAATATTAATTTAATAATGCCTCACTTAAGTCCTATATGGAGTTTCTAAGCAAATTGATATAACTGTATATAACAGTAACTGCGATTTATATAAATGCATGCCATACACATAATACTAAGATTCTTATACGAGTATAAGCGATGCTCTAAAGCAGAACCGTTGACAATCAATCGCAGCTTGCGATCAAGTTAATCAATTACTACAAGCCGCAATAAATTCAACGCGTTGCAAGCGCCAGCGCAGCTGTTGATATCGATATCGGGTGATGGAATCAAAAGAGGCAAAGCGCCAGCCAGAGTAAACAGAATGTCAACAGTTTAATAAATAAAATCAGTCAGCACCACAGCAGGCGCAGATCCAGATCCACAGCAACAGCCAGCCGGAGCTCAAGCGGGCGCGCGACGGCAATTAAAAAAAAAAGAAGGCAAAGACACAAGCAAGATGCGCGCAAGGTTCACTCCGCTGCAGATTCAGATTTAGAGCCAGAGTTGGAGTCGGAGTCGGAGTTGGAGTCAGTCACTCGATCACAGAGCACACGGCGGTCCAAGGTTGCCGGCAAACACATGTGAGGCGCTGCTGCAGCATCTTTTGGCGTCGCGGCGTCGTGTGCGACAGGAGCAGATTGTCGCAGTTGATCAGAATCAGCGCTGACATTTTGATATTTGAGTCTGCCATAAAAATATGATCGATTTATTATGCGACAAGGCGACGGCCAGCTCCGTCGGGCCGGGCGCAGTGCAATGCGCGACATTGATTTTTGCGAAGTAATGAGGCAACTCATTAATCATTTTTTTGTTGTTTTTTAGCTGTGCATCGGCTGGGGGATTATGCTGCCCGGCATCCCAGCAGCGGCAGCCGTCGACGCCACTGACGGAATGCTGGCAACATGTTGCACATGCTGGCTGGCTGACTGGCGGCAACAGCTGCAGCAGCAGCAGCAGCAGCAGCAGCAGCAACAGTACATCCCGGAACAAGCTCTGCCTGCAGCCAGCCCTGCTTGTATTTGCTGTACAAATCGTGTTCTTTGCGCGCACACTGCTTGATTTTGTTAACCTTTTGACCATTTGAAGTTATTTTTGTATGCTTTACTGCCAATTTGGTGGTCATTGGCCATTCACTTGACTTGCGACTGTTGCCTGTTGCCTGCTGCCTGCTGCTTGTCGGCTGTCCATGTCCAATGTCTGCTGCTTGCCAGTGCCAGTTGCCAGTGCCAGTTGCCAGTTGCCAATTGCTGCCTGTTGCTGCGGTTGCTCTCTTGGCACACAACGCACCATGGCTGACAGTTTGGCCGATTGCCTGGCCCCTACCTCGGAGTCTGCCACCGCCGACTCGGCTCTCGCGGTCGCGGTCATCTCCTGGCTTGTGGCACACACACTTGGGCCATTTGCCAACCGCCTGGTGGAGTATTCAATACGCTACAATTGGACTCTTGTGGCTCAAAGTAAGGTCAATTTGTTTAATTTTTTTTTGGAGTGGAGTGTGCGAAGAATAATTGCCATTCTTGTAGTAAATAAATATAATACTAATTTAAAATATAATTTTAATATTGTAATAAATACAAATAAATACTAAATTATCTCAAAAATGAATGTAAACTGAAATCTGAAAATTGAAATAGTCTGTATATTTTGTTTATTAATTTAATTTATAATAATTTATCGATAATATATAAAGAAATATATCTTTTTCAACTAATAACTAATTTGCCGTTTTTTTTGTAACTGCTTTTTGGTTTGTTATTGCCGTTGTCTTGTGATTTACCTGTGAGTTTAGTTGTTGCTTTGCGTTGTACAGGGTGCCACCAGGTGAACGAGGCATTGGTGTTACCTGCACTTGTCTCGCACAGTTGGCCAACTTGTTCGCTGCTGCTGTTGTTGTTGTTGTTGTTTTCTGTTGAGGCCATTAGCCTTCGCTGCGAGGCACACGCACACACACACACACACACACACACACATTTGTCAAAAATCGCAATTCTAACAAAATTTCTTCATTTGGCGTCTGAACTTGTTGCTTGTTTGCAGTTGTTGGCAATTATTTATAGTTTCTGATGTATTCAATTTATTATGCAGATGTAGAAAGTTGCTAAATGCTTGATGTACGACTCTAACATATTGAGTGTAATCATTTTTGCATAATTTAGTAAAACAACTTGACGGAAATGCATTTACCTGCTCACATGCATACCCGTCATATTTTCAGAACAGTCTGCCCGTAATACTCGTATATGGTTACGTTTTTGCGCATCCAGAAGTGTATTTAGTCAAGTGATAAGTCATTTATTATACCCTGAACCCATTGAAAATGGTGTTGTTGTACGATTTGCTTAAAAACTATTCCAATTTTAATACCAGATTTCCTTTATTGGTAAGTCCAACATTGCATTTCCTTGCAAAATATTATTGTTTACCACAATATTTCCCTAAAGGGCACATACTATCTTGATGGGTTTCATGTACTCTATAAGGATCTTCGAGTTGCTTGGCCATCTGGAAAATTTGTATAAAGAATTCATTGGTTATTTGAAAATCGATCTCAGTTTTCTTCAAACGTTGAAAATTTAAGAATGTATTGAATTGACTAATTAAATATACTGTATAATATTATTCCATACAACAAAAAATATATAGTATAATGTTAAGTTTATAATCGATTGAAATAACAATAAGTAGTATCAATTATTTTGATCAAATTTGGGTTACAATTTGCATTAAATTCTCACGATAAATCAAGTCAGCGGACAGCAGTTGATTTATGCACAATTTGTCTGCCTAAATCCTAGATCTAGACAGGTAAATACTATCAATATTCGCTTAAAGTTCATCACACTACAATCGGTAATTAATTACGGCCACTGCGAAAAAAGTAGTTGCCATCAGAGCTGCAGGTAATTAAAAAATAAATAACTAATCGAGACAACTTAATTTTGAAGGTTGTTGCTGCCGAGCCAGCGATCAACATGCAATTTTCCATGTAGCAAAGTTTAAAGGCCAGCTCGAGAGGGGGAAAACGGCAGCAAAAATGTATTAAAATGTTTAAAATGGGTTGGCGGCTGCAGCAGTAAAAAAAAAATAAGAAGAAGAAGGAGATAAATAAACAAAAAATTGGTAGCCTGAAATCTATTAGGCAAACAAGCGCCGCTGACAGGTAACATAGATCGCCAGGCGAGCTGAGGCCATTAGAAAGCGATTAGATAGCGATACAGATACCAGCTACAGATACAGATACAGATACTTATGTAGCTGCACATACTCGTGCACACAGCTACAAGACATCCATACATATGTTACCCACGAGCTAAGACAATGTCTGGACAGGCCACAAACAATGGCAGCTAAACATGGCAAGTTAACAGTTTAATTTTGCAGCGCCACAGACATAAACAAAGCCGAAAAAAAATGCCGCTACGTGCAGCAGTGGCCAATGCGATATGCGGATGTTTGCTCTGCATCCGAAAGATACGTAACTAATGCATCGACAAAAAGCGCGCTCAATCTCAGGACGAAACAAAAGCAAAGCCTGCTGCTAGCAGCAACAAAAACTCAACTGCAGTTATCGCTCATTATGGATCTTGATCAATGTGCTGTTGTGTGGAGGAGCGCTTTGGGCAGTAGCAAGAAAAAAAAAAAAGAAGAAAAGAAACAAAACTAAACCGCAAGCCACGCACAGGAGTCGAGTCTGGCCCAAAACAAAGGAACTGTCCGCCTGCCGGCCGGCCAACAAGTGTTGCCGCAACATGTTGCCAAAAAGAGCCAAAGGCAATGGCCGCGGCAACAATGAAGCCAAAGCCGAAGCTGGAGCCGAAGCCAGCTTCCGCCTCGCATCCTTTCGAGTTGAGTTTTGCATGGCATAGAATTAGCCAGCTTGGACATTAATAGGCCGAAACGCACTTTTCGGTGCGCTACGCTTATCGATAATAAAGCTATAAAAGATATAGAAAATAATATAATATTTATCGAACTAGAATATTTAGAAAAGAAATGGAATAGATTTTTGTTTTATTTTATTTATTTTTTTTTTTTTAGCTTTGTAATATATTTTTATAATATTTTATAACTGTACTCATTTTTCAACTCTCAACTTTATTCTACAATTTATTATAACCGCTTTTGCAAAGTCATATCATGATAATTATTAACAAATTATGTATGTATGTATATAATAAATAGAGTATAAACATATATATTTTTTTAGATTGTTGGTATTATATCTCTTAATGTCTCTTCTATTTGTTCATCTGCTTGATAGGGCATCAGTCAACACGTGTTGACCCAAACTTTTACCCATTTCATTTGAATAATAAAACATTTAATTTACGCACCATTTATGGCAAGCTTCTGCAAATCGATCCCTCGATTCGCTCGTTTGTGGTGCATGCAACATTGGGAAAGATAAAAACAACCGACACAGCTGTGGTTTAGACGGCATTATAAGGCCATAAAAAAAAAACCATATGAAAATAAAAACAAAAGATCTAAAAAACCGTAACCGCAAATGTTGTTTTGAACTTTCTTGAAGTTTTTGCTCAAGTGGCTCGATATAATCGAAACACTTTCAGTGACTGAATCGGTCAGCTTTTGCCTTAACAGAAATGACATTGGAAAGAGTCGTTTCCAATGGAGACTGGACGATATGGTTCAGATAGCAAGCAGGTCGAGTTCTTGACGCTCAAAGACTTTGCCATTGAAACTGGCTAAATTAAAATAAGTAGAGTCTGCGAGCTCTAAGCAGATCCCGAATGCTTCCCATTGCAACTGACTCACGCCCAAACAATATACCGCATAAGTAAAGCAGTTTTCGATTTGCAAATACGGACAATTCCCACCCGATTTGGTGGCATTACGTCCCATATCCAGGTCTGTGCATACGCACATCTTGCCAGCTGTCAAATGGAACAATAATAATTTCCAAATAGAAAACAAGAAAACTATGCTTTGCGTTGGTCAAAAAAGCCAAAAATGCCAAAGAGAATTTTTTTTCATTTTACCGTTACCGGTTTATAACCCATCAATTATATTGTAATGATGTCTGCTGCTGCTGCTGTTGCTGCTGCTGCTGCTGCATCTTCAGAAATCATGGCTAGAACAACAACAACAGCAGCAGAAAATAAACGCATTTAAAGCGACGATTCAATACTCTTATATATCTAAAGGAGGAAAAGGCTCTGCTCTCTCTTTCCAGCTGGGCATTGCCTCTCTAGTGACTAAGTAACATGACTCTAGGCTAGGGTATACAAACAGCAGCAGCAGCAGCAGCAGCGACGAGTAGGCAACGAGTAGGCAACATGCTCATTATCAACGTCATCATTGGCGTGGCTATGACTGTGACTGGGGCTGAAGTCGCATTAGAATGCCAGCCCATTCGGTAAATGGACAGCAGTCGAAAAGGCATACTACTTATAGAGCTGATGTGCATCGGCTCTTTGGCACTCGGATTGCATTTGGCTGCAGCTGCTGTGGCGGCTGCTCATGGCGCAGCATTTGCATTTGAATTCGCATTCGAGTGTCCACTAAATGTCAATTAAGTGGGTTTTAGCACGGTTTGATTCGCCGGTTGCCAAGTGCCCAGCACCCAGTACCCAGTTTACTGATCATTTCCAGCTGTCTCATACTCCATCCTCCATCCCCATCTCCATCTGTACCTACACCTGCACTCCCTACTCCTACACCCATTTGGCAACTTCTTGCGCTCCAACTGCGCTTCCCACTTTGACCATACAAATACATAACATAATAGCAATAACCATAATGCACACAATGCTGTCCGCTGCCCTCTGTCTGAAGTGGACTCCCAGGCCGGGTCCAGCCAGACCTGGTCTGGCTCTGCCCTGGTCATGCTCATCATCTATGCCAGCAGAGGAGCACATGTGTGAGCCTCTCCCAGTTATTGCATCCAAGCATTGGCGGCTCCCTTTGTCATTTGGCGTGACGCATGCGTAACGTTCGATTTGATTCAATTAATGGATGGGAATTGTCTGTACGTGTTCTCTTCGTGGCGTTCTAAGAGCTGCCAGCCTCCAAAGGTGAACAGATGTCGGAGCAGCCGCTGAATGCAAATATTGGAGTGTTGCGCAAACATCAACTAATATCTCTGTGGCTACAAATGGGCACATTTGAATGAGTTCAGAATATAGTTATTCTTTTTTTGAAGTCTTCTCTTGAGTGTCATAACTATAATATAATTAATGTATAATTAGGCTAATATAAAATTATAATTTGCTCGTGTATTCTTGTTCTCACGGCAGCTTTTGTTCTTTTTACGATATTCTCAAACAATATTCTTATTTAAATATGCATTAGTCATTCACTTGGATTATTTCACAACGATTTTAGCTCTCCAAATCTTAGTTTCAATATCAATAAAAATAAAAATAGTAAATGCAGTTTAACGAAGACTAAATACTCTTTTAAGTTTGTGTGCTGGATTACATTATGTTATATTATTATTATATTAAATTCTTATATGAAATCAATAGAATTTACAATAAACAAGATGACTAAGTTGATCTAGGATATATTTACATATTGCAAATGGTTTTCTATTTTGTTACAGGCTTTGCATCAAACTGTAGATAACCTCTAAGAGATCAGTACATACATATATGCGAACCCGTTTTCCTGGTTTCGAGTAGTGAGCTGTAGTACTTAGTTGAGTGCTCTTCAGCAGTTGAATAACTCAGAGTCATAAAGAGATCGTCGCGGCAAATACCAGCAAAGCCATCGATGTCAGTTGCGTTAGAGACAATTACTTTCAAATAAATTAAATCCTAACGAGGCGACGAGTCGTTGCTCGAATCGGTTTCGATGGCGAATGTAATTGTAAATGCGATTGCAACATTGAGCATTGGCATAAGTTTCCATGCCAATGCCGGCTGATTCGAAATCAATTAAAACTTTCATAATTAATAGTGCCTAATGAGAGTGGTGCCGGCAATAGAGTATGCAAATTGGTCACATCGGGTAATATCAATGTCTAATGTTCAGTCATCAATGATTGCGGCTACGGAGCTTAGCTCTCATGCCATCGAAATCAATATAATCATTTATGGTGACTATTACAAGTTTGTCACGAAATGTGTAACGCATAGATGACTTCTATGTGTTGGTGGCATTTTGGGGTTCAGTTTCTATAGACAGATTCATGAAGGGTATTTAATATTTTGATTTAGAAATAGGGAATATCTTTAAGCGTAATTGCGAAAACGACCGTTGAGCACTTGAGTGTCGCTCCAAGAGAAACTGAAACCGAGGCAGAAATCAAAACATCATTTAGCAGCTTTTTAGGCACATGAGCGATTGCAAGTGCATTATCATTATCACGATCATCAGCATCAGCATCATCATGTGATCATCGACGCGACGTAGCGACGTAGTGGAGAAGCATATGCATCATGCACAACAAGGTTAAAATTGTTAATTGTTGACGCCAACTGTAATTGGTATTATTATGCACAGCCCACAACAAAAATAACAAAGATACTATAAACTTTTGCAGCTGTTAACGCTTAATGTGTGCTGAAATTATCTGAAAAGCATGGCAGCAAATATACAATAAATAATTGCGCATTTGACAAACAAATATGAAAATGTGAGAGGAAACGCAAGTGTTTACTTTTAGATATTATAAGTATTATACATATGTTAAATGTTAAATGAGCCGAAGCTGCCTGCAGTCCGATTTTGTATACAGACTTGATGTAGCGGAATGTATATACACACATATACAGTAGAATCCCTATAATTCGAAAGGATCCGTTTTTTTTTTTTATTTACACAGAAATTCAAATTATCAAGAATTATTGAGAACAAATTTCTTTCAAGGGGATCGAATTTTCTTTGTAAATTATTCGCGATTTTCGATTTAGTATGAATTATCAAGACTCGACTGTTTCATGTCTGTGTATATACATACATATATAATCTAATGTATCGTCCCTAGTAAAACATTTTTTTTTTTTCTTTTAGAAAATAAATGATTAGTTCGGGTATTTAAATAATGAAATGATGCATTACAAATGTATATTAATAACCATAATTATTTTTGAATTTTCGCAATGGGTATCGATATATAATGCAATGCTATCGACATAGTACTGTCTTTGCGTTGCAATAATTCTACTGTGAAAGTTGTTTGTGAAATTGAGCTATACACCTGGAGAGTCGAGCTATATCGCAGCTATGAGGAGTACCTTATTTACTGTCAGCATTCTTCAAGTTTGCTTTATACTTGAACTCAGCTTGAATGTAGGTTTGCAATTTTTTAAATTTACAAAACAGTTTAAGTGAATTTCAACATTTAGAATGCAGCTCAAATCAAGTTTACGAATGTCGTCTGCAAGTCATATAACGAATCCTGGGTTACCGTGGACAAGTGTCGCCTGCGAGCAATCAATCGAAACAAGACTATTTGCAATATGAAAGTTACACTGCTACATACTACGAATACTGTTCATGCTGAATCACAAATATTTTACAAAGCAAACGGGTACAAGCCTTGGCTTTACAAGCCATCAATTGATGTCTGTCGGTTTCTTAAGAAACCATATCAACCTGTTGCTGTAATGATATTCGATTTGCTTAAAAACTATACCAATTTTAATACCAGATGTCCCTTATTGGTAAGTCAAATTCTACCTCTCTTTACATGATGTAATTGTTTACTTCAATATTTCGTTGTAGGGCGAATACTATATTGATGGCTTTCACATACGTTATGACACTGTGCCAGTGGCTTGGCCATCTGGGGAATTTTTAGTGAAAGTAGATTGGCTATTTGATAAGCGACGTCAGTTTTCAACGAATCTTTATTTCATGGTTACAGAATGAGACTTCAAAATAAATAAATTCACGAGTTTATTTACAAAATTCGAGTGTTAATTGAGAGCAAATTACATACATATAACTGAGTATAATTATTTAAAAATCTATGGAAAGGCATGGTTAGATATATCGAGTAATATTATGATATCTAATCGGTAATGAACATCGGAAACGAGAACAAAATACTCGAATTAGTTTGAGCTATTTTGCTGCGCACCATTGAAGTGAAACCAAAAATTCATTAAAAGTCCGCAAAAACCAAATTTAATATGTGTTATTAGGGCATCGGGATGTGTCATCAATGAAACGTTACGACTTATTCTGCTCGCGAGCTACAGAGTCGGGTGCTGTAGATCTCCATAATTAAAACTTGGCTAGAATGAATTTGGTAGTTCATCTCGTAGGCTTGCTCAGTTTAGTTTTATGCCAACTCACCCTCTCAGCTTGTTTTATTCTGTTGTCTGAGGCTCTGCAAAGTTGATGTGCATAAGGCTGGGATAATTTATTAAATTATGTCACCATGCTTGTGGCCTCTTAGCCCAGCCCAGAGTCGCTGCAACAGTCGGAATTACTACCAGAGCCAAGCAGTCAACGTGGAACATATTTGCGATCACAATAGCGTGACTTTGTTGTTTGATCGCCGAGGAACGTAAGAAAATACTGCAAAAGTGAAGGTTGTGCAGCAGCCAAGATGGGAAAAGCGGGAAAGCCGACAGTGTTGACAAGCGACAACATCGTTGGTGGCTACCACAATTAATGCTCTAATAAAGCCGAAGAAAACATGTAGCTGGGGCAGCCACGGGCTGAGGCAGCCGGTGCTGCTGAGGCTGAAACAGACGAAGCCCCAGCAGCGATTGCCGTTTGGAAAGATCTGAAGGCAGTCGCTAAGTGGAGTTCCGTTAATAATGTTGTCAAAACGCGATGCGTTGATAAGAGCTCTTGTTTTGACGCTCTATTATGTGGGCGTGGCTGGCGCCGATGATCGTCGCGATTTCGTGACACTGGGCGTAATGAAGAGCAGGCGTGACAGTGCCAGAGGATCTCCGCAACGGCTTGGTGGCATGACCATTGACGGCATTGGCTATCACTATACGCTGCGCTACCAGCCAGGCAATCATCTCCAGAGCTTGGCACAGCAACAGGAACAGGAGATGACTATGGCGCCGCCGATGCCACCTGCAATGACAGAGATGCCGCCGGCTCCGACAGAGCCAATGGAACCCGAAGAGGCCGAGCCAACCATACCGATGCGCCCGATTACCATGGAGCCCGATCCGGAGCCAACTGAAAAACCAAGTGAGCCCACTAGCACGGATATGATGCCAACTGCTATGCCAACGGAGGAGCCATCAGCTAAGCCTTCAGTGAAGCCTTCGGTAAAGCCTTCGATGCGGCCTTTTCCCCCGCCCACTCCGGCCACAACGCGCACCTCTATTATGCAGCCACAGACATTTTCCGCCAAGCTGGGAAATAAGCTTAAGCAGCTCATCTATGGATCGCCAATCCAGGCCAATCTTATACAAAAACAGCCCGGTGCACCCAAATCCAAGGGCAAGGGCTTCTTAAGTCTCTTCGAGGTCATCAAATTTCCCAACACCAAGTGCAGCGTTTCGATGGGCGACATTCGCACCATGGAGGGCGTCTGCTATCACGAGTTCGAATGCAAAAGCTTGGGCGGCATACCCACCGAACGATGTGCCGAGGGTGTTGGCGCCTGTTGCATCTGTGAGTATATGAAGTGAAGTGAAGTGATTTTGCGTTTATCGAGTACCCGACCCAACTACTTTCGCTTTCAGTTGTTAACGGCTGCGGCGATGTTACCAGCCAGCAGATCGTTTACTTTGAGAGTCCCAACTATCCACAGGCGGTGCGTGAAATGATGATCTGTGTGCTGATCATAAATCTGAGAGAAGGGGTGCAGCAGCTGCGTCTGGACTTCCAAATGTTCGAGGTACTGCCATATCCATTGTATTCCCAATCTACCATCATATATACATATTTGATATAGAACTATATAGAGCTTATTTCTTGGACTTGCAGCTCAGTCGTCCCACAGATGGCGATTGTCTAGACGATCAGTTCATCATATCCGGACACAATGCCAACTTCCAAGTACCCATACTCTGTGGCATTAATACGGGTCAACATCGTAAGTAGTGCGAGGCTCAGATAGAACTTTCCATTGACAATCCACTTCTATTTACTGTGTAGTATATGTGCACGTGGGAGACTCCACTGAGAGTAAGGTATATCTCTCGGTATTTGTCAAGGTCTCGAGCGGTGGACGATCTTTTAATATCATGATCAGTCAGCTTGAAGATCAGCTTGCGCCGGACAATTGCCTGCAATACTTTAAGGACGGTGAGGGCATAATCAAGTCATTCAACTACGACGTGGCTGGCAGCATTGTGGACAACCGCGAGGCAACCTATCTGGTTAGTGTTTGATATTCTAATCGAAAGTTAAGTAATCGCTAATGTTTAAATAAACTTTACATGCTTAGAACAATCTCAACTATGCAATATGCTTAGCCAGGTCAAAAAATGTGTGCAGCGTCAGCTATACAACCGAACAGCAAGGCGGAGATCAGCCCGACTTTCAGCTGATCAATAAGGATGAAGGTAAGTCAATAGGAATAGAGTCTGAACTTGATATACAAATGTATTTTATTTTTGCAGCCGAAAATGATCTTGTGCCCGATGGCCAGGCTGGCGCTGGGATCTTCAATTGCCCGGACGACTTCATAGCCATCAACTCGGTGCGATTGTGTGGAGAGCGGCTGAACGATGGCATCGAGATTGAGGATTATACCATGCATGCCACAGTGAGGGATATAGCCGCCGGTCCCATTGTGCTGCCCTTTCGCACCGATGCCGAATATGTGGGTCGCGGCTTTCGTTTGCTCTACAGGCAGGAGTTGTGTGTCTGATGTGGATGCAGTTCGGTTATGGCTAGATTTACTGCTGCAGTTACTGTTACCGCTCGTAGTTCATAGGCTGCATATGCCGTTGTTTGCATTAAACTTTGGAATATGTTACGCTTCAGTCCGAATCTTGAATCTCGAATCGACTGCAGGGCCTTTCTGGTTGCTATGGGAAAACTTGACATGCATGCGACCATTTCCGTTCCCAGTGCTGTGTTAATGTGTTTTATGTATTTCAGCGTTTTGGTGGCTTAGTTTTGGCGCCGCCCACCCGCCGACTGGGCGGTCTGCAAGTTCGTAGTTCACAGCCGGTTGGCGTTGGTGTCGGTTGACAGGTTTATTTCCAGATATTCATATCTAGCCATACCGAAACTATGACGAAATCTATAACTTGCCGCATCGCCATCGTTTCTGTTCAACTCGAAGGGGAAGTTGAAGTTGAAGTCGCTGCTGGAGCTGCAGTTGGAGCTGTAGAGGAGTCGAATCGGTAGAGACGTCGCCAGGGCCGGTGCTGTCGTGTTGGTTTCTATGCTTAAATTTGTAATAAATTTGATTTTTTCCTTTCGATTGCGAATTTTCATTGTTCCTTTTGGCCGTCGTATGATAAAGTCACAATTAACCCACGCCTTTTTCGTAGCGGTACTCTTACATATATTTGCATATCATTTTGATTGTTTGGATCGCTGTCTGCTGTCTGCGCCGCTGACATGGTGATGACTAAAAGTGTGCAGCAACGCCATCGCCAGCACCACCACCACGACCAAACAACAACAACAACAACAACAACCAGCTGGAGCAACCAACAATCATAAAATAGACAACAACAAATATTGCATGCAAACATTTTGAATTTGAAGTTTGTCATCAAATGGCGTCTGAAGCCTTGGACAGGGCGCCATGTGGCACAGTGGAATGATTTCTGAATTCAGCGGAATGATTTCAGTTTAATGAAACATTTTGAGGATTTTAAAATTCATATTTGAATTCAGCAAAAAAACAATTTTAAGCTTTTTAAAGAAATGTTTTTGTGTGTAATGGAATGTTTTATATATAATATTTATAATATACATATAATATTTCTCTAAAGGAATACATAACTTAAATACAATTAATATTTGTATTGTATTTATATAAAATATTCTATGATTTACAATATATTTCGCATTCATATGCTTTTGTATATTAGTAAATCATATTTATGCAAGTTTTCCATTCTATGCCACAGTGTCGCTCAGCTCTAGCATAAATAAATAAAGCCCGTAAAGTCGAAAAAGTAAAAAATAAAAATCGCTTCAGGGCGTAACGTGCACTACATTAGAAATTGAAAATCCACCGACACCGCCGACAATGACGACGACATCGAAGTCGCTTTGGCTCTGGCCAAAAAAAAAAAAAAATATAAAAATAAAGAAGGAAAACATGAGAATCTCTTGCCATGCAGAGTCAGAGTCAGCGTCGCAGAGCCAACAAAGCGCCGCTTGATGGAAATTAGAAATACAGTCAAATTTTGAGGAGAGGTTTTTTGTTGGGCTTTCGGTATTTTTAACGATTTTGTTTCTTCTTTGGCTGAGAGGAGCAGAACGTGCAGGGCAACGCCTTTTGTCATGGGGAGATCTGTGGCAACAGTTGGGCATTTGCATAAGTTAATCAATTCGCAATGAGGCAAAAGGTGAAAACTATGCAATTGCCAGCCTATCAGATCGCAATCGCACTGTTAACTGTCGGCAATCAAGCCAAAATGAATGCTGGCAATAGCCAGCGAATCGGCAATCGCTTCATGTCTTTTAATTGTCAACACCCCCCCGGCAACAGCAACAGCAACAGCAACAGCAATAGCAACAATAACAATGGGGACCCACAGCAGACTCAAAATATGTCCACTGCAATCGCTGTTGGCGGTCAGTTAAAGCCATTTCAAGCGGCATACCAGAGATCACAATCGCAACAACAGCAACAGCAACAACAACAACTATCGAAAACTCTTAAACGTTAAGAAAAAAATGCCAATAAATTTTTGACAAGACATTATACAAATGCTAACTTTATTAAACGGCGTTGCGACCAGGCCGTGTTATGGGACCACCTCATGGATTTTAATTGCCAGGTTATTGATTTAAACTACAGCCCAAGTTGCTGCCAACTTGTTTTCGGCTTAATAAAGCGATCAGCTGGCAGATAGCTTGGCCGATCTCTTGTTTATAGAGATGGGCGCGTGTCTGATTTCCGTTTCACGTCACGATCATTCGACCTAAGGAGTCCAAACTGAAAATCATAATGTGTTGTACGTGGTAAAGGTATGAGTCGGACGCACTCTTAAAAATATATAACTATATATGTATATACTCCTCGAAGAGTTAGATAACTTTGGGTATTCATAAGACTGAGAGTTTGTTTATCCATAGAAGCAGACAAATAGCATTACGAATATATGATCCATAGCAGATATTGCCTAAGAATATGTAAAGTTAAGCAGGTCAAAAATCTGTGGATTTTCTTTTGAGAAAATCATGTATTTGTACTTTGATACCAATATGATACTGATGCCGCTCTTACTCACGATGATTTCGTGTCACGATAGACAGTCTAAGGCTTGGGTTTTGCTGTGTGTGAACATCCAAAAGAGTTGTTATTGCTTCTGCTTTAACGATCTAATGAAGCAATTTTCATACCTGTTGCATTTTTTTTCGCTGCTCGTCTGCAATTAATTTATTTGAATGCCTGGCAGTTGATCATTTGGCCCCGTCGTCTTCGACTGCTGATGGGTCTTTAAGCGGCATGGGGTCTCTGCTGTAGAGGTGCATTTTTGCATTTTGCATCGAGCGACCCAGCGATTGCAGCTTGAATTCCCAGATCGATGAATCTATAAAATGTTGGCAGTCCATCGTAATTCAAAGTAATTAGTCATTGCCAACTAATGAAATGTCTTTTCGCGTAATGAGAATGTTATGCAGCAAAGGGATTGGCAATTGATTTGTAAGATTGATGGATCGAACGGGGCAATGTGATGGCAACGAGTAGATTATACATAAACAAGTGCCTATGCCTTAACGAATGTATGTATGTATATACATATGAATATGCATTCCGTAACATCCTCGTATTATACTGGAGAATTTGAGATCCCCAATAACTGCCAGCTTGACAAAATAGCCAATGGCTGACACTTTATCCCCCAGGGCCAAATTATTGGCCAACGTGTGGGAAATTTGCAATGCATTATTATAAGCCCGAATCACATTGCCGTATATGACTACACAAATGCACGTATGTATGTGTGTATGGCTACACCAACTGACACGAACACCATCAAGCAGTGATTTTATGATTCACGCTTGCATTAAAAACACATCAAAGCGGGGTAACAAATCGCGAAAAAGGCCTAAACCTTAACTACCATGTATTTAGAAATGCTGGCAGCTAGTGGAGCGTCTGCTGAGAGACCCGTACTGGGACGGCGTGACGGTGCGACGATGCACTGGTCGGCTGAATACAAAACAACGGACTGTTCGCAACTTCACGCCGTAATTAAACTGTCTTCGGTTGTGTTGTACCAGCGTTCAAGCATTAAGCCGTCCAAATTTCAACCAGTGACATTTAAAGTTTCATTTATTTTACATATTAGCCCCATACAAGCGCACACCTTATACACCTTAAGCATATACAAGCATATACATACGTACATACATATGTATGTATATATGTATATATATATCTAGAATGTCGATTTTCACACTATTTCCTACAAATTTAACGATTGTGTTCGTGATTTTTATTGCCGCACTTTTAGCACTCTTTTGTAGTCGAAGCGGGACGTCTTCTAGTGAACGTATTGCTTACCTATTTATTTGCATGTAGGCAGAATAAAGCTAAATACGGCAAGCTTTTTATGCGCACACAAAAATACCCTGTAACAGTATTTTCATGTATATTGGTATTATTCAGGTAATTTAAATCTTTTCGTTAACTACATGTCGAGATCTGTTTTCTCTCTCTGTTCTACATACCCTATCGCTGTATGTAATATGTACAGGGTATGAAAATAACGAGTATTTATCGGAGCTCAGATATTGGCAAAAAATGTTGCTTATGCCAAGTTTTTTTTTATACTCTGAGCACGTTGAAAATGGTAAATCAGGGTATAACGATTTTGTTTTGCTTGAATTTTTAAAATATTTTATATTTTAAAATAATCATAATTGGTCTGGGGTTTTAGTATATTTTAGAAAATCAAAATTTTATATATACAGTTATAGTTATAGATATAGTTGTTATCTTATTAAAAATGTTTATATATTTTATAAGCTAATTAAGCCCATGATATAGAAGATTTACTTAGGTAAGGCGTTCTTTTGCGCTTTCTATTCTTTAAACATTAATTGTCCATTGCAAGTATTTAATGTTTATTTGACAATGGAATAACCATAGCATTCTCTGGCTCTTTTCTCGCAACTTAATATTTCTTTACACTTATCGTAACATATTCTTGTCTTATATATGCAGACTAACTTAAAATCTTCTCAGCACTTGTTTCCCTCATCTCGAGTGGCCTCACGTAATCGCACTTAATCGCTGCAGCAGCTCTTTTAAAATTTGAATAGCCCTCGCATTATCTCATGCACACACACACACACACACAGATGTATGTATATCCAAATAATAATCTCGCACTTTCATGTGCATTCATCAAAGTTTCAACACTCAGCCAAAAAAGGAGCCTTTCGAAAATTTACCTGTTGCTTCGGCGCCAGAATGCATTGCATATAAAAGATCTTGGCCAAGTGGCAGGCGAGCGACACCGAGCCAGGCCAAAGCCAAAGCCAAAGCCAGGCCGGGTCGAGACGAGACGCGACGAGAACGGGGCGATAACAGGCGGCTGGCATGGAGCAGAGGCGAATGGGTGAAAATGGAGAGGAAATGGGCACTGGCCGTGGCAACTGATGCCACAAGAAGGCGCATAAATCGCGTGAAAAATGTGAAAGAAAAAAACATTTTGACACCACAGCAAAAGGTGGCTGTTAACTGGCAGTGCGTTAAAACACGTTGACTCGATGATGATTATGAATATGAAAAATTAATGATAGTCACAGCATGGCAACAGTTGCACGCACAGCACAGCGCAGTGCAGTGCGGACGATGCGAGTGCGCTGATTAAGCATACGCAGCGTTGTCCGCTTGGACTTGGCCTAGCCAACTAGGCTTGTCAGCGTCAATTTCGCAATTTCGCAGCGCTTATCCGTTACAAGCAGAGATAGAGATGAAGCGAGAGAGAGACAAAGAGCGAGAGTGAGGGAAATATATATAAATAGAGGAAGAGAGAGAGAGAGAGAGATACAATGAGAGTGAGAGACAAAACGTTGACTTTCCACTCTCGGCATTTTTAATTTTTATTACTCGTAGCATTTGGCTGATTTTTTTGCATTCAGTTATGGCTGTTAGTTTGCATTTCTCTGCTTTGGTCTCTTCTGGCTTCTCGATTTCTCGGTTAGTCGCTGCGTGCCTTTTTCGCTGGCTCAGTAGCCAGGTCACTTGCAAAACTTTCTATCTTACTGTCTTGGCGCTCCTGCAGCCTCGTCTGCCGGCTATCAACTTCAAACTTGACTTTCAGCCTAATCGCCCATCTGCCGTTTGCGGTCATTCGCTTAAAGATGCGCCAAGTGTCACAGACCCATTCCGCGTTGCATCCCGCTCCAAGACCCACTTACAGCTCGCGCTCAATGTGCGTGTGCCATTTCCCAACTCGCGCATCTCCGACTCCGGCTCGTCCGGCTAAGATTAGCGGAAAGCGCTGGCGAGTTGCGTTTAAATGCCGCACATTTATTTAATTTGTATTTCGTTTATTTATTGCATTTTCCTTTGCATTTTGATGGTCTTACCGAAGTTAATTGTCTGCTGCTTCGGCTTCGCCTCTGACATGGCATTTTGTAGTCGCTGTGCATTTGCCGTTGTCCGCTTGAGATTATGCAACTCCACAGTTAATTGCTAATTAAAACTTGACCATTAACGGTAGGTGCCTATTTAAATGCATTAGTTACGAATAGTTTTGATAAGCCAATTACTAAGACCTTAAAGCACTTTCTAGCTTTGTAACAACAATGTTCACTGTCATGCCCCAAGATGAAGCAGTTGCCCAAAAGTATGCCGCATTCAGGCTATAAATTAATAATGACAATAAAAATATGTATTATTATATTTAACTAGATTAAATTGCCACTAAAGCTAGTAGAATAATAAACAAAATAATATTATTATTTTTGATTAGACAAGTTGGATACAGAGTGGCAAAAACGGAAGCAAGAAAATTATATACATATCCTGAGAGTCTTTATAAATTTCGTGAGAGAGGCATAAGAGATTAATATATGAAAGTGCATATTATTCCATTCTAAGCCTATTTAAATAAAATAATTAAAATATTAAAAAATTCCACAGTAATATTTATAAAATAAATATATTCAAATTCTTGATACCCATTCCTGTATTTGATAATTTTAAATATCTTTGCATATTCATAGAAATTCTAATTGTTTTTTTTTTCTCGACAGCTCAGCTTAATGAATATTTTAAAAATATTTTAATCCGCTTGAAGATTTGCTGCTGTTGAACACAGTGTATTATTGTGAATGATTAGCAGTGCCGAGATTAAGTCATGCCAAGGCATTCCAGTATCCAGCAAATCGTTTAAGAGTTTTCAGATGCATTGCTGAGGTGCAAGTACTTTAACTCGACTTGTTAGGCTGCATCCCAGATGCATCCAGCGTGAAGCAGCTAAGCATCCGAGTTTTAAGAAGTATGCGATGCTTAACTAACGACAGCGTCATCTTTTGCTGCGGCTGCGCCCCAGAGTTGTTGTTGTTGTTTTGCTTTTGTTTTTGTAGTCATCGTCGTGGTTAGCGATGCTCGTAAAACATGTTTTTTCAATTAAAAACCTACGAAATGCAACAGCCCACAAAAGCAACAACAGCAACAACAACAATAACAAGAAGAAGAAAAGTACAACACATGCTTTGCCAAGTTTGCGTATCGTTCAATGTAAGTAAATTTCAGAGTCAGAGGCAAAGCTGATGCCGGGGGCTAAGGCTCAGTTAAGGCAGTTAGTCAACTTGGCTTAGTTAGTTACTTACTGCTGCCTGTCTGCCTAGCCCTTGCGCTCAATCATCATCATCATGATCATCAACCCGCTAATGATGCTCATGCTCATGATCACCTCCTGGTGGGTATGGCGAGCGTGTGACTTTATGTGGCAATTGTTAATATGACAAATTAATTTGTTACCCGGACTTGCCAGTGCACCTGAGTGAGAGTAGAGGGAAGGAGAGAGAGGGAGACAGAGATCATAGAAAGCAGTTAAGCAGATAATTGGCTGCACTTTAAGAGATACGATATTATACTCAAGCATTTACGAGCTGTGCTTAGCATAGAGTCTTTTATAATATCTATCATATGCATATTACATTAAAAGTATTTTTTAAATTTTGAGTAGAACTTCAAATAGAGGTATGATGAGTCTGACGATGAGTTGGAGTAACTTGGCAATTATGTATAATAAGATTAACTTCACGCAGAGTTTACTTAATGCAACATTCGTCTATTTCTCTAGCAGCTAGCAAGGCTTTGAGTTTATGCCACAAATTTGGTGGAAATGTCATAAATTCCGTGTGACAATTATGAGTTGACTGCAAATGTAAGGAATATGCATCGGGCGGCTATAAACAAATGGCAATTATGGCTGCACTGCATCAAAATTTGCCGTTAGACGCGCCAAGCGGCCAAGATAAAGATAAACTTATCGCCAACGCAAAAGCTGCCAGGCAATAAATTATTTTCCTTATGCGCAGCGGCCCGCGTTCGCGTGTGGCAATAATTTTCGCACAGTGTGTGCTACCGAAAAGAGCAGCACAACAGGGGAAACAATGCCACTGGCTGGCCACAGTGGATAGACAAACGTGGCATGCGATGAGGCTGAGAGCGAAACGAACCGAAGCCGCCGCCAACATCCGCGCCCATCAGGAACGCAAGACCAAGTGACGGTGCCACCAATTGCTTTCAATCAAACACAAACTCTGTCATCGATCATTCAGCCGGTGCTGCTCGAACTGGTTGACTGCTTGACTCGCTGACTCGCTGACTGAGCTGACTATCGTCAATGTCGGGCTGGAGTTGGAGCTCCTTTGGGACCAATAAAGCAAGCCGCTGGACGCAGCGACCCACAGCCACAGTCACAGCCACAGCCACGGTTGGAGGATGGCAGCGTGATGACAATTTGATTTGCATGCAATGCAAGTGCAATTATTATGGCAAAGGTGACCAGGAAAGGCATCGCAGCAGCGCACTCGGCTCGCCCCAACTCACAACAAGAGCAACAACACTGTCTGTACCCTCCCCTCTCTCCCTATCCACAGCACTGCTCCATCTCTACCGCCGTCGGTTTGTCAGGTCAGAGTCTGCGGCTGCCTCGACGGCTATTTTGCATAAATGTCATTATTGTTGCCGCTGGCTCTCCAGACCGCCGCTATCTCAAACTGATTGACAGTTGAATTGAAAAGTTTGGCGACATTTTTCCTTATTTGATTTGTTGCTGTTGCAGTTGCAGTTGCAGTTGCTGTTGCTGTTGCTGCTACTGCTGCTGCTGCAGTTGCCATTGCTGCTGTCGTCCACTCACAGCAGATATGCTAAAATTGGGGAAAATGTTTTCTGGCACTTTGCTGCTGCACAGCTTTTATATATAGTTCATAACTTTTCTACTCTCTACTCCCTGCCTCCCGCCCGTCATGTTGCCAGTTGTATTTCGGTTAATTAATGCTTACCTCTTGTCCAGTTGCTTGTCGTCAAGTGTGATAACCCGTGTTTGCCTTCGCATGCAGCCAGGACATGTGGACGGTTGACTGAAATACAGCGCAAAGAAAAGCTGAGACAGTTATTATTAAGCCGATCATAAGTTGTACCTTTGCATGATCTCTTGGCTCACTCAATTTATTTATGGCCATCCTAATGGTCGGCCTCCATATCCACTCTCTCTTGAGTCGTAAAGTATCCGTATGAATTGAAGAAATTTTAAGCATATTTCTAACAGTAGTTGGCAACTCACAGCAACGCAACATTTTCCAGTAATATGACAACAAAGCGAGCTACACAGACAGAGCCGACTGCCGCAGGCGTAGCATCATCGACAGCCACCCAAATGGAGAGACTGCTGGCATCTGGTGAGTAGCTGGCATTGGAACCAATTGGCAGTCGGGCATGCCCAAAATACCGCTCGACTGCAAATGAAATAAGCTGACATCCACTGACAGCTTGTGGCAGGTGTTCGGGTGTCTGGGGTGAGGCCGAAATGGCAGTGACTGAAAAAGCTCGAGCCACCAAAATGCATTTTCACATAATTACCGAATGGGCTGGAACGCAAATTGCCAAACTGAAATTTGAATAGCCAGCCAGAGAGTTTGAGTTGTAGTTGGAGTTTGTTTGCATTTCTTTGAAAGGCAGCTAGCTAGCCGGCCAGGCTGTCTTCGAGGCAGGCAGGCCATATGAATGGCATTTCATCGATGTGGATGTTGGCCAAATTAATTGCCTACGCAGGCGCAAGCGCGCTGACTTTAGTGGTGGCGGTGGCGGTGGCGGTAGGTGGTTGCAGTGGCAACAACAGCAACGATTACCACTGGCAGTGGCAACAGCAGCAGCAGCCGCTACTAACGCGTTGGCCAGGTTCTTGGCTGTGTGCGGCATAATCATAAAATCCTCGACTTTAATAAACATTTCCACAGAATCTTTAGCATCTCGACAGGGTCGACGCTGTTGGCTAACTCGTTTCTTTATTTCATGCCGTTTTACTGTGTGGCTTATGAGCTGCCGCCAATGGCCAGGAGTGCATGTCCGACTCGGTCGCGCTCTTGGCCAGCAACGCAATGAAACTTCTCATTCGTTGACTCATTTATGACCGCTACCAGTCGGTGCAGCTGCTGATTGTTGCAGCAGTCCCAGCCCGTCCCCTCCTCCTGAGCATGCTCTGCTCATTTGCGAACCTGACTGCTTAGCAATTAAATAGGAGAAATGAATTTTTATGATGCTGCAGAGAGAACCACACCCACCGGGCGCGTCTCACCGTCTCTAGCCCTGACATCCTGACACTAATTAGAAACGTTTTTGATTTCCAGAAAAGTGTGGGTCAGACACTGTTGCCTCGATATTTGCCATCGAATGAGTAATTTGACAAGATTTGACATGGCTTCTATTTCTATTCAGTTTCGATAATTATAGAATATTTAAGAATGAGCGCAAGTCCAAATTTAAGGCTAGATTTCGTCACTGGGCCAATGCAAATGAGTCTTGCCCTCCAGCACTTGTGGCCGAACTAATGGCATCGTCTGTCTGTCAAACAAGATCAAAGCTGTGCCTACAGCTCCTTGACATTTGACGCCAAACATCCCCAGTCCAATGCATATACATATAGGACTAATACATAGATTACTGCCAGCATCACTCTCTCTCCCTCTCTCTCTCCTCTTTCTCTCCCTCTCTCATTCTCTGTGTGCCCATTAGGCACTCGAGCTGACACAAAGCACAAAATGTTGGATAAGTGCGAAACGTATTGAATAGCCAAGTGACCCCCGATAGACGTAAATGTCAACAGCTCAGCAGCTCAACAGCTCAACAGAGCTGCTGCTAATGACGTCATATGCAAATACTTACGAGTCTGTGTCAAGTTTAAAAGCGAGCGCAATTAATAAACGTGGCTGCAGCCACAATGCAAGTGCTAGCACTGCCTGCATCTGTCGCAGGCTTTTGTGAGACACTGTAGCCATGGGCTGTGTACGTAATTAAAAATAACAGCAATGCATCATCGTGTGTTGCAAGTTCGCCTCGCTGCAGCTTGGGCACGATGACGCCGCTGCAATGAGAACTTTGCCCCCCCCGGCCCGCAGCGCCCGCCGTCGAGTTAATGCCAATAATGTATTTATATCGCTGCACTTGACATTTCCCCGCTACATTTTATAGCCCAATGGCGCCCTTTTTCATTTTTCGCATGACAAAGCAGCCAGCAAAACAAAAAACTCATCAAAATCATAATAATAATAGTAATAATAATATTCATAAAAGTTGTAAGACTTGCAGCAGAGAACAAAAACCGCAAGCAGCAATTTCACTTCAGTCAAACAAATCAAGTTGCAGCCCAAGTCAGGTTCCCGAAGATAGAAGATACTCTACACACACACGCACACACACTCACACAACGATCTGGGCAACGGAAGCTGTAAGACCTGATGCATTATTTCAGCTTTGCAATGACTCAAAAGTGCAATTACGTCAGCAGAGTGACATTATAATAATGAATGAAAGAAAACTGTGAACAACATTTTCCAACGCTCGAGAATTTTCAAAGCAATGCAAAAAGCAAATATCATCCCAAGCGAAAAGACAGAAATTGCGAGTGGTTGCGATTCACTAGAAAGTATTTGCTAATGTAAATAGTAAGAAAAAAAATTATTTAAAAAATATTATAAATATTATTCAATTATAAAATTAAAAAATCATTTTATATAAATATATATCAATTGAATATTTGTCTCATGTCTAAGAGCTAAACAATTATTAAAAAATGTTTTATATTTTATCTTTTATATATTAGTCAAAACAGTTCTTAAAATTTAAAAAAATAAATACGAGTCTCTTTAGTCTGCTCTGCTCCCAAAACCCTATTCAAATTGCCAGTGTGGCCCATAAATTCGATTAGGCTGCGGCAACAGCAACTGCTGGCAATGCTAACCATATCAGCAGGTCCTTGATAAGCCGGTAAAGCCAAACAAGTTTTCAAATTAAATAATACGAAAACGAAAACGAAATGACGGCAATCAATAAACAAATAACTTTTTTGGCTGGCACCATTTGCAGTTGCAATCAGACGCCAGCTTTGAAGGTGAGCCAGGAAACTGGCTAAAAAGACGCAGTCGGAACACTGCATCATTGGGCTGGGGCGGGGGCTTGCCACAATGACGTGACAAAACAAAGGCAACGGCAAAAGTTTTGGCGTGCTGATTTACAAGGATACAACAAACAGCCTTGCATAAGCCGGATCTGGGCATATCGGCTGGCAGGGGCGGTTGGCACGCCCCCCCCCCCCCCTCTATCGAGTGCACGGCGTTGGGAGGCCACTTTGTTGTGTGCCGACACTTCCGTTTGGCTTGACTTGAATATTTGTGCCATGACATGAATTCGAAGGCGTTATGCCGGCAACTTTATTGAGATTGAGACATAATGGACATGGAGGCTACTTGGCGAGTCGAGTGGGTGGCTGTTGGACTGACAGGCTAGCTGGCTGGCTGCCTGGCTGACTGGCTGGCAATCGGTGTCAAGCCGGGTTCAAGTGGCTGTTGGCCCAAGTAGAGCAGGTTAATGGTGGGCCACAACAATCAATAGCAGTTGCACAACACAACAACAGTTCAGCAAGAGCTGACAGAGCCACAGTTAAAGCCAATTTTCAAGCCGAGCTGGCCGAAAGGATGTGCCCAAGGATTATGACGCCGCCAGCTATCCAATGCGCGCTGCATTTGTTTCTTCTTTAACCTTTACTTACAAACTAAATAAGAGTAAACAATTTGGGGGCTTTATTGCAATAACTTGGCTTTTGTTTTAAGTGCATGCTATAAACATTGTTGTTAATCTGGCCAGAACTGTCTTTTAACTGTGCTTAATTATAAGTCGTGTGTACTCAGTCTGACATGTTTATGGCTAGTTATTATAATTGCAAAGAAAAAACACAAATATGTTTGTTGTTCAACAATAGTAATGATGCCAATAAAATATAACGGTTTTGAATATTAGCAAAGTTTTAGAAATTATAATGTTGAGTCACGGAATATGACTCAGTTTTAGTACATGCTATATCAAATATATTATCTGATCAAAGGAGAAATCAATGAAGCTATATTCTTACTGAAATCAATTTTTGGAAATTTATTACTTAAATCATTTTTTTTTTATAAATTTATTAAAATAATGATATGTGAATGGCATAAGAACTGCCTCCAAAATACATAATAACCATAATCATATCTTTTTTACAATAAAAATGTAAATAATAAAATTAATAAGAAATTAATGACAATAAAAAAAAACAAATAGTAATTCAACTAAAATATTAAATGCACAAATAATTTTGATAATTAGTTATAAACTGTTATTTAAAATTCTTTTACATTTTATTTATTATTTAATATGAATATAATTAATTTCGAATTTTATTAACTAAGATTTAAAAGCCATTAATCTGGTCCAGCTAAATGGGGAATATTAGAGAAACCTGGCAACAAAAACCAATCAAGTTCAATTGGGCAACAACAGCCAAAAGCACTCAACAAAGCAATTAACAATTATTGAAATTAGAAACCTGACTGAACCAATGGATGCCGCCTACATATAATAAACATGTGGTGAGGGGAAGGGTGGAGGGCTGGGTGTATGCTGATGTCTTTGTTTGCGCATTTGGGTAAAAAGAACCTGTAACAAGTATTGTTCATTGGGCAACTTGTCCATCTCATTACCACTTGGCATGGGCAAACACAATTAATGAAACCGCAGATGGAATTTCATTCGACGCCTGTGAAATTTCAACTGGGCCCGAAGCCGAAAAGGTGTTAATGAACAGCCCGAAGGTATTTTGTTTTAGGCTGACATCGTGTTGACACACGTAACATTTTTAAGTGGCCCGTCGATAGAAACAGATGAACAATTGTTAGAGAGCAGCAGTCATCTATGTATCTATAGATAGATGAGCGTATATATTTATGATATAGATATACATATATATATTTGTGATGAAAAGGTCAAAGTTCATTCGATTGCTGGCTTTGGAATGCAATGGGTTCGTTCTAACAGACCGTCCGGAACCCCACCTGAAATCATGAATCTAATTAAAATGCAATTCATTGCGGCCCAGCAGCGTGATGCGCATCAACTGGGATGCAAATCAAATATTACCCAATAGGAAGTGCATAGGAAAAATAATAAAATCATCAGCAACAATAACAACAGCCGCTGGTAAAACAAACCCATAGCCATGCCGAACACCCAAACCCAAAAGTCTTCCAGCCATCAAACAGCAGCATCAGCTGCAGCACCACCCCCGCCACCACCGCCACCACCGCCACCACCGCCACCAGCAGCACCACAACTACAACTACGACTGCAACTACAAACAACAGTTGCCATCTCATGCAGGCAACGTTGATGTCGATCCAACGTTGAAGGCGTTGAAAATTGTCAAAGAACGCGCCGCAACAGCCGCACAGTGGAGCCAGACTAGAAGTAAACAAAGCGAAATTATTGATGTACTGTGGATACTCGATTAGAGATTCTCTATATACATATAAAGTAGATGAATAAAATTAACCATACCAAAATTATTATGTTGAGATATATATGATTGACTACATTAATTTTTAAAAATATATCACTAATTATAATTTATAAATTTTTTAGTTTAAGTAAAGGTCGTAACAAAACAGAGTATTTACATAAGAAGAGAACTATATAAGGCAAAATTTATTAAGTTTTTCTCCATTTAAATTTAAAATAAAATCAGATATAGGAGTATCTATGTGCACTTTCAACAATTGCCAATAGTGCTTTGACCACTGTGCAAAGGGGGCAACTGATATTCGATTGTTGGCAGTCATGATTCAAAGCAGTCGAAAAACATCGTCTTGGACGTTGCCCGCCCGTTGCATGCAACCTCATCTCTCATCGCAGCAGCAGCAGCAGCAGCAGCAGTGGCAGCAGCAACTGCAGCAACATCAGCTCCAGCAAACGAAAACGGTAAACTAACAGGCGTTGCATTTGGAAAATCAGGAGGACCAACCTCAAAAGTGCGCACCTTAAAAAATAATCTTTAGACGTGTTGGCTGGCCCACTCCGACTATGACTGCAGCTCAAATCGCAAACAGTCGTAACCGAAATTGTTGCCAATCGATTTTCGTATACGAGTCCAACAAAACGAATAAAATAGGCGGCATCAATACCATCCGCATCGGCATCGTCATCGTCATCGTCATCGTCATCATCATCGTCCAACTTGTTGACATTTGCAGCACTGGGCCTGAGTCGGTGCCGGCTCAATAAACTATAAGTATAAATAGTTTGGAGCGAGCGCATTTAGTGGGGCATCTCGGCTAAAATGTTGCCGCTCGCACAACATGCAACAAGTGCAGACAGACAATTTCAAGATATTTGCGCCGCTGACAATCAGTTGTCGTCGCCGTTGTGGGCTCCAGCCCGACCCACCCGTTCGGCCCCGCTCAGTCGTTGCCAGCGGGTTTGGCCAAATGTGGGGCCGTCTTTGCTCCCTCGAAGTAGGTTAGACTTTGGCTTAGTCATAAGCGCATTACATGAGGCGAACAGCCAGTGCTACAAGACTCTCTGACAAGATTTTAATCTAGGCGGAATTCTTATGGGAAATATTTTAAATATGTAGGGTATTTAAGTAAAACTGGTTAGGATGATTCTATTCCAAATGTAAATCACTTGCATTCAGCTACAGCAGAGGGAAGTGGGTCTACGTACATCAAGTATTTAGATTAGTAAGCCAAGATAATACAGATATGAATATAGAATATGGAATGGTATCTGAAGATAAACTATATGAAACAGTTTTACTTACCATTAAATGCATTTCATTCCTATCTTTATCGAGACAAGGTTTTATGTGTCATCCAACAAGTCATTTAAGATTAATATAGTAGAAAATGAGAAACCATTTTATAAATCCCACTTTATATCATAAACGTATGCCATTAAAGAGAAATAAACTGAACTGCATCCGTTTGGCCTGACTTTGCTACCAAATGGGCAATGCTCAACTCCAACATCGAGCAGCTAAAAATAGGCGCTCGGAACAGGTATTAATTACAAATTCCAACTATCAATTACAAGCTTATGGACATTCAGTGCTCACAACAATAAATCAAGCATGTGCAAACAAGAGGCAACAGAAGAGCCAGATAAACCCATTGTCAGATGGGATGCTTAGGCCAGCGTTTTGACCAGCCCCAACAGGCATTGTTTGCTGACCAGCTGACCAGCCGGCTGCTGCCAAGCTGGCTGAGAGCGAAACAATTGGCCAATTTATTGCATGATTAGATTTTTCAGATTTACAGCATTGAGCACCAACAAAAATAAAAAAGAAATCAATAAAAATGAAAGAAATCGCAGAATTTTTGCGCCCCAACATAATTGAGTAGGCAAAACAAACCGAACAGTCAGAGACTCTGACTTAAACGATGATGGTCATGTTGATCATGATGTTCGTGATGATGACGACGAAGGCAAAGGCGACGGCGACGGCGATGGCTATGAGCAAGTCAACTAGTTAGCGCACACGAAGCGATATTTGTTTTATGAAGCCGCTGCCGTGGCTAACTGCACAATGTGTTGATCTTGAGATTAACAGCCGGCAGCTCGCACAGATTCAAATGAGCACACAGCACACACAGAGCACACCGTGTCGATGATGTGGAGGACTTTAATCATGGGCATTGAAATGGTCAGCCGTCTGGCCAAGGCAAAGGCATAGGCGGTGGCGGTGGCGGTGGCGTTGGCGTTTTGTGAGAACAACGCCAAACTGCTTATTAGACACAATTAACAAGACCCACAGACAGTGAGACACAGGGACAGGGCCGGAGGGGGATCGGGTGTCAGAGAGCATCAGAATTGGAGGCGTTGAGCGCCCCAAACTGAAGATTGGCAGCGGCATTTGGTTTCAGTTGATGCGCGTTTTCGTCATCTTTTGTCGGCATTTGGCATTAGCTGGGTGTTAATTTTGTTGGGACCGCAGCTCGGCCAGCCATCGTTGATAAATAGGATTTTGATTTTGATTTTCGTATTTCGTATTCAAAGTAAACTCTTTGCGTCAGCCCGGCGTCTGTTCGTCGTGTGATTTATGTCCCGAGCAACTATTGTTGTTGTTGTTGTTGTGGCTTAGGCGGGATCCCTACGGCTCTTCAATATCAGAAGGTTCCTCACTTTCGTTCATTCATGAATCTCTCGCCTCTGTCTAGCAGTCTCTAATTAAGGGCTTAAGGCCTAATGCAATAATTTTGCAGGTTTCCGGTATTTAATTGGCTCACGTTTAATTTGGATCGAGCGCTGCGACTGGGTGGCCACAGTGGGTGTGGGCTATTTGATTATGGGCTTAGCAATACGCCCTAGGTCAATAGACGTGTGAAACATACGAGCAAGCGACTCAAGGTTATTATGATATAATAATTGGACTACGAATGGTTGTTTGGGTGTTAGAGTTAACTCAGACATTTTAGTTGACTCACTAACTAAACATTCATAAAATGATTAATATTCCAATTAATTGTATCATTAATGAGTAGAGTCTGATAATCGTCATATTCAGTTCGCTCTCAATAAACTGTTTGAGCAACTGAGCAATATGTTATAATGAATGCTATTAGCGACGTTTCAGTCGAGTCCAACAGAACTCAAGGTTAGCTGCTTGTGTGTACTGAACCAAGAAGCACTCTTGAGCACTTGGCTAGTTACCAACATGGGATTTCTTCCCCATCCAGGTCTGGCTTAGCCGGCCAACAGCTGCAACAAACCGAATAGAAAACCAGCCGGAAAAACTCTGGCTCAATTGATGGCACACCTTGGCACGATAAAAAGGAAAACTCAGTCGGTGCAAAAGCCAAAAGTAGACACAAATATTTTATGAAAAAAAAAAAAAAAAAATGTAAATCACGCCTAGCTGGCAAAAAAACGACAATCCGAGCCGAGTAGAGTGCAGAGTCGAGACACACTTCAAAGATGACAAAAACCAAGCAACCAGGCAGATGTCGACGAAGACGACGACGAAGATTTCAATGAAAATCAAGTGCCACGAGCAGCACAAAGACAAAATAGGGTAGGGCAAAAAGCGCCCACAGATGTGCTGTGCTCCACTCGGAGCAGAGCAGGGCGGCGGGTCTAGTCGAGGGGGGCTGCGCTGCTCAGCGATGCGAGCGATATGGCAGGAAGCGGTAGAGCAAATAAAATAAAAATAATAAACCAATTATGCACTTTGCCGCAACATTGACTGGCAACATTGTGAGCAACGGGGCGGGGCGGGGCGTGTGAGAGAGAGAGAGAGTGGGTCCTGGGTTGGTCAGCTGCTTGATGGAAGTGTTGCCAGTGCGCTGGCAACATGAAAATTAAATCAGCAAAATGTGTAACTAAGAGATGCATCATTCAGATAGTCAAGGTAAGGCTAAGGTAAGTAGCTGGCCCGGGCTAATTCAACTAACGGCCTAGCCTGCCCCAGCCCCAGTCCCAGCCCTGGGCCTGGGCTTGTGTCTGTGCCATTGCCAGTGCCTGGGCCAGATGAGCAGCAGATTAGGGCCGCGGGCTCTTATCTGACTGTGTGTGAGTTGTACTTACTGATGTTGCATGTTGATTTGCCATACATAGTTACGAGAAGCTGGGCGGGCGTTACAATCTGGGGTCAGCCAGCCGAGGTCAACTGCATTCGCAGTCGCGGTTTCACTCTTTAAAAGGTTTCACTCGACTCGACTCGACTCGACTCGACGCGACGCGAGCGTCTCGTCTTGCTAATGAAGCTCCAGCCAAAGCCAAAGCGTCGATATTGTTATTGTTGATGAGACCATGTTGATAGCTCCGCTGCCTGACTGCCTAACTGCCTAAGTACCTAACTGCCTGTACGTCCGTCCTTCAGTCCGCCAAGCAGACGACAACATCTTTAGAGGCAGTCTTTGTTTATCGTGCATAAAGTGTTTAGTATTTAGTTGCTTGTTTTTGCCATACAAATTATCTGGCAACCATTTTGGAGGCTGGTCCCCGCCATGTAAATATGTGCTTGAAAATTTGTTTTGGAGTACCCGAGGGTAATTAGTACCCCCAGGGCAACAGGTTGCTGCTTCGCAGGGCTCGTCTCGTGCTCAAAATATGGCATTTTCAATTGTTTAATGAACTCTCAAACAATGTGCTCAACAATTGCCAAAGAGACGATGATAAAATATTTGCCAGAGGTGAAAGTTTGTGGGTTCATTTTGTGTCACAAGTCGATGTTGTTTATGATCTTGCCTTCTTCTTCTGCTTCTTCTTTGCGGCTCGCGAAACTGAAAGTCTGTGCAAATAGTTGTGCAGAACCAGCAATTAGCGATGCATTTGCCAAAATACTGGGCGGAACAACGGCAATTCCCCTAATGGATTGTGTCTCTGTGAGGCCCAGAGAGATTGCTTAGCTCAGGCTTAGCATTCGCTTTGTTGCAATTGGACAAACATTATATAAGTGCATTAAAAATGATGCTTTTCGAATTGCCTCAGCGCTGACTTCCCGTTTGTTGGGCATTCACAAAATGAAAGGGAAAACACTAAAATTAGCTAGACAAACGCACACTTGAAGCAGCTACTACATACAGTACATTACTCTTATTGTATTTGAATGAATTAATCACATAATCAATGCAACAGGCAGTTAGGTAAGTGGGCGTGGCTCCATCCTGCAGTCCAGTTCAGTATAAACAAAAAAAAAACGTTTATATGTTATATACATATATACCAAAGTGATATATGTATATTAATATACACATACATACATACATAGCATACATATAAACCCGCATTTAATACATCGTTAAATATTATTCTTGAACACGAAAATAGACATTTGTAGATATCTGAAGTCGCATTTCGAATAGCCAATTGATTTTCAGCAAATATTCACCAGATGGCAAGGGAACACGCACATCCTCATAACGCATGTAAAAGCCATTAACAGATTGGATACCCTAAACGAATCACATAAATAATAATACTATTCAAATAGTTGAGAGCTTCACTTATCAGAAACGGACATGAATTATTACTGAAATTACTGAATTTTCTGAGCGTTCTATAAACCATTAGTACAATTGGATTATATGGCTTCTTAAGAAACCTACAAATATATATTTTTGGCCTGTAAAGCCAGGCCTTGTAGCCATTGGTTTTCAAAAAGAATTTACGCTATACTGTTTTAAACTTCAAACAACAATACATTTTCCAACTGACAATATTTTAGCCCAAGCCCATTGAAAATGCGAATTGAAGTTACATTTAATCCCAAACTGAGTCACAACAAAATTATTCCCCGTCGGTGCCCTTTTTGAAGTTGGTTAAAATAATTAAATAAATAAACTGTCATAATTAATTTGCGTAGCATCTGCCGGAGTCTTCGGCAACAAAATTGTCAGCGGAGCAGAAATAAAAATTCGAGTAAAGCTCGAATGAAATGTGAAAACCACAAAACAGCCAAAGAGCTGACCCAAATACTGAGCAGGCAAAGACAGAGACAAAGATCGTTTACAATATTTATATAAATGAAAATACAAAATAGCCACATAATATGCACCTAAATGCCAGCTATAACAGCAATAAGAGGTCCAACAAGCTCTTCGGGCCCCGATGGACGACACCTCAATACACAGCTGAGTCACAGTTTTCAACGAATTTCCTTAGTGTATTACGACCAAGCCAATGAAAACAAAACAAGGTAGAACAATTCAATTCACACCGACGAATCTTTACCCTTAACATATCTATACGAAATATCAAAGTAACTTCAATTGAATGTTATTGTCATTCCTAAAGTAAGGATTACAGATGTCAGTGAATCAAAGCGAAATAAAAGTTTTATCAAATGACTGAAATGTCAGTTATCGTGACAAAAATGTTCTGCCCACGTTAGAGTATTGAGACCAAGACAATAAAATTTAGGTAGCTTAGATACACACAAAATATTTATCGCTTCCGGATTTTCAAATGTCGTCAAAGTCGCTACGATCTGTTAAACATCATATGCATAAATGTTCGTTTTATCGAATTCGAATAGTTTTTTTTTGTGTGTGCCGCTGCTTACGGTTGTCAACGACTTTGAGTAGAAGTTGGATTTTTGGTTTATTTGTGTACCCTGTAGCCGAATGGAAAATTGAAAAAAGTGGGCATGATAGCTGATAACACAGGTATGTAACACCATTTGATTTATAAATGCGCATGATCACATTCTCTAGATCTGAGCAAATAACGACAGTGAGCATTTTAAGTTTATTCTCTCATATTATTTAGTTGGAATCATTTAATTTAATTACAGAGTATCTTGCAGTCCATTACACTGCTTAGAGCTCGGACGTTTTCTTTTCTTTGGATTTGATTGATATTCGTATCGATTGCGTTTGCGTTTGACAAGTTTTGCAATGCAACTGCGACAGGCACGAACGAAACGCGGCAGTTACCTGTTGCAGGCTCGCCGGTATCGTAGTTCGGCTTGGTTTTGGCCAACTCGAATTAAATACATATATTTAATGCATTTACAAAATATCGATGACGTGCGCGATTGGCTTTCGTTTTGAAATTCGCATTGACTCTGCGGTGGGAAGCATGGCATGGCCCCAGAGCACCTGACTCAGCCACCACAAAGCCTGCAACTGAGCCTCAAGCCGCATGCCGTAAGCCTCAGCTGTGGCCTGTCTTCGGTGCATTTTCTACGCCTGTATGACATATCACCATAGATTTACATTGAATTTCAATAACTGCGAGTTGTCGGTTTGCAGTTTGTTTCTGTCTAAGATGAAGATGAAATGCAGGCATTAAGCTGATTTCGAATGACTTTGACCCGAAGCTTTCACTTTTAAGTTTTGCCGTTTTTTCCTCCTTTTGCTGTTCGTTTCTTGTGCGCTTTTGGTGCGGGCATTAAGATTGCAAGGCTTATAGATTATATAGGTGGGATATCACTCACAGCTGCACTCGATTCAATATTGCGAATTCAAAGACGATGGGAAAATACGTGTGGTCTTAAGCTGGGTTTTTCTGTAAAAACTTCTAAGTAAAAACCTAATTTATATTTTAATTATATTTTTATTTAATTCAACATTTCTTTTAGCATGATGAATTCCTTAAGCTACAAGCTTTCATATAGATTT
The DNA here is from genome assembly GCA_035047565.1 of Drosophila mulleri. Lineage (NCBI taxonomy): Eukaryota > Metazoa > Arthropoda > Insecta > Diptera > Drosophilidae > Drosophila > Drosophila mulleri. The sequence goes on from JAWNPK010000168.1 coordinate 5,281,733, forward strand.
TGTTTTTTTTTTTCAAATTTTGAAGCGCTCTCACGCATTAGAATTGCATTTGCTAAAAATTATTTAAATTTTATCTATATCAGTAAATAATAATTATACTTTGAGGAAAACAAAAACAAATCGAAACACACATAATTAAGTCAAAAGTCCCTTTTAAACGAAATCCTTTCATTTAAGCGTGAAGCAGGCAACAGAAATCAAGTAAAAAACACTCAAAATCTAAAAAAAGAAGCCGACGATAATTATGATGAGGCCTGTCGATGTGTGTGTGCGTGTGGACCCGATCCACCGATCCTCCAATACTCCAATCCTCCAATTGACGATGCGGTCGCTGACTCTGACGGCTCAGTCCGCTGATGATATTGAGCACGATAACCATGAAGCTGTTGATTAATTTCGACTCTGCACCGGAAATGTAAAGGAAAAGTCGCAAAAACGTCGCTAAATGATAATGCAGCAGGCAACTCGGTTCGGGTATTGGATCGATGGATCGCACCAATAGAAACTGAGCTGAAAAAAAAGCATAAAAAACACACACGCCACGGAAGCAGTTTGCGCATGCGTCAAGCATAAAAATATGGTAGGCATTCAGTTTTTTGGCTTGCTTTTTATTCCTTTTCTTTTTTAAATCATTTTTAGCCAACGAATTTATGAAGTCCGCAATTTAAAGCGGCGTTATTTTTTCCTCCTGTTGGCAATTTTATGGCGATTTTTAACGCTCAGCCAAAACGCCATCGAACAGCAAAGTAAAGCAAAGCCAAGTGCTTGAATGCTTAATGTTAATTGTGCTGTAAAGCTCGTTGAGCATTTTGTTTATGACATCAGCAATATTTTGAAGAGCCTGTGATTTTACGAACTTCAGTTTTGCATTTAATATGGCCAACGGTATCCGTATCAGCTGGCAAGGTGTAAGAGTTTAATGAGCAGCGACGTTTGGCTTATTGGGGCCGACAGGCGCTCCACTCGACGGGCCAGAGGAGCCGCACTCCAGTCGCTGTCTGCTGGCCAGCGTAATCCGTTTTCAGCTAATTAGGCTACAAGCCATTGGTGTGCCGGCGAGAGGAGGCGAGGGGAGCTAAAGCTCAGACGCGTTTCGGTTTCGGGGCATTCGATTTAAGCATATTGACCAAAAACGGCGCTGGGTCAGTCCGAAGCAGCGGCTGGCTGATTCTCTGGCGTTCTCCCGCCCGCCTTCAGTCGGTGCCGGTGCTCCTGCCGCGTTTCATGACGATTGCGGTGCGAGGCTCACGAAACTGCCTTCAAAAGCTGTCAAGTTAACAATCCAGACAACACAGAGTCCCAGCCACAGTCGCAGTCGCAGTCGACGTCGCAGTTGCAGTCCCAGTTTCAGTTCCAGTGCCGGGCCCAGTTCAAGACGTCTCTCATTTCGTGTCCCTGACGCTGTCGTCTTCTTCTTCTGTCGGTTAATGTCATTATCAAGATCGTTTGCATTTAATCTGCATAAACAAATCAAATAAGTAAAACCGAGCCGCGGCCCCGCAAAAGTGGCGCAGAAGTCACTTGGGCACCGCCACCAGCAACAGCAGCACCACCACCGCGTCACGACGCCCTCAACGTCCTCAGCCTTATACTCAGTCACTCAGTCAACGGCGCGTCGGTAATGCGGTAATTGTTGTTGTAGCTCTGGTCAGCAGATGATGCTCGGTGGTGCTGCACCGCTGGCGACCTGTGCGGAGCGAGAGTGGCAGCCCTGTCTCTCGCTGTCTCGCTGTCTCACTGTCTCACTGCCAGCGGTGGCGTAGCGATGGTGGTGCATCCTCATCCAAATCGGCAACGCACGCAGCGGCAAATTAAGTAGAACAGCAGTTGAAAATGTGGTTGGCCGCAGCTGCCGGTCCTACTGCTGTGGCTGTGGTTGTGGCTGCTGCTGCTGCTGCTGAGATTTTTAACAATAACAACAAACATTCAACATTTGTTCGCTACTCTACTAAAAGTTGGGTAGAAATAACTGTGAGAGGCATTTGGCTACTAAATTTGAATGAAAGTGAGCTAAAGATTTTTAGCTACTATGGCGTATGAGTGATTTATCTAGATGCGAAAGACAACGGTGCAAGTATTTGATATATTCATATGTTCCGCTTTAAAAATTAATAATATTGTACATTTAGTAGGACTTCAAAATTCGAATACTTTCAGTAAATCTGAAGCTGCTCATAGAATTCATTAAATGCCTGAAAGATTGCAGCGTTCCATCATTTTTAGCTATCTGCAGCAAACGATGCAAGCCCATAGGACGCGAAGTCGTGATAATGACCACCTATAGAGCACACGCACACACACACTCACACACGCGCACATGGCATACCAAAGGAGACAGCAGCATGAGGAGCATTTGAGCGAAACACACACACAGAGACACCCACTTGGAAGCCCTTAAAATGCCCAATAAATGGCTGGCCGAGACTCAGGTTTTGGGCAACGACGACTGCACATGCTGAGCATTGCACTTAGGCTAAGGGTCTTTGGTTGGCGTCTCTGGGATGCTGGCAGATCGTCGCAGCCCGATTGCAGAGCTGGCTGCATTTGAGCCTTTGAAGTTGCGAGCGTACGCAACGGCGAGAGCCACTTTTCATAATCTTAGAAATGGCTGGCTGGACGGCCGACTGACTGGCCGACGGACTGGCCTCAGTGGCTGGCCAAAAATTACACCAGTGCTGGCATCCATGGGGCTCTGCATCATGCTGCGCCTCGCGTTCGCTCATAACTTCTCATATTGTGGGTCCAGTTGGGCCCGACTGCGGCACTGCGCTGCAGCAGGTTAATGAAATGCGTTTTAACGAAAATCCTCAATGATGTTGTCCTCTTCACGATCTCTGGCATTCCTGCTGCCCATGGTCGCCTTTAATGTTTCAATATAGTCAAGCAAAGTTTACGGATGATCAATGATTGCTGGCGTAGCGTGTGGCCTCCGACTCGGATGATAGGCTGCAGGAGAGCTTATATATAATGATCATGATTAGGATACAAATTGTTACAGTATATTCCTGTCATCTACAAGGCTTAAATCAGGCTTACCAAAGCTTAGGCAAATATCTTTACCAGCTATCAAAGACCTTATCAAGTAGCCTGAATCGACAGTGAAAGTCGTAGTATCTCTTACTACAGAACTCAGCAGATCTAGCATCCCGTCTACCTTAAAACCTATTTACTTATGCATAGACACTTTGCTTGAGCCAACAACCGCTTTACATTGAACGTAATTCAAATACAGCTAGTTTGGTCTCTTCCATTGCCCAACCATGAGCATATCAGTGACTCATCAACACCAGCGAAGCCAAAACACAAACCCAAATAAGCTGCGCAGAGACAGCGACTTTTAGCCTCGGGGCAATCTGTCAACTGGCGTCAGACGATCTAAGACAAGAGGAAGCCAGGCAGCCTCTACCAACAACTTAACTGGCAAAAAGCTGTACCCAACAAAGACCTAAAGCCTAAGGCGGTCTGCACCGCGTTACGCGTTGTCCGCTGGTGACGATGAACTGCGATTGTAGCTGGAACTGGGACTGGGACTGGGACTGGAACTATGACTCGGACTGAAGCTGAAGCTGAAGCTGAAGCTGAGACAGTGAGCTCGAGTTAGACTGACTGTAGGTTGACTTCTGTTGGCTGGCCGGCTGCATGGCTATCAATTGCCCAAAAGCGTTGCACAAATTGAAACGTTTGACTATATTTGGGTCAGTTAAAGTGATCACATTAACAAGTCAATAGGAGTGCAACATCCTTTTAGGGCATCGCACGTCGACAGGAGTAACAGTTGGTGGTAACCGGTGCCATTGCCATCTCGTCTCAGTCTGCGTCCCTGCCGCCGCAGTCCTTGCTCCTAGATAGCTCCAACTGGTGCTGGCGGATGTCGCCAGCCGGGGTGTTGACACAGCCAGATTGATGTGTACTGGTTTGCGCTGCTCACCAAAAGGTGATCGGACGCAGCGTGAGAACTGGTACTGGACTCCACTCAGCTGGGTGTGTGCGTGTGTGTGCCCCAAGGGAGTTGCCCACAATCTGGCAGGTATATCACCAGAGCTGGGCATATCACCTGAGCTCGTTTAATTAGGAGGTGCGAGCGAGTGAAGAATGGCTTCGCTTAGACAGAGGTCAGCAGGTTCATCAAAGGATTATGTAGGACCGACATCTAGTTTATGACTGCCTCAGCCAGTTTCAGTGAAGTTTGTGAGGAATATGTTTATGTGAATTAAGGACATGCTTAGCCTTTTATTAATTATTTTGCCAGGCAAGCTCCGTGGATATTTATTATGTGAATTATTTCATAGCTCGTGACTGATTTAAACAGCAGCCATTACAGCGGACAGCTTGCGAGGGTCCGCGTGTAACCTTTAAGCCGTTTAATCTGACAAAGGAAATAAATAAAAGAATTAACATTTATTTTTAAGTATGCACCCAAGTATGTGCTTCAGCCAATTCCCGCCGCGCCCAGAACGCAGCCGAACCGAGTCGAAGTTGATGGCGACTATCAAACCAAAAGCCAAAAAGCGCCCGATGTGGCTGCTGCAAGCCACCTAAAAACCAAACCACCAGCACCGAGACAAACAGAGGGCCATGTCTAAAGCATTTTTGAAACATGCGAATTGCTTGTACGTGACACGCAACAGCAAAGGGAACAGCCACAAGGAGTGGACGAGGATGACGACGACGACAACAACGACGAAGACGACGACGACGACGATGACGACAGCAGGGACAGCATCCAGCAGGGGGGTCGCAGGCTATGCACCTAAACACAAAAGAAATAAGATGACCATGTCCAGCCAACCACTTAGCCATGAAAGCGGTAACTACATGCAACAGATGAAGCATGCGCTGCGGCATGCAGCATCAGCGCTCAAAAGCTAAAATGCCAAGGTAAAACTAAGCTAAACCAAAGGTAAAGGCAAAGGCAAAGGCAAAGGCAAAGGTAAAGGTAAAGGCACAGGCAAAGGCAAAGGTAAAGGTAAAGTACTTGGAATGCGCTCCAGCACAAGGAGCTGCAGCTTCACAAGCGCATCGCCATGGATCACACAGAGTGCTGTTGCAACAACAGTACCTCTGCCAGTGCACAGTGTCCTAAAGCTATGCAAAAACTTACGAATTTTGCTATGTTCAAATAAGCAAAGAAAACTTTTCTTAAAATATAAATATTGTGCCATATTTTAAGCTGAAATTTCATTGAGAATTCTATGTGAATCTCACGTTCCGGATTTGACCAATAGAGTGTATGAAGATTTAATTATTAATATGTAAATATATGTATATATATGTATTGAGCTCATTGTTATTTATTGTTAAAAAATTTAGATATAAAAAGAAATGGCCAATAAAAAGAATTAAAAAAAAATATATTTATATTTTCATTATTTTTTGCAAGTATTTGAGCTATGCAGCCCACTGTGCAGGGACGCTCAATGAAATTTATTTGGTGATGCTTGAGCGAAGCGTGAAGTTGACTGCCGCAGAAGCCTCGAACGGCAACCGAGCACAGACACAGTAGGAGTCAGTGCCTCTAAAAGCCTGCAGGAGAGAATGAAAGAGAGAGAGAGGGAGAGGGTGACAGAGAGGGAGAGAGACCCATACCAATATAAGGCAGCCGCGATCAATTTAATCGCGCAAATAATATGCCTGCGAGTGTCTGTGACTCGGTCTGTGTCTGTGCCTCTGCCAGGGCCTGGGCTTGGGCTCTGAGTCTGTGGCCGAGTCCTGGGAGCTGGCAATAAGTATGTATGTACATACAATAAGTAAATATGGAATAATCGTTATGTGTGCCATATGCGCAAAGGGGTCGATCCTTCTTATCGCCCTGCCAAGATCAGAAAGTGTGTGACCGTCCGACACTGAATGCTTTGCATTTACCAAGAAGTGCAACCTGTGCGAGAATGCGCCTCTTTCACTTTGACACTTGTCCGGTCGAATGCTGCGTCGGCGTTGCCTCGAAATTACGCTAATTTCGTGTGCCACTTATGTAGAGTGAATAGCCTGGAATGCGCACTGATGCCGCGCACAGCAGCTGGGATAATCGGCAGAGTTGAAAAGCCAACTGGCCTTCTTCAATGCAATTACATGCTCCTGGCCCATAAGTCAGACAGTCGCCGCTCAGTGTTCCAATTCTCTGCCAATTTAATTGGCCTTTACACCAAACTGCTGGCATTGCTGCTGCTGCTGCTCTGGCTGCTGCTGCTGCTGTCCAGATCCTCAAGAGCTGCTCATGACACGTTGCGCGAATCACTCAAATGTCACCATAAATTCCGCGCATGCGCACACATTGGTATGCCTATTTTTGGGCTCTCATACACTCGCTCTCGTTAGCTGGAGTCGGCTTTTGTTACCATTTCCCAGCTCAGCCATAAACTGCTGCACTCGCACTTGCCTCGAGTTGAGCTGGTTTGCTTATGTGCATCTCTCTCTCTCTCTCCCGCTCTGTCTCTTTCCCTGCTCTGCCTGTTGGCGCTTACCAGTTGCCTATTTTGGGTGTGGCGCTTTTCCTGTGGCTCATTTACGCCACCCCAAATGTGTAAAAGTGTGAATATCCAATTAGCGTTGCCCCACCAACATGGTCAATGGAGCTGCTGGCTTGAGCCTCTGGCCAGCTCCTCGTTAAATAGATTTACGATTGCCTCACTCCACTATTAACGCATGCTAACTGCCATTGTTTTAATTAAATTGTTTTATATAACTGGAGAAAGTTCACAGTTAAAATAAAAAATAAAAAATAAATTATGTTATAGTAAAGTATTTTATATTATTTTTTCAAAATTTACAGTCATTTCATCTGTATACAGAACATAAAATATTTAACCAAATTCCTGAAACATAATATTTGAAATAAAAGTATTTATTTATATATAAACATTTATTGAGTTCTTCTGAAATGTAAAGCTTATCAATTCCAATCAGACTATGAAGTAAGATGTTTATATATCTATCAAGAATCTACAATAATTGCATATATGCAATTTTACTCGATTGAAACGTTATTTAAAAACTTTTTTTACATAAACATATATTCACAGATAATTCACATATAATTATTATATATGATTTACAAATGTTTGGAAAAGCTTCCATAAATTAACAGCAAATGAAGCCAGCTTCAGTTTGATTACATTCATTGGTGGCAATCAAAACAAGCTACATGACTTTAATAGCGGTTTAACATTTATTATGGATTCCCATCAATCAATGAAAATGGCAACTAATTTCGGTACATGGCGCGAATTGAGGGTACACGCCTCCCCAAAGCGATTATATCATACAAATTAATAGTGTAGCTCGTAGTTGGGGGCTGGAGCTGAAGCTGAGGCTGGGGCTGGGGCTGCAACTGGACATGAATGTGGGTCCCAAACGCACGTAGCGCGTAGCCGTTCGTGTTTTGCCATATAAATTGCGAATCGGAGCTGATATGTGATTTGTGCGCGATGGTGACGGTGATTGGAAAACCGAAAGTAAAACTAACAAATTTCCACGCAGCCGAACGCAGGTGCAAAAACTATGCAGCCTATTAATTAGATCAGAGCTACATGGTCATGCATTTATCATGTCTGACTGACTGACTGACTGACTGAGTGCATGACTGACTGACAGACTGAGTGACTGACTGAGTGTGTGCGTGCCACATGTTGCAACATCTCCAACTGGCCAACGTCATAATGATAATTATGATTGTACTGCCAGCCCGCCAGCCAGCTTACCTGACGGCCTGCCTCTTAAAAACGCGGCTACCTTTTGCCAATTTCAAAATGACTTACTGTAAGTGCGCGCCCGCATCATCATCATCATCATCATCAGCGTCGTCGTCATCGTCATCAACACACTTCCACCTGCTGCCCGGTCGTGACAACAACGCTTGATCTTTGGCAGCTTGTCGCACCCAGCATGAACCCAAAGTCGCACGCAGTGTCTCCTGGCTGGAGATGACTCCAACTCCAGCTCCAACTACGACTCTGCCGCTGACTCTGGGGCTGACTTAGATTTTTGTCTGAAACATTGGCATTAGATGGCGCCTGTCTACAAATGTTCGTTTTACCAAATGAGCTCTTGGCCTGCTGTGCACCGAAACATATCGACCACAAGTATACCAACAAATATCTATATCTATATGTTTTTTAAAGACACATTTAATTGAGTTATCTACTTGGCCAGCTGCTGTCGCTTTTATGTCTTTGGGGCCAGCTTAAAGCTGCGAGCCAATTTCCACTTTTTTTGCTGCAATATTAAAACCGATTTATTTATTTTTGATTTTTGTTTGATTTGCACACAGTCTGTTCTGCTATTTTGGCATAGTAATTGTATAGTAGAGTTGTAGTAGAATAATAGTAGAATAGTAGTAGAATAGTAGTAGAATAGTAGTAGAATAGTAGTAGAATAGTAGTAGAATAGTAGTAGAATAGTAGTAGAATAGTAGTAGAATAGTAGTAGAATAGTAGTAGAATAGTAGTAGAATAGTACTAGATAACTAATTTTTAATGTATTTTTTATTTTTTTACTGTTTTTTTACTATAACACTATATTGATAGTTTGAAAATGAATAAAATAATTCAAATAAAAAGTACTTTACTTAGCAACATTCCCAAATACATACCATATTTCCTTAAAAGAGTCCGGTTCATTACCGCCTCATAAACTTTCCCATTGTCTCTTGTCAAAATTATAATTGCAACTCGGGAATGCCAATTACACTGCAATTCTGATGCGATTGCCGTTAAGCGGCAATAAATGAATGGCATTAAAATATTTCGGCAGAAATGTAAGTCGAGTGCATGAGACATCATCTTAATGATGAGCATTTCATTATGTATGTATCTTGAGGATTGGGAATTTCGAATTTCGACTGCGAATTCGATTTCCAATTGATATTGCTGATTTGTCTGCGCGCCAACGCAACTGGAGGGAGACAGACTGTCTGTCGTCTGTCAGTCGGGGGATCGCTCTGGGCCTGATGGTATCTTCCAGTCATCCGGACAGCATCTTCGTCGGAGTACGTGGCTCATAAATTGAAAAAATAATATTTACACAGAGTAAACGCATTGAAAACAGTTTAAACAATAATCGGTACGCGGCGATCAATAAATGCAACGTTGTTGTTGCTGCTGCTGTTGTTGTTGCTGTGACTGAGGCCGCTCGTTCGTTTAAGCCAATGCATAAACCAACCGCAAATGAAAAAAAAAAAAAAAAATAAGCAAAAAAAAACAATAACAACAAAATCCAATACTAAAGCAGCGACTCCGGACTGCAACTTCAGCTCAGACAGCCGTATCGACGACGTCGGCGGCGACTTCTCACGCAGTTGTGTGGAATTTTTAACTCATTTAAGTTTTTCTTAATTTTTTCCGACCACGACGCTGTTTGTCGATATTTACTTCTGGTTTATTTCTTCTTTTTCGAAAGTTTACGTTTACAAATCTTTCAAGAAATCAGCCTGCGCCCGGCTAAGTCGTCTTTCACCTACTTGGCCCGTTCTCGAGCTCCACGCTGCACACTCCCTCCACATTCCCCCCACGATCACCATGGCTCGGTACAAGTTTGCGTTTTAATTACACGCAACGTTGTTGGGGCAGTCGCCGATCATCCGCCCGCTGCTTGGCCAAGGGCCCCCAACTCGAGCCTGCAGGCCCATCAAATGCTGGGACGCTGTTGCACTTGCAGCACTGCATTTGGACAGCTTGGGAACCCAGCTGAGCCAGTGCCAACTCTCGTTGTCATCTTCAATGTGTGTTGCTGTTGCTGTTGTTGTTGCTGTTGTTGTTGACTCTGTTTGCGTTTAGCAATTAGAGTCCAATGAAGCGTATTCCGTATTTTTATGCATTATCGAATTAATGCCATCGGCACAGAGCGTCGATGACGAGCCACATCTTTGACTCAAATACTGCAGGAGACAAAGAGGATAAGAGCAAGAGAGATAGTGTAGAACGGCATACTTATGCTTAGGCAACCAGCGAGAGAGAGAGCGTGAGAGAGAGAGAGGGGGTGCATGCGGGCAGGAATACACTGCAAGAAAATATAATCAAGTAAACTGTCACAAGCGAATAAATAGATATATTTATAGACTAGCTTCTGAGAATCTTTTCCCAACTATTCTCAAGTTAAAGAGTTTGCTTGTTTGAAAAGGAGTTCAATCTTATCAATCAATCCTTCTAATAGTCACAGACAGTAAACAAAAGTTGTTAATTCGTTTTCAGTGTAGTTTGGGCGCTTAAATTGCAGTCGACTTTGAGTCGTTCTTTCCGGTTGGAGCAGTTGATCGCAAACATTGATCACCTGCACGCCAGCCGCAAAGCTGATCGCCAGCAACAGCAGCCGATGGCTCAACGAGTCTCCCAGAGAATCGCAGCGTAAATTTACGCAAAAACTTGTTGACATTATTGTCGATAATTTTAACTGGCGAATCGCTGCCACAAGCCGCACAGCAAAGACTTGTAAGTCCTATAAACAAATGGAAAGGAAAACAATCCACACAGTGAGAGAGGGAGAGAGAGAGAGAGAGAGACACACACTCGACAGCCAGTGAGAGACAAATTCAATCAGTAGAACTGACGAAGCGCCTGTTTCAGTGCCCTGTCCCCTGCTCCGATGGCAATGCCGATTCCCATCTGACTTGATGTCTGTCGGCGGGTGTTGCCCGTACCCGTTCCCGAGACGCCTCGTCTCTTGGCCAGTGCATTTGAGCAAATGTTAATTTCGTCTTTTGCCAGTTTAGCGTGTCGATTTTTTAATTAGTCGCATCGTCGTCACTGTGATTTATGGTCAGACAGTCAGACAGAGCCAGCCAGCCAGCCAGCCAGCCAGCTAGTCAGGGCCTGCACTTTGAAGTACATGCGTGTATTGGCTTAGCTAATAGGCTCTTCAAGCCGCAAGCCGTATTGCCCAGCCTGGGTTATGAGAATAATGTCGCATATGGAATTTCTGCATAGTTGGCTGCGTTGATAGAGCCAGCCTTCTTAACAGATAAATTGTTGTTTATGGCCGCGGCTTAGCCATGGGCACCGTCACTTGTTCAAGTTAATGAGTTGGCTGTAACTTACAAGTGGTTACACAAATGTCCAGCTGCTGCGGAATTTTGATGTCAGCTCGCAGTAAGCTAAGGCCAAAGGTCAAACATGCGTGACAGGCCCAAGCAACATTCGATTTACATTGGGATACAGTGCTGAGAGATTATCGAAGGCGCGAATATGTGCGAAATTGCTGAACTTTGGTTACTTGCAAAATCTAAATATTATAATGAGAATTGCGCAGAAGAGCGAAGAACTTGAAAGAGCTCTCATAACAGTCCGTAAATACTCTCGTATATAAATAGACCAATATGTTGTCAAATCTGAAGCTCATAAAGTCTACGTCCTTAACATTGTTTTCAAATACTTGAATACCAAATTGAACGATTTCTTCTTTTGGAAGTGCGAAACTGCACAACTCTATAACACAAAATAATATCTGAGGTATTTACCCACAGTCATGAGTTGAGATATCACGTATCAAAATGCCAACTATTAAAGAAAAACAAATTCTGATCAGTGTTCTAATTACGCAAAATTTTGGAAAGGCATTTGAGCCTAGCTATGCTAGGCGACATGTTCTATAGCCAGAAACATTGTAGCTGAAATTTGAGAAACCGTCTGGTGAGCCATGTCGCCGCATAGCGAGCGACTAGCAGCTAAGACCGTAACTAAGCCAAACTGTCGCTTTGGCCATATTTGCCAAATTTAACGATTGCATCAGGTCTGGCTGGCTGTGTAGCTCCATTGTTAGGATTGCTTATGACAACGACTGGGGGGAATACTTTGAATGCACTCACGCAGCCTGCAGCTATTTTAATGCAGTGAAATCATTGTTGGAATGCCCAGTTGCATGTAGCTGCCAAATGAGATAGACACCTACCTGTACGGGCAGTTAGCACGTCGTAAAAATACGCTCGGCCAAGACATAAATCAATGCGGACACCCGGCCAAGATCTTTACTCTCACTTTTCTCCACAAATGCCCGAAAACCTTTTCCAATAGGTCGCCCAACTGGGCGAAAGGCGGAAACAAGAAGCGGGGGGCGTAACACATGTTCGGCATTTATATGCAAATCGACGACAAATCATAAAACAAAATTTCACAGCAGATGGAACAGCCTTAAAAAATAAATACACTGCGATATGTGTCAGCGTGTCAAAATGCGTGAGTGTCACTAGAAAATGGTAAAAGCAATGGGAAGTAAAGCTCAGCTAGAGATGGACGCGTGAGCAGCAGCGCAATGAAAGTGAAGACGCGACGGCTTATAGAAAATAAAGTGAATGCTGGCGATTATCTAAAATATTTGCCACAGCTTGAATTGCTAAGGTGAGAGTGGAAAATTATTTACTTAAAATATTTATGCTTGAAGCAAGTATTGAAATCATTCATATCTGAATTATAGAATTTTAAACTATTTGATAATATTAAATATTTAATACTCCTCTAAATAGTTTTACAAATATATATTGAAATAAAATCTCATATCATATAAAAAGACAATAAAAATAAAATAAAATATTTAATGTGTATTCATTATAAGAATTTGTATTAAGAACCATAGTTAACTCTCATTAACTCTCGTATTTTCCATTGTAATTCCAGTCATCCATACCAGCCAACAGACTTAAGTATATTTTCAACAAATACCTTTAGCATTGTATATAATTAATAAATATTTAAATATATTATTCATTAATACAAGTATAATATATAATTAATTATTATATATTCGCCTCAAAGTTAACTTTATCTTACACTGATTAGAACAATGTAAACCAGTTATTCGTCCAATCTCTACCCAAATCACGTGACTCACGTGCTCACGCGATCATCGTTAAGTTCAAGTCCAACTTTGAGACCAAAATGATACAAAACGAAGCAACGCAGCAAGAGCGAACCAAGCCCCGAACTCACCAGCCAAACTGTCCCATCAACGACAACATCTTAAGCTTATTTGTCACATAAAAATCATATATGTAATTTGCTTGACAGCCAAAAGTGGACGTCACGCGCCGCTGTAGCAAACGCCTCCATATTGGTGTAGGTATCAGCGACATGCACATGTTGCCTGAGCCTCTCTCGGCTCCCATCCAGGTGCGAGCATCCAGGCATTGCTCTCGCTGTCGTCGTCGTCGTCGTCGCCGTTGGTGTTGGAGTTGGAGCTGGAGCTGGTGTTGGTGTTGGAGTTGAGTAAGCATTTCCTTAAATTAGCTGCACTTCGGATGCTGCGCATTATGATTCGGTCAGGCGGGATGAGAGCGGACTGGTCTGGTATGGTCTTATAGTAGTCTTCAGCATCATCATCATCATCGTCGTCATTGGATGACCATTTTTGGGTGGGCACACAACATTAAGTGCTGAGATTTTGATGGAGTGTTGATGCAGCCGAGGTCAGCTGTTAAATTTATGGCCTCTTATTGCTTGCATGATGCATGAGCCACACTTTCAGGTGGGCGCATTTCATTCAAATCCATAATCACAATTACAAGAGAAATGCCCGGCTAACTAGCCCCTATTCATTTCATCTTTCTTTTGCTCCTCTCTCTCTCTCTCTCTCTCTCTCTTTCTGATGATAGATATAAACCAGGTATCATATCATATCAAAGCTTTTGAGCCAACACCAAAGCGCGTTTAAATAAAAAGATATGCCCAAGCACTATTAATATCAAGAGATAACAATTAATTATTTCCATTTATAAATTTTGTTAAATGCGTTGTCACTCGGATGGTCGAAACTGAAGAGAGGTCATTCATGAGATTCCCCTTTAGACTTCAGCGAGAGGTATTATTGCTTATGTAACTGATCAACGATTTGGTGAGCTGAAGAGGCTATGTCTATGACGATTGTGGTCTGAAGTACTTGGATGAAGTTTCGTATATATGAGTAATCTTAGATTTGGATCTTGTCCGCAGAAGTAAATATATCGATAGACCCATACAGATCAGATGTTTAGCTAATCTAGATTGAAAAGGGAAAACGTAATTTAAATCTATCTTTCTTCTTCTCCTCTCTCTATCTCCCTCTCACTATATCTCTCTCGCTCTATATGTATTTGTCTCTATCTCTCACTGTCTGTATCTCTCTCTGTCTCCATTCATTTATCTTTTTGCATTTCTCTCTCTTTTTCTCTCATTATCACTCTCTTAAAGAAATCTCTACATAATCTCTTAAAATAATCTTTAAAAAATGCACTTAAGCATAATTAACAATTCAAAACTTAAACCATATTATGCATAAAAGAGGGAGAGGAAAAACAAACGAAACAGTTGATGTTTGTGACGAATGCATCTTGTGGTTCACTCCATTAACCGTTAAGTGGGTAAACTGAACTCTCTAAACTCTCGATGCTTCCGTGGCGTTCACACCTAGCAGTGAGCCGATGGTCAAGTCGAAGGCTTTCACATCCGGTTCTCAGCATTGAGATGGTAAATATGTTCAGTAGAACCGTTTAAGAAATCCATTTAAACAACGAAACACTTCAAAGTGAGCCCCACTTGCTGCAGCTGCGGACTCACATGCGTCTCTGATGCTCCTCGGCCGTTGCTTGGACAGCTCTCCGCACCGACTGGCTGACTATCTGCAAAGCAAAGCCCTTTGCAGCTTAGGCAAACATTTGCAATTACAATTTTAGCATATAATTGCAAACATGATAAACACTTTTATCGCCGCTCGCTGCGCCGCGAAGCAGTCCAGAACAATGCGACAACAGATGCGCCGATGCTGGAGATGGCCAGGACGGGTAAAGGATGGAATCGCTGCTGCCACTGAGACAGAAACAGAGGCTGAGACAGAAACAAAAACAGAAACAGAGACAGAGCTGCTGATGGCGATAGAGAGTGGAGCTTTGGGGCTACAACTCACGCAGCCGCCGACAGGTTTGGCTGCCAAGAAGAAGCGTGTCGCCAATTGATCGTGAGTTTTACCTAGAAAAATGTCGCGACAATTGTTAGCAATGGAGTAAAAACAAAAACGAAGCAACAAAAAGGAACTAAAAGGAACAAAAAGCAAACAAAACGTACCGAAGAACTGGTAGCCCCAGTCAACGATCAACGAGACAGAGAACAGTTGAGAGACAAAGCTGATGCTGGAGCTGCTCTATCGTAGTATGCAATTGAAATTGAAGAATTACGCGAAGAATGTCAGCGAACATAGTAAATGTTGTACATAAGCCTGGTGGCTGTTCTTCGGGCCATGTATTATGCCAGTTTTTGTGGTGGTGCAGTGGTGCAGCGAGGCAGTGGATACAAGAAATTGTCACATTGGCTTGTAAGCGAGCCACAGCTGATCGTGCAGGGCCAAAACAGCCCCCGCTATGGAAGCTCTGTGGCGGCATCTAAATGAACTGCAGATCGACTTCATTTTAGCAGCCAGCGCCTCATTACGAATGGAAATGATGATGGACAATAATGACGCGACAACAGGAAGTCCAAGCCGCTGCCGCTGCCTTTGGCCCCATCGACATCTTCTTAGTGCCTTCGGCCCATCCAGTTCGAGTTCCAGTTCCAGTTTCAGTTCCACTCGAGTCGCGTCTCTGCCAGTGATAGTGAATGAACAGCCAGATTGCAATTGATGTTGATGCTGCTGGAGCCGATCAGAGCCCACAGATCTGCGACTCGAACTGGGCTAGTGCATCGTTAAATTGATTTGTGTGCCTGCCGATAACTAGTTTCCAATGGCTGAGAAAGCTTCTGTCCCTGCCCAAGCAACGAAATATTTCAGTTAGAGCTAAATGCATCTCTTTGGCTATGCCAGAAATGTCACCTATGCCGAAAGCCACTTTGTTTGGCTCGCCTTTGATGAGCTCGGGCTTCCGTTTATGGCTGCCGACTCTCAATTTTGGCATCATCGCTGTCATAAGAGAGTTGTAAGTATTCCATTGCGATTCGATTTGTTTTTTATGTAGCTAACGTATTTGGCTTGAGAATGTTAGATGTATGGAGCTTAGTGGAAGTAATATAAATAAATATTATTTAATAAATTAATTCATTAATTAAGTATTCATGTGTTAGATACAATATAATATTTAACAAGTAGTTAGTATGTCCTTAAAGCGGAAAATCCTTAACTCAAATATCTAGAAATATTTCAGTTGAATCCCCTTAGCTTTAGTAAAATGTTCAAGGTAAATGGAGGCCAATAAAATAAAAATAAAAAATAAAATAATAAATTGAAATAGCTTAGTGTTCAGATAAATAAATGAACAACTGAATTCTTTATAGCTGACTCTACTTACAATATCTTTATCAATCTCATGATTCATCTCTAATCTTCATATATGATCTACATATATTAGAACAATAACTAAAAAATTTCTTGAGTTATTTTAAAGCTGATTTCTTTACGAATACCCAATAATCCACCAATAACAATAGCAATAGCAATAAGCTCTAATGTAAGCCTAATGGGCCAACAAATGGACCGCACATTCAAAGCAGTTGAGGCTGTCGAACAAGTTGACAAACAAATTTACGGCAACTCGAAATGGCAAGAGAGAACCGTTAAAGCCATCGCCAGAATTGTCATAATTTCGATTAGCTTACCAATAAAAGACAACAACAACAGCAACAACAACAACAAGCGAAACAGGTACAGCTGAACATTGAATGGAAATGGCACAACGCCCGCGACTTGAGTTCGGCTCTTTGGCAAAAATCATCCGCAAGCCTTTTTGCACTGCGACGACCGACAGTTCGGCCCGGCCTGTCCAAATGCAACAGAAATTAAAGTTAACAAATTTCCGACAATGTTTGGACATTTTCCAAGCCGGAGAACAACAAGCGGCGGCGGCGGCGGCGTCTAGCGGTTCTATCGACGACTGCCCATGATCGGATGAGAGAGTTATGGTACCGTAATTGTTCGATGTGTTTTCGCTTCTATTGTGCGCGCACATTCAAAGCTGTCAGAGGAACGTTCCGCCGCAGCCCCCAGTCGGCTGGTAGATGTGTAGGTACGATCTATTGTGGATCGCTGACAATGCAGCAAGTAGCGATCCAACAGCTTCCTTCCATTAGCAGACGCCCAAAGGCTCGCAACTTGTTCAATTGTTCACAGTTTCCATGTTCTGTGTTGGCTCCTTTTATTTTGGAGGGGCTCTGGCAATTAGAGAGTTGGAGAGTGGGAGAACGACAAGCGGGAGAAAACAGTCTTGTGACTCAATGTGTGTAAAGTTAAGTTGTTGTCAATGCTCTGATCAGAGTCGTTCTAATGTCTTTCGTCTAGCTTTCAGCAAGTCGTGATATACAGAATTTCTCAGCAACTATCTCTCTTTCTCTCCCCAGATATCAGAGATATCGAACTGCTTATTGACATGCTAGGACAGTCTATCATTAAATATATTCCAAATGTGAACAGAAGCTTATTAAACAGCTCGTGAAGCCTATTGGAACACTATTAATTGATAGTCAAGCAACAAGTTTGACAGTTAGTCGATAATAAACAATATTGACATTTCCAGTTAGAGTGCTAAACACTCTCACACTCGTCCGGGCATTTGGTGATAATTGGCGTCTTGGTGTGGCAGCCACGGCTGGCGATCAGCTGGAAGCTGGATGCAAATCAGTGTAGTGCCATTAGGCAAAGATCTTCAAAGGCAAAGTTCTCACAATTTAATTAGTATGCATTTCCATTATTTATATAGTATGCCCTCAATGGGCACATCGTTAGCAGTCCACACAGTTCCACGGCGCGGCTGGGCCATTGTTTTTTCGTGCAACAGGGCCTGGGCAAGGGTAAGGGTAAAGAGAGGCAGCTTCAGCTCGTACGCATGTCAATCTTCACGGATGCTCTGTAGTTGCAGGTAAGAGCCTAAACAACAGCCCAAACACACACACAAACACACACACACACACAGGCATTTAACTCATTTGGTTTGTAACTTTTGTTGGATTCCTCTTCTTTGGGCTGGTGTTCTCAGTAATGTTTTGTAGTTTTTATAGCTGCTTTTTACAGACGCGAGACGATCCGTGTACTTCCACAAACTATTGTAATACATCAATATGATTATGAGCACCAGCGCTTCGAGGCAGGTTGCCAGTCTTCCTATCCCTCTCTCTCTCTTTCACTCACTCTGCTCTCCTCTCTGTGGCATGTGCTTGATTTATTTAAAGTTTTTCCTAGTGTGCTCAGTTTGGTTGTCTTTTCTTTCTATTAACTGCTTGACAAAGGTAAATAAACCAAGCTGAATACGTTTTCTTCTTCTTCTTGTATTGCATTGGCACCTTTCTATTTTGTGTCACTTGTATACTTAGTATACATATATTAAACTTAAAGCTTTCCCATCTTTTTCAGAAATGTCCTATTTGGCATAATAATTCACAATGAATGTATCTAGTTATTTTTTACTATTTTATATTATTTTCTCAAAAATGTATCTTCAGATCAATGCTCTGTAGTTAACTGTTTATGAGGCTAATTACGGTATTCCAAAAATAAAGACGGAGTCCGACATTTCCTAATTGATTCTTCGACTCTGAGACCCCCTCAAGACTTGAAGTTCACGAAATCAGGTCACAATGCAAAAACGGAGCCTCCACCCTACAGGCAGCTTAAAGAAGATAAGTTCCATGTGCTTGTATATACAATATTAATGAAAGTATTCCTCATAATTAATGAAATCTTAATGGGCGCTTTACAAGCCAACGCAGACAGCGTACAAACACAAATCAGCGCCGGGCCAAAGCAGCTTAGCGAACAGAAGTTCCCACATCATTAATATATATATAAAAAAATAAAAAAAAAAATTCGAAAAAAAGAGAAGCCCAACTAGAGATCAGAAGCAGCTTCGTTCGGGAGACACACACGATGATCCCGTGCTGGCGCTGGCCAACAAAATTCAAACGAATTAAAGCGACTTCAACTTACAAATGTATCTACAAGATACAAGAACAAAAACAAAACCAAAGCCACAAAAAAAAAAGAGAGAAAAGCAAAACACAAGCGACGACAAATTATGCAGCGACAACGAAGACAAACTCCAAGCGCAGCAGCAGCAGCAGCAGCAGCAGAAGTCGGAGCAGGAGACGCATTTAGATTTGGAGCTGGAAGGAAGCTGCAGGCTTATCTCGCATGGACGTGTATTTAGATTTGAATTTGGATTTTTCGTTCGCTAGCCGGCTAGCCAGCTGAAATAAATTATAACAGTCGAAATAAAGTTGAACGTTTTGTCTGCTGTCCGTTGGAATGAAATTTATTAGCTTCAAATGGCGCTGCGGCGCTACCTGAAGCTCCAAAACAGAGCTCGATTCACCTCCAACCTCTTCCAATTCCCGATTCCCATTGCGTATCAGCGCAGTTTGTATGATAATCTGATAATCTCTGGAGCTCAGATTCTCTCTGTCTCTCTCTCAACCTTTTCACACTCAATTAGCTAGGGGGGAGCAACTGCATATCGCATTCACTTTTATATTTTATCGATTTCATTTGCATGCGACTGCAGATAATAATATACATAGATGTATTGTTGTTATAGTACCTCTAGATACTACGGGCTACCACAGTTGCCAGCCTCTAGCCTCTAGCCTCCAGCTGTTTAGATGCTCGCACTCTCGCATTTATATCCCATGGCATTGAAAGGCAGTTTGAAAATGTTCTCAGCTCATAAAATTCCATAGTGAATCATTTGGCTCTGCGCTTTTTGTCTGGCGTCTTTCCGTGCCCGTCCGTTCGTCTGTCCATCTGTCTGTCCGTCTGTCTGACAGTCCGTCCAGTGCGCTTCATTGGTCTGCATTTCATTTATTGTGTAATTCTCCACAATGTACTTCTGGCCACGGATTTGCTGGCTTGTCTGCTGACTGCCGTGTTTCGGGTTGTCTTCGCTTTCGAATTTGATTCTTGATTTTATGTCAGTTTATTTATGATAAGATGACCTTTTTTCTCTTTTTCCTTGTCTTCGCCATCTCATTTGCGGCCTGTCGTCGTCTTCATTCGGCTGCTCTTTAATAGAATTGGAGCTGAATGTGTTGGGTCGCCTCTCCGGCTCGGGATGCACACTCGGTTATCTCAGTTGTGAATGAATGCAGCTCATTAAATTATGGGGCACTTACGGGCTAGCGGTGTGTGTTTTAAGGCACATTTTGAAATATGAGTAGCGTACACTGAGCGTAATCAAGGGCTGACTGGGATCTAGCTTGAGGGGGCTGGTTCTCAGATGTAACAGCGCCAAGCGATTGCTCTCATTTTACCTTTCTGAGTGGGTATAGTTCTTTAGTAAGAGAACGAACATTAAAGCTAAAGTTGGGTACATTAATAGAAAACATTTGTTCAAGATTATCTCAAATTTATGCTGGAAATATGGCAAATTAAATAAGCATAAAAAATATAAATTTGTTGGTAAATGTTAGTTGCCATTTTTTCTCTATTTAAATAAGACTGAAGCATTTTAAGTTAAATAAAAACATAAATTATAAATTCTCATTGTTTGTTCTCTAAAAAAGATTGAAGTATTTTTAATTAAATGAAATTTTTAAAAATACCTATTATTATTTAGCATATTCTCTCTCTCTCTGTAAATATTAAATCAAAGTCAAAATTTGTATATACAATTTTTTATTTCTAAATCAGGGTATTATAAACTTCATAGAGTTATATTTATTTATTAATCATAAGAAGAATTAAGGCAGCAGCCCTTTTCACTTTACAGCTTGAATTATAAATATTGAACTATCCAGTATATTTTTTCTCTCAGTGTTCATAGTTGCAGCCTTTGACGGCAGCAACAATTTCCGATCACATTTAAATCCAGCAAATCCGATTGCTCAGTTTACTATTGTATTTTGATTTTGTATCTACCAGCAGCTGTTGTTGTTGTAGTTGTTGCTGTTGCTGGTGCTCGTTTAGAGCAAATTTTCAAGATCAACAACAACGCAGTTGAGCGTCACGAAGATGAAAAGCGAGATCTTTTATAGTGATTAGGCGCGGACAATGAATGCACGATGGATTCAGAAAACAAAATCCAAACCGAAAAACGCGACTACAGAACTTTATATAGGAGACAAGCTCAAAAGAGACAAGAATGAGAACAAGAACAAGAACAGAGTTTTTGTTGATCTTTTTGTTAATGCTGCAATGGTCTTGTTGTTGTTGTTGTAGTTGTTGTTGTTGTTCAGTTTGGTATTATGAGAATTGAGCCAAACATTTTTCAACTGGCTGCGAGGCGCAGACAAAAGCATCAAATACAAACAGAGCCTGGGATCTTTTTATTTTTATTTTATTTTTTTTTAGTTTATTCTTTTTTCGGTCTTTTTTTTATACCCTGAACCCATTGAAAATGGGAAATCAGGGTATAATGGTTTTGTTAAAAGTATGTAACAGGGAGAAGCAGGCGTGGCAGACCCCACAAAGTATATATATTCTTGATCAGGGCGACGAACTGAGTCGATTTAGCCCTGTCCGTCTGTCTGTCCGTCCGTCCGTCCGTCCGTCCGTCCGTCCGTCCGTCCGTCCGTCCGTCCGTCCGTCCGTCCGTCCGTCCGTCCGTCCGTCCGTCCGTCCGTCCGTATGTATGAACGCGTCGATTTCAGAAGATATAAGAGCTAGAGACTTGAACTTTTTTTTAAAATGACCGTATATACAGCGCGCATATCGAGTTTATCACCAAAAATCGATAACTCGTCCCATTATTTTTTTATCGATCAAAAACCTTATCGAAATGCAGTTATAAAATTATATCTCCTACATCTTTAGAGCTAGAGTATCCAAATTTTAAATGTAGATTGATATGTACGTTATAGAATTTCGATTTTTGTTCAATTTCACCCCCCACCCTTATATCCACCCCCTCACCCATAAGTTTTTAAAAGGCGTATTTCAAATACTAGAGACTTGAGATTTGGCAATTATACGCATAGTAATGATAAAACCACAATCTGAAAGTTTCATGGAGAACGTACGTCCAGAAAAAAAGTTATTAAACAATTAAGTTCCCATAGTAAGCCCACACTGCAGCCCATGCGTGTGCGCCTATGTGTGTCTATGTATGTGTGTTTGCGTGTGTATGTGTGTGTTTGTGTGAGCAGAGAGACGCTAAAAATGATTGAAATGGCTGTTGCTTGAAGGGTTCAGGGGATCTCGTAGTCGAGCAGTCTCGACTAGAGCTTTCTTACTTGTTTCTCTCTCTCTTTGGAGCCGTTGACAGAGCGTGCATTATTAGTGTCAACCCTGTGCCCGTTGCTGTTGTTTGTCTAAACATAATTGAAACGCGCTTTCAATGAGTTAATTTGGAGTTGGCTATGGCACTTCATGAAGGACCGAGTCGCCTACGTAAACACAATTAGGTGCCCAGTGACAGAGCCGTCGCACTCGGACCACACGGCCCATGAAATGACAAAATGTGGAGTAAACGCACGCACTGGGTAAACAAATCCGGAGCGCGATGCCCACGAAATCTCTGAATGAGCAATGTCACGGGCTTCAGATCGCAGCCTAACACAATATTTTCATAGGTCACTTTAATGGTTTGGCATTCAAGAGGAGCTCGCTGACTCTCTGCTGATGCATCTCGCCGCCATGGCGTATGCGTAATTGTTTTGTAAATGATATGTTAGCGACTACACAAGCACACACACACACACATGGGCACTCACACACATCAAGTTATACTGCCCACTGTCCAAATGACTTGCCACTTTGTGTTGCCAAGTTTAAAGTTGCTTAATTAGGCGTCTGGAGTCGCATCGCATCGCATCTCCGCGCCTCGCCTGCAGTCGGAGTCATATCTATGATATTTGCAGCCCATGTTGACAGGCCACAAAAGATATATAAAGCTAGTCCCGCTGCCCCTCCCCCCGCCCCTCGGCCATACACACGCACACGCATACGCACGCCGCAGCAACTTCATTAACAGCCGCAGCGCCGTTTAAGATGTAAAAATAAAGTATTATTTATGATTATTGTGAGAATTTCACAATGGCATGCGAGAATTTATTGTTAATGCTTTGTTGCAGCCACCACAGGCTGCGGCTGAGCAGGCTGAGAGACAAGCCCCAGCCGCCGCTAAACGTTGCGTACCATGGGCCACATTCTGCGGCTGAGCTAGCAAATTGTAAACGGCATTAGGATGTGTTTTCATGAATTTAAAGAATTGTTATACTTGAATTTGTTCGAAATCATAATTAAGGATTATAGAATTCCCTTCTTATACCTATGAATTGTTTAAAATATCCTGTTATGAACATCTAGTTAGCAGTTCCTTAACATTTTTATAAGTAAGCTCTCCACTTTGCTCCACTGTGCGGCTCACTCAGCTTCTCCTCAAACAAACAATTTACATTGCAAGAAGACAGAACAAATGCCGTCAACAACAAATTTTGATAATTTCTGGTTTTGCACACACACTCCCATATATGTATATATATATGTACATACACATAGACACACACTCGCATACATATTTACATATTTCACTTATTTTTCGCGCTTTGCGATTTTCCTGTCGTGTTTTTGATGCATTTTTGCGGCATGGAATCGCAATTAAAGTTAAACTTTGACGTTGATGCTGATGCTGAGACAGGCGAGACATCTATAGCATTGTGGCTAATACTTGGTATACTCTGAACCCACTGAAGAATGGAAAATTTGGGTATAATATTTTGTTGAAATTTATATAAGCGGCAGAGCCTTTAAAGTGAACTAGCTGAGTCGTTACTCAACTAAATCGAAGGAAAGCTCAATCCCTAAGAGTCGTGTTTATTTTGAGCAAAAATGATTTTAAGTTTTCACTTCTCTCATACCTATCCATGGCTCCAGGGTATCTCCCCGTCGGTTACGCTCGACTAGAGCTCTTCACTTTTGTTTTGCCTCGTTGCTCTTTATGATCAATCAATATTTGCTTGTGAAATGCCAACCTTTTCCTTATTGCTGCTGGCTGTCGTTGTTCAACACTTAAAATGCGTTTAGCAACCTATTGCCAGCGTTGCCACCTAGTTGCACGCCACTCACAGTGGCCAATTGCTGAAATTTTCAACTCATAATAATAATAAAACATTTCTTTTTAGAATTCATTCATACAAATTTTTATTGTTTTTTTTTCATATTTTTTTTTTCTTTTTGCATTTTGTTTGTTCGTTTTTTGTTTGTTTTTCTTTCTTGTTTTTTTTTTCTTGTAGTTTTTCAATTCATTTTTTTAATTACTAAAATTTCATAAAATTGTTTAGACTAAATTGTAAGTACAACACTAAATTACAATTGTATGCATGTAACTACTATTTGAATATTTCTTTCATGTTGTATAAATATATGTATTTAAGGTCTTATCAACTTTATACAATCTGACGCATATTTGTCCTGTGTGTGTGTGTGTGGGTGTGTTTTTTTTTTTAGGTTTTCTCTTTTTGCAATAAAAAATATAAATTACTAAAAACGACTATTTAAAAAATTAAATATTTATAAAAAATATATATGTATATATATGTGTATACTATATATGTCTATAGGCGATTTAAGCATATATCATATATCGTATGAGCGTAGATAACAAAATGTATTGTAGAGAGAGCTTTAAGTTAATATTTACAAAAATTAGTTGAGATAAATGTGTGGATGAGCGCTGATTTATCAAATACACAAATGTATAAATATGGATGTGTGTGTGTGTGTGTGGGTGTGGGTGTGTAAGTATATCCAATATTGGTTAGCCGCACAGTTTGTTGATTTTTCATTTTCAGTTTCGTTTTCGCATTCGCTTTAGCACTTAGCACTTTTATAACTAGTTTTTCTTTTTACACTAACGAGGAACCATTTGCAATTTAACTGTAAGTTTGATGAGTTCGTTTTGTGAATATTTAATTTTGATATTTTGGAATTTCGCAATCAGCTGTTGCGTCACACTTGCATACTAAACATTGTTTGTTTTGTTAAATGGTTTTGAGATCAAAATTAAATGTAAATTGTTTTTACTCCTTTTTTGCTTTTGCTTCTATAATATTAAGACTATATACTGTTCTGAAGACTTTCAAACATACGCACGTATATAAATTTTTAAAGTTTTTTTTTTTTTTTGTATTTTGTATATTTCATTCAATTTTGTTCGTTTTTTTTTTTTTTTTTTTTTTGTGAAATTTTCATTTAGTATCAAATAGTTTTACGCTTAAGACTTATAAATTCAATACATTTCGTTATTAACTATAAATATTGTTGACTTCTTTGCTATAATTGCTCCAAATTTAAATAATAAAAGAAATGCCAAAAAAATTAAAAAAAAATATTTTAGAGTATGAAATAAAAGTTGTAAATAGTGTAAAAATTAAGCACTTATTATAGAATCACTAAATGTTTTGTTTGTCTTCGCATGTTTGCTGTTTGTTGTCTGTATGGGGGCCTTTAGATAATATGTGTATATAATTAAGCTAGAGTTAAATTTAGTTATACTTTACGCATATGTTTATTTATTAGACACTAAAAGTAGGGCGCGAGATAGTCAGTAATTAATATATAATTTTTGTTTTGTTTTTTTTTTTTTTTTTAGTTTTTCTTTTTTTGATGTTTTCCGTTTGTTTTTCTCGTTTTCGTATATCAGAGTTGACCTATAAAATACTATGTACAAAATGCTTGCGCACTACTTTGCATAGACAAGTAGAGTCGAGCGAGCGACCATGCAGCGTCAATGAGGAATTTTTGTATTCGCTTAGCTTCTAAATTATTCTCTAATTATGTGCTAGAGTTCTTTGCGTTAAGTAGTATTTACAATTTATCGCAACTAAGTGAATCTATTAATAATAATAATAATAATAATAGTTGAAGCAGATTTTTCAGTAACATGCAAAACGTCAGTAAGTGTGTGTGTGTGTTGAGTTTTTCGTCCAGTATAGAGTGTAGAGTTTCTAGTGGCTGCCGCAGGGCGGCGCCTTTGCCAGGGTCAAGTTAAAAAAAAAAATACAATTGGATTTCTTGAGAACAGCTTTATATATGTGTATATAGAATAGGCATATATGCACCACATACATACATATATACATTGAGAACTTTATGCTTACGTCAGTCCATGCGAAACTAAAATGTTAAGTTATAATTACAATTTAAGGCATTAAAATTTATAGATAGATGCATGTGTGTGTGTGTGTGTGTTTGTGTGTGGGTGTGTTGGGTTTAGCCTGTTACAACTGTGACAACTGCACTGCTTCAATAAACAACAAAGCCATTTGCGGCTCATTTGGCGTCTCTCTCTCTCTCTGTATCTGTCTCTGTCTCTGTCTCGCTCTCCCTCTCTCTCTCTCTCTCTGTAGCTCGCCAGTCTTTGCTTACATGTGCGGCGTACCGCAGACAACTGTGCGCTGCGTCGTCGCCGCGCCGCTGCCCGTCGCCGAGGCGGCGGCCATCAGCTGCGAGGAGCAGGCGCCAGCCACGCCCGCCGCGGCCAGCGAGGGCCAACGCTGGCTGCAGTAGGAGCCCTCGCCCAGTACCGAGATGCGCTTGCCCTTGGCCTCGCTGCTGCCCGTGCCAGCGCCTGACGCGCTGTAGTCTTTGGTTGAGCCGGCAGACGCTGCCGCCGCTGCTGCTGCCGCTGCCGCCGCCGCTCCGGCAGCTCCGGCGCCCGCGGACAGCAGCTGCGAGGCGCGATGCATCAGCGTGGGATCCGTGTTGAGCTGCTTCTGCGACTTGGCGCGCTGCAGCGGCGCCAGCTGGCCCACGCCGCAGAACTCCGAGTTGGCATTGTTGTCCGCTGCGGCGGCATAGTTGGCCAGCGCACCGGAATACATGCGGCACTCGTCGGCGGCAGCGGCCGCTGCTGCGGCGGCGGCCGAGGCGCAGATGTTGTTCACCGACTTGTCCCACGTGTTCTTGATGATGTTGGGATTGCTGTTGTCGAAGGTCAGGCCGCCGCTGCTGCCGCGCTTGACGCCCAGCGTGCCGGTGGGCAGGCCGACGCCCACGCCGACGCCGACGCCAACGCCGCTGCCATTGTGATGGAGCGTGGCCACCGCATTCTGTTCGTTCTGCTTCCGGGCCTCGGCGTCGTCCTTCTCCTGGGCGCGCTTCCGCTTGCGCTTCATGCAGAACACCACGCAGGCGGCAATCACAGCCACCAGCGGCATGGCCACCGAGAAGATGGCAATGAGCACAACCTGGGCGTTCGTCAGGCCATCGGCGCGCGCCTGCGTCGTGGCGCCATACTGATGGGCACCAAAGGAGACCGACTCGTACGACTCCTCGTCGCACTGCCGCCCGCGATAGCCGTTGGCGCAGACGCACTCGAAGCTGTTGACGCGATTCATGCAGGTGCCGCCGTTGTGGCACGGCCGACTGCCGCACTCGTCGATGTCGATTGAGCAGTCCTTGCCGGTGAAGCCCGCACGGCACGCGCACTGGTAGTCGTTGTTCAGGTTGGTGCAGCTGCCGCCGTTGGCGCATGGCTTGGTCAGGCACAGGTCCACGCGGCTGCTGCAGCGCGGCCCATGGAAGCCGGGCACGCACTGGCAGCGATACTGGTTGAGCATGTCGATGCAGGTGCCGCCGTTCTGGCACTTGTGGCCGACGCAGTCGTCGATGTTCTGCTCGCACTTGGCGCCCGTGTAGCCGTCGGGGCAGGTGCATTTACCGCTCGGCTGGCAGGTGCCGCCGTTCTGGCAGGGATTCGGGCTGCAGTTGTCTAGGTGGAGCTCGCAGGTGGGTCCGCTGTAGCCGCTGGGGCAGTCGCACTGAAACCCCTGCTTGCTGTTGCTGCTGGTGTTGCGGCAGCGGCCCTGGTGGCACGGCTTGTCCGCGCAGGTGAGCAGCTTCTCCTCGCACATGCGACCGTCCCAGCCCTTGGGGCAGACGCACTTGTAGCCGCGCTGCGTCGCCTCGTCCACGCAGGTGCCGCCGTTCTGGCAGGGATTCACGTCCGCGTCGCACGAATCAATTTCCGTCTGGCAATCGTTGCCGCTGTACCCAGGCGCACACTTGCACGTGTACAGGCCCTGGCCGGTGTTGAAGCAGGTGCCGCCATTCATGCAGGGCCGGTGGTTCGTGCAGTAGTTCAGATCCTGATTGCAGAACAGGCCGCCCCAGCCCTCGTTGCAGATGCAGTCCCACGGCTTGTTGCAAGTGCCGTGCACGCAGCTCGGATACGGGGCGCACTCGTCGCACAGCGGTCCGCGCCAGCCCTTCTGGCAGCTGCAAAATAGAGCAAGAATATCACTTAATTAGTATGGCACGGAAGACCAACGAATCTTAAAAGAAACGCACAAGCGTGCAAACTGTGAACTAGTTCTTGACGAATTATCGCCTATCGATAACAATTGAACTTATTGCCGATCATTGCGGAAATCAGAACGAATGCGAGGCGCAAAGCAGAGACAGCAATAACAACAAATCGCACTGCTCATCAATGAAATATGCAAAGGCAAAAGCAGAGATTGAGGAGGAGGAGGAGGAGGAGGCGAACAACGATTGCTGGACATGACGGACACGGTGAATGCGCTCGGGGCGCTGGTTTACTTTTGAAGTTTGAGCCAATGCGAAAGCATGAAAGAAAGAAGACGCATCACCTGCTTGGCAGATCACTCACTCTCACACACACACATAAATCAATACATGGGCATGCATGTATTGTAATTGCCTGTGTGGGCGCAGCAACGCTTGGCTGCATTTCGAATGGAAAGGGCAGCGGACGGCGACAACTTTGGCTTGAGATCTGCACTTTAAACTGACTCCTGCCCTGAACGATTTGTAGTGCACTGGGTGCCCCTTCAGCGGGACATGTGCTTGACAGCCGAGCCCAAGGAGAAGAAGCGTTTAAGGAAAAGCCATGTCAACTTGAGAGTCAAAGAGCGCAACAATAAAATGATGCGATGTCGTTTTTAGCATTTGTTCAAGTGCACATATCCGCACAGAGCGAGAGCGAGAGAGAGACAGAGAGGCAGAGAGAGAGCGCGATTGGGGGACAGACAATTTGGCATTTCTCACGCTGCGCAAACACGAAATTAATTTATTTCATTTGCAGCGCGCTCCACTTTGCGTTGCCCAAACACACAAAGGCGCATGAAACACATGAAACGCACGCACGCACGCGCACTCACTGCAATTTCGATTAAATATGCTAACAAAAGATCCTTCACCCACAAACTCTCAATTGGCAATAATTCAAAGCAGAGGCTAGATAACGAGCGAGACTGGGACAGAGGCATAGTGGGAGAGGGCGTGAGCTGTAGCGACACAGAGAGAGAGACAGAGAGAGGGAGACAAGTGGTAATTGATATGCGTCAGTGTGTACACAAAGCAGAAATGTCAAAAGCATTGGCGACGCGACGGTCAACTACCAGCTGCGCGTATGTATGTACATATGAGTGTGTGTGTGTGTTTCTTTGTTTGTATTTGTGTTTGGTCATATAGCGCGCGCGCTTAGAATTATTAAAATATTCCCACCATTACGAGGCAGCGCAGCACAAAAAGCACTTTAATTTTCAATGGCTTTGGCTTTGGCTCTGCTGTTTGGTGTTGGGATTTGGATTTGGCTTTGGCTCTGGCTTCGGCTTCGGCTTCGGCTGAGTGGCACACGCATACTTGAGCGTAACCGCTTGCGGTTTTTTCTACGAACAATCAACACGTCGGGGCCTATTTATAAAACAAACATTTTATCCCAAATCACATCAATAACATTCAAACAGTCGATACAGCATGGCAAGGGGAATGGCCAGAGGGTTGGGGGGGACGTGCCATAACCGCGACAATGATTTTTCGTTTTTGAAATGTGTTGGTATTCGGTTTTTGGCACAATTATTGATTGAACCACAAAATGAAAATGTTTGATTTCCGTTTACGGCCCAGTGGGAACTGGCACTCACTTTATTGGCCAGCAATGCATAAATAATGAGCAACATCCTGTCTTCGGCTAGCTATCGGACAAGAAGATGAAATCTAAGCGAACGGCGCAATTAGCTTTCTGCATGGGGGCTGGCAACGCCAAATGGCATAGCCAAACAGCCGAACAGCTGGCAACTCTACTATTTGAGATTTGAGCTTGAAATTTCATGCATAAAATATTTGCCAGCGTCGTCAAAAGTGTTCGCTTACACCTTGCTTTGTCATTGTTGTTGTGTTAGAGTGGTGTTGTTGCATTTGCCCTATGAAAAATGTGGGAAAACTTTGTAATTCAATTTCGTTCGCCTCTACGTAACTGTGTGTGTGTGTGTGTATTGCTTTTACTTGATTATTTCAGCAGGCACTCAAATAATTGTAATGCAAAACCTCGACAATCAAATGACAGCCAATGCACTCCCGGCCAGACAGTCAGACAGCCAAAAGAATTTCTTGTGGTCGCACAAAACGTGCACTAAACGGGCTAAGCAAAATGACTTTGTTGCTATTGCCACCTTTTTGTTGTTGTTGTTGTTGTTGCTGTTGTTTTTGTTTTTTGCTTATGCTGTTGCCCTTTAACAAACTTGGCAGCACTCAACATACACAACAAAATAACAGCGAATAAAACACTGTAAAAGGTGTGTCCAATGACAATTGTTGTAGTTATTGTTGTAGTTGTTGTTGCTGCTGCTGTTTTCGTTGTCTCTAGCTCTAAACGTGCAGCAAACAAAACAAACAACAATAAAAAATATCAAAAGCTCATCTTGACGAAAAAACTAAAGCCAAAGCTTTGCCTAATTGGCAACATGTTGCGCGCAACACGCAGACAAATGTTGC
Source organism: Drosophila mulleri (assembly GCA_035047565.1). Lineage (NCBI taxonomy): Eukaryota > Metazoa > Arthropoda > Insecta > Diptera > Drosophilidae > Drosophila > Drosophila mulleri. The sequence goes on from JAWNPK010000168.1 coordinate 5,312,336, forward strand.
AGCTCGTCCTTGGCAACATAGTGAACCCTGCTTCAGTTGGTCTTAAGCTATTTGATTGATTAGAATAAATATACTTACATGCATTGATTCGGCTTATCGCACTGACCATGGACACAGCCCTTGGCGCATTTGGCTGCAAATAGATAGAGAGAAGAGGTCATTAAATTAATTGATATGTTGATGAGTTTATAAAAAGAAGAGAAATAATGCTTGAAATGAAATGGACACGAGCAGTGACACTTTCCCAACACAGATTTGGGCTTTAAGTGGCCAGCTGCCAGTTGCCACCTGCCACACTGGCAATGCGTAGTTACACCCACTCGACGGTGGTGCCAGCGACACCACAGCCCACATTGATTCGCGGCGGAGAGACAATGAAACAATCAGACAAAGCGAACAGCATTTGAGGCAATTTAATGGAGGAAAACAAACTTTCTTTTTCACGCCACTAAACGGGCCAAAATAAAACATCTTCGAAACAATTCGACACTAGATAGACAACAACTTTTTGGCCAAAATCATCATCATCATCATGAATCATGGCCCAAAAAACAAAAAGAAAAAAAGTAAAGTAAATAAAAAAACCAACGCCAGTGACTCTTAAAATGTGCGGCAGCAGGAATAACTTGTTTCTAATATGCGCCCGGCCAGACCCAAAAGGAAACACCACAAAATGAAATAATCCCATGGTCGCAAAGAGCTGCGCTGCAACAGCCCGAAAACCGATTCCCAAGCTCCAAAAGGTTCGACGAAAACTTCGATTGTGGATTCAAGCGAGTGCGACAGAGATGGGCTGTGCGCGAGCGAGCGAGAGAGGGCGAAGAAGAGCTGTTGCTATAACTGAAGCTGGGCCAAGAATGCGGCAAACATGTTTCTTTCGGCCAGCTCTGCGACTGGGGCTGGCACTGGGGCTGGGCTCTGGCAGGAAGTAGGGGAGTCGTCGCTGACGCCCGCCACGTTGCAGCAAGGGTCTAGCTGAAAATCGTGAACACTGCGAATAAGGCAATGAGCTCCTCTTTAAACTGCCCAGTCAGCCAGCGCAGACACTCTGATATTCTTTCATTCAGCAAGCAGCAGGAAAATTGCTAGAAAATCACTAAAACGTGTTCTCTCTCCCAGCTCCTGCTGCTGCTGCTGCTGCTTCTCGATCGGCTGCTGCTATGCGCTTTTAATTCCCCCGCACGCAGTTAATATATATAAGCCGTAATATTGGCAATTGGCAATGATTTTTATTACATGGCCACAAGCGGAGGAGCCAACCAGACCAGATCAGACCAGACCAGAACAGGCCAGCCTGAAACACTTGAAATTGTTTTTCCACAGCGACTGAAAGTGAGTTTGTTATTGTTGTTGCTGTTGTTGTTGTTGCTGATTTGCTGCTGGTTGTTAGCTGCTGGTAGCCCAGTCTGTGGATCGTTTCGTGTCTATTGGAAACGTGCTGCGGCTTGGCCATATTCTTGGCCTGTGTTCACACGCCCGCAATGGCCAAACGCAAATGCCCCTCGCGGATTAGAAGCGTCGAGCTAATGATTATGATGCACCATTTACTTTCACTTGACTTCCAACTGCCAGATGCAAACGAAATTTGTAGCTCTTATCTCATATGTATCTCATAGATACTTCTCTTTATCTGTTATCAGTTGGCAACCTGTATGCACACAACGACGAAAGACACAATTGTTGTCTGTGAAAAGTACAAAGTGCAGCCACAGCTGGCAGCTCATTCAGAAAAGAGAAAAGCAAACAGCTTCGGGCTAAAATAGCTCATTTCCTTGAAGTTAAAATACACGCACACATACGTACACACACACGCACACACACCCTCACACACTTTGCAATCGAAGTTTCATTCAAAAAATAAAAAATTAAAGGCAAAAAATACAAAAACAAGTTGCAGACCTTTTGGGCCAATTTAATAAAGGCTAAGGCACTTCCACATGATCAATTTCTTGTGAGTTGCTGTTGTTGTTGTTGCTGTTGTCTTTTTGCAGCCGCACGTTTTGCCTTTTTATTTGCTGCTGCTGGAAAATAATTTTCGCACATGTGTGCGTGTGCGTCTCTTTCTCTGTGTGTGTGTGTGTGTGCCTTAATTTAAGCTCATTTTTGCGCATTTAACTTGAAAATAAAGTATAGCAACAGCCAAAAGAGCGGAAGAGGCAGCTGCTGCTGCGGCTGCTGCTGCTGAACCGGCAGCAGAAGGACACCAAATTATGTGCCCGAAAAAAAAGAAGAAGCAGCAACAGCAGCAACAGTGGAAGCAGCCTGACTGGCAGGCAAACAGTTTGGCAGACCCGGTTTCGATGCTCGGACCACATTTATGGTGTAATCAGCCGTGGCCAGCCCTAAAGGAAGTTCTGGTCTCGTCCTCAGCAATGCGCGGCATGCAGACGACGCAGATACTCAAAAACGACATCAGCCACGACGGTACGTCATGATGATCAAGAAGCTGCTGCGATTGCCTGTGCATGTGTGTGTGTGTGTCCACACCACACCTTGAATATGGAACCTGGGGCCACTTGCACTTGGCGTGGGAAGATTTTTGTGCTCTTCGTCAGTTTTGTGTGCTCTGATTCACGGTCCCTATGCGTGTGTACGGGTGTGTGTGTGTGTGTGTGCCCCCGAAAATGCTGCATAGGTAGCTTGTGGGCTACTACAAAGGGCCGAGTTCGAGTTCAAATTGTGTTGTTTCTGCTTTTGCTTTTGTTTTGCTTTGCTTTGCTTTGCTGTGGCTGCCTCAGTGATTTCGTTCGGTTTTCAGTTTTCAGTTCGTTAGACGTTTTGTTCTGCCCCACGCCAAATGACAAATGATTTTTCCTCCACGCACATAAACAAACCGAAAGATAGTAAGAGAGAGAGAGAGAGAGAGAGAGAGAGAGAGAGAGAGCGAGCGAGAGACAGAGAGATCTTAACAAATATTCATTGATTTTTAATGTATTTGTTTGACTATTTGATTTCTTCCACTTTATGGCATTTCATCGATATTCAAATGTGCTTTTGGCATTAATTTTTGTTTTTCATTTCTGTCAAATCATTGCGTCTCTGCTACGCATTCAAAATAATTACACTTTTAATTCGTTAGCAGCTCCTTGTCTGCCCTCGCCTCAACCCCCCATGGTCCCATGGTCCCATGGCTTCCCCACTTTTGCTGTCTCCTCTCACATATTGTGTACAATCATCTCATTTGATTTGACAAGCAAGTGATTTTCAATAATAATGAGAGCTGCCCGTCAAGTGCGGCACAAGAAACGCGGCACGTTGTGTCCACTTGATGAAGCAGCAGCGGCTGCGGCAGCAACAACAACAACAAACAAGATCCAAGAGCTTCAGCGCAAAGAATGTAAAAATCGTTTTTTGTAGCGAATGGAACTGAAGTAGTTGCCCCTTTTCAATGATGATATATGTATATATATACATATATATATATATATATGTATATATATCTGTATGTTAAGGCTAGCTTACTCATTTATCTGTTAGATACTTACGTTTCTCGCAGTACGTGCCCTGCCAGCCGGTCAGGCAGATAATTTCGCCCGTCTCGGAGCATGTGTAGTGGCCGAACGGATCGTCCCGCGGCCGGCACAGATTCGCACAGCCGGCGCCGTAATAGTGCGGATCGCAGGTGACGCGAAAATCGTACTCGAGCGATGTGTATTGGGACTCGGATTTGTTCGTCTTCCACTCGGTCGAGACGTCCAGCACTTGCTGCACGGACAGGCGCTGTATGAGCAGATCTGAAATAAGACAGAGATAGGGATGAGAAGTTAGAGAGAGATGGCCAAAGTCTGAGAAAATATCGAGTGGAGATAGCCCTAATGAAGATTAATTGAATACAGTTAACAGTTTACAGTTTACAGTTTACAATTTTTAAGGGTATCCAGTGAACTTGCTGAGACTGTGGCCTGGCGCGCTGGCGTGGCGGCATTAACGAGCGCTTGGAATTTTGTTAGATTAGAAATTCGAATAGTAAATATACGAAAAAACTCCAACTGCTAAGCAATTGCGCTTGTCACACTCGTTGCGCAGGCGCACAAGTCAAGTGCCATGCCAAGGTATGCGACCAGCCAGGGGTAAGTACTTGGTATTTGCAGCAGGCAGCAGGCAGCATGCAGAGCGGGCGGCAACAGGCAACCAGCCAGCCAGCCAGCCAGTCAGCCAGCCAGTCAGCCAGCCATGCAACACACGACCAACTGAGCGTCGCAGACGGACGTCAGTTGCATTTTCAGCTGTTCGCTGAGCCAAGCGGACCGGTCTTTTTTTGAGAAACTATTGGATGGCAACTTGTTTGTACCAGTGTGTGTGTGTGTGTGTATGTGTGTGTGTGTGTGTGTGTATACATAGCTGTTTTATATAGCCACATTATGCCATGGTCTATAAAGTAAATTGCAGGTGCATGACTATTCGAATTGCATGCAGCCAAGTCGAACCTCAAGCCGCGGCCGAAGCGGGCCAAGACTTTTGTTAAGCTACACGAAATGAAAAAGCAACAGACACCAATACAATAACAATTATAGAACCTATTCGTATCGGTGTCTATGTAAATGCCAGTAAATCTCTTTCAGCTTAGCCAAGAATTAAGTGAAAATATATTTTGAAACACTTCAGCAAAAGCAAAAGTAGTTAGTGAAAGCAGAAGCTGTTGCCAAAGGGAGCGAGGTGGGGTAGCCGGAGTTGGCTAAGATTCTGTTCAAGTGGCGCGCACAAATATGGCCAGAAATGCTGTTGGCCCCATAAATTGAAAGCTGGCATTGACAAGCGCACCAACTGGTTGCCAAAAGTTTTGACTAAACTATAACCATATTCAAAAATATCAACTAATTAATTACCAAAAGCAGTCAACCAATATTTGTGTGTGTCTGTGTGTTGCATAAACAAAATTCTAAGCCAGTTGCAAGCTGGCTTCACCTGACGTGGCAACATGGAAAAACGCTCAACTTGCGCCAACAACATTCCCCCAAAAATCCAAAAAATTAATTTGCAAATAAACGAAACGAAAAAGAATTGAATAATTCGTGTCTTGTGGTTTTATTTACATTTGCAGCACACATGTGTGTGTGTGTGTGTGTTTGTGTGTGCAACAAGAGATTTGTGGCATGACAGGTTATTAGGCGACGCTTCAAGCGCAACGCACAATTTGACTGCAGGTTTTTCTCTAATTTTTGCGTCTGTGGCCAGTTTGGCGAGTTGCGCGCAAACAAAATAGAAATAAATGTGGAAAATCATGCACAACAATTTCTGCAAATATTTACGCAAAACGGTATTTTTTCTGGATTTTTTGTTTGTTAATTATCTACAAAAAGGATATGAAGAGAAGACATTTCACACACTCAAAGTGAAAAGTTGCGTGCGACAACTTTCGCAGCAAAGCTGAACAAGTTGATTTTAATGACATGAATAATGGGAACTTCATGTGCGGATGTTGTCAAAACACAAAAAAACAAAAATAACCCAAATTTCCTAGCGGAGGTATTTTATTTGATCAGTGCACTGCAGTGGTGAAAATGTTGCCAGGGAGTGCCACTCATAAAATTTCCCAGCTTGGGATATTTATTTTGTAAGCAATGTTGCCAGTGTTGACAAATAATTTCCCTGCTCCGTAGCCACTCAATAAACCAGGCAAATAGACAATTTGTGCTCAATTTGTTCTAAATACAATGTTGCCACAGAGAACGCGCTCGACATTTTGTTGTTCGTTTTGTCGTTTGGCAAAGTGATCGAAATTTGTGTGCAACAGATTTACAAGGGGCAGCATCTTCAACTTGACTCTGACAAGGGGCAAGGCTTAAGTGTGAGGCCTCAGCAACTGCAAATATTTAGTCGCAGTCGCAGTCGCTGCTGTTGCCTCTGCTGTTGCCGTTGCCATCGCAGCGCGCTGACTTCTGCTAAAGGAATTTATAAAATACCATTTTATCAAGACACACGACGAAGCAGACATTGGCGAAGGGAGGGCGCGCTGGGGCAACTTTTGTGTTTCTGTGGCAAAGAGACCCCGGGACTCTTGACTGTTGCTGGGCTGCTGCTGCTGCTGCCGCTGCTGCTTGATCCAATGAGTTAAAATTAAAAGATAAGCATTTTAACAACATCGCCAGCAACAGCAACAACAACAACAACGTGCAACTAACAACTTTGGCATTGGCAGAGATTAATTGGTAGGTAGGGATAGGTGAAAAAATAAAAAATAAAACGAGAGAGAGAGAGAGAGAGAGAACGACAGCGAGAGAGAAGCAGAAGAAGCAGAAGAACGCCAGCGAATATCTCAAGAGCATGAGTTGGAAGATTTCGACGCATCAAGCCAAGAATCACCTTGCACGACGCTCAAGCTGTGTGTGTCTCCACCTCCTCCTCCTCCTCCTCCGCCGCCGCCGCCACCGCCTGCTGTCCAGTCAGACAGACCGTTGGACAGTCGGCTGGCAGGCAAACAACTGCTGGCCTCCTGCCTGCAGGCTAACTGGCGAAAAGGTCGCCAGTCGAGCAGTCGAAGCTTCTTCTTCCCCCCCAGCGTTCCACTCTCTGCTGCAGGTTTCTTCAGCGACTGCGGCTGCCTTTTTCTCCTTTTTTGTATGTAATTTATGTTAAACGAATATAACAAAACGAGAAAAAACGAGCGGTTCAACTTGTTGCCGGCCATGCAACGCAGTCGAGAGACAGGCGTAAGCCCCGACTCGACTTTGCGGGAGAACCTCTAAAGGAGACTTTGAAATAATGAAATTAATCCTTGACAAGCGGCTAGAAAACTGCGCCAAATTGAGATTGCATAGAGTCCGCCGCGAATAGCCGATAAAGATCTATTGCCCTGAAAGATCTCAGCAGGATATCTGAGGCTAAAGCAGGGCAACGAAAACAATTAAGATTCCCAAAGGAACTGAAAAGATGAACTTATGCCTAATGGCAATAGAAATTCATTGGAAACCTACATAAATCTGTGGCTAGAGAAATGTCTAGAGAATGTACGCTTATATAAATGCAGGTAACAAAAGGCAGGTAGCTCAGGCATTGTGTGGGAAAAACTAAAAGAAAAACCTGCTCTGATCGAAATGTGAAAGAAGAAGAAGAAGAAGAAGACGAAAAATTGATAGCACAGTGAAGAGAATGATGTCCTTGGCTAGAGAGACCCCACACAGATAACACTAAACAATCCCCAGCATCTGGGTATGTGTGGTCCTTATCGTGCTGTGGAATCAGGCTCGCATCTCAATGCATGTCGCATTGTTCGAAGATGAATTACACGATCACTAAATTCCACAGCAAAAAAATAATCAAAGTCCTGTGTGCGAGTTCGTGATTAAGAAAAAGCCAGACACAAGCCAAGCTGAAAAACTGCATTGCAGCGCAAGTAAATGAGGCGACGACGACGACGACGAGGGCGACCGACCCGACCTCTGCACACACTTCCGTTCCAAAGGGAGTGAGCAGACAACAAAGGCGACAACTTTGCGGTGCTCGCCTCGTAGTTTGCTTGGTTTATCCCTAGATGTGAGGAGAGGAGAGGCGAGGAGAGGCGAGCCGAAGGGCTAACAAACGGTGCTAAACCTGACGCTGCAGCGGCTCAATGCCTCAGCCCGGCTGTTATTTAAAACCATTCAATGTGCCGGAAATCTTACACACACGCACACATATACACGCGCTGTCTCACTCGCACACACACACACACACACACATACAAGCTTAGTTGCGCAGTTAGCGAAACTAGAAATTTGAGCACATCAATGGATCAGGTGTCCCTCGCAGGATCATTGATCCTCGTCAGTGCCAAAACGAAATATGCATAACATAAATTTGGTGAACAGGAAGCAGGATGCAAATTATGATTACGAACAGGATATGCGTCGATAAACTTTCGGTACTTACTGTTGGAGCGCGCATTGGCGCTGTTGTTCGTATCGTGCCAGGCCTCGACGATCAGCGTGAAGGTGCCCTGCAATACAAGAAGAAAAAGATGATGATGATGAGAAGAAAGTCATTCAATTGTTGTAGATATTCAGAGATTTTGGTAAAGAGGAAGAGCCATGGCTTATCAAAAACGGAAAACGTAATCCATTTGTTGCGGCTAAACGAAATGTTGCACTTATGCGCAGCATTTAACGCCGATATCATCTGGGCCATAACCAGCATCGAGAGCTAATGGCTCGAAAGCTCTCACACTTAAGTCCCACAGCCCACAGAGCTCATTATAAACAGATTATGACAGAGCCAAAGCATGCTCCAAAGACGCCCACATGCCCCAAGCTGGCCAGCAACAGCAACACACAGCACACAGACACACATACATTTCAAATGCAAATGCAAATGCACAGCAGTTGGCAACTGGCAGCGCCCTCAATTCACACTTGATTACAAATGCAGCGCGAAGCAGGAGGAGGTGGAGGGGGCAAAGCGGGGAGGCGTGGCAAAAACCGGCAGAGATGACACAAAATCGAACAGCCGAAATGCATATATGTATATACACAGGCATATATACATACACCAATGTGCATATATACATGTGTATCTATGCATATGTATATATGCGTATTGGCAACATCTAAGCAGAGCTGAGCTTTACTTTGCAGAGGTGGCCAAAAAAAAAAAAAAGAAGAAAGAAACAAACTAACGTTATAAGCTGGCAGCACTGGTTGCTGCTGGGCGTGTGATTGCGTTTGGCTTGGCAGCACTTCGAAGTCGAATTCGAGTTCGAGTTTGCGTTTGAGTGCGACTATGCATTGCATGTAAATGACTAATTTTCGACTAACTTTCGATTGCTGCATCGTCGCTGCTGTTGTTGTTGCTGTTGTTGCGTGGGCGGGAGATGTAGAATTAATTTAGTTGATAAGCGCAGTGCCGTTTGATTGCATAAGCAGCTAATGCGCTTGCCAGACATTGAAAACTGCATTCGCACATAAACATAAAGCTGATGGGCTCGACAGGAAACAAATCAGACAAACAGAAAGAGACGCACACACACACATACACATAGATCATCAACAGTTAACAATGGGAATTAATCGAATGCAGCGCAAACATTTATTGGCAATTTTGCAGTGCATTAAGTTTTCCATTTGGATATGAATATATTTTTCAAATGCGGAAAAACTTGCAATATTCTAGCAAACTCTGCCGAGTTATTGTAAAGACAAGACACATAAAATATAAATATATATATTATATATATATATAATGTATATGAGCTCCAAAAATAAATGAACGACAAACACATACACACACACACACACACACACACACACACACACACAGAGAGAGAGGCGAGCGTATATCGCGTGCGACGACGCTGTATATCAACGTCAATATCTGCAGCATAGGGTGAAGTGCATGCCAAATGCATAGGGCGCATGTGTGGAGTAGGAGTGGCAGCCACGTAGCAACAGAGGCAACTGAGGCAGCAGAGCCAACAGACAAGACAAGACAAGACACCCGCCGACAGTCAGACAGACAGACAGACAGACAAAAGTAACAAAGTTCAATACACAAGCAACAGCAACAACAGCAGCAACAGCAAGAGCTACATCTAGAGGCACAGCCACAGACAACGTGTGCTAAAAATAGTCAACGATTGGCAGCAGCTGAAGAGGAGGGTCTCCGGCAACCCCCAATGCAAGAGGAACATCTATCTATCTCTCTTGCCCCGACTTGCTGGGGCATGCGTGCCCCGCGCCCAGCCCGTGCCGCTTCCCCTTTTTTTTTCTTCTTTTTAATTAAGTGCAACATTAAATTAGTTGCTGCTGCAACTGTGGCACGTCTAGTCGCTGACTATAATTACATTTTATTGCTTGACCTAGAAATATTTGAAGTTGGCACAAAAATAGAGCATTGCCTGACCGAAATATACCTAAATTTCCTACTCTTTGGCATTTGACAAAGAAATGTCATTGAGTCATGGGATCCATTTGAAATTTCCCTATTTTAAGCATCAATCTACAATTTCCTACTACTTTGTTGGGCGGGTAGATTCCCTGAAACTTCCCTATTTTATGCACATATCAATTTTCCCTTTATGTTGAGTATATTTTAAAGAAACTACCTTAAAATGCACTTCATTTTCGGCACGTGGCTAAAATATGGCTTACATTGGGGAAACTTTGCGCTAATTAGCTTTGGCTAATGCATTTTAGCATATTTCTGCATAATTTTCACTTAGCCCGCAGCAGCTGCTCGCATTTTATGCAACTTGCAACAACACAATTCACGTGCCGCTAAGTCCAGCTAGATAAACGTAGCTATGTATGTGGCACCCCAGCCCATGACTTTGCCACTTTAGTCCACGCATGTGTGTAATGATAATAATAGTGACGCTGCACATGCGCGCAAGCGATTAGAGAGGGGGGAGAGAGAGAGCTAGTAACGGACGAGAGATAAAGGTAGAAATACATAGAAAGAGAGAGAGAGAGAGAGAGAGGGAGCGCGAGACGACGGGCAGGGAGTGGTGCAGCAAATCCACCCCTTAATTCAACCGCCGCACACGCTGCGGGCGCGCTGACAAGCGAAAAGTCGCTTGAAAAATACGTTACAAAATGCTAGCGCAGAGGCAGAGCCAGGGGCAGCGGCAGAGGCAGTCAAAGTAGATGTAGGGGCTTTGGCTGTAAATATGGCTGTAATACTCGTTATAATTAAGAAATGCATCGCATGCTACCGCCACTGAAATATATGCGAGTATTTCTTGGCCACTGGAGCAGAAAAGAAGAAGAAGAAGCAGAAGAAGAAACAGCAGCAGCAGTAAAAATGGAATTCAGCTTTGGAGTGCAAGTATTTCACATTTTGAGTAATTTATTAGGCAAACACGTGCGCATGGCAAAAGCAGCGCTGGTGCTGGTGGTGCATAAATCTGCAAAGGTGATCAAAAGTCAGTCACTCGCCCCTTACTCTCGCTCTCCCTGTCTCTCTCTCTACTTATCTGTCTAGAAAAAGTAACGTTCTTTTGCTTAGGGTTGCTTATAAAGCGACAGCCCGTAGTACCCCCTCCTGCAGTCAGTCCGGCCGTAGTCAGCGAGCCGGAAATTGTCGCTGGTGGTGCGCGGCGGCGCACGCGTTTTGCGGCGCACTTTTTTTTTTTAATAGCCGACAGATGTTTGCGACAACAACCCTTGACAAGGACACAGGGCTATGGTACGGGCGGAAATAAGCGCGACGCACAGTCGCTGAGCTATAAAAAGCCCCCAAACAAATTAGCAAAAGATGCCGCAGAGTAAAGTATACTAAAAACAAAAACAAAACGAAACAAGAAAGAAAGCTCTAGTCGAGACTGCTCGACTACGAGATACCCTGAACCCTCCGAGCAACAGCCATTTCAATAATTTTTAGTGTCATTCAGCTTAAACAAACACACACACACACGCAAACATATACATAGACACCCATAGGCACGCACGCATTAACAGGCATGGGCTGCAGTGTGGGCTTACTATGGGAACTTAATTGTTTAATAACTTTTTTTCTGGACGTACGTTCTTCATGAAACTTTCACAATGTTGTTTTATCATTACTATGCGTATATTTGCCAAAGCTCAAGTCTCTAGTATTTGAAATACGCCTTTTACAGAGATGAGGGTAAGGGGGTGGATATAGGGGTGGGGGGTGAATTATAACAAAAATCGAAATTCTATCACGTGCAGTCGAGTCTACATTTAAAATTTAGAGACTTTAGCTCTAAAGGTGTAGGAGATATAATTTTATAACTGGTTTTCGATAAGGTTTTTGATCGATAAAAAAATAACGGGATGAGTTATCGATTTTTAGTGATAAACTCGATATGCGCGCGCTATATACGAGCATTTTAAAAAAAAGTTGAAGTCTCTAGCTTCTATATCTTCAGAAATCGACGCGTTCATACATACGGACAGACGGACAGACGGACAGACGGACAGACGGACATGGCTAAATCGATTCAGTTTGTCGCCCTGATCAAGAATATATATACTTTGTGGGGTCTGCCACGCCTCCTTCTCCCTGTTACATACTTTTAACAAAACCATTATACCCTGATTTCCCATTTTCAATGGGTTCAGGGTATAAAAATAAAATAAAATGAAGAAGAGCAAAGAGAAATTACAGCGAGCCAAAGAGACAGCAATGAAAATTTTATTGACTGACTGACTGAGCAGGAGGAAACTGACTCACGCTGTGGAGAAATAAGTGTGCTGATCTATATATAGACGGAACATACAAATCGGGGGAGCAAATCTGCATACATATATGTATGTGTGCTTATATATCTGTTCACTTACCGGCCAGGTAAAGTTGAAGGCGAACTGTATGGGATTCGTGAAGCCTCTGCTCTGCAAGCTTTGCGCATCCGTCAGATTGAAGGAGTTCTCGCCCAGAATGGGCGTGACCACATCACCGTACGTGCACTGCGATGTGGTGTCAATGGTCGCCTGGTAGTGCTTCAGGCAGACCCGAAATCTCGTCTTGCAGGTGCCGATGCACTTGCCCGTCGTCGCATCCTTTTCACCAGTGCAGCAACGGCCCTCGTTGTCCCTGCCGTGCTCATTGCTGAAGTATTTCAGCCGCAATTCAAAATTGCCGGAACTGTGAACCTGCGAGTGAGGAAGAGACAGAAAGCGAGAGAGAGAGAGAATATTGCATTAGTATAATCAAATTAAAAAGCAATTTATTTAAGTTGACGTTGCGATCGGTGCAGCAGGCTTGAAAAAAAAAGAAGAGGAGAAAAATCAAAAAGAATGCAGCATCCCCAGCAACACGACAATAAATCTTTCAACATGGTATTCCAGCCCAAAAAAAAGCTGCACAAAAAATAAATGAAACACGCTGCGGAATTTTGCGAGGCGATCAGCACAGAGTCAGAGTCAGACCCGAACCCGAACCCAAACCCAAACCAAATACCAAATCGAGTAGCAATTGGCTGCAGATCGCGCAAAAGAGACCCATGCAAAGGACAAAGCGGGCTTATGAAATATTGAGAGTCAAGAAGCAGGCAACAAATGCACAGCGAGCGGTCGCCTCTTTGGCTCCTCGGACTTGGCTGAATTGAACTGAATCCGACTGACTTCGTCTCGTTTGATTTCGTTTTTGAAGCGCCGCCGCGGCGGTGACTCGACGTCGGTCACATTTGCATATTTGAATTTGCAAATTTGTTTGATTTGATCGTTGCGTCTGTCATAAATTTCTCAATTAATTCGCCTTTTGCATTTTACGATGCTGGGTGTGAGATCGAATTTGTAAAATAGGTCAGCGCGTGTTAACAACTTCATTAATTTCTATTCACTTCCACAGATATGTATAGAGCCATATATATTTCTCAAGATTAGCAGAAGCTTTTCTTTGCTTGGGCACGATGGGAACAGCTTTAAGATTGGGAAATGTTTTTAGGGAAATTCACATTCACTTATATGGCAGCGGTTGCTAGCTGCACTTAAGATATCTATAATTATAACTTCGATGTCATCCATAAATGGGCTGCAAACTCTCAACTCTCAGTGCTACGACAAGGCAATGCCCAAAAAGAGGCGATCTAGAGTTATTGCTCTGATTGCTGCCCGTTTGCTATAACTGTTCGGCAATTAACATTTTAACAACAACAAGTGAAGCTTGTTAAAATGACAATTTAATTGTTAACAAGACATGAGCGCTGACTGCAGAACGGGAGAGAGGGCGGGAGTGAGAGAAAGAGACGCAGCTAGTTCTCTAGTTGCTCCACATGCGTTGGCTTGGGAAGCTTTTATTGTTTGTATTGTTGTTGCTGTTGCTGTGATTGTTGTTGTTGTTGCTGGGTTACTTCATCTCTTTGTATGAACATGGGTGTTTAATTGCTCAATTAAGCAGAAGTGCGTCTGCTGTTGCCTCTTTTCATGTCTTCTTTCAGATGCTGTGTAAGCAATGCCCCCCTTGGAAGCACAGGTGTAATCCGTTGGGGGCCCCGAAAGAGCCAAAGAAAAGAAAAATAAAGCGTGGCTCAGCGACCACATAAAAAAGGGCGACGATGAAAAACTGTAGCAAAGCTGCTTAACTAACGTTTAATGGGCTTGGCAATTGAGCTCTGGCGCTAACATTTGCCGCACGCCTCTGTAATTGTAAGTGCGGTGAGCTCTCACTTGTAGTCAGGGATGATGCTTGAAATAGAGAGAGACAGACAGGAAGTGAGGGAGGGAGGGCGCATTCAATTGATAAGATAAATAAATTATTGATGCTCTAGGAATTGTGAATGCAGTTCGCAATAGCGCAAAAGACTCGTACAAATCAAACTGCAAAAATAAACAAAAAAAAAAAAAACGCCCAAGATACACGCAAAACGAAAGACTTAAGCAACAAACGCGCAGACATATGCAGGCAGCGGGCGCGGACGCAGACCGAGACTGAGACGGCGTCGCTGCTGCGCAACGTACAACAAAACGTGTATTAATAAGCAGCGGGCCAACAACAAAAAAAGAAAAGAAATAATAAAAACAAAACAACACACGGCAAAACGGACGCAAAAGAGCAGCACAAAAAGAAGCAGCAGCAACAGCAGTGGCAGCGGCAGCAGCGACAGCGTCGACGACGGCAACAGGCAGCGAAGAAGAAGAGGAAAAACGTTGGAAAAAAATGTACAAGTAAAACCGAATTGTTTCCCACGGCATACGATTTTGCCGGTCAACATTGATGGTTAAAACGAACAAACGAACAGACGAACGACCGAGCAAAGGAACGAACGAGCGAACGAACGAACGAACGATCGAACGACGAGCGACAAACGACGAAGCGACGGCCCGACTGCGCGTCGGTGAGTTCAGTCGGAGGCGCAGCAAAAGGTGTAAGCAAGAAACGAGCGAACGCCAGGTGAAGAAGCGGCCAGCAGAGACGGCAGTGCATCTATGCACGGCCAGCCATGTTGAAAGAGAGAGAGAGAGAGAGAGAGTGCCAGAGAGCCTCTCACTGAGAGAGCGCAAAAGCCCCATGGCTATAACAGTTTAGCGTGTGTTGTTGCTGTTGTTGTCAGCTGGTGCAGCCTGCAGCCGAAAGAGCAGCGCCAAAGCGCAAAAAGAGCAAAACGTGACTTAAAAGTGAATTGGAGTGTTGTTGTTTTTTTATGATTTTTTCTTTTTTTTTGCTGGCTTCATAAAGTGCAGCTGGCAGCTGCTGCTGCTGCTGCTGCTGCCAACAGCCTCCGCAAGCTGCGAGAGCGCCGAAGCCAGAGCTAAGAGCGAGCAAAAACTCGTTTTCTGAACGGCGCTTTGAAGAAGAGTAGTGCGAAAAAAAATAGTAGTGTACGAATAAGAATTAATAGACGATCAGCAATGATGCGTTGCTGATGCGAGACAGAGACAGTACCGAGGCAGAGACTGCGCACTTCTTTTTATATTCACATGGAAAAAGCTCTCGGCCAAAGAAATGCTAGAAAAAGCAATAAGCGGAAGGAAGGTTAAGAGTGGCAAGTGCAGGGCATATGAATAGATACAGCTATAGGGCTGTTCGACTATTTGATATGCAACACACACACAAACGCACAGCAGAGATGAAGAAGCAAACAAAAAGTGCCAAAGCGCACTCAAACAAAGGCGCAGGCAAAGATTGTCAAAATATGTACAAAGCAAATCAATTTGCATAACAGCGAAACATTTACACACAAACTTACACACAGGGAGAGAGAGAGAGAGAGAGAGACTCATATATACACAGACACGTGGTTGGTGGGAAAAGAAACAAAGCGGTGCAGAGTATTTTAACTGATGTGCCTATGACACAGAGCCAAAATAGTTTTGTACAACAATTTGACACCGTTTGAATGCTCAAATGCGGTGCATACAAAATTCCCACACTTTTTGACAGTCGACCAACAATTTCCCAAGCAGGGAAATTCTGCTAGCCACCACCGCCCACCTAATGCAACAGTGAATTTATAGCAAAACAAATTTCATTCGTTGAAAGTTTCTAAAATTATAAATTGTATGCATATGCATTTTCTTAGTTGGAAAATTTTTAATTTCATAATTTTATACACTTGTTATAGTTCTTTTGTTATTTTTTTTTTTCTTTTCTTTTCTTTTTTATTTATTTTTGTTTGACTTGTTTTGCCTTCAACTATGAACTTTATTACGCTTGAAGACCTTTTGGGCACACATAAATAAAGAGGGGAAAAATGAGCTGGTGGAGAGAACTTGAAAGCTGAAATGCCAAGTTATGCCAAGTTATCCCAGGGCCTGGCATGGGCATGGAGAGGGAGCTGGAGATGGAGCCGGAACGGGACAGACACTTGTTAAAAGTGTTAGAAAATAGTGCGTTGCATTGTTTACCTTTTGCTTGACTCCGTTTGCTCAGTTAGCTGTTGGTTTTTACGAGCCATGGTAAATTTATACTCTATATGAACGTGGTACTTTTTTTCTGCTTCTTCTGTTTCTGTTTCTGTAGTTTTTTTTTTTTTTTTTTTTGCCTTTGCTGTGATCACTCAGGCCTGACGAGACAAGCGACCCGCCGTCCGCTCACCCGCACCCCTCATCCTACAGCACTTTTTGCCATTTCTGCTCAGTGTCTTCCACGTCAACTTACGTTGACTGCCTGACTGACTGACTGACTGACAGTTTGAATGTTGTGGGTTACAACAAACACATACACACATGCACACAGGATAGACACGCACTTTACTTACATTTTAATATAATTTTCTTACAGGTGTTTACTTAGCCTCTGCTACTTACAAGACTAAGACAAGAGAATAAGAAAGAGAGAGGTGGAGCGGATAGAACTGGAGTGCCCTTTGGCTTTGCTACGTTGTTTATTAATCATTTAAACTCATCATTATAATCAACCGTTAACAACGGGCTTGGGAAACAGTTATAAGCGCAAGTGAAACAGCTTCTGTGCGTGCGTGGGAGTCGCTGCTCCCACCTCTCTGTCGCACTCCTCTTTCTAAATTGCAATTAATTATCTCTTATGAAGCGCAAGCAAGACAAAGACAAAGACAGCGATGATGATGAAGCGGCGCAAGTAAGTTCAGAGTTATTCATTCATTCATTCATTCGCTCACTCATTCCTTCGACGTCGCTGTCTCAATGTTAATATGAAAATTGCACGAAATGCAAAACAGAAGAAAGAACAAGCGCAGTCGCAACAACAATTACGGCATGTGGACTATGTGTGTGCGTGTGTGTATGTGTGTGTAATATTTGTATGATAAGCAGATAGACACCGAGTACGGTTATTTGATAGTTAAGTGATATTTTAAACACAGCATGTGAGAATATAAATTGTGTGCAATAAGAAGCAAAGCGATAATAGGAACAGACACAAGGACAGAGAGCAAGAGAGAGAGAGAGAGACAGGGCGGGCAAAGAGGGAGCTTTTAATACTCGATTCTAATTTGTTTGAGCAAAAAGCTATTATTATTTAGAGCTGCCAGATTGTTCAAGTTAACATATTTCAAAAGGCTAAAGCTGAATAGCAACAGCTGCATTTTCTACTGTATCCGAAGCTCAGAGCCTTGCAACATTTCAGCTGGACGAAACTCAAGACCGCAGGAGGTTTCAAGACAGTTTTTCGAGTGCTGTTAAAATTAGCAACTAAATGGGGGAAAAAAGTAAGCGGCAAAGAGACGCAGAGAAGAAGTGGAGCAAAGCCACATGCAATGTGCAGGGGATGCTGGCGTTAAAGATCAATGAAGGAAGCACAGGCAAAGCAAAATACAACAGCAAGTGCCGCTGCGCATGTGTCGAGGCTGCTGCTGAAGCTGAAGCTGAGGCTGACGTTGACGTTGATGTTGACGTTGACCTACGCAAAGTGTAGCCAAAAACGCCCAAGCAAGAAGCGCATGCAAAAACATCGGCAACGGCAATGGCATCCGCATCGGCAGATGTTACCCATTTTTACACACACACACACAATTACGCATTCAAGTTTCATATTGAAATCGAGCAGCTTCTCGATTTCTGTTTCGCTTTTATTTTTTTATTTTTATTATTTTTTGCGTTTTTAAGGCATGCGCCGTTGGTGGTAATTTTGTTGAGGCTGCGTAGAGACTGTTAAATTTTTGGCATGGACCTGTTTGCCCATTGAAAAGCCGAAAACTAGTTTTCATCTATACGAGTGCAAGGGTGTCCCTTCAAAGCAAAAGCAAAAAAAAAAAAAAAAAAAACAAAACCAACCCCTGTTTACTCAGCTGTTTTTTGAACTAAACTCAACTTCTCATATTACAATTTTTTGTTATATAAATAAATTATTATAAGCAAGCTGATATTAAAATTAAAATGCTACCAAAATATTAATGGTAAAATAAATTGGAATTTCAAAGCTCCTCATCATACTACTGAGGATAATAAATAACAATTAATAAAATAATTTCCGTATTTGAGAACTTCGAGTTAACTAAATTTTCTGCTAAAAAAAAAAAAAGCTAACATTTGTTCATCTCCTACATTGTTACCAGGCTGGCAACGCCAAAAGCTCTCTCCTTCACGCACACACGAAAAAAAGGCAGCTGCAAAATGCAGGCGCGCATGTGTGTAGTAAGAATCACCGAAAAAAGGAAGAACCAAAGGAAAACCAACAACAAGTTGCTGAGCCTACTAAACTGCGATAAGTAAAATGCAAAACAAGGGAAAGATGGAGAGAGAGGAGAGTAGAACTTACCTGCACAATGACTGTGAAGCAAATAAATGCGGTTAATAAACATTTAATCCACTGCATGTTTATTGCTGTTATTGTTGCTTCGCTGGTTGTTGGTTGTTGTAATAAACAAAATGCTGTTTAGCTATGTTGTGTTGTGTTGGGTGTGTGTTATTATTAGTGTAATAATCCTTAGTGGGGCGGCCTTGCTGTTGTTGCTGCTTCACTCACACGCACACACTTGGTTACAACATAAAAATATTAGTTTATTGTATTTTTGGCAATTCTCTTTTGCAGCTAACTGCGGCACATGCTTTGGCAATTCGCTGTTGCTGTTATGTGCATTTTGTTGTTGTTGCTTTAGTATGTGTGTGTGCTTTTATTATTATTATTTTGTTTTACACGTGCACGCGCCACATTTTCATTTGCTTTGCGTTAGCTTCTCTGTTGTGGGACAAGAATTCGGCGGATTTTGCTTTAGGCGAATTTTCGGCCGTCTCCTGCTCACGCTCACAGCGGGGGCGAGCGATAGGGGCAAAAGTGCCGCTAGAAAATTGCTATATAAAAATCGCACTCAGCCGAGCCATAGACACACGCGACACATGCAAAAATTGTATTTGCCTTGGGTTGATGCTTCTTTAAAAAACCATTTGGAAAACAAATTATTTTATTTATTTTTTGTTCATGCACTTTTTTCTTGTAATTTGTGGCTACCAAAATATTTCGATTTGTATTTTAAATTGTAGTATTGGCAGCTTTGCTTCTTCTTACACACTGAACATGCTTTTTAATTCGTATTCAAATTATTTGTTGCACACTCGAAATTTGAATTTGGTGCGTTTTGCATTTGCTGCTTATGTTGTGAGGGCTACAAAATTTCAAAGCGACGCGCGACACGACCGAACGATGTGCACGACGTAAGAGCCACAAAGCGAATTGGCGACAAGACAACGAAGCAGCCGCAACGAACCGCACAGTGCAAGAATCCAAGACAGAATGAAAGCAGAAAATGTTTTATTTTTTAAATTTGTTTTTCAGCAGCCACGCCGAGAGAGCCAACGCGAATGTAAATCCAAGAGAGAAAGAGAGCGAGAGGGAGAAAGAGAGCGCGCACGAGAGAGCACAGTTGCAGCACCAAGCATTTTCGTGGTCATCCCTCTTTGCTTCGGCTGTATGTGAGCGGTAAGCTGGGTGCGCCTGCGCGTTAGAACGGGACAACTGCTGTGTACCAGCTGCTGAGCGAAACGCGTTTTCTGTGCATATTTAGTGTGTTTCTCACAAATGTTGCAAGGTGAGCGGAATGTTGCAGCAACATTGTTGCGTGCTAAGGTACTTGCAAGGGGAGTTTTTTTATTTCTCCTATTACATTAAATCAATTTAAATATATCTATATGTAGCAAAATGATTAAATACTTATGTAGTATATTAAAATATGTATCTATCACCAAAAATGTTGCCCGCGCAAATCGACTTGAATAAGTCAACGTGCGAGTTTTTCAATCCTTTGTCTAGTGAAGGGTTGTTTTTTTTTTCTATAGCAACAGAAGTAGCGTAGATAAGCAGCAGGAACGGCACATAAAGGGATTTTTGGCTTGGTCCGTTATGGCAAACGATTTGCATGTGAAAGGGTTTTGGGCAGTTTTTGGCGCTCAAAAAACTAAATAAATAAAAAAATAAAATAAAATGGAAAAAGCGAGAGATGTAGATATGGGGGGAATAAGTTTTAATAAAAATTTTTAATTAGTTCATTTTAAGAAAATAACTACAAAATATGTATCTTAAAGATATAATGGTAATTTATTGATATATTGGTAATGAATTAATTTAAATAAAGTATATGAGTATTATTAAATAATAAGTTGAAATATGCAGTAATAAATATTTGTTTTTGAATTATTTAATTATTAAATATATAAACAGGTTCACTTAAATTACTGTAAAAGTAAAATATTGGTATCTAAATACGGATCTCAAACATATAAAGGACTTTATATTTTTTGTATTATATATTATTAAATAGTAAAAAATATTAAACCCTTTTTAAGCATAATAATAAGTACAAGCATTTAAGATATCCGACTGATTGCAAATGAATATCTCTCAATTCGCATTAGCAATTATTGTAAATCATATATGGGCTGCTTTTGATAAATGGCCAGAGATGTGGGCAGGGGCTCATCCAGCTGGAAGCCCAATAAAGTTGTTGAAATTTGTACATAAAAATCGCTCTTCATTAATTTGCAAGAAAGCATTTGCATATGAATGGGAGCGGTAGATGGAGAGCGGGAATAACAGAGCATGAAAAATAAACCAAAGTATATGCAAAAAAAAAAAAAAAAAAAAAACAACTACGAGGAACCAAAACCCATCAAGTCAACACCCAATTTTACAAGAGGCAACAGGAAAAAAATTTCACTTCACTTTCAAGTGGCCGGGATGGACCTGGACGTGCTGTGGATGTGGAGCCGAGTGCAGCTCCTGGGAAGTTTCAATATTTAAACAAAAATCTTTTCGCGCCATAAATTAGGCAGTAAAATGTGAGCGAAGAGTGAAAAGTTTTTAAATTAAACACAAATTTATGGCCGCCAAAAGCTGCGGGCTGTGGGGCAAACGTTGTTGGGGCCCAGCATCAGTTGGCCGAGTCCAGAGCCCCAGTCGGTGCCCAGTTAGCACCTGTAAACCGGTTGTTGGGGCTGCTGCTGCTGCGCAGGTAGCGCAGCCGTTGGCCAAACAGATGTCCTGCTGCTCCAAATTGAAAGCGCAACATACATCATCCTTCCACAAAGGCTGTCCCCCGCTTGTCTGCCGTCGTCGCGCCTCTTACCCCGGCCGCCGCTCAGCCCCAGCACTGGAGATGCTGCAGGGCGCCTTTTGCCGTTTTGAATAATAAGCAACAGCAACAGCAACAACAACACGAAAACTTAAAAGCAAACAGCCAAAAGAAATTGGGGTCATGCACTCCGCACGCATGCGGCGCATGCAGCATCTTGGAGACTCCTCCTCCTGCTCCCCCGCCCTCTCGCTGTCTCTTCCTCTCTCACTGCCCTGCGTACACCCCCTTCGATTGCCCCCTCGATGCGCTGCGGTCAACATCTTTCACTTTGCAAGTGCACTTCATGTTTTGTTTTCGTTTTTGGTTTTTGGCTTTTTTTTTGTACTTGGCTTAAACGAACTTTATTTTTTTCATCAGTTTCGCTTCGCTGCCTGCCACAAGAAACTGGAAAATTAGGCGCGTGGCTGTGACATTTAGCATAAAGGGGCGTGGCAATGCTTGGGCGTGCCGAAGTTGAGTCGCATGATACGTTGACGCTGCAGCTTGTCGAAGAGCTGCAACTGACTTGAATGCCACCTGTTGATGCTCGAACAGTGAGATACCTGAAGTGAGCTCAATCTATGTAGAGCTTTTCTCAATTGAACTTGTAAACATTGGGATAGGGCTATATAAGTATTTAGAGTTCTTAAAATAGCGAAAAAGTTGTGGAAAATAGAAATAGAAGAAAAAAGTAGTAGAAAAACGTAAATAGTACTAAATAGTAGTATATTGGAGTAAGTAATAGTAGTGTTTTAATAGTAGCTGGACTTAATTAGTAAATGAAAATAGTAGTAGGTAATTGTAGTAGGTGGCAATAGTGGAAAATGGTGGTAGTACTGATAGTAGTAAATAATAGTAGTAAGTAGTAATGGATGAAAATAATAGGTAGTAATTGAAGCTACTAATTAATGTTGTGGCGAAATACAAGGAAGTGAATTGTAATGGTAGTATTAAAAAGTAGTATATATAGGCAGATAGTAGTAGGTTTAAGTAGATGTAGGCATACGGAGTAAGAAGTAGCAGTAAGCAAAATTTGACAATAGTTCATAGTTTTTAAATTAAAGTAGTAAGTATAAGTACTAGAAAATAGTAGTAGTGGTAGTAAAAAGTTAGTGGGAGTAGGTTGCAATTGATAATAGTAGTAAATAATAAAAAATAATAACAATAGTAAATCATAGTAACAAAAAATGATAGTAAATAGTAGTAGAAAGTACTAGAGGGATAAAAATGGTACCTAAAGGTAGTAGATAGCAAATAATAGTAGTTGAAAAAAGTAGCAGCAGTAAGTTGATTCATATATAATAATTAATGCTAGGAGTAAAAAGGAGTAACAGAAAACGCAAGATATAATAAATTGTAGTAAATAATAGTAGTAGAAAGTAGTAGAAGCAAAAATTAACTAATACAAAGATTTTAACATATATTTTATGTATGTGTATGTATATGTAAGTATGTTGTACAAATCATGAAGTTTGTATTGATTTTCGTTTTTAGATCTATATAGCATATTGTATATAGATTCAGCTCAAGATACAAAACTCAGAAATCCACTTTCTATAAGAAATACATCAAAATGCGAACGTCAAAAGCTTTGCAGCTTTGGTTCCAAGAATTTTCTGGAAATATCTGCACGCCATTCAAATGATTCCAAGAATTCGGGCACATGTCGCAGAGCCAAGCCAAGCCAAGCTGAGCTGAGCTGAGCTGATTATGTCCTTGCCCATTGCAGATGAGAGTTGGGTACAGCTGATGCCTGTTGGGGATACCAGTAAACATCCTGTTATGAAACTGCATAACTCGTTTGGCGTTTCATTCATTCATCCATTCGTCTGAATGGCTTGGCGCGGCGAATGCGTAAAAATTCGCGTAAACAAATTGAGAAACCGGAAGCGATCTATAGAGCCAGGCTAAGGCTAAGGCTAAAGTTCCAGTTCGTGGGAATTTTCGGAGCCACTTCCTTCCTTCCGCCTGTTGAGCGCTGCTCGCGCAAAACAAAAGCGCGGGTGGAGCAGCAAGGAATCAACAGATCCTTTTCTTGTTCTGGGATCTATCTATTAGAGCGCGAATCAAGTTACGCGTGTTCCGTCCACAGAGCCGCCGAGTGTCTCAGTTTGTGCGTCCCAGGCACAGTGTCCTTCTCTCTCTCTCTCTCTCTCTCTCTGCACATGCTGCTGCTGCGGCTGCTGCTGCTGCTGCTTGTTTTGCACCTTGAGCCTTGACTACTTCCGGTTTTGCGCGAAGGACATCAGCGACAACGACAACGCAGCGCCGCAGCGACGCGACTGTAGCAGCAGGTAGTTGTTCTTGTTGTTGCTGTTGCTATCAGTGTTGTTGTTGCTGTTGCTGTTGTTCTGGGCAGTTTTTGCAGTTGCCTCACGGACATTTCCTGCGTTCAATGCCCACGCCATGCAAATCCGACATCCTGGATGTCGCCAGCAGGACATGCGTTTGCTGCCAAAGCAAACAAGGACAACAAGTGCCCAACACTCCAGAGTCCCTTTGCCGGATGTTTTTCTTAAATCGATTGAAACTGTCCTTCGGCATTGTAGTCAAGTGCCACGATTGCTTTAACATGATATCGAAAGTGGTCTACTTAAAGCCATGTAGATGAAAAATTGAATTTACTTAAATATATATTAAGTTGATTATTAATTCTAATTGCAATATAATAAGAGCTTTTGGTTCCAAGCTCTATAATATTCATCGGTTTAATATTCTTCTATTCTCTATGATTAGTAATTGAGAAGTTCGTTAAATATAGTGCAGTATTGTAGATGATAGTGAATTCCTAGATTAGATTTTGAATACTCTTAAGCCATCCAGATAAAAGTCCTAGAATAACCTTCCCATACAATAGCCTCAAAACCTTCCAGAACATTCTACGTAGGCAGGTGTACCACGCTGGATTTTCTCATGCCCGGTTGATAACTGTAATCGGTGCAACTGGAAACGTTTCCCACAGGATGCAAATGTAACAAAAAGCAGAAAACAAAAACTCAAGAACCGAAATAAAAATTTTATGTTTGATTTCATGCAAAGCAAAAACACAAACGAAATCGAAATCGATGGAGAGAACAAGCTGAGAACAGCAGCGCTGTGGACATGTGTGCTTCCCACACACACACACACAGATGCACACATGTTGAATGCAGCAGGTACTTCGGCTAGGATATGCATATCTCTATAGAGTAGATAGAGCAACACTTCCCAGGCAGCTCAACTCAAGGCGAAGGCAAAAGCAGCTGCTGTCTCATTTTCATTTGAGATTTGTTTTCTCCACTGATTTTGTCTTCGACATTTACTTCCGTGTGAATTTTCGTATTCTGTGCACTGGCGTCAACAGGCAACAGGCAACAGCTGGCCAAGTGCCAATTTCTAGTCCTTAATCCTTTCGCTGCGTCTGTTAGAAACTGCACAGAATCATTTCGAGCCTCATAATTGGCCAGCGCTGATACGCATTGTATCTGAGATCTGTCTGCGGCCTGAGAACGGAAGCGAGGGATCCGACAGCACCCTCGTCTGTGTCTCTCTATCTGTCTCTGTCCCTGGCATTGCCAAAAACCAAATGCGAGGGTGTCTACCATCAGGTGTATTGCATAATTCTGTGTGGGAATCTTTTTGATTATTAAGGATGTGTTCCTTATGCAAACGGAAGTTGTTTTGCCGTGGGAAGTGAGCGCGGCTTAGAATTTTATCTATTTGAACAGCTAATCAATCGCGTTTTTGTTGAAGGATTCAATTGAATGGGTGTTGAATTAGGATTTCTGTTTAATCGACTAGAGTTCTTGAATTTTACGAACCTTTAGCTTATAGTTCATATTATATTATATCTAAAAATTAATTAGTTCTACTCACGTTCTCTTAAGATCTCGCACTTTGCCTTATCCGTATGGCTAATGGATTTCACAGCGCATTTTCACTTGAAATGAGAAACATCAACTGCTCACAGGATTCGTTCTTCAATCACAAGTGTTGCTCTGAAGCATATGGCATACTTATTCAAGTGCATATATCTTATCGCGTCAAGGATAGTCCCGAGTCTTGTCCTTGCCCTACGTACAACACATGTCACATCATCATATACATATATAGCGCACTTGGGGTACTGTACTCTGCTGTCTAATGAAATTTCCCAACATATTTCTGGCATTACCCAAAGACTAGCCCGAAGATGTCGGAAAAACACACAAAAAAAAGAAAAGTACAAAAACACCCACTGCTACAGGCGCAGGCAGCTCAAAAAGGACACGTAGTCGCATACGCCTGGCAGGATCTGAACAAAAATAAAATAGCTGCACGTATTAGAGATGCTGTCTAAGGATCAGGCAACGGGATCAGCTAGTCCCGCTGAGTTTCGGGCATTCAAAGCGAATGCCGACCGGCAGATTTGTTAGTCCTCGTCATTTTGCCCACTCATTTGGGCCACGTTCCTAAACGAGTCGCCGCGTCCCGTCTCATTTGTGGGCGTTTAAGGCCCACACCTACGGCGTAAAAGCGACTGGCAACAACTAAAATGATTAATTTTTAAATAGCTGCAGGTGCAGACGACTAAAAAGAAACAACAAATTTCATTGTGTTTACCTTCTGACTCTGACCCTGACACGGCGCTGCCATCGTCCTGTCTAGACGTCGTCGTCATATCAGCAAATTGCTCTTTGCTAATGTTGTTTACTTAAGTTCCGCTCAACATTCTCTTTTTATTTTTATTTTTTGTTGGCAATTAGCAAAAATAACAAAGAACAAAATTCACATTTTAAATTGCTTCCCTAAATAAAGTTCGCCCTTAGGGGAAAGAAATCCACGGCAATCACTTACCAAAGATCTAAGATAATATAAATTTGAATGTGCCAAAAAGTTCTACACTCTTAATTGAGTTCCCCTACGTAATCATCCGTTGATTGCTGTTGACAAAGAGCAGGGAAACTATATATCTGAGTCGTAATTTGTAATTTGTCGTAGCTGAGTAAAAGATATAAAAGTATAGAGCTATTCATTATATACTTATATTATATATAAGGCTTCTATTGATATAAACTATGATACCTTCAGTTACAACGGGATAATGATAGAATCTAGAAAACCTAGAGTTCGCCTGTAGTAAGAATACATCAAACTGATATATAATCTTATAAGATACAGATCTTATAGGTAGGTATACTGTAATAATTCGTTCCTCCTATTTGTAGCACACTCAATGACCACATTTGAAACCTCCTTTTTGGACCACAAAAGTAAATCAACTAGATTAAAGTAATGATATCTTAAGGATTTCGAATAAAATATGAGTTAATGCTACATCTGACTGTCGAATCGCATTACTTACGCTCGCAACAATTTAATCAGTGACCCAAATTCATTTCTTAATTAAAATCCTTTGTCAGTTTTTGGGGCCCTTCACCAGTGGAGCTCCCCCA
This sequence comes from Drosophila mulleri, assembly GCA_035047565.1. Taxonomy (NCBI): domain Eukaryota; kingdom Metazoa; phylum Arthropoda; class Insecta; order Diptera; family Drosophilidae; genus Drosophila; species Drosophila mulleri. Next base: position 5,339,087 of record JAWNPK010000168.1, read on the forward strand.
TGCAAAAGACTGTGCTCCCAGTAGCTTCCTGTGCATTTTGTCATTTTTAATGAATATTTAAGCGATAATGAAAAATCAGATATATATATATGTACGTATATATACATGATATGTACGTTTCAAACAGATTACGGGCAAGTTAATGGAAAGTTAAGAGCGATGTTGATGAGAACGAAAAGGCAGCTGCCAGCTGAGCAGATTAAGCGTAATGAAAACCTTTTTTCTTGGGGTTGGTAAATGAAGATAAGCAAACGGGTTTCCAGAGCTAATCATTTAAAAACGTTGCCAAAAATATACGCTCTTAGCAAAGCTTTCCCACTCTCCACGTTTGCCAGCCAAAAGCAACCTGTTGAGCCCGAAAAAAAAAATACAGAAACCAAACTGAAAACAAAATTAATTTGTTGCTGTTGTTTTGGTGTTGTCCTGGCAAACGTGAACAGCAGCAGGCAAGCTGCATCCGGTGTTTGTGTTGATGCCAACAAACTTCCGTTTTTCTGGCACCAGCAGACGAAGCAGCAGCGGCAGCAGCAGCAGCAGCAGCAGCAGCTTTTGCGCATGCGCAGCCACAAGTCAGTCACAGTCACAGCCCCAGCTACAACTCCAGCTCCAGCTCCAGCTCCAGCCACAGGCAGAAGCGCAGCAGCGTGCACGTCAACTGCTGCCAACAGGTGTATTTACTGTTTTTTCTTTTATTATTTATCAGCGACACAAACAACACGACAAAAAAGTGCTGCCCAGTTGGGTTTTCATTTCAGTGTATACCCTGTAGTCGAGAGGTTTTGGTGTGATCCAGGCATGATCGACTCATAGTAAACTGTAAAAGCAGCTCAGAAATATATTTTGTATTCTCATAAAAAGTGTTTTGTTCACGTTTAGATTATCAAATCTCAAAGCTGGAGTAGCGTAGTCTTAAAGTAAATGTATTGATACAATGAACTAAATATACTGAGAACAATGTGTTCAGATAATGCTTTATATACTGATACTGACATAGAAACAATATTATATTATTATATATTTTTATAAAAACTAAATATAAAATTCAGAGAATATTTTGTATGCATTTCACTTATCAATTCATCAATTTCATGCAGGGTAGTTACTCGTCTATATTTGGTCACGTTAATTTAATTTATTTTTGCGGATCTTCTTCTACTGGTTGGCTGCCTGGGCAACTTTTTCATTGCCATAATTACCATGATTAGCAATGAATGCTGGGCCCTACGCCGACTCCGGCTGCGACTTCGACTCTGACTTCGACTTTGGCTTTGGCTTTGGCTTGGCTTTAACTTGGCTTGCGATCTCTCTGCCACAGCGACTGCGACTGCGACAGCGACAGCGACTGCGACTTCAGTTTCAGCTTCAGTTCCAGCTTTGGCTTCTTCAACTTCAGCGGTTGCTTTTTTCGGTTACTTCTTCAGCAGCAGGCGGCAAACACGCGACAAATTTAATTTTTATGCTATTTCCTTCTCTTTTATTTCATTTACCTTTGCTGTTCCTGTTGTTATTGTGTTGGTGGTGGTATTGTGGTTGCATATATTAGCCGTAAGTCGCCTGCACTTTAATTTGTATTTATGCGGGCTGATTACGTACGCTCCGCGCCCTGCTCCCCTGCTCTACGCTCGAGCTCAGCTCGATGATGTTGTTGACTTCTTTAGTTTATTGGCTTTGACATTTCTTGTTTTTATTCGTCGCAAGCAATCAGTGTGCCCAACAATACCCGCGTAACCGAACTGTACCTGTAATGCTACCTGTACTACTCTGCCTCTACCTCTACCCTTACCTCTACCTCTAACTGCTCCAGTGCGTGTTCCACACAGTGTCATATTATATTCGTTTCGGTGATGGAGTCCAAATGTTTCGACAACATGCAACTTCTACTCTCTTGTTATTGCTCTCTAACATATTGTCGAGTTCTATTATTTATACACAAATCGAATAGCAAACAAACGCAAGTTCAACACATATTAAGGCGAATATTGTATTCGGATTTAAGAAATATTATTATTTAATAATATTTACATATTTTATAAATATATATTAATAAAATACATATAAATAGTATACAACAAATATTCATTTATAGACCGTAAATTACCTGAATCTTCAAGTTCTTCTCATCATATTATATATAGCTAGAATACTATATTAGTTCTTAGAGAAACGCAGCTTATAAGATAATATAACTAAATTTAATATACATATATGAGGGCTGTTGCAAACATTTGTGCTCAAATACAAATCTAATTCATCACTTAGATATCTATACAAGGTTTCTATATAATTTCCTTTGCTGTTTTCCCCCTCTTTTTGCGGTAAGAGATTCTCAATCCATTAATATAATCGAATTCCAGCACAAGAAAATGCCGTTACATAAATCGTTACCCCAATGGCAGAGAGCTCCAAAAAATATTGACAAAGCATAAACAAAGAGAAGAATTCACTTTGTGGGTAGATTGTGTCTCCGCTTCTTCTCATTTTGGCGCGTGCTAAGCTTTCTGCAAATGCCCAGGCAAATAATATTTCCGAGAAATAATGGGGTTAAGTTCAGTTTGAAGTCAGTCAGGTACCCAGAGGTGCACAGCGACGCCTGTAATGAGCGCCTGCATTGATAAGTCGTCAAATGGGGCAGATAAGATAGTGGCCGAGCCGAAATCTAAGCAAATAAATGCAAAGCCAAAGATATCGAACCGACGAAAGGTAGAACTCAAAATCAACAGCTCGACAGAGTCGTAGAGTCTTATCGCTTCTCGCTCGCCATTCGTAGTGGCAGCTGTTCCAACGATAAACCAAACACGGCACGCGCGATTCTCTGCATCGGACAGAGCTCTATGGCACAGGCATATATGTTGTTATTCCATGCCGTGCTTATCGAGGCGTTCCGGAGAACGCAAACTGTTTGCTCGAAAGTGCAATAAAAGTGTTGCGTATCCTTCCGCTGTTGCATCTGCCCGGGTCTGGACCCAGGCGGAAAGGAGCGTTGCGCATAGAGTTTTTATGGCCGGGGTTTTATGACTCCGATTATCCTACTCAATACTTTGTTGTGCCTCATTAAGTGGGCTGTGAGTTTTATTAGTTGGGCGAGCAGTTGCCTGATATGATAATTGAATTTAAATACACTTATGACTTATATTGCGCAATGCAGACTGTTACACTACGCCTGCTGGCAGCTATTAAAAGTCAAGACATATCGGGCTACAAATCTATCGTTAATAGGCCACAAAGATTGCCAAGGCAAGCTGTACTCGCCCATTAGATCTTCGAGTCTAGCCAAGTCAGCAGCATCAGCAGCAGCAGCAGCAGCTCAACAATGGCTAAAAGTCAAAGACAAAAGATGATCGTATACCATTCGCTCCATTGTTTGGGCCTGATCCACCCTTATGCGTGGCGAATCGAGCAGATGAGTCCATTGGCAGAATGCGTCAATAATGCTGTCGTCAATATGAAAAGAATGGCATAGCTGCACAGTTCCTGCTTCTGCTCCTACTGTTGCTTCTACTCCTCCTCCTGCTGCTGCTCCTGATCCTCTGCCTCTGCTCGTCGCTCTATCTAGAGCATTATACATTTCACATTTGGCCCTTTGTGCGCGTTGCAATGAAGCTGTAACTGCCTGTCAAAAAATTTCCGAACTGCGTGTTGCCCTCTGTTGATTGCATTTTGTGGTCGCTCAGCGATCGGCGATCGGTGATCGGCGATAGGGCCTAAAGTGGAGCACGCACTGAATGCCTGGAGGCCCTCACGGCAGTAGCTGGCAGCAGTCCGTCATAATTATAAGGATAATCGCTTGATTGGTTATCCATCATGTAATATTTCAATTCAAGCTGCTTTCTTCTGCTACTTGAGTGCTTTGTCAGTTTGCATCTTGCGGCAAATAGATATCAGCGGGCAATGGCAATAGCCTCGATACTCATAATAGTTGCCCGAGGCATTATCGTCGATCAGCTGCATGATATGAGAGCCCTGTTGTATATGCTCTCATATCAGGCATTTGGGTCAAGTACAGCCTACTCAATAGGCATTGCTTCACATTGCATTCTGAGAGATGTATAGGATAGGATTACCATAGCTGTTTACTACGATGATATACAATAATATTTAAACTAAATAAAATCTATTATGAATTATGGAAACTCTTTGCGCTAGCCTCAAAATAGTCAACAAATTTAATGAAATATTAAATTAGTACTTAGTTAATGCTTTAAAAAGGACATTTTCAGCTAAACAATAACATTTTATTATGTCTAAAAATAATAAATATCTTAATATACATATATAAATAAATGTATATATGTACATTATTTAGGTAATGATCTAATCATTTTTTATATGTATAAAATTATAGAATTTTATATTAATAAAGTAATAAAATCTACTAAAAATGCTATTTGTTTATATATATAATTAAAGCTCATTAATACGCATTAATATACAATATTATATACATATATTATTAATATAAAAATCCATTATAAAGAGCTGAGCTCAAAAAGGTCTGATGAGTTTTTTTCAAACTCATATGGATACAACTCTATTATGACACATTCTATATAGATTTAATTAGTGAAATATTATGTAAATTTCATCTATTCTAACAATGATAAAAACTATATTTTCTGTTTGACATTATAGTCTCTATTATATATTCATATCAATTACTCCTCAAGCTGAAGCTACTTTGCTTAAAATTCAAGTTCATTCTAAGCACACTGTTAAATGCATAAGCTATTCTATCTATTATATCATCAGTTGTCATACATAAAACATTTACCATCATGTTTCAAGTTTATCTAACTTTAGCTTGGGTGGTCTCCGTGTGCAATTTATAGATAATTTTCTAGTGCTAGCTCGTCGAGATATTGAAGTGGCTGAGCAGCTAGAATGATTTAAGTTCAATTGTGTGTGTGTGGTCAAGCGCTTGCAGCTCATCTGTGGAGCTGAGGCGGTTCAAATGCTGAGCTAACTCGTTAAACTGGGCCTTCATTAATAGCTCGACTCGAGCGGCGACTTCAAAGTTCGGTTGACAAATGAAATTGTAGCTAGGTCCAGGTCAGTAGCAGCCAAGCCCAAAATCGTAAATGCAGTAAGTAGCTATAAACGGGCCTAAAGACTATACAAAATTCCTTTATCATTTATGTACGAGCAGACGTGACAGAAATGCTCGAGCTGCTCATTATGATAGGCTAAGAGGGGAAGTGCTCGGGCTGAAATATTTCCATATGATATTGCGGTTAACAGCGTTTCAATCACATGGGCCACTTGGAGCTCAATTCAAGTCGGCCGAGCGGCAAATTGTTATAAATTTGTTTCATTTTCGCTGGCGCGCCACCTGAGCCAAATTAGTTGGCCAACTTTACTTTGGCCGTGTCGAGTAATTTCGACCGGGCATAGCCAATCTCGCCAGCAGCAGCAGCGGCAGCTAAACAACAACAGCTGGCGGCACTTAAGTCGCTGGAGGAAATAGTGGAGAGCTTATCTCACTCACACTCTCTCTCCCTCTCACTCTCTCTCCCTCTCTCTCTTTCTCTCTGTGTGTTTCTCCCGTTTATTACGCTCCCTCGCAATGTATAAACCCTTGCTGTTACCTTGTCGTTTTGTTGTTGTTGTTGTTATAATTCGTGTTTAACTAATTTTAGCCTATTATCGCCATCATTATTATCATTAAATGTGAAATTGTTGCCCCGGTGCGCATGCGCATTGGCAATTTGAAAGCAACACACACACACACAATTGAACAGACTCTGGCAGGTTGCTCCAACCATAAACACAATTTCAACTCCAACTCCAGCTTCAACTCATCGTCAAGTTGCTGTCAGACACCAACTGTTGTCTCTGCACCCAGTGCCAGTCCCAGTCCCAGTTCCAGTCCCAGTCGCAGTCGTCTGACCGCTGGGGTTGGCGTCGGGGTCAGGCCAACAACATTTTGCGCCTGCTATAAGCTTTTCAGCAATATGTTCTATTTTTCGCTTTGCTCTGGGCAATTACCACAGGTAATTTGAAAGGTATGCCGAGGGAGGCGCAAAGTGTATAAACTATCCATTAAATGGCTATGTTTACCAAATGCGGATTATACATATGTATATATATTTTGAAGCTTTTCAAGTTGAAATATGAAAATAATAGATATAAAATAATAGATATTATTTTATATATATTCAATATCTTTGTAGGTCAATATTAGTGCGGAAAAAGCATTCAGAATGATAGGTATACAATGATGTATAGATATTAATGATAGATATTCGCTGATCAACATTGCAATCAGCTATAAGCTGAGAAACTTTTTGATTAATTTGTGGTCTCATATAATATCTCATGCATATTTAAGCAGGTAAAAGAATCGCTCAGATTATTACTATAGAAATCAATCCGCTTCTATAATTCCAGTAATCGAGAAGTTTCTCAGCTCTGGCCGGCAAATGAGCAGCTTCTGCAACATTTGATATCATTTTTCGCAGATAAAACTCTATTACAGGCAGAGCAGTAGCCGAAAGGTCCTGATGAACAATTGCTAGGAATGATTGTAAGTAATACGAATACAATTTATGCGACTCCGTGGCAAAAGATGTGCAAAAGATGCGTTGAGCCGAACAAAGGGCAGCCGAGCAAAAACCACAAGAATGACAAATGTAAACGGCACCGCAGACGCAGACGCTTGGGTGGGTAGTGCCCAGCAACACCTACAACACAGATGCAGTGATTCGGTGTCTGGCTGTCCTTTTTTTTTGTCGGGACAAGGATAACAGATACGGCAATGGCGACCCATGCGGCGTTGCACACGGCGCTGTCCAGGCGACTCCTGGCAGTTGACCCAACCACTTAAAGGGCAGAACGGAGACGCATCGCTTGCATTGGATGTCGTCGAATGGCAGCGATGCTTGACCAACGACTGCCAGGGATTGAGTTCCACATAGTTCTGAAGAAAATGAGGAAAACGACGAGAAGAACAACGGCCATATGCCAGTGGACGGTTGTTTGATTTGTCTGGCTGTTGCTAACAGATATCCTTGCTACCGACTGACTCCTTGCGCTTGCCTAATCATTGTTAGTTCTTTCCAGCAAATTGTCTCGCATTGTTTTTCCACTGCATTGTCGCCTGGTGACAGCAAATTCTTGCAAATTGTCCTCGTCTTACGCAAATGATTTATACGCTCTTTGTTTTCACAGAGGATTTGTGCTTAGTTCTACTATTTGCTCAGTTGTCGGTGAATTGCAAATTGTTGCCAAGGGAAATCTGCTGGAAGTACTGAAAAAATATTTGAAAATTCGTAATGATATAGAAATAACAATCAACTGACAAATTAGCAATGTTATTTGCTTGTATGTTATAGAAAATAATTGTTAAAAATTTATAATTATATGGAAATAATCTATGGTAGAATATTTCAAAGCTTACCCATTCCCCATTGTAGCTCCCCTATTTACACTGGTTTGGCCATATCTCAGTCCATCCTCATGTACATGTCTTTGTTTAATAAAAAGGACAGCGAAAGGACCTTTGTGTCACTTAGTCCAGTCGTCTAAGACAAGATGACTTCTGCCTTATTGCCTGCTGTTTAAACTTGAAGCTCTTTGCTGGTAGGCTTCATGGATTTAATACTTTGTTAGCAACATCAGCTTTGAGGCAACGAAGAGCGGCTGCACGTTGTATTCTTCTTTTTTAATGTGTCCTGCAAGATGTCCAATGCCCAGATGCATATCTACACAAGCTGCAGGACGAAACGCAAACCCTTCTAACTGCCGCAGACGGAGCAGCAGAGGGAATTCAATTTGACTGCCAGCTTCAGCTCAAAATCAAAGGTGTTGTTTACAGGCGGCAGCCAGCGGCGGCATCCATCGGACAGTTGACCCTTCTACGAATGGATAAGCAACAGCAATGAAAAAATGGAGAAGTGAACCGAGCCAAGAGCATCTGCCAGTGCATGCGTAATGACCAACTGCCAAAAAATAGTGAGGGCCAGAAGCACGAGAAAAGACAAAAACAAAAAAAAAGGACAGACTAATGAACGACGTTGTTGAAAATCTACGTGGCTAAAAAGGCAGAGAGACAAGACTTAACACGAAAAGAAGAAGCAGAAAAAAACCCTCGGTTACAGATGCCATCAAATTATAGCAGCAGACGCCAAGCAAAGAGTTGAAATTGAAACAGTTGCCGAGGGGTTCGGGCTCGGGTTCGGCATCCAGTTTGTGTTTGTGTTTGGGTTTGGGTTTTCAGTGCAAGTCAAAGCCACTCAAATGGCGGCAGCGCATGGCGTAATTATCGAAGCGGGTTAGGGATTTACCACCTGGACGCGGACTGACCAGCAGCAGCAGCAGCAACAGCGGCAGCAGCAGACGGCTAGAGACAGCAGCCGCAGCTTGGCCCAAAGGGTTTTCTGGCAATGTGTTACCAAAATTTAATTTGACGCTCATAATTGAGCCGTTCCCATTTCGATGTGGGATGTAGCGGCTGCAGCTCTACAGGGCTCTCAACAGCTCGCCGCAGTCGTTGCATGCATGCATGTCCTTCAAGTGGCCGAGTAGCGCAATCAGTCACAAGGCGCACTTAAGACAGCTAGCACTGAGATCTGGCAATCCCAGGCACAGCACGTGCGCAGTTGCATCTTGCTGCGTTTTTGCCAAACTGTACCGGTTCGTCCTGAGCCGCGTCAGCGTCTTTGCCTACGTCCTGGCTTGTAAACAACAAACACCAGGTGCTGCATGCAGCAGGCGCTGCAGCCGTCTGTCTGGTCGGCGTTTCTTATTCTTATCAAGTCAGGCCAGGGCCATTGTCCACTCGAGTACTTGGCCCATTGTCTCTGCTGTCGTCGGTTTTGTGTCCTGCCGCGTGCTGCAATTGTTTCGCATTTCGTGCGTGTCCTTGCATTTGGCCGCTAGTCCTGCCGCTGCTTGCTGCGCTTATTGTTTTGATTCATTTTGTCAAATTTATATAAAATTTATTACAACGCACGCATCCCAGTCCCTGAACATCTAATGGCGGCCAATCGCATCCCATAAATGCGTATTTAATAGTGTCACAACAGGACCCAATGGCTGGCCTATCGAAACGGGGAGAGGGACTCGCAAAGCCACTGTGAAATTTATTGAGTTTCGCTCAGGCAGCCAAAGATAGTCGCTTTATACCACATAATATATCAAATTCCAGAGCATGCTTCAGTGGCTGTCGACAAAGATTCTTTGTCTAAAAGGAGTTGCATGTCTTGGAAAAGGTTTCTGTGTAACAACTGAAACTGGAATGTATATTAAAAAGACTTTCTCTTTATACATAAAATGATATCAAATATACCGTTTTCTATATCAATTTATCCATTACAGCCAAGTTCTTCGAATCCGATATCCCTTTGCAACTGCAGCTCTTCAGCTGCTGGATTGCAGATGAACTACTAAAGATAGGAGTGATTGCCCGTATACAAATTTGTAAAAATCTGCAGCTTACGTCTGCTTTAGATAGCATCTCGCAATCCTAATTAGGAGCAGCTCAAATGCTCGCCAAATCCTCAACGAAACACCCACGATGCGACGTTGACTTAGGAGCAACAAGATGGCTAAGCTGGCTCAAATATCCGCACAAACGAACTCCAGTACAGGTCAGTTGGGTTAACAAAGCACGTGGCATTGCCAGGTTCAGATGCCTGGACAGGTGATGCGTAAAATGTAATAAAGTAGATGGCATTGTGTGGCCAGAGCGGCTGAACGGACCCCAGGGTAGCAACACCCACAGTGCGTGCGCATATGCAAATAATTCCAAATGCGTGGCAGCTGCAAATGTGAAAACAAAAGCCGCAGAGCAAGCAACAGGCGACCGGCAGCAGGCTGCCTGCCACAGGATCAAATAGGGTCAGTGCGAGGCCAGTGCAAACTAGAAAAATAAACAAAGCGCTAGCTGAACGCACACAACCTGCTCGCCAAGGATCATTTCCCTGGTAGAGCATATCATGCACTTAAGTTCTTTGAATATTCTCTCTCAGCTCTTGAGGCATTCTCTTTATAAAGAAGTAGCCAGAACAGATGTGTTTGAGCTCAGACAATGCCCCGAGCATGGACCATTGCATAACAATCAGTCAAAGTATCGTGGAAACTAACGCATGGCTGTGAATTGCTGCTGTCTGATTTATGGCCCTTTTATAACAGCCAATGGCTCTATAATACAGAGAGATCTATATGGTTCCTGAGAATGCTAAGGCCAAAGGATTCGCCCATGGCACGTCTAACTCTTTAAGTTTCAAGAAAACACTGAGAACAATGCCAAGGCGAGCCGAGCTCTATGCAGATGCGTATGGCTGACATCAGATTCAGCTGAAATTTCACAGTTTGATTGAACAAACGTATCACAGCCTCTATTGACATATCCATATCGAAAACTAACACAAGACCTGAAATCGACAGATTCAACAATGACTTCCAAACTCTATCAGCAGGCGCAGCTAATCAAAAGGCAGATCTGAAATCAAAACAAAAAGGATTTCAAGCACAATAGCAACGGATTGACAATGGAACACAGAGACATTTCTGGGTCATGTTTACGCAAATAGTCGAATGCAGGCGCAAAACTCAATCCTTCAATTGTCACAATTGGCCAAAGGACATCAGCTCAATGAGCACTCGCATGCGACATCGCAAGCTGCAAAAATACTGTCAAAATTGTATAAATTCCACTGAGTATTGCGCACAATTGGCAAAGGGTTTATTCAAGCATTTTCATGGTTAATTTGTGTTTGGGTTTTGATTGCTTGCATCGATTGAGCTGTCGAGCGCCTACGTTTATATTGGGCAAATATTGTGGGGCTAGGCGAAAATTGCAGCTGTCTGTGGATTAATGGAATTTCTATTAAATGCCATTATGAATAAGTTTCATTATTATGTAGTGCAATGCAGGAAACAACTGCCCGAACTAGAGATTGATGTGGTGTAGTAAAATAAGAGATATCATTTATATAATAGATAATGTAGAGATAAAGTAAATACTATATGGTTGGTGTAGATGTAGGTTATATCCTATACTATAGTGTATGGCATAAGAAATATGGGATATACGATATTGAATGTAATATCTGGATAGGGGGAACATCGTATAAAGGAAATAGGACTAAGAATTAGATAAATATAAAATATGGAAGAATGAGAATGAAAGAATTTTGATCTAGACTAAACATGAAATATTATATAGAATATAAATTATGAAATATATGACAAGATGTTGGATTGAATATGCTTTTGGTATTTATAATATAAAATATATAATATATATGAACATGGAATATACGATATGTAATACAATAAGCCAAACTATATTATATATTTCCATAACTTAACGCCAACAGCAACAAATACAAATAGCTTTTTAAATTTAAAATTTTTCTGTTTACTGCCTTTGGGTTCTTGCTTTACCCTATATTTATTCATTATTTCATTCGCATTTGCGATGATACATATGTATATCAAATTCCTGAATATAAACCATAATTTAGCTTTGCAGATGGGAAATATATTTCATTAAAAGTTCTTTTGTCTATCCATAGAATGAAATTGACCAGCATGTGCCGTGCTGCCTGAGCTGCATAGTAAATGAAGACCTTGAGTACTCCATGAAAAAATATTTTAAAAAAAAACCCCATTGAATCATCGCAGTGAAGTCAGACAAGCTAAGAACTAGATATGTTTTGGATTGAAAGCAACTGGAAGACAACGCAGGCACCCGCACAATGCCCATGCTCCTAAGCATGATAATGATTCCTTGCTCTCAGTGAGGCGGAAACAATAGTCAGCAGATTTACTAGAGAAAAGTTGACAGCATTGTGCGCCAGTTACTTGAACCTTCAGCTCGAATCGTTCAGCGTGCGTAGCCGTGGAGGACAATGCTCCAAAATTTGAGTGAGACGCACTAAAAAACACAACTAAGCATAAAAAGCAGCAGGAGAGTGTGAGTAAAAAGATAGATGGAGAGAGGCAGAGCGGAGAGAGAGAGAGAGAGAGAGAGAGAGAGACAGACAGAGAGAAGAGAAGAACTGATCATGCGTGGTGTTATTTTTGCTTGCAGCCTGCTAAGGAAACATCTGCCCCGCTCAATTTTTTGTTGTCTTCTCTGGGCATTGTTGCTGTTGCTGTTGTTGCTGTTGTTGTCGTACGCATGCACACGCAGGACATTTGGAACAGGATACTTACAGAGAACAAAAAAGACAAGTAAACGAAGAGCTACATAAAAAATGTAAGCAGCATGCGAAGACACTGCTAGGTGTTCCCTGTCCTCTGTACATGTGTGCGTGTCCTTAACGCTTGACTCTCCCACTAGCTGCCGGCTGCGCTCACTGACTGCACATGTACAGTCCCATAGTGCTTAGTGCGAGTCAGCCCAGAGCCTGGTCCTAGCTAGCAACACTGTCAAGGTCAAGCGCGTGCCGTCTGCGCATGATTTTTTAATAGAAAAAATCTCGAATTTTAAACGCAGGATATGCGTATCCTGCTTTAGCTGAACGGCATGTGCTGTCGCCAGCTGCTGTCACTGGCGCTGATCCTGTCATTTCACTTTGGAGCGTGCGTGTCCTTATTATGCCACTTTTTCTACGTACCCAAAGACGGCCCAAAAAATTATGACTTATTCTCTTATTTTTTCATAGAAATTTTTTTGGGTATATTTCCTGCCGCATCAGCTGCTCTCCAATCAGCATATGCAACTTGAAAGTTTTCAATGTCATATGCTCGCCAATTGGCGTCCTCTATATAGCACCCACATAATGTCACACGGCCAGCTGCAATACCTTCCACTCTAATCCTTTCAAAGCCCAGTATTGTCCTTTGTCCTCTGCGACAATTGGCAAACAGCGAACAGCTAACAGCAAACAGCGCCTGCAATTTACGTAAACATGCTCCACAATAGCGATTAGCCTAGCTTGCGAGTCGTCACATTTATTCTTCTATTGTTGTCTCTGCTTTCTTAAGCCTTTGACAATTGGCCACCGTTCAGAATTTGAGCTCAAGCTGATATTATATAACAATATATACATACATTTATATTAGTTTAGGATAGTGTAAAGGATTCTACTGATTGCTGAAATATATTTTGTGTATATATCATAAATTTAAAGAGTAGTTGAAATAGTAGTAGAACAACTTTTTAAATGCAATAATGCATAAAATACTTGAAGTTTGAAGAAGTGCAAAATGAAGTTAAGGAATCGTAGAGTAAGACTAGAACTTAGCTTCAACTTTAGTTTTCTATATCAACGTCATATTATATATAATATATGTAAGTATATATAATAATATAAAATATATATATTAATGTATATATCTTTAATTTATTAACTCTGTAGAACTAAAATTATATTTATATTTATTTTAAAATTTCTTTTCATATATGTATATATACTCTTTGAGTATAATGAAAGGCTATACATTAGGAATCATTTGAAAATTAGATATGATCGACAAATAGATCTTAATTTAAGTTCTCTTATCACATTAATTCAATCCTTAGCTACAACTATCTTTTTTATAGAGAAACCCATTGTAAGATCATTTGTTTTCGATCAATTTTCTCTGAAAGCATTTGTCTAACAGCACGATATTCTCATTTTTAATGGAATTCTTAGCGATTATAGGGGCCGGCCGGCTGGCTGGCTGGCTGTGCCTTGGCCTCGTCCTTGGCTATACAAACGTTGCTCTAATCTCTAATCGCGCGTCACGCTGGCAAGACAAAGTCCTCACCTTGCCGGAACGCTGGGGCCAGACTCATTTGAGACGCTTCAGCCGTCGATAAGCATCGGCAGGTTCAAACTGACTGCCAGCAGGTAGTCCTTGTTGGACACGCTATTGTCCTGCTCGATTCTCGTCCTGGCCAGCCGGCCGGCGCTGCTCGAACATTTTAAATGTTGCAATGTGCATTGTATAATTTATATCATAATTTTCAATGCATTGTGAATGTTGTTGCGTTTGTCCTCGTCACACTGCAGCTTTATCCTGTTGGCCAGCTTATCTTGATTTCAACTGTTGCCCCAGTCGACTTTGTTGCTCATGTTTTTTAATGGCTGCGCGATTGGAGAAAAAATTAAGCTATTAAAGGGATCGATTGAAAGCTGATAAGGCCATCACCTGTTGAATATACTTGCATCTTTTATATCAACGAGCTTTTGATGTTGTTTAAATCTAAGCATTTGATGGTCTATCTCAAGATCGGTTTTTGTTATGCACAAAAAGACCCAGTCCCAAGATCGGCTTAAGAAGTTGACACACAATTATGCTATCCATTGTCGAGGAGCATCTCAAACAGATCGATGGCATCACCTTTCACCCTGAGGTAAGCGAAGAGAGCAACGACTTCCGGTCATGCAAATTTGGCAAAACAGGAAACCTGTTCGACCTCTCTTCGAGCTGTCGGGGCAAACTGTGTGTAAGTAATATTTTGAAAATTTCTCATTAACCACCCGCCATGCTGTAGTTTACCGAAATCCGTGATCCTTGACGATTAGTTACAAACAACATAAAAACTTCCGGTCTGCGAAAATGGGCGCAGAGGAAGCAACCGTTCAGCATGAAAGGTGCGTAGCTCCTGCACTGTTTACTTGTGATTGTGTGTGTGTGTGTGTCTGATCCTGATTCTGTACCTGTTTCAGCGACAGATGCGAAAAATCCACCAACTGAGCACAACAAGGATGCGGAAGCAGCAGTCGCGGGTCTCAAGAATCAAAACAAAACCGAATGAGAGAAACAAACGGTGAACAAAAAGCGGAAATAATACCAGTCCCATTCGCAGTCCCCAGTCCCAGTCCCAGTCCCAGATCACCGATCTGTGATCTGCGAACCCGGTTCCAGTTACCAGCCTGTGCAACAGTTGTCCCTTAAGGCAAACTCTACTCGAAATCACAACTGTTCGCAGCTCGTTTTGAATTTATTTCCATATTTTGTGCCCTCCTCTTGCACTGGCCCAGTGCAACATGTTGTGCTGGCTGCGCATTGATCATTCAAAATGCCAGCAGTCGTGGATGCTGCGGCTTGATAATGTCAAACATGTGTCTCTCCTGTAGCCGAGCCGCCCTAAAAGGAGCTGCGGTTGACGCCTATGCTGAATAAGCTAAACATAACGGGAAGAAGGGCTTCTGGGCCATGGAAATCAGTGTACTGGAATAACTGTGAACTAGAATCAAAATGTATAGATAGTCACAGACTTGCCTCCATGCCTGATGTGTAGACATCTCAGCCAGTTTAATATTTATATAAAACGAAATATTTGTAGTATGACAGAGCCGATGATTGGCCAGGTAAGTCTATGAAATCGCTAGCGATTTCACAATTGAATTCCATTTGAAGTCAACTCACAGCCATGTCATTTGGAATTGTTGAAGCAACGAAAATGGAGCACTTCAAAATGTTTATTAAAATGCTCGAGGCGAATTGATTGCGAATCGAGAAATGCAGCCTGCATGCCTGATCGCAGCTGAGAGCGGGCAAAATTTAAATGTAACAGGCAGTAAGAGATAAAGTGATTAAATTATGATGCCATAATTTCTGGTTAATTTTCTTGCTAAGACAATGGCGCTGGCCAAGACAAAGCCATCGAAAATGAGCACGGCGGCACGAGATGTGGGCGCTGGGAATCGGGTGAGTCGAGTCCGGACGGGCGTGATGATTGCATTTTAATGGGCAAATTAAAAATCAATGCCTTCGGAGCTGCACGTACTTTGTACTTAAATTAACCAAACCAAATTGTACAACAAATATTCAAAATCAACAACAAAAAGAAACAAGAAACAACAAAAACTGTCGATCGAACACCGATCGTGAGAATGGAAATGGCGACAATGTCGACGGGCGGCTGTCCGAACCCCATAAATCTTCATAAGCTTGTCACGTTTCGAGTGCAACAGCTACTCGTAAATATCTGAGGCCGAAGACGTAGCCGTAGCCAGCCGTAGACATATCCGTAGCTGAAGCCTTCGAAATGATGACGAAGCTCCCAAAAAGTTGCAGCTCCCTGCGGATTAACAATTATTTTGACATAAAATAGCCGCACGCCTCAGTCCCAGTACCAGCACCAGACCCAGACCCAGACCCAAACCAAGTACGTCGATAGTCCGCCTCTTGAGTCTTGCTTTCGGTTCTTCACGGCTGCTGACATCCAACGGCCCCACACAAGAGATTTCGTGAGTGTGCCAAGACGGTGACACATACGTGCCGCGTTTTTCGGCAATGTTGATGTATTCTGGACTACCGTTGCCGCCACAGCAATTGGACAACATTTGTAGGCGCAGCACGTGCCTCTACAACGAAGAAGAAGAACGGGAGCCGTATGGGCGTACGAGCTGGCCGTGGGCTCTTAAAATTACCTTTGCATTTCGTAAACGTTCAATGAAATTTGGTCATAAAACTTGTTGTTTATCTGAAATTCTCTTTTATTTTATGGCCATTTGCATTTCGGAAATGTTAGCTTAAGTTCAACAACTCGTATTGGATAAGGACCAGAGCGAGACAGCTAATATCTTTTTCCGACTACTGATCATTAGAGCACTAATGAATATAGCAATTTACGTGTGTACAACTTTCCTTAAATACAAATAATTTGTATTACTATATATATCAGAAAAATTAATATACGTCTTATTCTTGGTTTTCCTATTATGAACTCATGATATCTTCGTCAAAATTTTGGAAAATTGTTTTCTCTAGGAAACAATCCAATCCATTTGGAAATGTTATTATTATTGTGTCATATTTGAGATATAGCGAGCCCTGAAAGAAAATATAACATTGTATTACGAGTTATACAAATAGATACCTAGTTTATAACCCACCAAGGTATAATGGTCACATTATGTTAATGTT
Source organism: Drosophila mulleri (assembly GCA_035047565.1). Classification (NCBI taxonomy): domain Eukaryota; kingdom Metazoa; phylum Arthropoda; class Insecta; order Diptera; family Drosophilidae; genus Drosophila; species Drosophila mulleri. Next base: position 5,355,899 of record JAWNPK010000168.1, read on the forward strand.
CATTATAGCAATTGGCTTATTAGTTATTTTAATGCCACACAGGCATTCACAGAAATATTATAGAGCTAACCGTTATAGTCAATATATTCTAGACTTTTCTAAAAAAATTGAGTACAGACGTTTGACGATTAATTATCTTTAGTCGAAAGGAATTCACGTTTCATTTTGAATCTGACAAATATAATTGGCTATATGAATTTGTCGATATGAGCTATGGAAATCGAAGCTCAGTCAATAGTTTCCCCACGGACTATGGTGATATACTCATATATCGAAGACTTGCGTAATACGACAATTTGCGAGCACTGAATGCAATAGACGATAAAATGTATGTATATAAATAATATTACCCCAAATAATTTCATTGATAATAACCCAATTAATATAATTGGCCAATTGCTTTACTAAATACACGGTTTAAATATGTATTTAAGCTGTATGCTCATGTATATTTGATATTCCAAAATGCAAATCGAGCTCATTGTAATTACACTCCATGAATTACATTTGAAAAAGTAGACATCGTTGGTTGCTTCACTTCGGTATTGGTTTGTCTATTATGAATTTAGAATACCTTCGTCAGATTTAAAGTACACATCTGTCGATAGTTGCTTCCTCCTTCTACAATACCAGTCTAGCTTAGCCAAATAGTCTCCAGATGGAAACGGCATAAGGTTTGCATATTCCAAATACAGATTTTTGATAATTAACGAGCCCTAAAAAAAATTATTATATTTTTAGAATGTCTATGACGAAATTGTTCGATCTTGACTCACCCCATAAGGACAGGTATGGTTCAAGTTGGAAAACTGTCGCACCACCTTATATATCATTATAGCAAATGGATTATAGGGCTTTCTTGTGAGTCTACAAATGTCCACTGAGCTGTTGTAAAGCCAAGGCTTATATCCATTTGCTTTTTTATAAAGCTGTAATGTTGTCCATATTTCGTTGCAAGGATCGGTCATTGTGGCATTAAAGTTGAGCACAGTCCTATTACGATTGATTGCCTTTAGTCGACATAGGTAGATTGAGATCCACGTTTTATTGTGGACTTGACAAATGAAATTTGTCAATGTGATTTTTGATGCATTCTAATGAAATTTCAAATTAATCAATGGCTTCCTCGCGATTTTCGTTTACTTACATTGTGCGTGAATTGTTGGACCATCCAAATTGTAAATATAGCTAAAATGATCCACAAATTGCGCATGTCTACAATTCCCGATGACTCTAGAGCACTGAATGCAATTTATTTCAAATAGTCCCCAAATAGCTCCAAACTGCGCATTGCTCAATTTCATTGATAACTGCCCAATTCATATGATTGCCTAATTACTCTACTAAATACACTGTTTAAATATATTTTTAAGCTGCTTGCTGATTTATATTTGACATTTCAGTATACAAATATACATATATGGAGATTGTAATTGAAAAAAAAAAAAATAAATAAATAAATAAATAACTCTGTGAGATTCTTATGGCCCGATATTGATTTGAAATCAATTATCAGCCTCGAGATCCAATTAAAAAAGTCAACATCGTTTGTGGTTGCTGAGCCAAATGTGTGCCCAACTTTTTTGTAGAGTGCACTTTTCCCAGGCCTGAAGGCGAAATGGAAAACTCGTCTGTGTGACAGTGACACTGACAGCTACCTCCGAGAAGCAGGCAGCGGCCGGTGGCTAGGCAGGCAATTGGAAAAACAAACACATGCCGACAGAGGCAATAGGCCGCCAGATTGACATCTTCATCATAAATAAAAGTGAAAAACTTGTTGGCCAGTGAAGAAAAGCCGGACAAACGCAAAGCCCGAGCTAGCCAACCAAACGTAACGAAAAATGCTGCCACAGTTTTCTACGATTTGTAACAGCAGCTGTATCTGATCATCTGATGATCTGATGTGTGGCAATGTGGCAAGTGAATGCCAATCGAAATGGCAAACAAATAAGCCAACAAGCATCCAGGCTAATAACCATAACAATAACAATGCCAGCTACGAGCTGGGGGGCTGATGAAGATGTCTTGTCATGTTCCTTGTGGAAGGAGTTGCTTACCATTTAGTGGATGTCATAATTACACTTAAATATCGCATATTGTTGCTAATGGGCCAATCAAACAAGGAGGTAGTTTGATATTGTTCATCTAGGGAGGGGGGTGGTCATTTGAATGCCTACTGTTACGCCAACGAGACGCTTAATTATCGGTCCATGTTGGTAACGCCCTCTCGTCGCTAGGTGTTAACAAACTCATTTCACTCAATAATTTTCTCAACGACCTGTAACTGGTTTAGCCAGCACGTAGACACAGAGCGCTGGACTTGGTTACGCCGGCTATCACAGCTACATGGCTCTTTAATCTGCTTGCAGAGGCGGCTACATTATTTGCATGCTGATTAGCCTTCAGCGCAGACAGGTTGCTACACATTTTGCACTTCACTTTCCATCTCGCGGACGTGGCTCGATCTCGTTCTGTCTCTGTGCGCCGTCTTCAGCTCCAGCTTCAACTTCAACTCCAGCTCCAGCACCGACACCCGGTTAATCTATTAACAGAGCCAGTCAGCCCGCCTTGCACTTGCCCGTCGCGACGACTTGGTCCAATTTTCAACACTTTTGACGTGCTGTTAATTGATTTAGAGTGCAGTCTGCGTCCACGTTTGGCCATTGAGTCTCTGGCTAACTGGCTAGCTGTCCGCTGTGGATGTGGACGTTTCTGACGGCGTCTATGATTATATAGCGCCACTCGCTTGTTATGGCCAGCTTTTGTTGCCACTGTAATGACTGCCGTTGGTAATTGTTGCCTCCTCATTGCCGGCCGGCTCGCCGTACGTGCCGCCAGTGGGAAAATGTTTGCCTAACCACTCAATCGTGCTGAAATGACAACTCTATTAGCTTTCGCATACAGATGTGGGCGCGGCAAGCATTGTGGGTGGGTGGCTAACACAAAACAGACTCCGTTTTTTTCTTCTGCTAGTAATTGGCTGACTGTACCCACAAATCGTACAAAATATCCCTGCACTTCACTTTGCTACTCGAAATTTCTACACGCTCGCCTGTTCAGCGAAAACAAAGCGCATTCACAGTGCATATGGACCAAATGTTGTTCAGCCTGGCTGCGCAGCAAACAGGGTCACTGGAACACCTTGCGTGGGCATCAAATTCAGTGCCGAATCAAAACACCAGAATCAGAGACATGTGCACAGCGCGCAACAGATTGCCGCCGAGAGGGTCCTGTACCCAGGCGAACCCAAACCGAATGAATGCAACAAACGAAACGAATGCTGGAAACATTTGCCAGTTGGTGCTCACAGCAGGTACTTTTTAAGGATAATGCAGATGCAGGCATCGCTGCATTCCCGTGCATCCTGTGCGAGCGCAACAGGCTGCAGCGGTTAGTCCAAATGGATTTCTTTTTTTTACTATGCCAAAGAGATTTAGTTTTGTTGTTTCGTTTTTTCCTCTTTGTTGTTCTTGTGGCAGCTGCTGCTGCTGCTACGCTGATTATCAGCAAAATGGCAGCAATCACAGCAGACGCATTGGCAGGCCCAACTGTTGCTTTCCTTGGAAAAATTTCAATTTCCAAGCACAACACAGACATGGATACTCCTCTAGTTGGGTGTGTTTGACTCTAGACAGACACTTCTAGACATGCATGCCAATAATATTCTCCATCAAATGCCTATTTGCTGTTTATTTTACTTTACATATTTCTTCTTTCTTTTTTTTTTTGCCACCTACTTCATTGTTATGCGTGGGCGTTGTCCAGGCGACATTTTAAAAGCGTTCGAATTCATTTGTTATTTCCACTGAATTTACGACCATCAACATGCCTCATGTTCAACTCGAGTTGGTTTACATATCTTCTACGACAAGCTCAACAATTGACATTGTTCAAGAGAATGTTTTATAGGTAAATAGTTAAGTTTTTGAGTTTTTTATTATTTAAAAAAATATATATAATAAAAATAAAAATCCGATTATTTATGTTTAAATATGCATATCAGTCTAAAGCCAGAAATCTCAATTAAAGCTAATCTAACATCATTTTATTATTGAAATAATGAATGAGTTAAACTTGTGAGTTGTCTGGGAGTAGTTTATTTTATTTTTTCAGAGTTTAAAATAGTATTTGCCTTACTAGTAATAAATCGGAAAATTAAATTGATTATTTAAAACTCTATCAAGCTCTCCATTTGCATCTTGGCGCCACACACGAGTCAAAATATACCAACAACAAAATTAAAGAAAAATCTGTAGAAGAAGGTGAAGAACGGAGCGTAAAGCGTAAAGAGAACCTGATGCCCGGGCGACAGTTGTTGCAGTTGATGAACTGCGCCGGCTGCCAGGACTGTGGCTATATTCATTTCTTTTTTTGTTCAATCTGTTTTTTAAGGGGACATTCAAGGGGCCGCCGCGAAGCCAATCAAAAACTGGCGCAAGGGCAGCAGCTTATAGCTCAGATTTTTTTGGTGGATGCATTTTTATGTTAATGTTAAGCGTGTGGTTTTTAATTACCGTTAGTCTGGCTGCCAGGCAGGAGTCTTTTTTTTTTTGTTGCTTTATTTTAGTTAGTTTGACATATGGCACGCGTTGTGCTTAGAGATTGGAGCGCAGCATGTTGACTTCTTGGCAGCTGCTGGACCGTCGTCTCTTAAAGTTTGCACAGCGCTGTTAACATTGCGCAAACATGCCACAAAGAGCCTCGGCAACGTCCCGTGTTTTCAATTGCAACATGAGTCTTGTGTTTCATTGTCGCTGCTAAAGAATAGAAATGTGTCAGGGAAGGAAACCATTTGATGCCTGTAGAGTCTATCCACCCTAGGGCAACGACTGCGTCCCTAATGTCCTTTGCTTGATATATTTTCTACAATTTATTTTACGATTTGGCTGCTTTACGCTTTGTGCTCGCGTCTCTTGATTTTCCATGGCTGTTAAATTGATGGATTGCTGTGCGACTTTTGACACCACATACAATTGCATTTCCCTCCAGACATCAGAAAGTCAGCCAAGAAGCAACAAAATCTTGGCTGCCAAATCTTGAGCAGCCATGAATAATGCGACTTACAACTGACCCAGCTCCCACGGGATATCCGTCCGTCTGACTTCCTACAACTATTGAATGGTATATATATATATTTGCTTAGCCAAATTTCAGCTGATATTTGCTCTAGGATTTTATGAGATTTTTAAAGGGCAAAACGTAAATTTGGCTTTGGCTAATGAGTAAGGAAAACGTATTGGATTACAAAATTAAATCTGTCAATCAACGTTTTCCACATATTGTAATTAAAATCAAGGAAGTTGCGAGTGAGCCAAGGGGAAGTAAAAGATTGGAAATCAATTTCTAAAGTCTTTAAGTCTTAGTGAAATATCTGGCAAAGTTGAATCAGCACTTGTTCCACTTCAAATAACGTAAGTACTAATGTATCTATGTCTGGCTTCGCTGTCGACTACACACACACATACATAAATGTATGTATATGCAGATACTTGTACAAAGCCAGAAGAGAACGGACGCAGCCACTTGAGAAATCCACCTGCACAAGAGCGACGATTCGCCGGCAACTGCCAACGATCTGCATCTGCGATCTGTTGTGGTTCCTGCTCGTTCCCCCAATCGCCAGTCCCCATCCGCGAGCCCCGCTCCGTGCTCAAGTTGCCCAAGTGCCCAAGTCTCCTTAATGTTTATAAACCGTACACGCACACTTATGTTTTAATTTCGCTGGCCCAGTCTCGGTGCCGGTTAGTGTTGTGGTTGTGTTGTTGTCGCTGCTGTTTCTACTTGAACAAACTGCAGATTACCCAAGTTAAGCCCTTAAGTGTGTTCCATATCAGGTTTATCAATGCGAGCCTTTTTGTTGTATCGCGTTATATCGCATCGAAGACGAGCATTCGCTTCACTGCCCATATGAGCGAACGGCCGGCCGAACGGATTAAATATATCATTTTTGCCTGTCTAATGAAAGGGTTGTCCCGTCCACTCGGCTAACACCTGAAAATTGCAGTTGTCGGTCCTGTTCACAGCAACCTGCTCGCAGTGGCAACTTTTTTCCTGCGTATTTGGGGCTACATATATGCTTTATGAAGAAAGTTGTATATATGGGGGTAGGAAATATAGCAGGCGTAATGATTGATATTGAGGAAGTTGCCTTGCGGTTGTATTAAATTCTCATACACTGCAACAAATTTATGGATATACTTCTTGAACAGAATTTGTGAATATATGTGTATAAATATCTGAGAAAGGAATCTTCTATAGAGAATTATAAAACTTAATTTGAATCAATACATTTTTCAAATAAATTTTTATTACTTCTAGAAATGGTCTTTATATGAATGAATTAATTTTAAATTTTTCTAGAAATTCTCTCTAGTAAATAAATAAATATAAAATTTGTCTAGATAAATTATTAGATATTATAAATATCTATTATTTTAAAATTTTTCTAGAAACTCTCTTAAATGATTTAAGCTCCTTTAATATAAAGAAATAAATTTAAAATTTTCCAAGAAATTCTTCTTACTTAAATAAATAAATTAAAAATTTTTCTAGAAATTCTGTTTAGTACTACAAATTTATTCTCAGTGTGCTTAAATGCTGCTGCTTTGTATCGCTTACGATACAATGCCGATAATAAAGTCCTTAGTATGAAATTAACGATTAAGCAGGGGCTAAATATATACAGGGTGCCTCGAGTTTCAATTCGTTAGTATTTAATAAGAATCTAAGTTGAATGACATCACAAGTTTCGATATATATATATATTTTTTTTGTATTTACAAATTGTACGTTAAAACATGAATATTAAATGGCAGACGTTTCCAAAGTTGTTTGTCGTGCTGCCAATTTTGCACTATGCACTTTCCATGTTTATGCACGCTGAATCCGAAGAGCACAAGCGGAAGAAGAAGCTGGGTGAGTGAAGAGTGGAGTTACATTAATTTCAAGTCTCTAAAGTGCTTCTCTAAAGCTGAAGAGGCTAACTCAAAGGCGCCAAATGTAATCCAATTATAAGCTCAAAGATTGCTGCGTGGGACACCCTGTATAAATAAAATTGTAAATGTTATTTTTGGTTTTATTTTTTTATTTTTTTGTGGTGAGGAAGTAAAGGCACACAAATTACCCTCAGCCGAAAAGCTATCGACGACGACGACGACAGCAACAACAACAACTGAGCCTATCGAAACGGAAGCAGCAGTCAAGGTGCAAAGCAAAATCATTACACCTGTTCCTTCGCCGAGCGAGTGAGTGTAGAAAGCGTAGAAATCGAACACAGGACAGGGATGAGGACGAGCATGAGGACGGAGATGGGGAGAATGGGGCAGCCAAACGAAACGCTAACAAAATTTAACGCTCGCCGTATTTTTGGTTAATTTCGAATGCATTTCGATATGCCAAAGGGTTGAGCAGCGCGTGCATCGAGCAGATATTCACTCCCTAGTCGAAAGTTCAATTTTTGGGCATTGGTCACGCTGCACTTGCCACGCGGCTCTGCTGCTGCAGTTGCATGTTGCAGGCGACACAGAAACGAATGTGAATACGAATACGAATGCATTCAATTCGCTATTAAAATTAATAAAAATAAATACGCTTCGCTCGGCTGCGCTGCCGTTAATGAGCAACCAGCCAAATTGTGATAGGCATCTGCAACAGGTCGCGTCGCAGGTGCAACGTGCCGCATTTACAGTTATACAGTTGCATCAAGGATTTGCACGAAATTGCATTTTAATTGTGGCATATTCGGTCGGAGCTGCCCAACAATTTCGTTTATGACTGCGCCGCTGCATCGTTTTATTTACATTTTATTGATATCATTAGCAGGCTGTTTAACCCGGTGCATGCCGCGCTGCACCTGCTAGCCGTAATGCCCGAAAGGTTCGTTAGAATTAATGGGTCAAAGGGGTTGCTTAGTTGGGTTCAGCAACGCCAGGCTTTCTATTTAATTGCAGCGCCTCTGCATTTCGATCATTTATTATCTATTCATCGAGAGAGAGGGTTGACCTTTTAATTATGTTGCATGTGCAAGAGAGCGAATTTGTAATGAGATGAGTTCACGGTAAAAGCGACCCAAAATATTTTGGCCACCTTCAGCTGGAGCCAGCCACGACATGCATATGATTAAGGCAAGTTAATTTTGGTATAACTTTAAGATAGCGGATCCACGGTCATATTTGAAATGCGCATACGAAATATGCCATTCATAAGATAAGGCAATGAGAGGCAATATATTTTTAATTCATATATATAAATTGCATTATTGAAAGCATTTCTCCAAAGTCAACAGTCGGGCATATTAAATTTAAGTAAATAAACTATAGAAATTATATCAGCTACACAGCAGATTGTAAACTATATACATATATATGACAAGATTTTACTTTGCTATACTATATGTATATATTATTGACTATCAACTATTTTAAATATGCATCTCAATTATCTTTGCAGTGGTGCAACTGATGCAACAATGTCGCCAAGCTTATGATGCTACGTTTGTAATTATTAAGCTGATAATTTGGGTAGCCGTTAACAGTTTACCCTACCACAAAACAAAAGAGTTAAGCCACAAACTTCCGTTCGACTCAATGCTGGAATTATATCTAAAGGGTTGCCCCAGGCCTGACATATTATTTAATCATTCATGTCTGATGGCGAAGATGTGGTTCAACAACTGGATAAGAGTGCTAGCAGTGCATGAGGAAAGGCAAGGAAAAGAGAGCGAGAGTGGGAGAGGGGCTGTTGCGTGAGAGATGGAGTCAGGGAGACTGGGAGACTGAGGGAAGGGCTAGCGCACCTTGCGCTGTTTATTTGGCAGCTTGCAAAATTGAAATGACAGTCGAGCTTATCTCGAGACGGCAACGAGGCAGGAAGACAGGATATGCGCCACTGGTTTGAATGCATATGTACATATATACATATGTATATGTATATAGACTATATATATTTTTGGCAATGCGTCAGTTGCAATTAAGGTGACAGCAGAGCGGCGCACTGCGATGACAACCTGCAACTGTCAAAATGTCGCTGCAACGACAACGACGACGACGACAACGACGGCAGTGGCAAAAACTGTCAGCGTTCAGTGTCGAGAGACAGACAGAG